>CM030359.1:129021687-129755437 GCA_017893485.1 Hemerocallis citrina
AAACCATATAGTGAAAGTATGGATGCATGATAATACAAGACTTGAACATGATCACTTGACCCTTGCTACTTGATACTTGTACTTGACTACTTGACACTTGTTACTTGTTACTTGATTTCTTGATTCTTGACTCGTGATACTTGTTACTTGTTTACATGGTACTTGTTCACTTGACACTTGACACATGCCACTTGTACTTGTTCATCTTGCCATACTAGTATTCTATTTTGTTATCATGCATATTCCATGTTATTAGTTATTTTTTTACATGTACTTGTATCCTGCATTACAAGCGGCGCGTACATTGACGGAAGTTTTTTTTCTTTTTCCTATCCCTGCAATTGTTAAATTGTAGATTTTGGAAAACAAGTGCCAGATGGTGTTGGTGATATGAGATATTAGTGCTGGATTTTACTATTATTATTTCTTGTTGCTTGCTTTGAACAATTGTATCTTGTACTTGGATTTATTTGTATTTGGACAATATGACCCAGGATATTTAACTTATTCAGATCTGAATTATTTGAGATTAATATATTTTGGGTTCAAGTATTCTTGTTGGTATTTTGGTTCATATATGCATACTTGGTTGATTCCTTTTCTTCCGACTCTGATTATTCTTGGAAAATATTGTAAAGATTCTTGAACAGCTTATGGATGATGAAAATCATTCACTGGACTTCTGTCGCGTATTCATATTCTGTATTCTCTTTTAGGAAGCGGGGCGTGACAAGGTTTTTAGCAGTATCAGAGCACAGGTTTGGCTAATGTATTAGTTGCCTAATATATTAGACAAACTTGGCTCGATTTGGGATCGGCTTAACATTTCACCAACCATGCATGCATAAATGAATTATTATCAATATTGATCTGGATGCTAATTGTTTTTGGTTTTGTGCAGACTATGGCTCGTAGAGGTTCTTCTCGTATCCCGGATGATCAGCCTGGGCTTGAGGCTGTCACTGCTGTGCTTGAGTGCTTGATCAATATGTAGCAGAATCAAAGTGATTTGGTGATGGCTGCTTTGGAAGCCGCTCGAGTTCCTCCGCCCGATGTGCCTATACAGGCAGCTCCCCCCCCCGTCCGGGTACAGCCACGGACTTCATGAGGCTGCATCCCGACAGGTTTTCAGGTACTGAGATGCCTTTGGAGGCTGAACAGTGGTTAATTCGGACAGAGCAACTATTTTTGGTAGCTAGAGTCGCAGATGCAGATCGTGTGGATGTGGTAGCCATCCAGCTGGTGGTCTTGGCTCATATCTGGTGGAGGTCCGAGTCTGAAAGGCTCGAAAGACCGATCACTTTGGCCACTTTCACTAGGAGATTCTTGGAGAAGTTCTTTCCTAGTAGCACTAGAGTGAAGATAGAGCAACAATTCTTGGCCCTGAAATAGGTTGGTCATTAATTCTAATAATGGAATTTTGTTACATGTTGTCCATGCAATGTTGTAACATGAGACTTTCTTGAAACAGGGCTCCAGGTCTGCAGATGAGTACACAGCTGAATTTGCTATACTCAATCGACTCGCAGCCATTCTTGTGGTGAACGAAGAAGATCAGGGCTCGTAGATTTACTTTGGGGCTTGAGCATGAGATTATGGTACAACTTGTCTCCCTTCGCTTGCGCACTTATGCAGAAGCTCTTGAGGCAAATCGAGCTCAAGAGCAAGCTCGTGGCAGATTGGCTCCTTCTCAGCGGACTGTTCCGCACTTGGTTGCTAGGCCTTCTGGTGGGCCTGTTCGGAGGCCTATCCCTAGCTCATCCGGTCATGGTAGCTCCTTACTCTGCTGCGGTTCCTCAGAGGACTAGTTTTTGCAACTTTTGTTGTCTTGCTGGGCATGAGCGCAAGGACTGCAAGCGTGCCAATCGCCACTACTTTGGCTATGTTGCTTCTGATCATATGGCGCAGGATTGCCCATGACAGCAGCAGATGGCTCTTCCAGCCAGGGGTTCCGTTCAACAGGTTGCCCCAGCTCATGGCCCAGTTAGGCCACCCCTTCCTCCGCAGCGCCAGATTGTCGATCAGAGGACCGATGCCCCCAGGAGAGGTCAGGCTTTCAACCTGACTGCTGCTGATGTTGAGTCAGCTGAGGGTGTGGTTGCAGGTATCTTTTGCTTTTACTGTTTTGTTGTTTCTCTTTTGTTTCTTCATTTCCTTTTTGCTTTATTTCTTTCTATTTATCTTCTGCATTTTGTTTTCCCACCCCTGTTCAACCATCCTTTTCTTTGTCTCTTTTACTTTCTGTCTTAGGTGTCATCCTTGTTTACCCTTTTCCTGCTCATGTTCTTTTTTATTCCGGAGCAACCCATTCTTTTGTCTCCTTTCGATTTGTGGCTCGCCATCAGTTGGATTGTAGCAACATGTCAGAGGCTTGGAACATTGTGACAGGTGGTGGAATTGTCATTTGTTCCCGGGAGTGCAGGCAGTGTTTCGTAATTATTAGTAGCGCAGATTTCAAAGCCAATCTGATTGTAATTGGGAATTCAGGATTCGACGTTATTCTGGGTATAGATTGGTTGGGTGAAACCCATTCCATTATTGATTGCCGTGCCAAGAAAGTTGTGTTTCGGATTCCAGATCGCATAGAGTTTGAGTTCCATGCCAGGGAGTCTTCCCTTGGCCGAGCTGCAGTTGATCAGGAGGTTTGTGCGATGGAATTGCATTCAGGCTGTGAGGCTGCATCTCTAGTAGTTCGGGATTTCCTGGATGTTTTTCCAGAGGAGTTGCCTGGCTTACCCCCTAATAGGATGTGGAGTTCGGTATTGAAGTTTAGCCGGGTACGGTGCCTATATCGAAGAGTCCCTACAGGTTGGCACTGGTTGAGTTAAAAGAGCTTAAGGTGCAGATTTAGGAGTTGCTTGATTTGGGTTTCATCATACCCAGCGTTTTGTCTTGGGGTGCTCCAATCCTTTTTGTCAACAAGAAGGATGGTAGTCGTCGACTATGTGTGGATTATCGGAAACTAAAAGTGTTACTGTGAAGAACCAGTATCCGTTGCCGAGGATCGCTGATTTGTTTGATTAGTTGAGTGGGGCTGCTGTTTTCTCGAAGTTGGATCTTCGTTCTGGGTATCATCAAGTCAAAGTGCAGGTGAATGATTTACTAAAGACTATATTCAGGACTAGATATGACCACTATGAGTATCTTGTGATGCCGTTCGGGGTTACGAACATGCCTGTTGTATTCATGAGTCTTATGAACCAAGTATTTTCTCAGTTCTTGGATAGATTTGTGGTGGTCTTCATTTATGATATTTTGGTGTATTCTTAGAATCAGGAAGATCATGCTAAGCATCTAGGTGGTTCTGCAGACTTTGAGAGAGAATCAGGCTCTATGGGAAACTCTGTAAGTGCAAGTTTTGGCTCGATAGGGTTTCTTTCTTGGGGCACATTATCTTAGGCAATGGTATTTCTGTGGATCCTACCAAGGTTAAGACTGTGAAGGATTGGCCTGTCCTCAAGTCAGTTTCTGAAGTCAGGAGTTTTCTTGGTTTAGCTGGCTATTATCGAAAATTCGTCTAAGATTTTTCGAAGATAGCAGGACCGTTGACTAAATTGACTGGGAAGGATCAGAAGTTCTGTTGGTCTGATGAGTGTGGTGTGGCTTTTGTTGAGTTGAAGAACAGATTGACGTCAGCACCTGTGTTGACTATTCCAGATGGTTCAGGCGGATTTGTAATTCACTGTGATGCTTCTGGTAAGGGTCTTGGAGCAGTTTTGATGCAGAAGAACCGAGTCATTGCGTATGCATCGAGGCAGTTGATGCCGCATAAGAAGAACATTCTGACTCGTGACTTGGAATTAGCTGGCAGTGATCTATGCTTTGAAGCTGTGGAGACATTATTTACTTGGGGACCGAGTGGTGATCTTTTCAGATCATAAAAGTCTCAAGTACGTCTTCACTCAGAAGGAGTTAAACATGAGGCAAAGGCGTTCGTTCGAACTTATGGCCGATTATGACATCAATTTGCAATACCATCATGGTAAAGTAAACTTGGTGCCAGATGCTTTGAGCACGGAGACCAGCAGTTATGTTCTTGATTCAGCAGAGGGATATGATTGAGCATATGAGGAGGTTGGAGTTGGATGTTTTGTTGCTGAGTTCTGGTCGAAGTTGTTTAGTGCTCCAATTGCATTCGTCTCTTGTTGATCAGATTAAAGAGACACAGGCTGGTGATGCACAGTTACAGAGTTTTTGAGCTGGGGTTGAGTTTGGGTCCAGAACGGACATGGTTATTCATGCTGATGGATCGCTTCGTTTTGGGTCAGGTTATGTGTCCCGAAGGGTGAAGTTTGTCAGAGGTTGCTTGAAGAAGCCCACCAGTCATCTTATTCTATCCATCCTAACGATACTAAGATGTATCGGGATTTGAAGCTTCATTTCTGGTGGCATGGTATGAAGTGGGTTGTGGCTCGGTTTGTTTCTCAGTGCTTGATTTGCTAGCAGGTTAAGGCAGAGCATAAGAGGACCACTGGACTTCTTCAACCGCTTCCTATTCCAGAGTGGAAATGGGAACATATCACTATGGATTTTGTGACTGCTTTGCCGAGGAGTCATAAGGGTCATAATGCCATTTGGGTGATTGTCGACTATTTGACGAAGAGTGCTCACTTCATTCCTATTCGCATCGGACAGCCTACTGAGAGCCTTACTGAGAGGTATATACAAGAGATTGTTAGACTTCATAGGGGTTCCAGTTAGTATTGTATCCGACAGGGATACGAGATTCAGATCTCAGTTTTATGAGAGTCTTCAGAACAGTTTGGGGAGTAAATTAAAGTACAATGCAGCTTTTCATCCCCATACTGATGGACAGTCAGAGAGGACCATCCAGATTCTTGAGGACATATTGAGGTCCTGTATGCTTCAGTTTGGTGGATCGTGGGAGGACTATTTGCATCTCGTAGAGTTCTCGTACAATAACTACTTTCAGGCCAGTCTTAAGGCTGCTCTGTTCGAGGCACTTTATGGGCGGAAGTGCAGATCACCAATGTGCTAGGATGATATTGGTGAGAGAAAGTTGTTGGGTCCGGAGTTGATCACCAGGACAGTTGATGCGGTGGTTCAGATCAGAAAGTATTTGCAGGCTGCTCAGGATAGGCAGAGGCGATGGGCTGATGTCCATCGGAGGGCATTGGAGTTTGGGGTTGGTGACCATGTTTTCCTAAAGGCATCGCCTTGATGGGGTGTCGTTCGGTTTGGTGGTGGGGACAAGCTTAGTCGTAGATTTATTGGACCGTTTGAGATTTTGGAGCGAGTAGGCAAGGTGGCCTATCGTCTTGCATTACCGCCTAGCTTTATAAGGAGTGAACGATGTTTTCCATGTCTCACAACTCAGGAGATATATCCGAGATGAGAGACACATGATCGACTATTCTGAGTTGACCGTTCGGCCGGATTTGACTTGTGAGATTCTGCCAGTTGCTATTGTGGATAGGTGGGAGAAAGTGTTTAAGAACAAGGTTATCAATTTGGTTCGTGTTGCTTGGAATCCTCACTCGCCCGGTGAGTCGACTTAGGAGCTGCAGGAGGAGATTCAGCTGAAGTTTCCTCATTTGTTTGAGTAGTTTTTGTTTTGTTCTTTTGGTTGTTTTGGGGTTGCACTATGTATCTTCTTGTTTGAATTTCGAGGATGAAATTCTTCTTGTTAGGTGGGTAGGATTGTAACCCCTGTTTTTCTTTTTATGTATTTTTAGTGTATTTTTCGTTTTGGTGTTTTTTTTTCTCTCTCTCTTTGTATTCCTCTTGTATTTCTTTAGACCGTATATTGGATTTTTATTTCAGTATATTTTGATTTTATTATTCTTGCCTTCTTTTATTTGAATTCTTGATTCTTGTTCGTTCCTTTTTTATCGAGCTGATTATTTTGATCCTCTTTATTGTTGTTCACACCCTATATTATTTTTCAATTATTTTGTTTATTTTGCCCTATCTATATTTTTGCTTGAATCCCTAATAACGATTTATATTCTCTAATATCCACTTAGTCAAACCCACTTACCTTATTTAATTTTCCACTACCCATTTAAAACTTACCCACTCAGCTTTTATCCTAACCTATATATCTATTATATATATACCAGCTCCTTAACCCATTACAATTAATTCCTATTACCCAACACGAAGCCCACTTCCCATGCATACCCGACCCAAAACCCCTATACCGTGCCGCTCTCTCCCTCTAACCCTAAACTCCACCTATTTATATCGAAACCCCATGCACTGTACCTTTCCATCCGCCGCTATCTCTCCCTGGCTTCTCTCTCTCCCGTTCTTGCTGTGAAACCCAGAGCCCCCGACTGTGTCCCTCTCCCTGTCTCCATCTCTCTCTCCGTCGTTCCCCCTCTCTCTGTCCCCATTTCGGCGCGCCAACCACAGCAACAGTAGCAGCGGCACCGCAGTGTTGTGCTCCCCCCTTCTCTATTGGCTGTCAACGCCAGCAACGACAGCGGCTTGTGGTTGTCTCCCATACTGTTGTGCCTCGCTCTTGCCTGTGTGCAGGTGGGCTTGCTTCGTGTCTCGTGAAGTTGGGTTCGTGTGGATTTCGTTTGTTCATGGGTTGTGATCGTTGTCGTTAGTTGTGTGTTCGTGGACTATTCTCGCTTGTGGAGTTCGTATGTTCGTTGAGTTCGTTGCTGGGAATCCGTTCCCGTTATTCTTGCTTGGAGTCGTTTTCGACATCGGTTAAGGCAAGTAACTTGTATCAAATTTCTTTGCATATATAAGTACTAAATACCGCTTGTAGTGTAGTTGGGTTCTAGAGACAATTTGTGTGTGAATCCCCTTGTTGATATTGTCTCTATAGTGATGACTTGACCATAGTTGCCTCACAACATACATGACATGATATAACCTAGGACTGGCCACATCTAGTTGCATATATGCGTGTTGTTCATGTGTTATCTTGTGCTCGTTCGTGTTATTCGTGATAAACATGTCTTGGACTTGCGAAATACCCTATAACATGTTGCTTATACATCTAGTATACTCTATATCATGTTTGGTTGTGTTTTAGATGAGTTCTATGTGAACTAGTGGATTTTGTGCATGTGCAATATTTTCAGTTTTGCTGGCTTTTTCAGTTTTGATCAGTATGTTAGACCCTATTAAGGTCAGTATTTGAAAATATTTTGTGAACATGGTTTGTAGAGAATTCTGTCTATTTTCCAAACCTTTTTATGGATCTCAGTTTCGATTTACGGGTTGTGAGTTATGTCGATTTTACTACAGTAGTGTCGCAAGATTTCCAGATTGTGTTTGCTATGAATTCTGAAGAGTAATCTATTTTTATTCAAGTGTTAAAATTATTATTTTGATCTGAAATTTTGCTCAGTACTTCTTGACTTGATTGGGGTTTACCCAGAATTTTGGTGGATTTATTTGAGGAGTTTTATAAACCTTTTCATGCTTGCAACCAAAGATTTTACATGCAGAACTTTACTACTGTTCAGTAGAGAACTTGATTTTCGACCTATTTCTACTTGATTTTTCTAAAATATTTATGAATATGAAAGTTATCATACTATATCTATTTTATTACCCTTTTGGAGGATTTGGATTTCGATTTATGGTTTGCGAGATATTGCTATTTTCGTACTACAATGTTTATGATTTCAGATTTGCAAAACTGTCGTGTCTTGATATTTTCTGATTTTACTTGACTACTCTATTTTTGTTGAAAAATTATGAAACATGTTTTTCGGTTACTAAACATGTAGGGGAATACCCAAAATTTTTTGTGAATTTAATTTGTGAGTTTTCATGCTGTTTTCTGGTTCTTGAATACAATTTTCTGATTTCCGGCTGAACGAGTTTTCTGGATTCAAATCAGTTTTCAGTTATGTTTTTGTGAAATACTATATGACATATATATGTTTGCTGGATTCGGCCGGTAGTCTACTTTCTAGACCTTTCGACGGATTCAGGTTTGCATGTTTGTAACAACGGGAATCTCGGTTTTACTGCAGTATGGTCTTGTTGTCCTGAAGTAGAAATTTGGTTATTTTATCCTTTTGTATGTTATCTTTCACTCATACATGTTTATCTTGCAACTTGAACTTGTTACTTGATCATACCATGATATACTTGCTTGTTTCGTGACACATACATGCTTGTTTGACATTAATAATAAAATACATGCTTTTATGCACTCTCGTGACACATACATGCTTTTATGCACTATTCTATACTTGCAAACAACTACTATACATCCGAATTTTCGTGTTGTTTTGTAAAGAAACATAATTTCGACCTGAATCTATTTGAGGTCTATAAAAACTTTGTGAATATGAAATATAGCCTATTATACCTATTTTATCACCCTTTTGACGGATCTGGATTTCGACTTATAATTTGTGAGATGTTGTTGTTTTAGTACTGCTATGTTTATGATTCCAGATTTACAAAACTAATGTATCTTGCTGCTTTCTGATTTCCATTGAGTATTCTATCTATGTTGGAAAATTATGAAACTTTATTTTCTGATACTAAACATACTAGGGAATAGCCCAGATTTTTCTTGGATTTAATCAGTAAGTTTTGATGTCGTTTTCCTGGTTATGAATACAAACTCCTGAATTCTGGTTGAACATGTTTTCTGGATACAAATATGTTTTTAGTCCTATAGTTGTGAAGTACCCTATGACTTATATATATTTGCCTGGATTCGGCTGAGAGTTTATTTTTTAGATTTTCTGACGGATCCAGGTTTGCAAGTTTGTAACAACGGGAATTCCAGATTAGTGCAGTACTGTCTTGGTGTCATGAACTAGAATTTTCGTTGCTCTATCCTTTTATGAGTTGTCTTTCACCTGTACATGTTTATGTTCCAACCTGAACTTGTTACTTGTTTTGTAACCCCTGTTTTCCTTTTTGTGTATTTATGAGTGTATTTTTCGTTTTGGTGTATTTTTTTCTCTCTTTGTATTCCTCTTGTATTTCTTTAGACCATATATTGGACTTTTATTTCAATGTATTTTCATTTTATTATTCTTGTCTTCTTTTATTTGAATTCTTGATTCTTGTTCGCCTCTTGTTCGTTCCTTTTTGATCGAGCTGATTATTTTGATCCTGTTTATTGTTGTTCACACCCTATATTATTTTTCTATTATTTTGTTCATTTTGGCCTATCTATATTTTTGCTTGATACCCTAATACCCATTTATATTCTCTAATATCCACATAGTCAAACCCACTTATCCTATTTAATTTTCCACTACCCATTTAAAACATACCCACTAAGCTTTTATCCTAACCTATATATCTGTTATATATATACCAGCTCCTTAACCATTACAATTAATTCCTATTACCCAACCCGAAGCCCACTTCCCATGCATACCCGACCCGAAACCCCTTATATTGTGCCGCTCTCTCCCTCTAACCCTAAACTCCACCTATTTATATCGAAACCCATGCATTGTACCCCTCCATCCGCCGCTATCTCTCCCTGACTTCTCTCTCTCCCGTTCTTGCTGTGAAACCCAGAGCCCCCGAATGTGTCCCTCTCCCTGTCTCCATCTCTCTCCATCGTTCCCCCTCTCTCTGTCCCTGTTCCGGCACGCCAACCGCAGCAACAGCAGCAGCGGCACCGCAGTGCTGTGCTCCCCCCTTCTCTGTTGGCTGTCAATGCCAGCAACGGCAGCGGCTTGTGGTTGTCTCCCGTGCCGTTGTGCCTCGCTCTCGCTTGTGTGCGGGTGTGCTTGCTTCGTTTCTCGTTAGTTGGGTTCATGTGGATTTCATTCGTTCGTAGGTTGTGATCATTGTCGTTGGTTGTGTGTTCGTGGAATCTTCTCGCTTTTGGAGTTCGTGTGTTCGTTGAGTTCGTTTCCGGGAATCCATTCCCGTTATTCTTACTTAGAGTCGTTTTCGTCATCGGTTAAGACAAGTAACTTGTATTAAATTCCTTTGCATATACAAGTACTAAATACCGCTTGTAGTGTAGTTGGGTTCTAGAGACAATTTGTGTGTGAATCCCCTTGTTGATATTGTCTCTGTAGTGATGACTTGACCATAGTTGCCTCACGACATACATGACATGATATAACCTAGGATTGACCACATCTGTTGCATATATGCGTGTTGTTCATATTTTACTTGTGCTCGTTCGTGTTATTCGTGATAGACATGTCTTGGACTTGCGAAATACCCTATAACATGTTGCTTGGACATCTAGTATACTCTATATCATGTTTGGTTGTGTTTTGGATGAGTTCTATGTGAACTAGTGGATTTTGTGTATATGCGATATTTTCAGTTTTGATCAGTTTGTTAGACCTTATTAAGGTCAGTATTTGAAAATATTTTGTAAACATGGTTTGTAGAGAATTCTGTCTATTTTCCAACCCTTTTTACAGATCTCAGTTTCGATTTACGGGTTGTGAGTTATGTCAATTTTACTACAGTAGTGTCGCAAGATTTTCAGATTGTGTTTGCTATGAATTCTGAAGAGTAATCTATTTTTATTGTAGTGTTAAAATTATTATTTTGATCTGAAATTTTACTTAGTGCTTCTTGACTTGATTGGGGTTTACCCAGAATTTTTGTGGATTTATTTGAGGAGTTTCACAAACCTTTTCATGCTTGCTACCAAAGATTTTACATGCAGAATTTTACTACTGTTCAGTAAAAAACTTAATTTTCGACCTATTTCTACTTGTTGTTTCTAAAATAATTCTGAATATTAAAGTTAGCCTACTGTATCTATTTTAATACCCTTTTAGCATATTTGGATTTCGATTTATGGTTTGCGAGATATTGCTGTTTTCGTACTACAGTTTTTATGATTTCAGATTTGCAAAACTGTCGTGTCTTGATGTTTTCTGATTTTACTTGACTACTCTGTTTTTATTGGAAAATTATGAAACTTGTTTTTCTGTTACTACACATATAGAAGAATACCCCATATTTTTCATGGATTTAATTTGTGAGTTTTGATGCTCTTTTCCGGTTCTTGAATACAATTTTCTGATTTCTGGTTGAACGTGTTTTCTGGATTTAAATCAGTTTTGAGTTATGTTTTTGTGAAATACTATATGATTTATATATGTTTGCTGGATTCTGCCGGGAGTCTATTTTCTAGACCTTTTGACGGATTCAGGTTTGCATGTTTGTAACAATGGAAATTTTTGTTTTACTGCAGTATGGTCTTGTTGTCCTGAACTAGAAATTTGGTTATTTTATCCTTTTATGTGTTATCTTTCACCGATACATGTTTATCTTGTAACTTGAACTTGTTACTTGATCATTCCATGATATACTTGCTTGTTTCGTGACACATACATGCTTGTTTGACATTAATAATAAAATAACCAAGCCGAGGTTTAAAGGGACAGACCTAATAGTGAAAAATACAGAAACGTGTACTCGGAAGTGGATCTATTGATCCTATGTGATACTTGGCTTGATACTTGATTACTTGAGGATTCATATTTCACCACTTGATACTTGATACTTGATACTTGATACTTGATACTTGGCTTGATACTTAAGATTTGGCTTGATACTCGATACTTGAGGCTTGATATTTCACTTGGCTTGGTACTTGATACTTGAGGCTTGTTTACTTGATACTTGTGGCTTGATACTTGATACTTGGTTTCTTGAGGCTTGTCCCTGAGTACACTGCCTTATATGATCCACTATGAAATCTAACACGAAATTGCATTGACTGTAGCAACTATGTAGTAAAAGTATGGATGCATGAAGTCCTACCTAGATAGTAATAATACAAGACTTGAACATGATCACTTGACCCTTGCTACTTGATACTTGTACTTGAGTACTTGACTGTAGCGCCCCTAATTTTCAATATGATATCTCAGAATTACGTGGCATAATTCCCAGCATCAACTTCAATTATAATAGTAAACAAAGTCAAAAATACAGATAAAAATTTTTCTCAGCCTTTATTACATTAGTTCATTACAAAACACAGCTGAAAGACAAACACCTTGAATTACAATCTTTTCTTTACAACACATCTTTTTACAATTTTACATAAGCCATAACATCATTCTATCTCAAACTTCCAAATCCAAAGCTATAAGCAACTACCTGTAAAACATGAGACTAGAGATAACCCTAACCTCCAAAACTACAGGGATCAGCCATAATGTTGTGAGTGACATAAAAATAAATAAATAAATGCAACTTAAATAAACATGAAACATAATGTCATAAGCAACATGCACCAATAACAAGAGTAAATGAACTAAGGAACAACAATAAATAAAATATGAAAACATCAAGTGAAACTAGGCTAAGTGTCAAGTGTAGAAAAACATAAAACAATATGCATAAAACCAAGTCAAGAAAACATCAATACTATATGCTGACTCTCTAATGCATACTTGTCGGATTCAATGCATCCTACTCTACATAGGTCCGGTGCAAGTCCTTATCGTTCTCCACTTTATAGGGTTTAATCTCCCGCTTATGCAACTAATCCTACTACGATGACTACTACAAGATATAGATAAATTGTGAGTATAGCCCATGCCCCGATAATTCCGGAGGTCAATCTCTATCCACAGATAATTCCGAAAACTATTTCACTCACACCTGGGAATCTTCGAGAATACCCCACACCACAAGCTATGGCGCCTCATCACACGAATACCACATGAGCGTCGCTCGACCTTGATAATTTCAGAGATCAATCCCACACCACAGGTAATTCCGGAGACTATTTCACTCACACCTCGATAATTTCGGGGATTATCTCACACCGCAAGCCATACTGAGGTCCATAATCCATGTTCTCATTTCATCATATCACCATCTAGTGTCTGTCCTTATTTATTTAAGTTAATTAATTAATTACGAATCTCCTAGAGTTGGTGTACCCTACCAGACTTAACTCCTAATCATTAATAAAGCCTCAACAGGATAAACCACAACACTCAACTGCCGGTATACTAGGGTCCCACACACCCTCTAGAGACTCGCACTCAACCATCAAAACCAAACTTTCATTACAACTCATACTTCTTTAGAAAACATCTCAAAAATACTATAATCTGTAGCAAAATGATATTTAGAACAGTAGGTCATTAATCCAAAAATATTAAAGAATCAATCGTTTCAAAAGAACATTAGAAAAGCTCAAGAAAACGTCAGTCAGAGTGGTGGCAATCGACTTCATTCTGTAGTTGGTCGACTGTCCCACGTGAAAATCCAAAACATCAAGAAAACACAAATCAGAGCAGTGGCAGTTGACTGTATGAAGTGGTCAGTTGACTGTCCCGTATGAAAATCTAATATTCCAAGAAAACACAAATTAGAGCAGTGGCAGTCGACTGTATGAAGTGGTCATTCAACTATCCTGCATGAAAATCCAAAACTTCAGAAAATACAGCAGCTAGGGTAGCGATGGTCGACTGTCCAAAATTTCCAATCGACTATCGACCTGTAGACTGCAGTTTGAGTTGTGCATGTTTTTAACCGATACGGTGTTCTACTTTACAAAAATGAAATCTGTAAAAAGTACAATCCTGAGACAATCAAATATGACTTGTAGAGTATATAGGAGTCCATAAAAACAAATTAAAACCACCTCGAATTAATAAAATAGCATTTTTGATGAATTTCTCTAAAACAATGACATGAAAATATGCATATACCAAAATAGAGGTTTTGAGAATCAATTACACATCAAGATAACTTCGTATTATATTCCAAATCATATCAACACTAAAATACGTTTAGATTTAATCAAAATCTTCAAACATACGAGAGTACAATTTCTTCAAAAACAACAAAATAGGATATTCATGTAGAAATGTTTTTGCATGTTTTTGCACCAAGAAAACTTCACAAATACATCAATTAGAAATAACAAAGTATTCAGATTTAATATTAGTATTTAAGAAATTCAAATCCAAGTAAAATTTCACAAAATCCTCAATTTAGTCATATCGTATCAAACCCAAATCTAGTCATCACAACTCCAACCCCAAACTTGATCTTTTTGATTCATTAGTCCTTCTCATAACTCATCAAACTCACTTACAATTTTTCACAATAGTTAATGCATGAATATAGACAATTATAAAATTACTGTGGTCAAGTTGCATTCATCCAAACTCAATAATAGTAAA
This sequence comes from Hemerocallis citrina, assembly GCA_017893485.1. Lineage (NCBI taxonomy): Eukaryota > Viridiplantae > Streptophyta > Magnoliopsida > Asparagales > Asphodelaceae > Hemerocallis > Hemerocallis citrina. The sequence goes on from CM030359.1 coordinate 129,035,787, forward strand.
AAATCTCATCTTTAATCAATTTGTGCATAACATCCACCATACTCAATCCAATCACCAAATTTGAAAGAAATAGCCTGCTCATGATTTCTATTAGGTTCTTTAACAATCTGAAGTCATCCACATAAAATTTTAATCATCAATACAAAATTTCCATGAAAGTTCCAATCTTTAATTCATCTATTCATTAAATCCATCATATGTATTTATACCATTCCCTAGCATGCTTTCTAATAGATGAAACACCGCATACAATTTTCAAAGAACAATACAAAACAAATTATATCACTCACCTCTTTGAAGAATCAACCAAAAGAAAATAGAGAATAAGAAAAGTCCTCCCGCGCAAGAAAAACAATGAATCCTCGCTTGAAAACTCCAAGAAATAAGAATAAGAAATCCCTTTGTGTTTTGCAGCAAAGAGACGGCTGCACCTCACCCTAATATAGGCCCGGATAAGGGGATCTAGGGTTTTTGAATAGTTTTGCAAAAATGCATCATTTGAAATATACCTTTACATATATAAATCTCTATACTTGGAAATTGAATTAAACCAATTTAGTTGAGTCTTAAAAACAAAACAACCAGCCTACAATCAGCCAGCACTGTTTGAAAAACCCAGAATTACGAATTTGCATTTTCACCCCTCTAAAAGGCAATTTTGCAAAAGATCATCTTTTATCAAAACTTGTAAAATAAATCAAATTTATTAAAAAAAAACGTAAACTCTTTTCTCCTGAGTTGACTAGGCATCATACCCAGCCCAAAAATCTGAAAATCTGGAGTTTTCACTTCCATTGGCAATTTTGCACAAAAGTCATTCTTTTTTGTAATATTTGCAAATAGGTCCAATAATCATCAGAAAATTCTAGAAAATTCACAAATAATATCTAATAATAAATAATGAGTTTTTCCAAAATAAATTTTGACTCTGAACTCCTCTAGAAGATACTTGCATGTGTTTCGCACGTGTAAAAAGATTAAATTTCAGAAAATATTCATTAAATCACCAAAATCATTTTAATTCATTTATAAATCTTAAAAACATTATTTAGAAAATTTGGGGTATTACATCACTCTCTCCTTAGAATAGTTCTGTCCTCAGAACTACTACTAATAGGGTCCAAATAGAATAAGCAAAAGAAAAATGAAATCTCATAAATGAAAAAATAATTTAAGAAATGTAAGTACACAAGAGAATATAATCTGACAAAAGAAATACATCTCAACTCAAAGAGTACCATCATACAAAAGAATATAATCATACAAAAAGCTCAGGAAAATCCTTCTGCGTGCGATCCTTCGGCTCCCAAGTAGCCTCCTCGAACTGTTGGTTCCTCCACAACACCTTGACCATAGGTATTACCTTGCTCCTCAAAACTTTCTCCCTACGATCAACAATCTCCACAGGCTGTTCCTTGTAACTCAAATTCACTTGTAGACCTTCAGGCACTTCCACCTGCTAATGACTCTGATCCGGCACATATTTCCTCAACAGCAACACATGGAACACATCATGCACTTGCGCCAACTCTTCTGGAAGCTCCAACCTATATGTCGTCTTACCAATCCGCCCCAAAATTATGTATGGCCCAATATACCTTGGCGCCAACTTGCCTCCCTTACCAAATCTAATCACTCCTTTAGTCAGAGATCCCGTAAGGAAAACTACATCCCCAACCTCAAATTCCAAGTCCCTTCTTCGAGTGTCTGCATAACTCTTCTGTCGACTCTGAACCTCGACCAACCTCTTGCAAATCAACTCAATCTTCTCCGATGTTTGCTGCACAATCTCGGGCCCAAACATCTGCCTCTCGCCAACCTCATACCAACAAACAGGCGTCCTGCACTTCTTCCCGTACAGTGCCTCATACGGAGCCATCCCGATACTTTCTCCCGTACAGGCGTCCTACATTCAGCCATCATTTAATTTATAGATATGAGTTGTTTATATGATTTTTTATTATGTTTCAATAGATTTGATTTTCCAAAAATGAAAAGGTTCTGGAACTACTACTCATTGCTAAAAAATAAGTGAGACCCCTATTTAGAAATGTTTGGCATCGCCACTGATCCCGACCCCCATTTTCCACCCTTGGCCTCCACCAACTCCATCCCCATTGCCATCTCCACCTTCTTCATCATCTCTACCACCGACCTCACCCATGTCCCCATTCAAACCCATTTCCGACCTCCATGCACTCCAATCCCATCGCCAGTAGCATCGATCTCCACCAAAACTGAGCTCCATCTCCCAACCCAAACCTCCATTGACAGCCTCCTAAACTCGTTGCCGATGCCGTCAATTAGGAAGAACTCCCCCTTTAGTCAGTAGCCTCTCTGTCTTCTTTTCTTTCTCTTATTTTTCATTTTCTTTTTCTTTTTCTTATTCAAGATCATATGTAAATCAATTCAAAATCAATAAAAAGAATGTTCTTGTGTGTTGAATGAGAATCGAATCTCATATGTGTTGATGGGTTGATATGAAATGCGCGAGAAGTTGAGGGTGAAGTGTGCACATAGGCTCCCCGTGTTTTATTCTTCATTTCTAATTACTTAATAATTCGTTTGATTAATTAGAATAAGTTGTGTATAAATATATGTATCATACAAAACTAATAGCACTCAATATGATTTTGCATTTGTTGCATTACGTTGATATGTCCATATGCATGCATGAACACTTATATGTTCATACGATATAAAAATATCTATGTTATCCGACTTATATAAGATAATTAATTGATCTTCTCTAAGAAATTAAAATAAATGTTTTGTACAAATAAAAATTGTATCTTTTTATGTAAAAATTCTAATTTTATCAATCATTTGGTTCAAAGCAAAACTTTTTGGCAAACATGATCGAATCAAACATAAATTCCATTATACAAGATTCTCTTTTTATTTAGATAACGATTTTCTTTTTTAAAAAAAGACTTTTACAAATAAAAACGAGTTCTTTTATGAAAGCCATCAACTTTACAATTATTTGCTTAATAGAATCATCCCTGGTATCTAATCTATATAATAAAACACAAAGAAAGCTATCAAGTGGCTCTCATTCAATTCTCCCAAAAATCAAAGACCCAGATCTAACCTCACAAAACATATTTTTTCCCCCAAAAGTTTTTCCCCAAAACTCAAATTCAAATTCCCCACCGAAAACAACTCATATATTTATTTAATTTTTTTTTTTTCTCTCTCTCTCTCCCTCCCTCTTCTATTCAAAAAATTAAGAAATAAAATTTTAAAAATTTTTTAAAAAATTAAAAATTAAAAAACCAAAAAAATTTAAAAATTTAAAAATTTTAAAAATAATTCAAAAAAATCATATAATATGTTTTTTTTGAACCCCAAAAGTTTCTCATATAATATGTTTGTTACTTCAATTAATTTGCTGGATCTCAAAAACTATTTTATATGATCAAACAAGGTGCACCGTTCCGAAGACGTGTCGTAGGCACGTGTCAACGGGCAAACCTAGTAATCAAATAAATGCAAAGACTTTTATAAAAAGACTTATTTATCATAAATCAAAACAACATTTTTTTCTTCAAAAAGAGAAGATTAAATAATAATTGATTTTGGATAATCATTCATATTTTTATACACATCTTAATTTTTAACTCATGTCCATTTATGAATACCAATAATAATTATAATTGTCTCAAATGATTATCAAGCTTTTTCTAAATATATTTATCAATGAAAACTCTATTTGCATAACTAAAGTACGAATTTCTACTAATAAAGATAGTCTTGCTCTATAAAATATTCATTTAATAATCGTTTGATTATTAGCACAACTCTTTGTCTAAAAATCAAACAATTATCACGAATGACATCTTTATTTGGAAATCCTACTTTCTTGATGAAAATATGATATTTTGTCAAAATTATATTTTGGTGAAAAATAATCATGACTTTCTCAGGCAAAACGTGTGATAAATGCCTCACTTTCGCCCGTGACTTTAAGAGAGCTTTTAAATCAAAATTGCATCTTATTCAGCAATGAGGTGCATGACCCTCTTTATAAATGTGATTTCAAAGTACATGAAAATACTATTGACTATATGAGACAATTTGGCTAATTATTTGTATCTTTGCATATATTTAGTTAATCATTCATTTATATATTAATATACACTCATCCTGCATTTGCATATATAGACTCTATACTTGAAACTAGTTAATCATGACTCCTCCTCTGGCCGTTTGATGTGATCTCTTTTGAGAGATATCCATCCGACATATGCAAACCCTAGGGCTAAATTTCATGATAACATCATTTAGCCTGAATCTTTTTAGATATGACATCTCCATTATTTCTATCACCCAGGTCACCCTACTTCGAGTTCTTCTCGAAATTTTACAACTAGAAACTAAAACCTATCTGTGATACAATAAAGAGTAATGCTTCAGCCACTACCAATTTCACTACCATTCTCTTCACTACCTTAGGTGGCATATTCCTATTAGAGAGTTCTCCCACCTACTCTATCTTTCTCTACCTATTGGAGTGTGCCACCTAAGATAGTGAAGAGAAATGTAGTGAAATTGGTAGTGGCTCTAGCATTACTCTACAATAAAATTGGTTTCAGCCCAATAGGAGTTCTAGAACTCGAGTTATGATTTTTCCAAAAAAAGCTCACATTGTTGTTTTTTGTCAAAACATAGTGTTAGGAATGTGCCATACAATCAATTGCATTAGATGAAATTGGCAATTCTATAGTGAACATTATTCATGATTAATAAAGTTGTTTGAGACATTTTATTTATCATATGCTACTTATTCTTATTTATGTTATTTATTTACACTTATGATGAAGTCCTTGGATTAATTAAATGTGTTTAGGGCAATGATGAGATCATGTCAAAGAGACCTAAAATTAATATAATTAATCTAAAATTTTCTTCGTCGTAGGATTACCGAGATTGGACATCACTTATTCCGGTAAGACTAGTACACTAATTATATGCTCTAAAGTAGAGGATAATTGATTTCACAATTATTTATGTAGAGACATTTATATAAGAGTGTTGGTGCTAACTGGTTTATTTCACTGAACTGACTCACTAAAAGAAATATCTAATAGAAAGTTTAAATGAATGTCAATAGATAATTCTTTGGGTGATGGTGGGTATAGGTAATCCTAGGACATGAGATTGTCACAACACTTGTGTCTGTAAATCTACACTTTGGTTTATTTTTTAGCATGACTTTGTAAGACATGTGTAGGGTATTCTGGGCATAGTGAGGCTTTCATGAAAGTGGGTGAGCAATCAGTTAGAAATCAATCACTTCTATTAGAATAAGAGAATTACCTATGTGATTCTATAAAATGTTGACCTTGGGAAGTCTGCGGCCCTAGCTAAATAAATTTTGGAAAGGATTTTCTAAGTATTCACTTGAGTCAATCACTAACATATTAGACACATATGATTAAGTGGTTAGGATTTGGGGTTAATTTGTACCCTAAGCTTTTTCGGGATACTATGTGATCAGAGGATTTAATTGTACGAGAACTAATCACTAAAGGGCATAATTGATTTCAGTAATCAAACTCACATTATCTGGGTAGTCATGACACTTTATGTTGGTGTATGCCCTAGAGGTCAGTTGTGTATTGACATTAGTAGTTTACATTGTATCATATTTATTTCATATATGAGGCATTTTATTTATTATGTTATTTATTATGATTAAATAAACATAATAAAGTCCTTAGAATAGTAGATTCAATACCGTGGGATATCAAGTGCATGACTTGATTGTGAGATCCCATTGATTGTAATCAGAATATTATTTTTAAATATCCCTAGTCAAGCATTATTGTGAATTAGGACAACAATAATACATATCGACTAGTATGTGTGTAGACTGATGACCATATCTCACGGGTCATGGATATGAGATATCAAGTCTTCACATGAATACATATTAGAGTAATAATGTACTTGACTGAACCACCATGAGAATACTGCATGGATCGTTACGTGAGTGTGATAAACGGTTCTCACAGTGACCTTGGTGTTTGTAGTCCTTTAACTTGAAGTCATTACGGTTCTCTACATGAGAAGTTATATGTTTTAATGTCGTCAAACGGTGCAAGTAATAAGGTGATTATAAAGTCGACTGTTGGATATACTACAAATCATGCAGAGGAATGTTAGTGACTTAGATAGGATTAGTCCCTCTTACATAATAGGAGCAATATCTACGGGCCTCTTGACTGAGTGAGACTACAAAATACATGGCCGTGCTCAAATGAGTTAATATGAGATATTGATCTCATTTGTTTTAGTAAGTCTACTCAGGCATCAAGAAACCAAAAATTGAACTATACATGGGTGACACTGTAATATCCCGGACCGATATTATATTTAGATAAATATTTTTTTTGAAATTAAAATATTTTAATTGGAAATTACTCGGTTTTACTGATAAAAAGCTATCTGGATATATATACTAGAAAGTATATATATGCATTGTATCAGTTTTGTGCACTTGTACAAAATCTTGAAAAACGCATTTTTGGAAAAATGTCTGGAAAATACGGAACAGATATTAAAAATTATTATTTTATTTTTATTTCCAGAATTGAAATATTTTTGGTGGACATCGCCCGGTTTTGTTAATAAACATTATATATGTATCTATACTAGTCGGTATACGACTGTTTTGTATGAAATTGATACTGGAGTCTTCCGAACCAGTAAAAAAATTATTTTTTTTAATTTCTCGGAATAAAATTATTTTTGTACTGATTTGTTCATTTTCACGAACGAAAATTATCTGTATAATCAGATATATGCATGAATTTGAATCGTGTCGATTTCAGGCGATTATACAAATCGTGTAGTATGTGATTTAGGAAATTATATTTTATATTTTGATCCATCATGATGAGATGGAGGGTTAGGATGGGTTAGGGCTTGATTTCAATAATTATTTTCAAAAAATTCTCCAATTGTTGTAAGCCACAAGAACAATTACATGTGGACTCTTCTCATCCACAACCCTTCTCACCCTTTCACTACAAAACACCCCCCAACCCTTCCCCTTCCTTCATTTGGCCGGCCCCAACTTCCCCTAGGGTTAGAAACCCTATCACTTTGGTGTATTCTCAATCTCTTCTCAATCTCATCCCATTCTCTATCTCCTAGTACTACTTCTTCTACTTATTTTAAGTTTACAAAAAGATTGAGAAGAAAGAAAAAGAAAGAGAGATCAATCAAAAGAAAAGAGGGGCTTTTATGGGTTGATTTTCATGGGTTCTTCATGGTGGATTTCTTGAAGAGGATCAAGAACAAGGAGCAAGGAGAAGAGCAAGTCCTTCCTACAAACTCTAAGGTGGGGGTTTCCCACTCATGCCGTTTTTAGCTATTTTAGGGTTTTTTATTATTGTATGTTGTTGTATGGAGTTAATTTCATGTGCATAGGTGCTAGGGTAAAGAGCATGCAAAGTTAGAAGTGGTAGAACACTAAAATCAAGCATAAAGAAACGATTTTTATGGTTGTAGGGTTGATTTTGTTTACAAGTGTTAAAAGTAGAATCTTGACTCGAAATTTATTGGAGAGGTTCTTAGGGGTGTTTTTACCATGCTCTAATTTTTGTGGATTTTTTGGAGTGATGGGTGAAACGAGCGTTTCCCTCAAAACAGCGAGCTCAAGTCAAAACAGTAAGCTCACTGTTTTGGGGTTAGTGTCGCAGTATGTTCAAGGGGATAAAACATGGGGTTCCTCTCAGAATTTGAGGAGGAGAACAACTAGGAAGTTGTAGTATACATTCTCCCCTTTCTGAATTGGCCGCTCGGGTTAGATTCAGATAAGAGACGCAAAAGTTATGGCAGTTGCAAATCAGGACAGCGAGTTCGGTTGAGAAGCTCACTGTTTTGTTTGGTTGTCATTTTTGAGCCACTTACTGGATGAATCTGAGGAGCCGATCAACTAAAGAGTTGTAGTAGACATTCTCTCCTTTTCGAATTGACCTCTCTGGTGAAATTCCGATACGCTGAGTAGGAGTTATGCCGTTTGCAAAGTACAGCAACTAGCTGTCTTGACTAGATTCTTGCTGTTCTGCTTCTTTGATGTTTTAGAGTTGCTGAATCAGAGGTTCCGACCAACTAAGGAGTTGTAGTAGAGACTCTCCCCTTTCCGAATTGACCTCTCGGGTTAAATTCCAATAAGCCGGAGTATGAGTTATGCTTTTTACAAAACACAGTAGCCCGATTGCGCTGGAAACTTGCTGTTTTACTTATTTGATGTTTTAGAGTGTCTTACTGGTTGAATCTGAGGCTCAGACAAATTAGGGAGTTGTAGTAGAGACTATCCCCTTTCTAAATTCCCCTCTCGAGTTAAATTCCGACAAGCAGAGTAGAAGTTATGGGCTTTGAAAGTTTTCAGCTTGGCTATGTCATTTGGCGGGTTGAAATTGTATCTGTCTTGATTCCTTATAATTTTTGAGTGTCTTACTCGCTGAATCTGAGGAGCCGACCAACTAGAGAGTTTTAGTAGACGTTCTCACCTTTCCGAATTGCCCTCTTAGGTTAAATTCCGATTAGTGGAACAAAAGTTATAGTCTTTCAAAGTTTCAGCTTCTTTTGTAAGTTTGCAGTTTTGTTACTGTTTGCATATGTTCGAGGTCAGGAATTTGGAATTCCTTATGGAATCTGAGAAATTGGTCAACTAGGAAGTTGTAATAGATGTTCCCACCTTTTCAAATTGTCCAGTTTCGTTAGATTCTGATAAATAGAGCAAAAGCTACAAGGTACAGAAGTTTCATCTTTTTATTGAAAATCTGTAGTTTGGTAATTGGTTGCGTATGTTCGATGTGAGGAATTTGGAATTCCTTATGGAATCTGAGAAAGTGGTCAACTAGAAAATTGTAGTAGATTTCCCACCTTTTCAAATTGTCCAGTTTCGTTAGATTCCGATAAATAGGGCAAAAGTTACAAGCTTTAGAAGTTTCATCTTTTTATTAAAAATCTGTAGTTTGGTAATTGTTTGCGTATATTCGAGGTCAGGAATTTGGAATTCCTTATGGAATCTGAGAAAGTTATCAACTAGGAAGTTGTAGTAGATGTTTCCACCTTTTCAAATTGTTCAGTTTCGTTAGATTACGATAAGTATAGCAAAAGTTACAAGCTACAGAAGTTTCATTTTTTATTGAAAATCTGCAGTTTGGTAATTGTATGCGTATGTTCAAGGTCGGGAATTCGGAATTCCTTCTGGAATCTGAGAAAGTGGTCAAATAGAGAGTTGTAGTAGATGTTCGCACCTTTTCAAATTGCCCAGTTTTGTTAGATTCCAACGAGTAAAGCAAAAGTTAACAGCTTACAAAGTTTCAGCTTTTTGTTGAAAATCTGTAGTTTGGGTAAACTGTTTGCGTGTGTTCGATGGACCGAATTTTGGATTCCTTACAGAATCTAAAATAGTGTTCCACTAGAGATTTGTGGTAGATATTCTTACCTTTCTAAAAAGTATATTTCTGTTAAAATCCAATAAGCGTAGCACTGGTTGCTTTTAGGCTGTCGGAAGGTTTTTATGTCGTTTTTGGGTTTTTTCTTTGGTGGTATGTCTATTTTAGACTAGTCAAAAGATTCTATAGTTGCTTCTGATTATAGAAGATCAAGTTTTTCTAGTAAGCATGTTTGGTTGCTTCTAGGTTGATTACGTGTATGGTTGTTTTTATGTATAGTTTTGCTCATACATGGCTCGACTGGCCCGTATGTAGCTGTGGTCTCATACGTAGCTTATTTGGCTTGCATGCTGTTGTCTCATACGCGGCTCGCCTGGCCCGTATAGCTGTTAGTCTCATACGTAACTTATTTGGCCTGTATGTATGTTGTTGTCTCATACGTGGCTCGCCTGGCCCGTATGTAGCTGTTGGTCTCATACGTAGTTTATTTGGCTCGTATGTATGTTGTTGTCTTATACGCGGCTCGACTGGCCTGTATGTAGCTGTTGGTCTCATACGTAGCTTATTTGGCTCGTATGTATGTTGTTGTCTCATACGCAGCTCGCCTAGCTCGTATGTAGTTGTTGGTCCCATACGTAGCTTGTTTAACTCGTATGTATTTTTGGTCACTCATATGTAGCTTCTTAGCTAATACGCAGTTTGTTGTGCTCATCTAGGGTGATATCATTGCTGTAGGGCTATCGACCATCAAGACGTATGTTTACCGTACTCCTAAGAAACTGTGGACGAGTCACTCCTTGTGTACCTTCGAATCTTAACCGGTATTGGTTAATCGCGGACCGGAGTATGACGAAATCCAAGTTCAGGATAGTAGCCAGCGAATACGTTCGTATTGCCGAGGTCTTGGATCGATAGGCCATGAACCAGATCCTTAGGGAGTCTGGTAAGTCTAGGTTGAGCAGCCTAGTAAAGTTATCTTGTGAAGTCTAACTTAAGACCTAGCATGTTGTGTTTGTACTATTGTCATCCCTAGGATTGTTCAGGGTCAGTGACATCGTTAGGATAGTAACTTATGGCTATTACTACTTGACCATTACTTATTATCATTATTCGCCGAAAGGAAAGAGTTGGTGTTAAAGGTGATTCCTTATGATCCGACCTGTCCTATAGGCCGGCACTAGGCGGTGTTATTGGGTTGTACCTTCCCGTCAAAAGGATAAGTACGGTGCCTACTTACGAGTTGGGAGCATGGGTTGCGTATCTCGCACTGTTAATTCCTGAAATACCGTGACTTATGAGTGCCATTGGGTACGCTTCGTGCTATCGTGCGCTTGCGAGACCCTATGTTCGTTGGGTTTTTGAATGAGGTCCGGTACGCATGGCAATAGTGGCAAACGCGATCACCACTATAGTGACTGCAGTAACGGAACCAGTCCGTACCTACAACAATATTTTGAGTGCGGTCCGGTACTCTGGGTAGTCGTGGCAAATGAGACACCATGAGTGTACTGCATTGATGGGGACTTGACCCCTTCTGCAACCTCACCAGTCACGTTGTATTATCAGGAACAGGTTGTGTGCAAAGTAGAATTCATAACATGTGTTCAAATCCCTATACATGAAGAAACGGCTTGTTATGGGGCATAAGTAGTATGAGCTGCATACTGTTCCGGAGACTTGCTTGCATTAGAATAAGAGCATCCTTGCATTAGTAATTTTGCATTAGAGTCTAAGTCATAACATACACTGACACATCAAATATATATACATGTTCTTCTTTTCATCCATCTGTTTGCTATAGTTGAGATTCGCTGCTAGTTATCAGTATATGTACTAACGTCCCCACTTCAATAGGTATTGGATTGCAGAAGTAAAGGTACTAGATTGCAGAAGTACAGGTACAGGTTTTAGGAGGACTCGAGACTAGCAAAGCAAGGAGTCAACTTTATTTAAGTTTTTACTGAAATATATGTTGTAATTTCATTTGTAACAATTATTGTAATTTATTCATTGTTGTAAGGGGAAGCATCCAAGTGAAATACCAAGTGTTGTTCTTTATTCATTGTACTCTGATGTAATTTGTTGAAAGTTGTAACACTTGCGATTGTAAAGATATTATTGTAACATTGTTATAATGTATTGCAATTTTGTAACATTTGGACTTGTAATACATTTGTGTTGAATAAAAAGTTTTAAATTTTTCTGTTTTTCTGTGTATTGTGCCTAATTGAACAAAAGATTCTCACTTATGTCGCGATTTCCCAATATACGAAATCGGGGTGTTACAGAGTGGTATCAGAGCCGACTTCAATTTACAGTCCAACACAGTAGAAAAATTAAACTTGGATACCTTTTAGGAGTCGAGTTTTAGCTAGTTGTAGACAATTATAATTTATATTGTTGTTTCTTTCAACTTATGTTTTATAATTTTTTTATATCTGGGTTAATACCCATATTTATTGTTTTCTACCAGATGTCACACGAAACCAGGAGTGGTAGGAACGACCCGATTGAGGGCGAGGGTAGTGGAGGCAATGGCGCAGGTCTGGATATAGGGGAAGAATTTGCTCGTATGTACCAGGCATTCAGAGACCTGGCAGAGGCAAGCCGAAACAATGGACAGCAACAAGGAGCACTCGCAGGTAACCAGGGAGTAGCAGCTACCGACCCTATCAAGATGGTTGAATCTTTCCGAAGGGTGAGGGCACCTGTTTTTAAAAGGCAAGGCATACTCAACGGCAGCTGACGACTGGATTCGTCAAGTCGAGATAGTGTTTGAGGTAAAGTCAAGTCGAGACAGTGTTTGAGGTAAAACTGACACCGGATGACAGCAAGGTCAGATTGGCAAGCATTCTACTGGAGAAAGAAGCCGGGGTCTGGTGGCAGTCGGTGAAGAGGGGCATGGGTGAAGGGCCCATTACTTGGGAAGACTTCTTGGAGGAGTTCAGGACGCACTACTTTCCATTAGATGTGCAGGAGGACAAGGCCATGGAGTTCTTCAACTTGAAGCAGGGAAGCTTGATAGTTCGTGAGTACGAGACCAAGTTCACGCAACTGTCCCGATATGCTCCAGAGATGGTAGAATATGAGGTCAAGAAGGCCAAGAGATTCGAGCAAGGGCTCAGACCTGCACTCAGAACGAGGATGGTACCTTTTTGCAGTCGGAGGTTCGAGAAATTGGTCCGTCGTGCAGCAATGACAGAGCTTGATATGAACCGAGGACCAGAACTACAAGTGAACACTGGAAGGTGGAACAAGGGAAAGAGATCTGCACCAGCATTAGGGCTCGAGAACCAAGGTTGGAAGCAGAAGATTCAGAAACCAGATGGCAAATTTGGAGCTGCCAAGCTAGGAAGCTGTTTCCTGTGCGGAGAGCAAGGTCATTTCATGAGCCAGTGTGCAAGGAAGGACCCTCAGATGGATACCCGTGTTTGTTACAAATGTGGAAAGATTGGTCATATCCGACCAGATTGTCCCCAGTTCCAGAAAAGTAGCAGCAGATCAGCCCCAGAGATGAACCCGAAAAGAAAGGAGTCGCTTCGCCAAGGACGAGTGTTCACACTTACAGAAGATGATGCCAATGAAGGCGAGAAAGTCATCACCGGTGTACAAAGAAGGGGAGACAACTAAGTTTGAAGTTGCTTTTTAAATTTTATTTTGGACTTTAAATAATATATGATGTAACACTTTTTGTAACCAAATGGATATATATATATATATATATATATATATGGAATCCATGCAATGGTTTTGGTCAAACTTGGTTCATCATATTCTTTGTCTAAATTATTTTTCAAGAGTTGAGATGTGTGCGAGAGGCAACTCTAGATTTGGTTTGTTTAAATACACCATCTGGAGCATCAGCTTCGAGCAAATTACAGGAGAGAATCCTGGAAGTCAGAAGTGATGTTCGCAGGCCATGTCCTATTCTAAGGAGGGAGTGGCTACCGAAGTACAAAAGATCAAGGTAATGAAGTATTAGCCTCATCCAAGGACCACGAAGGAAGTAAGAAGCAAGATGATGAGGTCAGTCAAGCCAGTAATGAAGTGATTACTCAAGATTGAAGCTCAGTTTTGACACGATGGGAGTCGCAACCGAGTCCAAGTGCGCAAGTCAGAAGGCTTAGGCAGGAGATGCAGGGACTGAAGCACCAAAACGGCATGATGATGAAGGAAAATATCAGAATATCAATATGGACTTCGTCACAGGATTACCCAGAAGTTCGAAAATGTATGACTCAAGTTGGGTTATTAGGGATCCGATTGACAAAGTCTGCACATTTTCTTCTGATAAAGATGACTTAATTGCTAGAGAAATTAGCAGGAGTCCACATTGAAGGCATAAAGAAGCAACATGGAGTGCCAGCATCAGTAGTTCTGACCAAGATTCGAGAGTTACGTCTCGACTTTGGCAGATTCTTCAGGCAACTTTGGGATTGAGGTTGGGTTCTTTGGAGAATCAGTTAGTGGATGAGCCACTTGGGAGCCGGAAAGCCATATATGCTTTCTTTCCCTGAGTTATTTAGTGTATGGGTGTTTTCTGTTTTTCCTGACTTAACGTAGTTCTGAGCACATAATTATTCTAAGGAGGGAGTATTACAATATTCCGGACGGATATTATATTTAGATAATTATTATTTTTGAAATTAAAATATTTTAATTGGAAATTACTCGGTTTTACTGATAGAAATCTATCTGGATATATATACTAGTAAGTATACATATGCATTGTATCAGTTTTGTGCACTTATGCAAAATCTTGAAAAAACGCATTTTTGAAAAAATATCTGGAAAATACCGTGCAGATATTAAAAATTATTATTTTACTTTTATTTCCAGAATTGAAATATTTTTGGTGGACATCACCCGGTTTTGTTAATTAACATTATATATGTATATATACTAGTCGGTATACGACTGTTTTGTATGAAATTGATACTGGAATCTTCCGAACAAGTAAAAAAATTATTTTATTTTTATTTCTCGGAATAAAATTATTTTTGTACTGATTTTTTCGTTTTCACGAACGAAAATTATCTGTATAATCAGATATATGCACGAATTTGAATCGTGTCGATTTTAGGCGATTATACAAATCGTGTAGTATGTGATTTAGGAAATTATATTTTATATTTTGATCCATAATGATGAGATGGAGGGTTAGGATGGGTTAGGGCTTGATTGCAATAATTATTTTCAAAAAATTCTCCAATTGTTGTAAGCCACAAGAACAATTACATGTGGACTCTTCTCATCCACAACCCTTCTCACCCTTTCACTACAAAACACCCCCCAACCCTTCCCCTTCCTTCATTTGGCCGGCCCCAACTTCCCCTAGGGTTAGAAACCCTCTCACTTTGGTGTATTCTCAATCTCTTCTCAATCTCATCCCATTCTCTATCTCCTACTACTACTTCTTCTACTTATTTTAAGTTTACAAAAAGATTGAGAAGAAAGAAAAAGAAAGAGAGATCAATCAAAAGAAAAGAGAGGTTTTTATGGGTTGATTTTCATGGGTTCTTCATGGTGGATTTCTTGAAGAGGATCAAGAACAAGGAGCAAGGAGAAGAGCAAGTCCTTCCTACAAACTCTAAGGTAGGGGTTTCTCACTCATGCCTTGTTTTAGCTATTTTAGGGTTTTTTATTGTTGTATGTTGTTGTATGGATTTAATTTCATGTGCATAGGGGCTAGGGTAAAGAGCATGCAAAGTTAGAAGTGGTAGAACAATAAAATCAAGCATGAAGAAACGATTTTTATGGTTGTAGGATTGATTTTGTTTACATGTGTTAAAAGTAGAATCTTGACCCGAAATTTATTGGAGAGGTTCTTAGAGGTGTTGTTACCATGCTCTAGTTTTTGTGGATTTTTGGAGTCATTTTGATGGGTGAAACAAGTGTTTCCCCCAAAACAGTGAGTCTCAAGCCAAAACAGTGAGCTCACTGTTTTGGGGTTAGTGTCGCAGTATGTTCAAGGGGATAAAACTTGAGGTTCCTCTAGGAATTTGAGGAGGAGAACAACTAGGAAGTTGTAGTAGACGTTCTCCCCTTTCCGAATTGGCCTCTCGGGTTAGATTCCGATAAGAGACGCAAAAGTTATGGTCGTTGCAAATCAGGACAGCGAGTTCGGCTAAGAAGCTCATAGTTCTGTTTGGTTGTCATTTTTGAGCCACTTACTTGATGAATCTGAGGAGCCGACCAACTAGAGAGTTGTAGTAAACATTCTCCCCTTTCCTAATTGAACCGGAGGTTCGGACCAACTAGGTAGTTGTAGTAGAGACTCTCCCCTTTCCTAATTGACCTCTCGGGTTAAATTCCGATAAGCGGAGTAGGAGCTATGCCGTTTGCAAAGTACAGCAACTAGCTGTCTTGACTAGATTCTTGTTGTTCTGCTTCTTTAATGTATTAGAGTATCTTAAAGGTTGAACCGGAGGTTCGGACCAACTAGCGAGTTGTAGTAGAGACTCTCCCCTTTCCTAATTGACCTCTCGGGTTAAATTCCAATAAGCTGAGAAGGAGTTATGCTTTTTACAAAACACAGTAGCCAGACTGCACTTGAAACTTACTGTTTTGCTTCTTTGATGTTTTAGAGTGTCTTACTGGTTGAATCTGAGGTTCGGACCAACTAGGGAGTTGTAGTAGAGACTATCCCCTTTCCGAATTGACCTCTCAGGTTAAATTTCGACAAGCGGAGTAGAAGTTATGGGTTTTGAAAGTTTTCAGCTTGGTTTTGTAATTTGGCGGGTTGGAATTGTATCTGTCTTGATTCTGTATAGTTTTGGAGTGTCTTACTCGCTGAATCTGAGGAGCCGACCAACTAGAGAGTTGTAGTAGACGTTCTCACCTTTCCGAATTGTCCTCTTGGGTTAAATTCCGATAAGTGGAACAAAATTTATAGTCTTTTAAAGTTTCATCTTCATTTGTAAGTCTGCAGTTTTGTTACTGTTTGCATATGTTCGAGGTCAGGAATTTGGAATTCCTTATGGAATCTGAGAAAGTGGTCAACTAGGAAGTTGTAGTAGATATTCCCACCTTTTAAATTGTCCAGTTTCGTTAGATTCTGATAAGTAGAGCAAAAGTTACAAGCTACAGAAGTTTCATCTTTTTATTGAAAATATGTAGTTTGGTAATTGTTTGCGTATGTTCGAGGTCAGGAATTTGGAATTCCTTATGGAATCTGAGAAAGTGCTCGACTAGGAAGTTGTAGTAGATGTTCCCACCTTTTCAAGTTGTCCAGTTTTGTTAGATTCCGATAAGTAGAGCAAAAGTTATAAGCTACAGAAGTTTCATCTTTTTATTGAAAATCTGTAGTTTGGTAATTGTTTGCGTATGTTCGATGTTAGGAATTTGGAATTCCTTATGGAATCTAAGAAAGTGGTCAACTAGGAAGTTGTAGTAGATGTTCCCACCTTTTCAAATTGTCCAGTTTCGTTAGATTCTGATAAGTAGAGCAAAAGTTACAAGCTACATAAGTTTCATCTTTTTATTGAAAATCTGTAGTTTGTTAATTGTTTGCGTATGTTCGAGGTCAGGAATTTGGAATTCCTTCTGAAATCTGAGAAAGTGGTCAATTAGAGAGTTGTAGTAGATGTTCCCACCTTTTCAATTTGCCCAGTTTTGTTAGATTCCGACGAGTAGAGCAAAAGTTACCAGCTTACAAAGTTTCAGCTTTTTGTTAAAAATCTGCAGTTTGGGTAAACTGTTTGCGTGTGTTCGATGGACCGAATAATGGATTCCTTACAGAATCTGAATTGTGTTCCACAAGAGAGTTGTGGTAGATATTCTTACCTTTCTAAAAAGTATATTTCTGTTAAAATCCGACAAGCGTAGCACTGGTTGCTTCTAGGCTGTCAGAAGGTTTTTATGTCGTTTTCAGGTTTTTTCTTTGGTGGTATGTCTATTTTAGACTGTTAGAAGATTCTTCTATTGTTTCTGATTATAGAAGATCAAGTTTTGCTAGTAAGCATGTTTAGTTGCTTCTAGGTTGATTACCTGTATGGTTGTTTTTATGTGTGGTTTTGCTCATACATGGCTCGACTGGTCCCGTATGTAGCTGTGGTCTCATACGTAGCTTATTTGGCCCGTATGTATATTGTTGTCACATACGCGGCTCGCCTGGCCCGTATAGTTGTTAGTCTCATACGTAGCTTATTTGGCTCGTATGTATGTTGTTGTCTCATACGTGGCTCGCCTGGTTGTATGTAGCTGTTGGTCTCATATGTAGCTTATTTGGCTCGTATGTATGTTGTAGTCTCATAAGTGGCTTAACTAGCCCGTATGTAGCTGTTGGTCTCATACGTAGCTTATTTGGCTCGTATGTATATTGTTGTCTTATACGCAGCTGGTCTGACTCGTATGTAGTTATTGGTCCCATACGTAGCTTGTTTAGCTCGTATGTGTTTTTGGTCACTCGTATGTAGTTTCTTAGCTAATACGCAGTTTGTTGTGCTCATCTAGGGTGACATCATTGCCCTAGGACTATCGACCATCAAGACGTGTGTTTACCTTACTCCTAAGAGACTGTGGGCGAGTCACTCCTTGGGTACCGTCGGATCTTAACCGGTGCTGATTAATCGCAGACCGAAGTATGACAAAATCCAAGTTCAGGATAGTAGCATGCGAATACGTTCGTATTGCTGAGGTCTTAGATCGATAGGCCATGAACCAGATCCTTAGGGTTTCTGGTAAGTCTAGATTGAACAGGCTAGTAGAGTTATCTTGCGAAGTCTAACTTAAGACCCTGCATGTTGTGTTTGTACTGTTGTCATCCCTAGGATTGTTCAGGGTTAGTGACATCGTTAGGGTAGTAACTTATGGCTATTACTACTTAACCGTTATTTATTATCATCATTTGTCGAAGGGAAAGAGTTGGTGTTAAGAGTGATTTCTTATGATCTGACCTGTTCTATAGGCCAGCACTAGGCGGTGTTATTGGGTTGTACCTTCTCGTCAAAGGGATACGTACGGTGCCTTCTCACGAGTTGGGAGCATGGGTTGCGTATCTCGCAATGTTAATTGCTAAAATACCGTGACTTATGGGTGCCACAGGATAGGCTTCGTGCTATCTTGTGCTTGCGAGACCCTATGTTCGTTTGGTTTTTGAATGAGGTCTGGTACGTCGGGCAATAGTGGCAAACGCAATCACCACTATAGTGACTGCAGTAACAAAACTAGACAGTACCTACAACCTCGTTTTGAGTGAGGTCCGGTACTCCGGGTAGTAGTGGCAAACAGAGACACCATGAGTGTACTGCATTGATGGAGACTTAACCCCTTCTGCAACCTCACCAGTCATGTTGTATTGTCAGGAACAGGTTGTGTGCAAAGTAGAATTCATAATGTGTGTTCAAATCCCTATACATGAAGGAACGGCTTGTTATGGGACGTATGTAGTATGGACTGCATACTGTTCCGGAGACTTGCTTGTATTAGAATAAGAGCATCCTTGCATTAGTAATCTTGCATTAGAGTCTAAGTCATAACATTCACTGACACATCAATTATATATACACGTTCCTCTTTTCATCAATCTGTTTGCTATAGTTGAGATTCGCTGCTAGTTATCAGCCTTAAAGCGTCAGTATATGTACTGACGTCCTCACTTCAATAGATATTGGATTGCAGAAGTATAGGTACTGGATTGCAGAAGTATAGGTACAGGTTTTAGGAGGACTCGAGGCTAGAGAAGCAAGGAGTCAATTTTATTTAAGTTTCCGCTGAAATATATGTTGTAATTTCATTTGTAACAATTATTGTAATTTATTCATTGTTGTAATTTGTTTATTATTGGGGAAGCATCCAAGTGAAATACCAAGTGTTGTTCTTTATTCATTGTACTCTGATGTAATTTATTGAAAGTTGTAACACTTGGGATTGTAAAGATATTATTGTAACACTGTTATAATGTATTGCAATTTTGTAACATTCGGACTTGTAATACATTTGTGTTGAATAAAAAGTTTTAAATTTTCATTTTTTCTGTGTATTGTGACTAATTGAAGAAAAGATTCTGGCTTATGTCACGGTTTCCCAGTATATGGCAATCGGGGCGTTACAGCGCTCTAGACTACATGGTACTAGACTACATGGTATCTGGATAAAGGGACTAGACTACATGGTAACATTGGTCATGGATAGGTTATGTCAAATCACTGACATTTCCGTTACTTGAGTAGCAATGGTGTATTGCTGGATACCGTTAATTGTTTGTAATACTCGAATATGATTTTAGTATTACTGTCAACGTAATGGGAACCTATATGGTCACACACTTAGAATGGATCGAAATTGGATTTTAATTCATGAGATTAATTTAAATTAGTAATCCTGGTAACACTTAGACTCCTAACATGGTCGGGTTAATTAATTAGATTAAATGGGCCAACTAAAGTTGGAAGGCCCACCCACGAACCTGACCCAGGTTAGATTGTGAGCCCAACCACCTCACCACTCTCTTAAGATTGTTTTTTGCACCTATATATATGATATATTTCTGTGGAAAAGAAGAAAAAAACACATAAGAAAAACCCTAGCCATCACAAGAAATTGTGAAAGAGAGATCGTAAGGAACATATCCCTTCCCGCAGCTAACACTACGGCGTGAGGGTTAGCTTGATTTGATCCGTTTGTATGGATACCGTAGAGGCACCGCAATATTGCAGTGTTGTGATCGGCATGAGGTGGAGACAGCAGATCCATCTTTAAGGTATAACTTCTAAACACGATTTATAGTTTTTGCATGGATCCATGGCTAGGTTTCGATATTTTTTTGTAATTTTTTTGCTGTGTATTTAATATGAGATTACCCTTGAAATAAACAGTGGTATCAGAGACACTTGCGAAACCATAATTTGGTTATGTATGATACATGATTATTCATGATATGTTCGCACTTTTGGAAGATTCATATGTGATATAATTTTTGCAACAGTTGCAATATAAGAATTCGTTTATGTGTTGGTTTTTAATACAGATGCCACACTAGGGTAGCCCTCAGTTTGGAACAAATGAAAACCCTAGAAAGATGTGATTTGCACTAACGTTAGGGTTTCTTAAAGCATGAATAGTTCATGCACCTGTTTCGTTTACAGTGGCGTTAGGGTTTCTTAAATTATGAAGAGTTCATGCTCTGGCAGTAGTAAGGGATATGAGGCAGAAATTTTGGGGACAGGGACGACCTTCCCTTGACCCATGCCTGCTGCCCAGGTAGCGGGACCCCCGTGCCAGCTCTCCATAGGGCAATAATGATTCCCCAAAAACCAAACATTTTTCAAATAAACTAAATAAAATCACAACAACATGTTCTTTTATTATTATGTACAGTGATGCATGGTGCATAGTTGTGGTCTTAGTTCTGTGATGCATGATTTAGTTCTGTGATACATGGTTTATATTCTATGATGTATTATTTATATTTTGGTATTTTGAATACGACCTGTGTGTCGTGTCTTTCTCTCTACATTCTCAATGTAATCCTTTCTCTCTAAACTCTAATTGTACATTCTTTCATTATATGTAAATGTAATCTCACTGAGGAGGCAAGGATTTGGCAACCATACAAGGACAAAATTGGGAAGCTACTGGGAGAAGATGGTATAATCCCTTTATTCAGTTTTTGTTACTCTCATTGACTTGAGAGAATCAGTGTGTTAGGGCCACAACCATGTCACATAAATTTTATGCTTTTAATTTTGTATGAGATGCATTGTTGTATGCTAATGGATGATGAATGGTAAGATCAAACTAATAAAATAACAAAATCCTTCAAAGTAAACATTAAGTTGCAATAAGATGCCTTCCAATGCGTGGCACTCATTTAGGCCATGATCGATTAAGTGTAGGCCTGCCAAAGCAGGGTGCCTTTATCTATCCTAGTGAGATGCGATGGGATAAAAGTAATATTCAATTGCCAACCATTGGGTCTGACTTAACTAGACTAATTTAAAATGATTGAAGGTTTAGAGGCATATAGTTGGGCTTTAGTCTATGAGATAGATTAGAGTAAGTGTTACTCACCCAACTATCTAAGAGTTGCATATGATGTAATTGGGAAATGTTCCCTACCTAAATAACTGAATTTTGGGTGATCGGCCAAAGTTGACTCAAAACTAGGTGAAAAATGGATCATGACCTACTAGAAAATCTTACGATGGGATTTTCCGAGTCAATGATGAGGGTTGTTTATTTGAATAAAAATAGTATGAGGTACATTTAATAAAAAAACCTTATTAAATATTTCAATGTCATGATATATACTCTGCATATTTGTGTTAATGGTTAAATATTTCTTTCTTTGCATATTTCTGTGAAATAATATTTACTTTGCATATTTTTGTTGATAGATTACCATGGCATCCAACACATCAAATAACCTATCATTGCGATTTGTCCTTGAGAATGACAAACTGTCTAGGACAAATTTTCTAGACTGGTATAGGAATATGAGGATAGTCCTCAGGCATGAGAAAAAACTGTATGTTCTAGAGCAGCCTATTCCTGACCCACCTGCTGTAAGTGTCCTTCGTACTGAAAAGGATGCTCATAAGAAGCATCAAGATTAAGCCTTGAATGTTGGTTGTCTCATGCTAGCCACCATAAACTCTGGGCTTCAGAAGCAATATGAGAACATGGATGCCTACCTTATGATCGTACACCTCAAAAGGCTCTATAAAGAGTAGGCTAGGCACGAGAGGTTTGAAATCTCAAAGGCATTGTTTCAGTGCAAGCTAACAGAAGGAAGCCCTGTTGAAACTCATGTTCTCAAGATGATTGGGTACATAGAGAACCTTGAAAGACTTGGTTTCCCTTTGGGTCAAGAGTTGGCCACTGACTTGGTCCTGCAATCGTTGCCGAAAAGTTATAGTTAATTTATCATGAACTACAACATGAATGAAATTGACAAACCTCTGTCAGAACTGCGAAGCATGTTGAGAACTGCTGAACAGAACATTATTAAAGGAAAGACCATTATGATGGGGGTAAGGGCAAAAAGCAGATTAAGAAACCCAAGGACAAAGGGAAGGGCAGGGGCAATTTCAAGGCCAGCACTTCTGCCTTGAAACCTAAAGGTGAGGTGGCCAAGGAGGGCACATGCTTTCACTGTGGTGAGACCGGAAATTGGAAGAGGAACTGCCATAAGTATTTGGAGGAGCTTAAGAAGAAGAAAGGAAGTGAGACTTCCATTACAGGTATTTTTGTTATAGAAGTCAATTTATCTACTTATGCATCTTGGGTATTAGATACTGGATGTGGGTCTCACATTTATGTAAATGTGCAGGATCTCAAAAAGAGTAGACCATTGGCTAAGGGAGAAGTTGACCTACGAGTTGGAAATGAAGCAAAAGTTGATCCGTTAGCTGTAGGGACTTGTCATCATTGCCTACTAGGCTTATCATTGGGTTAGAGAACTGTTATTTGGTGCTTGCTATTAGTAGGAATATTATTTCTATTTCTTGTTTGGACAAGAAGGGTTTTTCATTATAATAAAGGACAAAAGTTGTTTTATTTATTTGAATGATATCTGTTATGCTATTGCACAATTAAGTAATGGACTTTATATTCTCGACCTCGAAATGCCCATCTATAATATAAATACTAAGATGTTCAAATAAATGATACAAACCCAACTTAACTCTGGCATTGTCGTTTGGGCCACATAAATGAGAACTGCATATCAAAACTCCATAAAAATGGATTCTTGGACTCATTTGATTTTGAATCATATGAGGTATGTGAACCTTGTTGTTGAGCTAGATGATAAAAGCTTCATTCACTGGAAAAGGTGAAAGGGCAAGTGATCATTTAGGTCTCATACATAGTGATGTCTACGGACCTTTCAACACATTGGCTAGAGGACATTATCAGTACTTCTTTACATTTACTGATGATTTTAGTAGATATGGGTTTGTGTATCTGATAAAACACAAATCAGAGTCATTTGAAAATTACAAAGAATTCAAGAATGAGGTACAAAACCAACTTGGTAAAAGTATTACGGCCCTTCGATCAGATCTAGGTCATGAGTACTTAAGCCAAAATTTTGATGGCCATCTAAAAGAATGCAGAATAATCTCAATTCACTCTCCCTAGAACACCACAATGGAATGGTGTATCTAAGAAGGTTACGATACATTCCATTATACGGTCTTCGGCAATGATACGGTACACGATAGATTAGGTTATGGACGTAATCCACAATCACACGATAAAACACTAGCCGGAACATTATTTAGGAAAACACGGGCCCCTCCTCCAAGTACAGTCTCTACTTTTTTCACTACATAAATCACATTTTAAACCCCGGCTTGTTAATTATTTTATAGATGCAACAATACACTATGCAATTAAAGGACATTTCGATGAACGATTGTAACAATAGAGAAACAATGAGATGATAACTTAAATAGGGCAATGAAGAGGATGAAAAAAGGATACTAGGATCATGCAATGCAATATACACACTCTAAATCATGCAAGACTACAATATAGGAACAATTAACTCATGAAAACTGAAAAGTGAAATTCTGGACAGCAAGAGTAGTCTGTAGTAAAACGTAATTTTCCGCTGTTTTAGAACTCAAAATATGAATCCGTTAGAAATTCTAGAAACTAGACTCCCACTCGGTTCCAACGCATATTTAAAATTCAAATTCCGACAATAGTAGCTAGGTCAAACACACCATTCTTTACAGACTTCAGGTTCAGGCAGAAAATCGACATCATGTTATTTTATTTTTTATAATCAGCAAAAACTCAATAATAAATTCATTAAAAATATTTATTAGACTCCTAAACATGTTAAGTAAAAATCTGGAAATTTTCAGCGCAAAATTTTAACATATGATAAGCCTTTTAACAGTTTAAATATCAAATATACAAGAATCTGAAAATCTGGAAATAAAAACACAACTGTAGTAAAACGGGCATAACGTTTTCTACACAACTCGGAATTCAGAAATTCAAGATGTTCCGGAAACTAGAAAGATAAAGCTATAATTCTTATTCAGAAAGTAATTTATTTTGAAATCATTTACTGAGTCGAAAATAGTAGACAACATACAGACAGCAAGCATCATACAGAGTTTTGGGTATTTTTCATGAATAAATTAATTGAATATGATGGGTTCCACTTAAATTAGTCGATAAACTTTATAATCAGCATGGTAGATATAATAGGATGGTAAACATGATCAATATCACACACATAAACAATTCTAACAACATCCAAACATCAATCGATCAATCTAACATACAACCTAGCAATTATCTCTACAATAATTTAATTGTGTTATGATTATGTGAGTAACCCTATCATGAATACTACATGGAAGCATGAAAGATTTAATCTTTAGAGTTAAAAGTGGTATGAAGTCGAGAATATTGGGGTTAGCTCGTGTAAACCCTCAATAGACTCAACAGAAGATAATCAATACAACGATACGATAAACGATCAAGATCTACTTGCGGAGTTTCAATAAAAATTCTCGAATTTGATACAATTAGCAATTCAAGAGGAAAAGTGACTTGCCTTAAGGACGACAAAATTGAATACAAAGAACAACGGGATGAAAATCCCGAAGCAACGAACCCATGAATTATACGTGCAAATTACGTGCACAAATAAACAAAGCAACAACAGCAACAACAGTAAAAGAGACAGAAGCCGCAACAGTAGAGGGAGAGAGAGGGCACGGGGGTTGACGGGATCTGGCGAGCGGCGTCGGGGTCGACAGCAGGGGCTAGGTCGATCAGAGGCATGTCAGGGTGGCGCTCAGGGCATCGATGGGTCTGGCTGACGTCCAGAGGGAAAGGAAAGCAAGGGGGTTCGAGGTGGGGTTGCGGCTGTGCTCAACGATCCGAAAGAGGGCGAGGAGAGGATCGGGGGCGGCGGATCTGCTGATGTTGTTGAGCGGGATTGACGGAGGGGAAGCAGCGTCGGGGTTGTTGATCGGGACTGGAGCTCGACGAGGGGTCAACTGAGATGGGGAAGTCGACCAGGGAAGAAAGGGGAGGTCGTCGACGATCTGGGTTGACGAAGGGGCCGCCGGAGTTGGCCGGGGAAGGGGAAGGTCGGGATTGGGTTCAGTTTAGAAACAGGAATTGACGGCTACAATATTGTATTTTGTGTTTTTAGGGTTTGCATTTGGGTTATATTTATAGGGTGCAATTAGGATGTTGGGTTAGTGGTTTAGGATCCAATAATAGTGTTTTTTGGTCAAGAATAATTGAAATTGGGTTTTAGGGTTCAATAAGAGATGGGTTTAAAGATAATAGGGTTCAAATAAAATACCCACAATTAAATAAAAGAAGATAGGATCAACAAGAATATCTTAATCAAGAAAAACGAAGAATTTCATGAACAAATAAATTAAAATAATCAAGGAAGAAAAAATAGAGTATTTTGTTCAATTACAAAAAAAATATTACAAAAGAGGGAAAAATGAAAATAGCGAAAACAGTAGTTACAATCCTACCCACCTTACAATAAAATTTCATCCTCGAAATTTAAGCAAGTGGTAGTATGGTAACCCCGAACAAATGAAAAAGAACAAGAACTACTCGAAAAGATTGGGAAACTTCTTCTGAATCTCATCCTCAAGCTCCCAACTCGACTCCCAGGCGAGTGAGGATTCCAATTAACACGAACCAACTTGATAACCTTATTCTTCAAAATCTTCTCCCGCCAGTCCACAATCGAGACTGGATGAATCTCACAAGATAAATATGGTCAAACGATAACTCCGAATAGTCAATAACATGACTATCATCCCGAACATACTTCCTGAGCTGAGAAACATGGATGACATCATGCACTCCAGAAAGAGCTGGTGGCAACGCAAGTCTATAGGCTACCTTACCTACTCGCTCCACCACATCAAACGGACCAATGAAGCTAGGGTTCAACTTACCCCCACCTCCAAAACGAATCACACCTTTCCATGGAGACACCTTGAGGAACACATGATCACCCACTTCGAACACTAACGGTCTCCTGTGCATGTCTGCCAATTTCCTCTGCCTGTCCTTTACGGCTTGCAAATGCTTCCTGATCTGGGCCACTACATCAACAGTCTTCGTGATCAATTCTGGCCCCAAAAGCTTCCTCTCACCAATGTCATTCCAGCACACTGGTGATCTACACTTCTGACCACACAAGAAGACTTCATACGGAGCTGCCTGAAGACTGGCTTGGTAGCTATTGTTGTATGAAAACTCCACCAAGTGTAGATGATCTTCCCAAGATCCTCCAAACTGAAGCACATAGGACCTCAACATATCCTCTAAGGTCTGAAAAGTCCTCTCAGATTGACCATCTGTCTGTGGGTGAAATGCGGTACTGAACTTAGCTTACTCCCAAGACTATTCTGACGATTCTCCCAAAATTGAGATCTGAATCTAGTATCTCTGTCTGATATAATACTGACAGGAACACCATGCAATCTCATAATCTTCTTGCATATACTTCTCTGCCAGGCTCTCCATAGACTGACCATCTCTGAAGGGAATGAAATGAGCACTCTTCGTCAAGTGATTCACAATCACCCAGATGGCATTGTGACCTTTGGGATTTCTAGGCAAAGCAGTCACGAAATCCATAGTGATATTCTCCCACTTCCACTTTGGACTAGGAAGCTGTTGAACAAGTCCAATAGTCCTCTGATGTTTTGCTTTCACTTGCTGACAGATCAGACACCGAGAAACAAATCTTGCAACAGCCCTCTTTATACCGTGCCACCAGAAATGCAACTTCTGCCTGACTTCAAATTCCTATACATCTTCGTACCACCGGGATGAATAGAGTATGACGAGCAATGAGCCTCTTCGGGTAACTTCTGCCTGACTTCTCCCTTCGGAACACATAGATGGGTCCCAAAACGGAGAGATCCATCCTCATAAATCACCATATCAATCCTTGAACCAGCTTCAACCTCAGCTCGAAATTGCTACAACTCAACATCACCAGACTGTGCCTCCTTAATCTGATCCACCAAAGACAACTGCAACTGAAGCACCATACAACTCTTCTCAGAACCAGCCAATACCACATCCAATTCCAATCTCCTCATAGCTTCCAAAAGTTCCTTCTGCTCAGTAAGAACCACAGCAACAGGTTTTCTGCTCAAAGCATCAGGTACCGAATTAATCTTGCCAGTGTGATACTGCAAACTGATATCATAATCTGTCATCAATTCCAACCATCGCCTTTGCCTCATATTCAGTCCTTCTGAGTGAACACATACTTGAGACTTTGGTGATCAGTGAAGATTTCCACTCGGTCTCCAAGAAAATAATGCCTCCAAAGCTTCAAGGCAAAAATCACAGCAGCAAGCTCCAGATCATGTGTAGGATAATTCTTCTCATGCGGCCTCAATTGTCTAGATGCATATGCAACAACCCTGTCTTGTTGCATCAGAACAGCACCCAGATCTCTACCTGAAGTATCACAGTGAATTACGAAACCTCCAGATCCATCTGGTATAGTCAACACAGGTGTTGATGTCAACCGATTCTTCAATTCAGAGAAGGCATCATCATAGGACTCGTCCCACACAAACTTTTGATCCTTCCTAGTCAACTTGGTCAACGGCCCTGCAATCTTTGAGAAATCTCGAACAAACTTCCTGTAGTGCCCATCTAGACCAAGAAAACTCCGAACTTTCGATATTGACTTCGGCGTCGGCCAATCCTTAACTACAGAAATCTCAGAAGGTTCAACGGAAACTCCATCACCAGAATTAATATGGGCCAAGAATGCCACACGATCCAACCAAAACTCACACTTGCTAAGCTTCCCATACAATTGATTCTCCCTCAATGTTTGCAAAACAACCTTCAAGTGCTCAGCATGCTCCTCACGGTTCTGAGAATAGACCATAATATCATCAATGAACACCACAACAAACTTGTCTAGGAAGGGAGAGAATACCCGATTCATTAAGCTCATGAACACAGTTGGAGCATTAGTAACTTCGAAAGGCATTACCAAGAATTTATAGTGCCCATATCTTGTACGAAAAGCAGTCTTCTGTACATCCTCGGCTTTCACCTTAACCTGATGATAACCAAAATGAAGGTGCCGCTTTGAAAATACAGAAGCGCCTCCCAATTGATCAAATAGGTCATCAATTCTTGGCAATGAATACATGTTCTTCACTGTGACATTATTGAGCTCACGTTAGTCAATACACAACCTGCGACTACCATCCTTCTTATTGACGAACCGAACTGGAGCTCCCCAAGGCAAAATACTTGGCCTGATATAACCTCTATCCAGTAACTCCTGAATCTGCTCCTTCAACTTAGCCAACTCAACAGGAGTCATCCTCTACGGACTCTTAGAGATTGGAGCTGTACCTGACTGAACATCAATACTGAATACCACTTCACGATCTGGTGGTAATCCCGGCAATTCCTCAGGAAAAACATCCAGAAAATCCCGCACAACCAACGGTGCGACAACATCATCAGCACACACTTCTTCCATAACTCCAACTTCTTGACTTGCCAACTTCTCCACACAAGCAAGCGGCGTTTCACCTGCACTTAATTCAAATTCCTGATGTTCTGGCATTTGGAACAGCACCTTCTTCTTGCAGCAGTAAATTATAGCATGACTGATACCAGGCCAATCTATCCCCAAGATCACATCAAATCCAGAATTACTGATGATAATCAGATCGGCAACAAAATCCATACCACCAATAACCATGGGACTCAGCTTACAAATCTGAGAACACACGAAAACACCTCCACCTGTAGTAATGTTCCAAGCTACTGGAATAACGTTGCTAGCCAAGTGATGCAGATCGGCGAACGGGAAGAAACAAACGAATGAGTAGCACCAGAGTCAAAAAGAGCATGAGCAGGATAGGTATGGACAAGGATAATGTTTAGCAAGAAGTCAAAGTGAGAACACAAAAGGCAGAAGCAAAATGCAAGAAACAGATGTGAATGGAAGGATAACATGATAAAGGAACAAGGGATCCTGGACCTGTAGGTTATGGGTCCACCACGCTTCTGTGCGCTACTCTAATGGTGAAGCTCCAAGATGTAGACACGTCGTTGTAGATCAAGCGATGCTGATCGACGGACCAAGCAGAAAGAAGAAGAACGGATGACACTCGAATCAAATGAATATGGTTATGAAAAGAATAGAATTATACCCAAAGGAATCAAATAAAAGGAGTATTCTGACATATGTTGGTTATCAATTATTCATGTGATTCCTGTATTGCACATACTATTGAGTTAAACCAGTTAAAACTCAAATCTGATTAATATATCAATCAAAGCCAAACTTCCTTCCATTAATCACGTTTGACTGATATACTATCCAAAACCGGACTCTGATACTACTAAAAAATTTGTCACGCCCCGCTTCTCAAAAATACAGAATACGAGTACATGACATTGGCCCAGCGAATGACTAACGTCACCTATAAGCTGTTTATCTGATCAACTCAACAATATAATCAATACAAAATAATTGCGCAAGCAATAATAATAATCTCATTAACAATAATACTTAGAATGAAGCAATATGAAATATCCACATACAATAAACCAACGTCTAGAAACAATAACAAAATTTGGGTTATAAGCCCAATACAATAATAATCCAATCACAAATAGATAATAAGTCTCAATACATTAAGTTCAATAAAACGATAAGCAATTAGAAAGCATTAAAATCTTCAGAATCTTTGTTCTCCAATCCCAACAGGCAATTCTCCTTCATTACCTATGAACACTTCATCTAAAAAGATGAGAAAAATTGTCCTTAGAGCAATTCATGGATAGCAAGTAGAGAAAACAAAGAACAATGGAATAATGGTATAACAATGAACTCATTAGATCAATAGGAATCAATAACATGGGATAATAACAATAATCAATATCATGATAATCGGTGCAATGGTGTAACAATGATTCAATATTCGATAACAATAATCATTGATATCAATAACACTTAGACAATATTCGATAACAATAAAAATAATGATGTACAATATGCAGTATCGATATTGTTTGATTTTTAAGTCTATCAATTATTTTAATCCTTACTAATGCACGTACTACTGTGTCCCATATGTTCCATACTACAGGTTCGATGCACACATATAATTTCGTTTAGACTTAAGTGGCGTACTTTGTAGATCATATACTTGGCAACGGTAAACACTATTCACCTTTCGGTGCACGATACGGTCTTCAGCAATGATACGGTATACGATAGATTGGGTTACGGCCGTAATCCACAATCACACGATAAAACACTAGCAGGAACATTATGTAGGAAAAAACGGGCCCCTCCTACAAGTACAGTCTTTACTTTGTTCACTACTTAAATCACCCTTTAAACTCCGGTTTGATAATTATTTTATCGATGCAACAATACAATATGCAATTAAGGGTCATTTCGATGAACAATTGTAACAATAGAGAAATAATGAGGATAACATAAATAGGACAATGAAAAGGATGACAATAGGATACTAAGATCATGCAATGCAATACACACACTCTAAATCATGAAAGACTACAATATAGGAACAATTAATTCATGAAAAGTGAAAAGTGAAATTCTAGACAACAAGACTAGTCTGTACTAAAACACAATTTCTCGCTGTTTCAGAACTCAAAAACTGAATTCACAGAAATTCTAGAAATAAGACTCCTACACGGTTTCAACACATATTTAAAGTTCAAAATCCGACAACAATAGCTAGGTCAAACACACTATTCTTTAGAGAGTTCATGTTCAGGCAGAAAATCGACATCATGTTATTTTATTTTTTAGAATCAGCAAAAACTCAATAATAAATTCGTTAAAAATATTTATTAGACTCCTAAACATGTTAAGTAACAATCTGGAAATTTTCAGATTAAAATTTTAACATATGTCTTTTAACAGTTTAAATATCAAATATACAAGAACATGAAAATCTGGAAATAAAAACACAGTTGTAGTAAAACGGGCATAACTTTTTCTACACAACTCGGAATTCAGAAATTTAAGATGTTATGGAAACTAAAAAGATAAGGCTGCAATTCTGATTCAGAAAATAGTTTATTTTGAAATTATTTACTGAGTCGAAAATAGCAGACAACATACAGCCAGCAAGCAACATACAGAGTTTTGGGTATTTTCATGAAATAAATTAATTAAACATGATGGGTTCCACTTAAATTAGTCGATAAACTTCATAAATAATCAGCATGGTAGATATAATAGAATGGTAAACATGATCAAGATCACACACATACACAATTCTAACAACATCCAAACATCAATCGATCGATCCAACATACAACCTAGCAATCATCTCTGCAATAATTTAACTGTATTATGATTATGTGAGTAACCCTATCATGAATACTACATGGATGGATGAAAGATTCAATCTTTAGAGTCAAAAGTGGCAGGAAATTAAGAATATTGGAGTTAGCTCGTGTAAACCCTCAATAGCTCAACGAAAGATAATCAATACAACAATACGATAAACGATCAAGATCTACTTGCGGAGTTTCAATAAAAATTCTTAAATTTGATACAATTAGCAACTCAAGATGAAAAGTGACTTGCCTTATGGACGACAAATTGAATACCAAGAATAACGGGATGAGAATCCCGAAGCAACGAACCCACAAATTATACGTGCAAATTACATGCACAAATAAACAAAGCAACAACAAAAACAACAGTAAAAGAGACAGCAGCCAAAACAGTAGAAGGAGAAAGAGGGCACAGGGGTTGACGGGATCTGGCGAGCGGCATCGACATCAGGCGGCATCGGGGTCGACGGCGGGGGCTAGATCGATCGAAGGCACGTTAGGGCGGTGCTCAGAGTGTCGATGGGTCTGGCTGACATCAAGAAGGAAAGGGAAGCAAGGAGGTTCGAGGTGAGGTCGCGGCTATGCTCGACGATCGAAAAGAGGGCAAAGAGAGGATCGGGGGTGGCGGATCTTCTGCTGTCATCAAGCGGGATCAACGGAGAGGGAAGCAGCATCGGGGTCATCGATCGGGACTGGAGCTCGACGAAGGGATGACTGAGATGGGGAAGACAACCGGGGAAGAAGGGGGAGGTCGTTGATGATCTGGGTTGACAAAGGGGTCACCGGAGTTGACCGGGGAGGGGGAAGGTCGGGATTGAGTTCAGTTTGGGGAGAGAGAAAGAGGAATTGATGACTACAATATTGTATTTTATGTTTTTAGGGTTTGCATTAGGGTTATATTTATAGGGTGCAATTAAGATGTTGGGTTAGTGGTTTAGGATCCAATAATAGTGGTTTTGGGTCAAGAATAATTAAAATTGGGTTTTAGGGTTCAATAAGAGATGGGTTTAAAGACAGTAGGGTTCAAATAAAAATACCCGCAATTAAATAAAAGAAGATAGAATCAACAAGAATAGCTCAATCAAGAAGAACGAATAATTTCATGAACAAATTAATTAAAATAATCAATGAAGAAAAAATAGAGTATTTTATTCAATTACAAATAAAAATATTACAAAAGAGGGAAAAACGAAAATAGCAAAAAAGGTAGTTACAGTAGCAGCGAATCAATGGTGGAAATGGAGCATACTCCACAAATTGTTGTGGAACAATAACTTGCTCAAGTAGCACAAGGTCTACGTAAGTCTAGTAGGATACCTCATCAACCCGAGAGATATGAATTTCTCGTGACTTAACATGGTGATGTACTGCTCTTGGATCAAGATGAGCCTATGACTTATGAGGAAGCTGTAAAAGGTTCAGACTCTGAAAAATGACGTGAAGTCATGAGACTTGAGTTGGAATCCATGTATGCCAACCAAGTATGGACCTTGGTAGACTCACCTGAAGGAGTAAAACCTATTGGGTGCAAATGAGTTTTCAAAAAGAAAATTGACATGGATGGTAACATGCAAACCTTTAAGGGGCGGTTGGTGGCTACAAGCAAGTTCATGGTGAAGACTGTGATTAGATTTATTCCCCAGTTTTCATGCTTAAATCATTCGGATCTTGCTTGCTATTGCAGCATATCACGATTATGAAATCTAGCAGTTGAATGTTAAAACTGCTTTCCTAAATGGAAATCTTCTCGAGGATTTGTATATGACATAGCCTAAGGGTTTTGTCACTCTAAAGGATGTTGGAAAGGTGTGTAAGCTGCAATGATCCATTTATAGGTTAAAGCAAGCTTCTAGAAGCTAGAATCTTCACTTCGATGATGCAATCAAAGAGTTTGGTTTCATAAAAAATGAAGATGAACCATGTGTCTACAAGAAGGTTAGTGGGAGTACAATTATCTTTCTGGTGTACTTAGATGACATACTACTCATTGGGAATGACATCCCTACCTTATAGTTTGTAAAGACTTGGCTAGAAAAATGTTTTTTCATGAAGGACTTGGGTGAAGCTACCTATGTATTAGGCATCAAGATCTATATAGATAGATTAAGGAGACTGCTTGGCCTGAGTCAGAGTACATACATAAACAAAGTATTGAAACGCTTCAATATGCAAGAATCCAAGAAAGGATTCCTCCCTATGTCGCATGGTGTAAGCTTGTCTAAGGCTAAATATCCTTCCACTCAAGATGAAAGAGACTGCATGACTAAGATTCCATATGCATCTACAATTGGATCTATCATGCATGCCATGTTACGTACTCGTCCAGATGTCTCATATGCTTTGAGCATGACGAGCAAGTACCAGTCAGATTCCGGTGAGAGTCACTGGACTACTGTCAAGAACATCCTTAAGTACTTAAGAAGGACTAAGAATTCTTTCTTGGTATATGGAGTTGAGGAAGAGCTTGTTGTAAAGGGTTACATTGATACTAGCTTCCAGTCCGATAAGGACAACTCCAAATCTTTGTGTTTTGCCTAAATGGTGGAGCTGTGAGCTGGAAAAGTTCGAAGCAAGAGACAGTATATGATTCTACCACAGAGGCTGAGTATATTGCTGCCTCCAATGCAGCAAAGAAGGCTATTTGGATCAGAAAGTTCATCACTGAACTTGGCATGGTTTCTAGTAATTTGGACCCGGTGGACCTCTATTTGATAACAATGGGATCATTGCACAAGCTAAGGAGCCTAGATATCACCAGTGATCCAAATATATACTTAGGTGGTTTCATCTCATTCGAGAGATCATCAATAGAGAAGATATGAAGATATGCAGAGTATCGATAGATGATAACATCGCTGACCCACTGACAATGCCTCTGGCACAGTGAAAGCATGAGTGACGAGTAAAAAATTTATATAATTTTTAGTACTCTTTTATGCATTAAAATTGCAAATATTCGTTTATTTCTTTGAAATTTATCTTATTTCTACTCAATATTATTTATTTGTTTGTTTTTGTAGGAATGAGATAGATAAGTGTAAAAGGTGGGCGTTTTTTGTGCAATCATGGAAGAAAACAAGGATGAAGATTTCAAAATTCAAGCACTCAAATATACGTTTTTATGAATTGACCCATAGAAGAACCAATAAAAATATTATGGTCAAGTAGGTGGTGGAATGGAATTTTGTAATAAAATATTTTTTTAAAAATAAAAGTAAGAGAAAGTACGGATGAAAGTTGGTTTTGAATTTGGGTTAGTTTGTTAATCAATTAAAAGATTAATCTTAATCTTATATTTTAATTAATTAATTAATTTATCTATTCCTAATCTATACTATTATTAAGCAAAGCCCCATTTTGGCGGCTTTTTACTATCATGCCCTCATACACATAAAAGGCTAAAAAAAATATAGGGTTAATATCGGAGGTCAGAAATGTAATTTGCATGTATTGGGAAAATAATTAACATGCATAGATTTGCATGCCTGTCTGCATAGATTTGGGAAAATAATTAATAGTATAGATTTGCATGTACTTGCATGCACAATTTATTCATAAGAAAGTTTCCTCCTATCAAAACTAGTAGGTCTAACACATGCATGCAAATATCAAAATTAATCTATCTATACTATTATTAAGCAAAGTCCCATTTTGGCGGCTTTTTACTATTATACCCTCATAAACATAAAAGGCTAAAAAAAATATAGGGTTAATATCGGAGATCAGAAATGTAATTTGCATGTATTGGGAAAATAATTAACATGCATAGATTTGCATGCCTGTCTGCATAGATTTGGAAAAATAATTAATAGTATAGATTTGCATGTACCTGCATGCACAATTTATTCATAAGAAAGTTTCATTCTATCAAAGCCAGTAGGTCTAACACATGCATGCAAATATCAAAATGAATAAATTGTGCATGTCTGTCTGCATGCATGCATGCAACATCTTCGGTGACCTGCCCCTTCCTCAAAATCCTACACACCATTATAGACGTGCATCGCACGTGCATTATACTAGTTTAACTAACCTAAACAACCCTAACCTAATCCTATATAAAAGCAGAGGAGAGAAGGGCGGTAGGTGGCCTGGAAAAGAAGTGTAACTACCGTTTTCGCTCTTTTCATTTTTTTCCCTTTTGTAATATTTTATTTGCAATTAAATAAAATACTTTATTTTCTTGATTTAATTAAATTTTGTTCATGGAATTACTCTCATTCTTCTTGTTGAACCATTTTCTTGATGATCCTATTTTTATTTGATTGTGGGTATTTTATTTGAACCCTGTTATTTTTAGACTCATCTCTTATTGAACCCTAAAACCCAATTTCAATTTTTCTTGACCCAAAACCACTATTATTGGATCCTAAACCATTAACCCAACATCCTAATTGTACTCTATAAATACAATCCTATTGTAAACCCTAAAAACACAAATACAAACGCTAATCATTAGCAGTCTTTCTCTCTCTCTTGGTGAATTTCTCTCTCCCCGACCTCCAATATTTCCCGCCCAACTCCTTCTTCCCCGGCCACCACCTCCGGCGCCACCCGTCGACAGCCCCTTCCCCGTCGATGACCCCTGATCCCGTCGCCCCTATCGAATCCCGCCACCCTCGGCCATCCCCAAGCTGCAACCCCCCTTTTTCTCTTCCCGATCGATGCCAGGTTTGCCCAATCGACAACCCCCCTCTCGTCGCGTGGTCCTGTAGCCGTCGAGCCGCCCAGATCGCCGCCGTCGCCGTCCAGTGCCTCGCCGTCGGCCATTGCTGTCGTGGCCTTGCTTGCTGCTGCCATTGCTGTCACTTTGTTGCTGTTGTTGTTGTTTCCCCTTTTGCACGTAGTGTGCACGTGTTATTTTGTGGGTTCGTGTGTTCGTTGCTTCGGGATTCTCATCCCGTTATTTTTGGTATTCAATTTCATCTTCCAAAAGGCAAGTCACTTTTCCTTTTGAATTGCAAATTCAAGAATTTTTATTGAAACTC
The DNA here is from genome assembly GCA_017893485.1 of Hemerocallis citrina. Taxonomy (NCBI): domain Eukaryota; kingdom Viridiplantae; phylum Streptophyta; class Magnoliopsida; order Asparagales; family Asphodelaceae; genus Hemerocallis; species Hemerocallis citrina. The sequence goes on from CM030359.1 coordinate 129,072,526, forward strand.
CGCAAGTAGATCTTGATCATTTACCGTATTGTTATATTGGTTACCTTCCGTTGAGTCTATTGAGGGTTTACACGAGCTAACCCCTAATATTCTTGACATCGTGCTTCTATTGACTCTAAAGATTGAATCTTTCATGCATCCATGTAGTAATCATAATAGGGTTATTCCTATAATCGCTACACAAATAATCTATTGTAGAAATAATTGCTAGGTTGTATGTTCGATTGATCGATTGATATTTGATTGATGATAAATTAATGTATCTGTGGGTTCTAAATTTTCTTTATCATGTTTTTATACCCATCATGCTGATTATGAAGTTTATCGACTAATAGAATTGATACGCATCATGTTTAATTAATTTATCTCATGAAAAATACCTAAAAACATGTATGTTGCTTGTTATCTGTATTTTGCCTGCTATTTTTGACCCAGTAAATGATCTTAAAATAAATAACTTTTTGAATAAGAGTTCTAGCCCTATGTTTCTAGTTTCCAGAACATCTTGTTTCTCTGAATTCCGAGTTGTGTAGCAAAAGTTATGATCATTTTACTACAGCTGTGTTTTTATTTCCAGAATTTCAAATTTTTGTATTTTTGATGTTTAATCTGTTAAAAGGCTGATCAAATGTTAAAATATTTCTCTGAAAATTTTCTGATTGTTACTTAACTTGTTTAGGAGTCTAATAAATATTTTTAATGAATTTATTATTGAGTTTTTGCTGATTCTAAAAATATAATGAAATGGTGTCGAATTTCTACCTGAATATGAAATCTGTAAAGAGTGATGTGTTTGACCTAGCTAATATTGTCGGATTTTGCACTTTAAATATGCATTGGAACCGTGTGGAAGTCTAGTTTTCAGAATTTCTGATGGTTTCAGTTTTTGATTTCTAAAACAGCGGAAAATTATATTTTTGTACAGACCACTCTTGTTGTCCATAATTTTATATTTCAGATTTTAATAGATTAATTATTCCTATATTGTAGTATTGCATGAATTAAAGTGTGTATATTGCATTGCATGATCCTAATGAACCATTTCATTATTTATCGTCTTATTGTTCTTCCATTGCTACTATCGTTCATCTAATATCTTTAGATTGCATATTGTATTATTACATTGATAAAATACTTAACAAGCTGGGGTTTAAGGGATTGATTTGAGTAGCGAATAATATAGTGACTGTGTCAGCCAATGTTTATCGATTGATTGTGGAGCACTGACTACAGCACCCCAATCTTTTGTGTCGTGAATCCATGAATCAGCGTATCAATGTATCATTATAATGAATCGTGCACAATATTATTATCATATTAGTGATTATCGTACCGACACATGATCTATAGAATTCTAAGTCTAAACGCAACTTGTTTGTATGTATAAACCATGTGGTAAATAAATAGGGACACATGAAGTGTTGCATTAGTTAGGATTAAAATGATTATTAGACCTAAGAATTTCACATCGACATTACATATTGTACATCATTGTTCCTATTGATATCAAATATTGTCTAAGTATTATTGACATCTACCATTGAATATTGTTATCGAATATTGGAGCATTATTTAGAATTGTTGCATCGATTATCATGATAATGATTATTGCTATTGTCCCATGCTATTGATTCCCATTGATCCATTGAATTTATTGTTATACTGTGATTCCATTGTTTCTTACTTTCTCTACTTGCTGTCCATGACTTACTCTAAGGATAATTTTTCTCATATTTTTAGATGAAGTGTTCACAGGTAATGAAGGAGAATTGCTCGCTGGGATTGGAAAACAAACATTCTGAAAATTTTATGCTTTCTAATTGCTTAATATTTTATTGAACTTCATGTATTGGGACTTATTAATTATCTGAGATTGGATTTATTATTGTATTGGGCTTATGACCCGAATTTTATTATTGTTTTTAGATATTGGTTTATTATATTTGGATATTTCATATTGCTTCATTTCAAGTATTATTGTTCATGAGGTTATTATTATTGCCTGCGCAATTGTTCTGTATTGATTATAATGTCGAGTTAATCGGATAAACAGTTTATGGGTGATGTTAGTCATTTGCTGGGCCAATGTCATGTACTCGTATTCCATATTTTTGGGAAGTGGAGCGTGACAAGAAGTGGGCACGGGAATAAAAAGAAAAAAAGAAAAAAAAACAATTTAAGGGGTGGTGGCTGGCTGGGTTGGAGGCACGGAAAACGAGGAGAAAAGAAGAGAGAAAGGAAGAAAGAGAGGAGGACAAGAAGCAGCACGTATTTCGAGACTTGGATTTTTCGGCAACAACGAGTTCTTTTTCTCTTCTAATTTTTATTATGCAATCAAAGAATATGTTTATTAGTTGCAAATTTATTATGAACTAAATTTATTTTTCTAGGACTTCGATGTAACCTAGTTTTGAAAACACAATTCTAGTTTCATGTTATTTTATTCTTCTATTTTTTCATGGTTGTGCATTTAATTTTTGTTTTTAATGCTTACAATTGTTTGGCCAACTTTTGTATGATTTATTGGATCATGGAAAGACTGAAAGGTAATTTGTGATTTAGAACTATAAAATTAAACACCATTGATTGACCGAAATTAGAGATGATTTACTGCGATTGATGTGACTATAAAGAAATTCATAGAACTTAATGAGTCTTCAATTAATTAAATTTGCATAGAGATACGACAAACTATTAGTTGGAGATATTTTTGGTGTTGTTTGAAAGAAAACATTGAATAATTAGGAGATTTTTGTCTACAACTTGGAAAAATATAATTTCTTGTGACATGGAATTATGAATTGTGTGGGATTAACTAGATGAAATCAAAATCCCTAGAACTAGTTTTTGCAATTAATAAACAAGAAAATTTCAGATCTCGTTCCTTTTAATTAGTTTAGTTCATTCATTTAGAATTTAATTCAATCGTTTTCTTTATCAAATTTTGATTTCCCAAATAGTAATTCATCTAGTAAATTTTGATACTCAATAAAATAATTAGTCCTTGTGGGTTCGACACACTTTTCACTTAAACTATACTATTTGTTGCGATTTTGTACACTTACAAATTATCCCATCAATGAGGACCACACTAGATCTACAGGCATTGGATGTATGTCTTATTGGCTCTAGTTCAAGTGGGAGATTGTTGATTTATGCCCTAGAGGCCAGTTGTATATTGACATTACTAGTTTACATTGTATCATGACATTTATTCCATATATGAGGCATTTCTTTTATTATGTTGTTTATTGTGATTAAATGAACATAATAAAGTCTTTATAATAGTAGGTTCAATACCATGGGATATCAAGTGCATGACTTGATTGTAAAATCCAATTGGTTGTAATCAGAATATTATTCTTCAATATCTCTAGTCAAGCATTATTGTGAATTAGGACAACAATAATACATAGAGACTAGTATGTGCGTAGACTGATGACCATATCTCACGGATCATGGATATAAGATATCAAGTCTTCACATAGGTACATATTAAAGTAATAATGTACTGGACTGACCCACCATGAGAACTCTGCATGGATCGTTACGTGAGTGTCATAAGCGGTTCTCATAGTGACCATGGTATACGTAGTCCTTTGACTTGAAGTCATTATGGTTCCCTATATAAGAAATTATATGTTTTAATGACGTCAAACGTTGCATGTAATAAGGTAATTATAAAGTTGACTATTGGATATACTACAAATCATGTGGAGGGATGTGAGTGACTTAAATTGGATTTGTCCCTCTTACATAACAAGAGCGATATCTATGGACCCCTTGATTGAGTGAGACTGAAAAATGCAATGACATGCTCAAATGAGTCAATATGAGATATTGATCTCATTTGTTTTAGTAAGTCTACTCGGACATCAAGAAACCAAAAATTGAACTATACAAGGGTGACACACTCTATACCATGTGGTCAATTAAAATATATGGACAAAGGGATTAGACTATATGGTAACATTGGTCACGGATAGGTTATGTCAAATTACTGACATTTTTTCGTTACTTAAGTAGCAGTGATGTATTGCTAGATACCGCTTACTGTTTATAATACTCGAATATGATTTTAGTATTACTATCAACGTAATAAGAACCTACAGGGTCACACACTTAGAATGGATTGAAATTAGATTTAAATTCATGAGATGAATTTAAATTAGTAATCCTAGTAATACTTGGACTCCTAACATGGTTGGGTAATTAATTAGAATAAATGAACCAACTAAAGTTGGAAGGCTCACACACGAACCTAACCCAGGTTAGATTGTGAGCCCAACCGCCTCATTACTCTCTTAGGGTTGTTTTTCTACACCTATATATATGATATATTTCAGTGGAGAAAAAAATGCATGAGAAGAATCCTAGCCATCACAGAAATTGTGAAAGAGATAGATCGTGAGGAACATCCCTTTCCCGCAGCTAGCACCGCTGCGTGAGTGAAAGCTTGATTTGATCCGTTCGTATAGATATCGTAGAGGTACCACAATATTGCAGTGCTGTTATCAGTATGAGGTGAAGACAGCAGATCCATCTTTAAGGTATAACTTCTAAACATGAATTACGGTTTTCGCATGGATCTATGGCTATGTTTCGATATTTTTTTGTAGTTTTTTCACTGTGTATTTAATATGAGATTACCCTCGAAACCTAACACTTTACTAGACGTTACTCAAGACTTGTAGAGAAATAAAGAAGTTAATATCTTCACTGTTGGCTTAATGGAAGGCATAATGAGTCACACGCAATACAAAACGTTTTCTTGGAAAATTCAATCTGAATTTTTGATTTGATAAAATTCGCAATTGAATAATTTGATATATGAAAATATATTAAATATGACAAATCGTTTTGCTACAGAATGTCATATGATTGTCAATTTGTTTATAAGATAAATAAATTTTGTTCATCATGATTAAGTGATGAATATTCTCTTTCTAGAATATTTCAATAGTTGAAATATTTCAATTCATAACTAATAAATATTTAAGATGATATAATACCTTAAATAAGTGTAACCCCTATTTTTCATTTTGTGTATTTTGGAGTATATTTTTCATTTTGGTGTATTTTCTCTCTTGTATTTTTCTGAACCGTATATTGGAGTTTTTTTTAATATGTATTTATTTTATTTCATTTTGAGCTCCTTGTGTGTGTTTGGTTGTCTCTTTTGTTCCGTTCTTCATTATTTTGTTCTTTCTTCATTTTGGTCTCGTTCTCTTTATTTTTATTTTTCTTGGGTGGTTGTGGTGGTGATTAGTTGTCCTATTTTTTCTCAATCCTATTATTTTGATCCCTAATAAGATTTCCAAAGCCAAATAAAATTCCCAATCCTATTTGTATTCCTATTTTAATTGACCCAAAATCCAAAACCCTTTTGGTAAACCTACTACTACTCCTAATTACCCACAACCCAAATATCCATTAACCCAACTTTTGTTTCTCAACCCTAATCCCCATATATATATACTCTCTAAGCGCTCTCATCTAAACCCTAACCCTAATTCCCCTACTCCTAGCAACCCGGCCTCCCCCTCTCTCTCCCTCTCCTTGTTTGCGGCTGCACACCCAGGCTAGCCCAGGTCACCGCCGACCCTACCTCAGGCCGACCCTACTCCAGGCCGACACCCACTCTCCCCGGCCTGTGTGCAAACCCGATAGCCACCAAGCCTGAGCCCCTCTTCTAGCTTGGTCGACTACCTCCTTGACCATCCCGACTGCCTCACACCACCCTACAATCCCTCGTCTCTCTCTCGTGGCCGCAAGCCACTATCGCCATTCATCCCTCTTAGATCATCTCGCTTTTAGAGTTTTTGTTCGTGTGGAGATTTTCGCTCTAATTGTTTAGATTCATTCATTGTGGATTTTCGTTCGTGGATTTTGCTCCTACTCTTGATTTGCATCGTTCTTCATCTTCAGTTAAGGCAAGTAACTTGTACTCCAATTTATTTGTTTGATATAAGTCAAAAATACCACCTATAGTGTAGTTTGCTCTAGAGACGACTCTTGTTTATGATATGCTTGATGGATTTTGTCTCTATTGTGAAAATTTGACCATAGATGACTCACAACACAATATGGACATGAATTAGCTTAGGATTTACCCGTTCTTGATTTTGATCTTGTATGTGAGACTTTTGGTGAGAATTCGTGATTTGGTTGAGACCCATGTGAAATACTTGGTGTGGACATGTTAGTTACCCTAATTTATGATGTTTAGACACTTGGTAGACTCGATTTTATGTTTGGTTGTGTTTTGAACGAGTTTTGTAAGATACATGTTAAGTTGTTGTTAAAGGAAAAAATCTGTATTTTGTCGCTGGTTTGTTTTGTTTGCTGTTTTGGACTGTCTTAAAGTCAATATCATAATTTCAGTATAAAACATAATTTTTAGATAATTTCGTCTATTTGCAAATCCCTTTGACCTTGCTTGATTTCGCTTTCGTATGACTGAGTTATGACTGTTTTACTATAGAGTTGTCGACCTTTTTCAGATTCTATTTTTCGGTAATTTTGATGACAAATCATTTTAAAAACTATGCTACATATATTATTTTGATCCAAAACTTTGGTCAGTGTTTCTTTATCAAGTTAGGGATTACCCAGAATTTTGGTGAGTTTTATTGATGAGTTTTATGTGTTGTTTCATGCTCGTTTATAAAATCTATACTTATTGTATTTTGCTCGCTGTTCTGTAAAGAACCTTATTTTCACTACGATTCCATTTACTGTATGAAAAATATTTGTGGAATATGAAAGCTAGTATATTTTATTTATTTTCATATCCCTTTGGCGGAATTGGATTTCGTTTCACTGGTTGCGAGATATCATAGTTTTCGTACAGCAGTGTTGGGAATTCCATATTTGCCAAACTATGGTTTATCGATGTTTTCTTATTTTTGATAGATGATTAAATTTCACTGGAAAATTCCGAAACTGTGTATTTAGATACTGGACATATAGGGGAATACCCTAGATTTTTCATGGATTTATTTATTGAGTTTTCATGTTGTTTTCCTACTCTTGAATACGTTTTCCTGATTTCTGGCTGAACTTATTTTTTGTATTCAAATCAGTTTTGAGCTATATTTTTGTGAATTAATATATGCCTTATTTATACTCGCTGGATTCGGTTGGGAGTCTACTTTTAAACGTTTCGATGGATTCAGATTTGCATGTTTGTAATACTGGGAATCACTGTTTTACTACAGTATGGTCTTGCTGTCCTGAAATTGAGATTTGTTTATTTTAGTTCTTTTATGAGATATCTTGCACACGTACATATTTATTTTGCAACTTGTACTTGTTACATGATCATGACATGATATACTTGATATGTTTTGCACACCTACATGCTTGTTTGACTTAATAATAAAATAACCAGCCGGGGTTAAGAAAAAGATCTAGTAGTGGATAGTGCAGAAACGTGTACTCGGAAGAACCTAGTGGTTATTGGAGCTTGTTTACATGTGGAGCTTGACACGATATACATGACACGTACACACATGACACTGGAGCTTGTTTGGGTTTTGGAGCTTGTTTACTTGATACATGATTACATGATACTTGGAGCTTGTCCCTGAGTACACTGCCATGTATGGTCTCCTATGAAATCTAAAGCGAAACTATTTGTTGTAGTAACCATGTGTTATGTTTTTGGGACGCATGAAGTGCTACCTAGATAGTAATAACTATAAGACTTGATACATGATACTTGAACATGATACATGCCCACTTGATACTTGAACATGATACATACCCACATGACACTTGACTACATGATACAAGAGATTTGATACTTGATACATGCTTCATGATTACTTGATTCTTGATATGTGATGCATGATTATGGATGATGAAAATCATTCGCTGGGCTTTGTCTCGTATCCGTATTCCGCATTCTTTTTGGGAAGCGGGGCGTGACAATAAGATATATGAATATATCTCATTGTGGTCACTAATTATATGGAAATTTTGTGTGTGAATATCTTTTTATATGAATTGGATTGCATACTATATAAAGATATGGTATTTAATCCTCTATAAATAGAGAAGAATAGTTCTTCTTATAATATGGAGATTAAAACTCATTCTCATACTAATAAAAAAAGAGTCAGAGAGAAATGATGACAGTATTCCAAGAAAGATTTAACGTAGATGACCATTGGAGGACGAACACTTGAGCGTCTCATTAGTGAAACCACTGTGAAGGAGTTCTTAGCATCGGTGAAAGGTAATCCAAAACCTTTTATTTTGATCAAATTCGTTTTGATTCATAGTGATTTTGGCTTTTGGGAAAATTTTATATTGCATTGTTGTTTATGCAATTAGATCGCTTCCACTGCATGCGTTCGGCACCTTAATAAATCATAGTTTTTCCCTTCACATAGATGCAAGAATATTTTCTTGACTGAATGATAATACAATAAAAAGTCACTTTTATTCTGGTTTGATAGTTGACACACTGAGTCTTCGCTTAAATTTGGATTCACCATAATTTGAGTTCTTTAGATCCTGATATGATTTTAAAGAAAACAAGCTTATTCAATTATCATATAATCCCTATTGAACTATTCCCGTTCAGTGTTGCTTGATCATGTACTACGATGTTCAAATGTGATCCCCTCCAATTAACCAAGGGTCAGCCCACAGATTTTGGATTGAGTGGTGCTCCACCCAAAAGGCATGTCTCGCATTAGCCACATTCGGACTATAGACAGTAGTAACTACTTGTGTCCAGTTGTCTCTACGTCTTCTCAATGTAATCGAAAGAAAGAATCCTCATGGTATTCATCTAAAAGGTTGTAGAGCCTTGAGTTGTAACCCACGGCAATGTCTCCCCAGGCACCCCCCAATGGATTAATAATCCAATCTATAATTCTCCCACCCTCAATTCTACTAAGTCACCTTGAATTATCTAGTTTGGTCCCTTGCAAACCAACAATGCTTGGTTTCGAGGAGCTGATAACGTCCTTAACCATCTATCTCTTACCCCGAACCCCTAGGCCTCTAACGTTCCAAAATAAATAATACATTAAGACACAACGGGGGTAGCGCGGTGCTCAACTAGGTCTGATCCTAGGTTCACCCTATCAAATTCTCATCCTCTAAGCTTGTTAGGAGGCGTTCAATTCATTCTTGGTCATCATCGACCACAAGTCAACATGCTTTGGGTATATGGATGACATCTTTATAGGGTACGAAATTAAAAATGAAAGTAAAAAAATTTGTGCATACCTCCACCGAAGTTCGGTCCTGATGCCACTGCAATTTCTAATACATCTACAACTGCACCTCGATTGAAGTGTTACAAAATTGTATGGCTGAAAATCATTGTTTTTTATAGTCACATGATGGATGGGCAAATAAATTTCAAATGATTTGATTTTACATATTTAGACTAATTCAGATGTGTAGATCAATGTGAATGGTTCAGATTGTCGATATGAACGCCCGAAGGCCTAGTGCACAAAATGTGTGCACTAGAGGTAGTGCACGACCGAAGCTTTCCCTATTTATATATATATATAGCGAGAGAGAGAGAGAGAGAGAGAGAGAGAGAGAGAGAGAGAGAGAGAGATAATTAAATAAATAAATGAGTTGTTTTGGGGGGATTTGAATTTGAGTTTTGGCGGGAAACTTTTGGGGGGGGGAAGGGGGAGAAATGTGTTTTGTAATGTTAGATCTGGACCTTTGATTTGGGGGGATTGAAGGAGAGCGACTTGATAGCTTTCTTTGTATTTTATTATATATATATATATACTAGATTTGGCCGTGGGCACGTGCCTACAGCACGTCTTCGGAACGATACAACATATGAAAGTCTTGTAAACAGTAAAACAACAATTATGTAGCTCAAGCTTGAATAGCAAAACAATTATTAGTAGTAAATAAAAGTCCATGTTTCTATTAGTATATGTTGAAAAATAATTATAAATGGGAGTGTAAAATCCAACTTCTTAAAACTTTGAGTGTGGAAAATGATGAAATTTAACTGTTGATGAGATATTTGTTATTTTCAATGTAACATGAGCAATAAAAAAATGTATAAAAATTCTGAAAATTTACAAACATTAAATCTGAAAATATAAATTTCTGAGTAAATAGAGAGAATGAGAGAGAGGGAGAAAAAAAAATAAAGGCGTTGTTTTGAGGGGATTTGAATTTGAGTTTTGGGGGAAAACTTTTGGACGGGAAAATATGTTTTGTGAGGTTAGATATGGACCATTGATTTCAACCCTATTGAATGAGAGCCACTTGATAGCTTTCTTTGTGTTTTATTATATATATATACTAGATTTGCCCGTGGCCACATGCCTACGACACGTCTTCGGAACGATACAGCATATGAAATGCCATGTAAACAGTAAATCAATAATTATGAAGTTGAAGTTCGAATAGTATGACAATAATTAGTTGTAAAAAAAAGTCCATGTTTCCATTAGTATATGGTAAAAGTAATTATAAATTGAGGTATAAAAGTCCATGTTTCCACATATATATATATATATATATATATATATATAGAGAGAGAGAGAGAGAGAGAGAGAGAGAGAGAGAGAGAGAGAGAGAGAGAGAGAGAGAGAGAGAGAGAGAGAGAGAGAGAGAGAGAGAGAATAAAATAAATAAATGAGTTGTTTTAGGGGGGGATTTGAATTTGAATTTTGGAGGAAAACTTTTGGGTGGAAATTGTTTTTTGTGAGGTTAGATCTGGGCATTTAATTTTGGGGGATTGAAGGAGAGATCTGGGCATTTAATTTTGGGGGATTGAAGGAGAGCAACTTGATAGCCTTCTTTGTGTTTTATTATATAGATATATATATATATATCTAATATTATAATGGGAGAAAGCCTTAGTGTTATTTGTCAATCTATCAACGCGTGTGGCGCACGTACATAACTAATATGAAGGAGGTTTCAGGTTCGAGTTCTCACCACGTCAGAGTTTTTTTTTAAAAAATTAATATAATTTATTAAGACATGCATTGTCCGTGAATAATTAATTAATATAAAAGAGATCTCAGGTGATGTTGATATTTGCAAGTGTACAAAATCGCACAAGTAATATAGATAGATGAGTAGAGTGTCGAACCCACAGGGACTAGATATTTTACTGAGTACCAATATTGCTAGATGAATCACTATTTGGATGATCAAATTTTATGAATAATAAAACAACTAAATTATTCTAATCTAATTTAATCTAACTAAATTGGTGAAGAGGGAGAGGGCTGTGAAACTATGAAGCACTTGTACTTTGTTTAATGTTAAAAATAGTTCTAGGGCTCTTGGTTCACCTCGTTTATCACACACACAAATTATAATTCCTTATAAATAAAAATATTATTTTTCCCAAATTGTCGACCAAAATTCTAGAAATATTAACCACTCTATCAACGTAGTCTAAAAATTATTCTCAATTAATCATTCGTCTATCCACCAAATTATTAATTGAGAAATTGGATTTCTTAACGGTCACGTCCTCCAATATACGGTCTTAATTTTTATTAATCACAAATCACCTGTTCGGTCTCTTTATGATTTGAAAAATCATACAAATGTCTATCCACCATGTTGTACGCATAAAGAATAAAAATTAAAACACAATCAGGAAAAATAGAGTAATAATAAGGAATAAAAATCTGTGTTCAAAACTTGGCTACACCTTAGCCTCTAGAACAATCAATTCAGTTCATATATGTTTGGGATTGCATCAAAAAATATAGAGAAGAAAAGGTACAAAAAGAAATACAAAAATTAATTCAAACCAGTCCTTTCTCTGTTCTCTGTCTCAAAAACCGGGCTTCAAAACGCGTTGCTGACGTCAGCGAACTCACCAACTAACCCTGCCACAGATCTGTCACATCGGGGCCAGGTGCTGTCTCGTCGTCTGAGCCGTGCGTCAAAATCAACCAGTTGTCAGCGCAGCAATTCGTCTGGGTGCACTTCGGAAACCCTACTGCCCAACACGTGCTGTCCCTGAGTCCCTGTTCGTCTTGAGCCGCGTGCGTTGTCTACGTGGTGGGTCCCGTCAGTGGAGGCGTCACGTGCTGCTGCTCCTTGGACCTCTTTGTTTCGATCACACGTCAGGAAGAAGAAAGAGAAGCCAGCACGCCAACTGCTGCTTCTCTCTCTTTCTTACTTTATCTATTTGTTCTATTTGTGGATTTGTTTAATGTTCAGCTGTCACCTCCTAAGTTGCCCTCTCTCCCTTTGCTTGTATTTATAGAGAACGGAGAGAGAGTTAGGGTTTACACTTTTACAAAATAGTCCTTCTTCTTCCTTTATTTCCTTCTTTTAATTGATCTGAATTTATTTTCTTCTCTTTCTTCCTTTTCTGCCCACCACGTGCTTCTGCATATACAAAATAATACCAGAAATTAGGATTTTTAAATAAAATAAAATTAATTAGTTTAAAATGAATTAAACTAACTATAAATCATATTAGCGTATAAAAATCCTTTTAAACAATATTTGTCGCACCTTTAACTCAACAAAACAATAAAATCGATAAATCAATTATTTTACTTTGTTTATTGATTTTTTCCACAATTCTTTACTTTTTGCATCAAAAATATTATTTCTTCAAAAATAATTAATTAAATGAAATCTTATAGAAATATGATGGATTATAGACAATATCAGCGAAAACAAGCCATTTTAATAGGTAAATGGGTATAAATATTTGTATATAAATTCGACACATCATCAGGTTCGAAGCCAGACTACGTCGAAATTTTTACTTTAAACAATATATATTTATTAAGACGTGCATCGCACGTGTAATTACTAGTATATATATAATAACTAGTATAATGTACGTGCGACGCACGTCTAAAAAAAGTAAAGTCATCAAATGAAATGAATATATATTGAATAAGAAAAAAATAGTTTATATTTGAATGTTTTGATTTGGGCTACACGTGCGGTGCACATTTATATTTGTTGGATATAGTTTGGACGTGTATTATACGTATTTATATAGTTACTAAGTTAGAGTTTGTTTCTACTCTCCATTAAAATAATAGATAGATATATTGAATAAGAAAAAAAATAGTTTATATTTGAATGTTTTGATTTGGGCTACATGTGCGGTGCACATTTATATTTGTTGGATATAGTTTGGACGTGTATTATACGTGTTTATATAGTTTTTTTTTGATGAAACGGATAGAGTCTGAAGACTCCAGCCATATAAATCAATATATAATAATGAGTCTATACAAAGGGAGTTTTACCAGGAGTAAAACAATAAAAGAGAAGAAGCTCCCTATCAAAAACGTAGATAAAACCATTCACAAGAATTTACATGATACCAAAAAACACACTAAGGGCGGTTAACTCTGCTGCATAGAAGAGAAGAGCAGCGACTGACGCCCGAGATGAGGACTAGAAGGGATCTGGAAGCCTCGCCAACGCCCAGGGGAGCAAGCGCTCGTCACACTATCCTAGCGCGGCTGCACTGAAGAGAGAACGAATTTGGCAAGCTAAGACGTGCTGGGCAAAGCGGGAAACATACCGCCGAAAGCAGACAGACAACACTAGCTGCCGATGGGGGTGGTTCCCGAACCAAAGTCACCTGAAACCACTCTCAGGTAGCAGGGAGGCCAAGGAGACGGAGTCTTCGCCGAAGCAAAGGCAAAACCCTACCAAAACCCTGCCAACACAATCCAACACTAATGAAAAATAGAAGAAACAAACACCAAACCGCGGGCTGCTAATACCAGCGGTAAATAGAAGGAACGGAAAGGAAAAAATGGGGCATGCAAGCCCCTAACCCCAACAAAAGTCACAGTTCCAACCCAAACATCAGCGCTGCACATGAAAGAGCAGCGACACACTCGCCACGAAAAGAAAAAGGAGGACCTCAAAGGGTCAACAAGCAAACACAACCAGTCAGCCAGCAACTAAAGCTGCGTCCCCATAGTATAATAAGTAGCTCAATAAATGAAAGAAAGATCAGGCTTAAACCATAAAACCAACTCCGATATAAAGCCAAGACACTGGAAAGAAAACAGCAAGATGTAAACCAATTAGCATCGAAACAAAAATGGCTGAAGTCCAACCACAACAGGGGCAAGAGAGATGAAGGCGTCAATCAGTTAAAGAGCCACCTGAAGATAAAAAGCCAACAGAGAAAGAGGGGAAGAGCCCTAAATATACAATCTTAGCAGGCAATTAAACATGGGAACAAAAATACATCCCAAACAAAAGTAACTAAAGCGGAACAAAATAAACCATCCAAATAAACAGGGGTCTCGGGACCCGAGAGTGGTGAATAGGCAGCCGCACAAAAGAGGAATACAAGCCAGAATTCCTTGCTGCTCCCTACCGGGGAGAAGAAACCTGCATCCAAATGATGGAGAGGAAAAGAAAAAAAAATGAGCTAAATAGAAAGTAAAAAAACCCGAGTTTATAAAGCTTGCAGATTGCTAAGACAGGTAACAGAGTCTATTAATTTTTGATAAGCCAGAGAAGCATTGGCTTTGAAATTTGGGCCTGCTGCCCAAAGCTTAAAGAGAAATAAAAGTTCATCAATCAAAGATGCGATCAATGATCTACGATGCTGGAACAACATAGTGTTCCTTTCCTTCCAAATGATCCAAATAATGGTTTGGATAGACAAAATCCACGCACTACGATGCATGGCGTTAGAGGGCGGGTATTCCCAACAGGATGCTAAAATGGGAGGGATAGAAACGGTACCCCAGGCCAGGGAGCAAATCTTCCACAGAGAAAGAATGAGAGGGCACCGAATAAAGAGGTGGTTAACGTCTTCCGATTGTCGATCGCACAAGATGCAAAGTTGCCCCCAAGCCAGGTTCCTTTTGTTAAGCACTTCAACGGTAAGTAATTTGTTGTGAAGCGCGAGCCAGAAATTGATTTTCACCTTAAGGGGAGCACAGGAGTCCCAGAGATAATGAGCGATCGGTGATCGTACACCTCGAGAGTTAAGGAAACGATAAAAGGAGTTAACCGAGAAAACGCCGGTAGAAGACCACCGCCAAATGATACCCTCAGAAGGGCTCCACTCGAAGTTATTGAGGGAGTGGATGAGAGTGTCAAGCTCGTCAGAGAGAGATGCGGGAAGGTCAATAACGAAAGGAACTATCCAATGCTGAGCATTTTCAACGATAATAACAGAGTCCGCCACCGTTGCCAACGGAAGTGCAGCCAAACGAAATAAGGAAGGATACGCAGTGGAAAGTTTGGTGTTACCGATCCACAGATCAGTCTAGAATTTGGCTGTAGACCCGTCAGAACAGGAGCGAGAGATGCTACAGTGGAAAGCTGAAGACGCTTTCCAGACCCCTTTCCAGAAAGGGGAAGCGTGGCGGGGGACTGCCTGTGGAAATTCCCACCAATTAAAAGAAACGGATCGATAGTTCTTGATGCACTGAATCCAGGGTAAATGATCGAGATGATGAAATCTCCAAAGCCATTTACCTAAGAGTGCAATATTATGATCCCTAAGATCCAGTACACCCAGACCTCCTTCCTCTTTTGAGGAGCAAATCAATTTCCAATTGGCAAGATGAGAGCCAGGTTTAAAAGAGGCAGATCCGCTCCAGAGAAAGTTACTCCTGATCTGATCAATCCTCTTAATGACCCAGGATGGGATAAAGTAGAAAGACATCAGGAAGAGAGGCATGGCCGAGATAACGGAGTTAATAAGGATCAGTCTGCCTCCCCGGGAAAGAAATTTACCAGACCATACTGATATGGCTAAAAATGGGGTTAAATCGAGACCGTCCAGATCGAGCACGAATCTTGAAGCATGGGGGTAAAAAGGTAATTTCACATACAGATGGATCCAAAACGGGTATTGGGCCTCCTTCTCACAAAACTAACCACCCGCGAATAGATCCACTTCAACTGGGCACGGGTCCCGACCCGATGCAAGCCCGGTCCACCAAGAGGAGAATCAAAGCCACTGATTTGATTAAATCAAATCAATAAGCCTGATTAGCTCTCACCAGGGAATTAGGACCTAATTTCCTAAAACAGAATAGGAGGATTTTCCTCCTGGCTGTTAGGCAGGAAATCAGGATCCTAACCGTTCCAAAGGTGACTATAAATACAACCCCTCTACCACCAAGACCAGGTTAATCGCTTCTTGACCATTTCAGCTCTTTCTTAATCTTTTTCTGATTACTGACAAGAGCGTCGGAGGGTGCATCGCCGGAATCAACCCCGGTGTCTCGCACTTCTTTGCAGGTTGCGGCGGGAGCGAGAAGGCTGAGTCAACTGTTCAGGTTTTTCTCGGACTCACAAATTCTATCTGTTTACCCCCACACCGAAATCAGCGGTAACAGATTGGTGCCGTCTGTGGGAAAACCACACGAACAGCCTCAGCCCATTCTCCGTCGTCCTCGACAGCATGCCGCCGAAGAAGGTCAGATCCAGAGGGTCGAACCGTGTGGGCAACCTCGCCGACCCGGCGAATGAAGCCCCAGTCAATCCCATTCCTCAGTCCGACCCACCTCCGACGGCCCAGCAAGTCCCACCTCCTCCTCCCAAGCAGCAGTCCAACAATGGCCCGTCCGGTTACAACGGTCGGAAGGAGAAGCAGCCCGTCAATCCGGGCCATGTCTCGGTCCATAATGGGTCCTCGGACTCGATGGCCTCTCACCATCCCGACCTCCGTATCACACTCCTGAACCGCCAAAAGGACGACGACCTCCGCACCCATCTTGATGAGAGGCGGGCCCGAGAGGGAGCCTCCCGCCAGCGTCAGGGGGAGCGGTCCCCACGTCGCCGAGACACCAGAAGGTCCCCAGACCGCAGAGGCCGAGCAGCGTCCCCCGAGCGCCGAAGGAGGAGGTCCCGCTCCCCCGGGGATCGACGCCGTCCGAGGGACCGAGACGTGCCTATCAGTCGAGCCGAATTCCTCCAGTTTCAGGAGACCGTTCTGCAGGCTCTCAATCTTCGGCAGAACGTCCAGAATGCACAAAGGGCTCCGACGCCCCCCAGAAATCCCAGTCCTCGGCGCCGAACTCGGAGCCCTTCCCCGGCTCCCAGCCGTCAGCAGCGGGAGCAAAGCCCTCGCCGGTCCCAGGACTACCGGCGCCGCAGTCCAAGCTCCCCTTCCTATGAAGAGGAGTCTGGGGGGTCATATGATCACCAGCGGAGGGACGACGCTCTCATCCGCCGTCTCCATAAGGTGGAAAGGCGTATCGGCCGCATGGATAGGGAGGAAGAGTCCCGAGCAGGAACCTTCCGTCCCAGCCGACCCCCCTTCTCGCGGTCGATCATGGAAGCCCACATACCGAGGAGTTTCAAACCGCCACAGTTTGAAACATACTCAGGGGAATCCGACCCGGTCGACCACGTCGAAAGCTTCAAGACCCTGATGCTGATCCATCAAGCTTCCGACGCGGTGCTCTGCAGGACCTTCCCTGCCACCCTCAGGGGGTCGGCTCGGGAATGGTATTCCAGGCTCGCCCCCTCCTCCATCTTCTCATTCGAGCAGTTCGAGACGCTGTTCATTACTCACTTCGTGAGTAGCTGGCGAGCCGAGAAGACGAGTCTTTCCCTACTGAACCTACGGCAGGAGAAGGAAGAAAAGTTGCGGGACTATGTGAAAAGGTTTACCGCAGAAGTCAGGTCAATTGCCTCCTTAGACCAGTCCGTGGCCACCATGGCGTTCCAGTCGAACGTCCTTAACGCCCACCTCCGATTGTCCCTGGCCAAGAAGCCCCCGCATGACTTCGCCGACCTCCTCCTGAGGTGCGAGAAGTACATCCGAGCAGAAGAGGCCGAAGCCCTTCCCAGCTTTGGGGGGCCCTCCGCAGGGTCGAAAAGGAAGGCGACGGGGGAAGAAGGGTCCAAGAAAGCTCAGAAGGACATGGGCGGTCAGCGCCGCCCTCCCCCCAGGTTCGAGAAGTTCACTCCCCTCACCACTAATGTCTCTACTATCCTCATGGAGGTGGAGAAGGAGGGGGTCATCCCTCCAGCTCCGAGGATGCACACCCCGGCGAAGAGGAGGGACAAAGATAAGTGGTGTCGGTACCACCGGGACCACGGGCACGATACGAATGACTGCCGGGCTTTGAGAGATGAGATCGAGGCCCTCATTCGAAGGGGGCAGTTGGCCAAGTTCGTGAAGGCTAACGATCGGACAGATCGCCACTCCCCTCCGCCTCGGGGGGCTAACAAGCGCTCCGAGCGGCGCGAGGAAACACCCGAGTTTGAGGAGGAACGGGTTCTGCACTTGATCCACGGAGGCCCCATGGGGGGCTCCTCTAATTCCTCCCGGAAGGCCTTCGTCCGAGAGGTCAACTCGGTCCATAGTGCCCCTCCCCCGAAAGGACTCGGCATCCCTGTGTCTTTCTCCGATGCCGACCTCGAAGGAGTCCGAACCCCCCACTGCGACGCCCTCGTCATCGACCTCCGCATGGCCAACTTTAAGGTGCAGAGGATTTTGGTGGACAACGGGAGTTCGGTCAATATCCTTTTCCTCTTGGCCTTCCGAGGCCTGCAGCTGTCCCGAGACCGTCTCAAGCCGGCCGGTTACACTCTCCACGGGTTCACGGGGGTCCCGGTAACCGTCGAAGGGGTGATAACCCTGGACGTTACTGCGGGAAGCGCCCCTACTACCCGGACCGAGCCGATGGACTTCATGGTCGTCGACGTCCCAGCAGCATATAATGTCATCCTAGGCCGCCCCGGCCTAGCCGCCCTGGAGGCTGTCCCCTCGGCATACCATTTGAAAATGAAGTTCCCCACTCGGTCGGGAGTAGGGGAAGTCA
This sequence comes from Hemerocallis citrina, assembly GCA_017893485.1. Classification (NCBI taxonomy): domain Eukaryota; kingdom Viridiplantae; phylum Streptophyta; class Magnoliopsida; order Asparagales; family Asphodelaceae; genus Hemerocallis; species Hemerocallis citrina. The sequence continues at coordinate 129,091,287 of CM030359.1, forward strand.
GGGGAAGCCAGGAAACAGCCCGGAAGTGCTACATGACTTCCACCGGGGGACCAGTGCTCTCGCTCGAGACACTGGAGATCCCCGAGCCGAAGGCCCGCCCAACGTCCGAGCCGGCGGACGAGTTAGAAGAAGTGCTCTTCTCGGACGAGGATCCGAGTCGAAAATTCCTTGTCAGCAAGTCCTTGCCGACCGTGCTGTTCTCCGACTTGGTGAGGTGCATCCGGAATAACCGCGACCTATTTGCTTGGTCGGCCGCGGACATGCCCGGCATCTCCGAGGACTTGCTCGTCCATCGCCTAAGCGTCGAACCGGGGTGCAAACCGGTTCAGCAGAAGAGGCAAAAGTTCGATCCCGAGCGACAGCAGGCAATCAAGGAGGAAGTGGATAAGCTGCTGAGGGCCAGGTTCATCCAGGAGGTAAATTATCCCGAGTGGCTGTCGAATGTTGTAATGGTCAAGAAGTCCAATGGCTCGTGGAGGATATGCATCGACTTCACTGACCTGAACAAGGCGTGTCCGAAGGATCCATTCCCTCTCCCGAACATCGACACCCTTATTGACGCCACCTCGGGCCATGAGCTCCTCAGCTTCATGGATGCCTTCTCGGGGTACAATCAAATCCGGATGTTCCCTCCAGATATCCCGAAGACCTCCTTCGTCACCGACCAAGGCCTCTACTGTTACCGGGTCATGCCGTTCGGTTTGAAGAACGCAGGCGCCACCTACCAGCGCCTCGTCAACAAGGTCTTCCAGAACCAGATCGGCCGAAACATGGAGGTGTACGTTGATGACATGCTCGTCAAGAGCATCCACGGCACCGATCATGTAGCCGACCTCCAGGAGGCCTTCGGCGTGTTGAGGAAGTACAACATGCGGCTGAACCCGAACAAGTGTGCGTTCGGGGTCTCCTCAGGAAAATTCCTCGGCTTCATGGTGAGCCAGCGAGGAATCGAAGCTAACCCCGAGAAGATTAAGGCCATATTAGACATGGCCCCGCCTCGAAACGTCAAGGAGGTGCAGAAGCTCACCGGTCGGCTCGCAGCTATCGGTCGGTTCCTATCCAAGTCGGGGGAAAAGTGCCTCCCCTTCTTCAAAGCACTCAGGGGACCTAAAGGATTTGAATGGGGCCAAGCACAACAAGAATCGTTCGACCAGCTAAAAGCCTATCTGGTGAACCCCCCTCTGCTCAGTAAGCCGGTCCCAGGCGAGCCTCTCTTCATCTACTTGGCTGCTTCCGAGCAGACCCTAAGCGCCGTCTTGGTGAGAGAGGAGGACCGGACCCAAAGGCCCATCTACTATGTGAGCAAGGTGCTTCGGGACGCCGAGCTCCGCTATCCGAGGATAGAGAAGATGGCCTATGCCCTGGTCATGGCAGCGAGAAAGCTTCGGCCCTACTTCCAATCTCACTCGGTCGTTGTCCTCACCGACCAACCCCTAAAGCAGATCCTCCACAAGACGGAGACCTCGGGTCGGCTGATGAAGTGGTCCGTCGAGCTGAGTCAGCACGACATCTCTTATCAACCTCGGACGGCAATCAAGGCCCAGGCCCTCGCCGACTTCATTGTAGAGTCCACTATCCCTGAGGTCGGCCACGTCCCGAATGGGCCCCCCATTTGGACAGTCTTCGTGGATGGGTCCTCTTGCAATGAAGGAAGCGGCGCCGGCATTATCCTGAACGGCCCTGACAACTTCGTCCTGCAGTATGCGATCCGCATGAACTTCAAGGCCTCGAACAACGAGGCGGAGTACGAGGCTCTCATAGCTGGTCTCGAACTCGCACGAAGTGTTGGGGCGCACTGCCTCCGGATTCACAGTGATTCCCAGCTAGTCGTGAACCAAGTCTTGGGCGAATATGAGGCCCGGGACGAGAGAATGGCGAAGTACCTCGCCAAGGTCCGAGATCTCATGAGCTGGTTCGAAGAGGCCACCATCGAACGAGTCCCTCGGGAAGAAAATTCACAGGCCGATGCCCTCTCCAAATTGGCTTCGTCCTCACTTCAAGGTCTTGAACAGACCGTGCTGATGGAAGTCCTCTCTAAGCCAAGCATCGAAGACAAGCCACCTAGCTCGGTGGAGTCATTGCCGGTCATGCTGCAGGACAATTGGATGAAGCCACTGATAGAATTCCTAAGGGACGGAGTTCTGCCCTCGGATCCCAAGGAAGCACGCCGAGTCAGAACTCGGGCCGAGCACTATATCTTGATCGAGGGCATCCTATACAAGCGCTCCTTCTCTCAAATGGATGGCCGACCATATCTAAGGTGCCTCTCTCCGGATCAGGCCGAATATGCCCTACAGGAGCTTCACGAAGGCATCGGAGGGGCACACTCCGGATTTAGGTCTTTGGCCCGGAAAGCTTTGAACTATGGGTACTTCTGGCCGACCCTTCTCCAAGATGCCGAGCGACATGTTCGGCAATGCAGCACTTGCCAGAGACACTCCAGCATCCGACGCCTCCCTCAGGCCAACCTCGCCTCCCTGTCGAGCCCTATCCCCTTCGCAATGTGGGGAATGGACTTGCTAGGGCCTTTCCCTCCGGCTCTGGGTCAGTTCAAGTTCTTGGTCGTAGCCATCGACTACTTCTCAAAGTGGGTCGAGGCCGAGCCCCTCGCCACTATAACCGAGAACAAGGTGGTGCAGTTCTTCTGGAAAAGTATCATCTGCAGGTTCGGAGTCCCCCGCGTCCTCGTGACGGACAACGGTACTCAGTTCACTGGTGCGTCGTTCCGAGCTCTGTGCGATGACCTCGCTATCCAACAGTGCTTCTCGTCCGTCTCCCACCCTCAGTCGAACGGACAAGCCGAGAACGCTAATCGGCAGATCCTTGCAGGCATCAAGAAAAGGTTGGACAGGTGCTCCAAAGGTTTGTGGGTCGACCAACTCCCCAATGTCTTGTGGAATTACCGCACCAGCAAGCGGACCCCCACCGGGGAGTCCCCTTTCAATCTTACATACGGGGCCGAGGCCGTGATTCCCCTCGAGGTTGGGATACCTTCTCCTCACCTCGTTGCCTACAGCGAGGAGCAGAACGCCCGAGACCTCAGAGCAAGTTTAGATTTGGTGGACGAGCTGAGGGAGAGAGCGTCAATTCGGCAGCAGAATTACAGAAGAAGAGTCGAGTTTGCCTACAACAAGAAGGTCCGACCCACCAACCTTAAGCAAGGAGATTTAGTCTTGAGGAAGCTAGCCATATCCTTCCCCGGTCAGAAGGGCAAGCTGGCTCCGAACTGGGAGGGGCCGTACAGGGTCACTAAGGTAGTTCGGCCAGGGGCATATCGTCTGGAAGATCTGGAGGGCAGAGAGATTTCGAGGACTTGGAATGCCGACCACCTCCTAAAATACCAAGAGAACGCTCCGGCGCCTCTCTGAAGTAATCCGAGGTGTCGAACTATTCCTCTCCTCCGACTTGTAACCTGTTTTTCATGAATTGAACTATGTAACACGGTTCGCCGTAAGTAATTAATAAAGAAAGCTTTTGCATGTTCTTAAAATCACGTGTTTCTCTCCCCTCTTGTCAACTGTTCTTTTTTATACATTACTTCAACCAATGGTTCGGAGTCCACGTTCGGCCCGACCTCACCTCCTCGGTTCGTCCCCGGACGAACGAGGGGAAGACCGTCGCTAAGAACTGCTCCCACAACCGTTGAACTATACCGATGGTTCGGAGTCCAACACTCGGCTCGACTTTACCTCCTCGGCTCGTCTCCGGACGAACTAGGGGTAGATCGCCATTCGGAATTGCTCCCACAGCCGTTGAACTATACCGATGGTTCGGAGTCCAACACTCGGCTCGACTTTACCTCCTCGGCTCGTCTCCGGACGAACTAGGGGTAGATCGCCGTTCGGAATTGCTCCCACAGCCGTTGAACTATACCGATGGTTCGGAGTCCAACACTCGGCTCGACTTTACCTCCTCGGGTACATCGCCGTTCGGAATTGCTCCAACAGCCGTTGAACTATACCGATGGTTCGGAGTCCAACACTCGGCTCGATTTTACCTCCTCGGCTCGTCTCCGGACGAACTAGGAGTAGATCGCCGTTCGGAATTGCTCCCACAGCCGTTGAACTATACCGATGGTTCGGAGTCCAACACTCGGCTCGACTTTACCTCCTCGGCTCGTCTCCGGACGAACTAGGGGTAGATCGCCGTTCGGAATTGCTTCCACAGCCGTTGAACTATACCGATGGTTCGGAGTCCAACACTCGGCTCGACTTTACCTCCTCGGCTCGTCTCCGGACGAACCAGGGGTAGATCGCCGTTCGGAACTGCTCCCACAGCCATAGAACTATACCCAAGGTCCGGAACAAATAATCCGAACTCTTCCAACTATTAGCCGAAGCCCGAAGACCCAGACCTTCGGTCGGTTCCCGAGCAAGTGCCTTCCCGAGCGTGTAAACGGGGAAAATACACTTTCCCCTCAACTTTCGTGCGTAATCTCGATCAGACGGCTCAGATCCTGCCACCTGCACTAAACGACAAGATAACGTTTTCTTGGAGACTGAGCCACCTCGAGATTCGCGCCCACATTCAACGGCTCAGATCTCGCCACCTGCTCTAAACGACAAAATAGCACTTTCTCGAACGCGGAGCCGCCTAGGAATTTGTGTCGTACCGCGTCAGAGCTGCTAAATGACAAAGTGCCTTACCCATGGGGACCCATTCGGTTAAACAAACGCGCTCGGTTCAAAGATCACGGCACGGCCGACGCAGTTGTAAGCAAAGACAAATGCGCAAAGAAATGAAAGGGAATTTTATTAATGGTCGGCACATAATACAAAACATTCCATTACAAAGTGTCGACAAACAAAACACACAACGCTCGACCCACTACACTTGTCTCTCATATAGACACATCCTCACTAGGCTGTTCGTCCTCCTCGGCGGACAGCTCCTCTGCGTCCCCCCGGAGCATCGCCATCACAGCCTGCAAGTGCCGAATCTCCGAAAGCAAGTCATCCCGCTCGACAATAATCTTCGACTGGTTGTGCCGAATGCATTTGACCCGAAGAGCATTGCTGAATGCGGTTTGCGAGTCTTCATCCTCTCCTGTGGGGCTCAGCTCGACGATCCTATTCTCCAAGCGTTGGATCTCGGCTTCCCGGAGACTGAGGACAGATGAAAGGTGGGTCCACTCACTCTCAGCCCGGCGTAACTTCAGATCGGCGCTCCTAGGACTCAGAACCACTGTCCCAGAGGTAGCATCGGATTCGGAGTCATCATTCGAACGTTCGGAGTCCGAGCCATGGATCGTCACCACGAGCTGAAAGAAAGGGAAAGCGAATAACACAATTTCAATACACCGTCGAAGTCTGACACTTGAAAATTTTTCAAAAAGATTTGCATTCAGACATAATAGTGTTACAGACGGTCGACCGACCCCACAATTAAGTTGTTACAACAACCAACAAAAATGGAAAACGACATAATCAGGGCCTCTTCGGAAGGGGAATGCTTCGGTTTAGGGAAACGCGAGGGCGACGAGGCCTGCCCTCCGAGCTCGACCCTAAACCAACGAAGCGCGATCCCCTTTCACTGCTAGTCCTAACAGCGGCGCCGACCGAAGCCCCACTCGACAAACAGCCACGCTGCTCCGAGCATCGGCCGAACTCCGCCTGGTCAGAGGCGAACGCGTCGCAAGTTCGTAAAACGTAATCCCCCTCTCGCTCTCCTCGCGAGTACACGACGTGCTGCGAACGTTGGCTCTCTCCGGCGCGGGCTTGAGCGACGCGATCTCCTCCTCCAGTTCGACAATTCTATCCCTCAAGACGTCGTCCTTCGCCAACTTCTTCGGTCGAGGGGCCCTCAACGAGCCCGAGGCATTGGCACTGTCAGTCGCAAGCCGTCGGTAATGGGTGACCTTGATCCCCCTATCTATGGTGTCCTTCTGAGCCTTTCGACTTCCGCCGATAGCCTCTTGCGCTCGGTTGACGCTTTCTCCAGTTCGGAAGCCAGCTTCTCCCCCTCCGCCGAACGTTCTTTCTCCGCTAGCTCCAAGTATTGGACCTCGGCCAAAAGGTCGTCATTCTTCTGCTCGGCGGCAGTAAGCTCTCTACGGAGATCCTCGACTTCGCCTTCGGGATAGGGAACTGAAGAGCGCTTCCGATGCTGGTACAGCTCGCGACCATACCTCCGCAGAGCTGCCTTCGTATCCTCCAACTTGCCGAGCAGGAGATATCGATTATACCGGCTCTGAAAGAGCTCGTCCTTCGTTTTTGCCAGCTCCTTCCGAAGGTATTCAACCTCCGTGATCGGACCGAATCTCACCTGAAAAGCAGATTTAAATCCGAGGCCCAACACTTGAAGAAATTTACGCCAAATCAGACACTAAGTCCGAGGCTCAACACTTGGACAAACTTTGACCAAACAAAACATTTTTTCATTCAAGATTCAAAGAGTTCTACAACAGCGGTGGCCAGTCTGCAGTTAGGCTTACAAAAACAAAAAAGAAGAAAAAGACAACCGAGTCAGGGGTCGACCTTTTTGTCGTTCGGGTCCGTCGACCCCTCGGCCTTGTCCTCGCCCTCGCCCCCGCCTCCGCCTTCGCTCCTGCTCTCCTCCTCGGAGTCGTCCTCCTCTTCCTCCTCGGCCTCGGCCTTCCACGGGTCCTCGACGGGTTCCGTCTCCCCCTCGGGGCCGATCAACCCCTCGGGGACAATCTCCTCCCCTTCCACGAGGTCGTAGAAGTTGTAGGAGGACGTATCGAAGCCCGGGTTCTTGGCGACCACATGTTGCAAGGCTCGACCGTAGGCATCCACCATATTCTGGAGCATGTGCAGCGCGGCCTCCTCCTGCACGGCCTTCTTCACCCTCTTCACCTTCCTGAGGAGTTTGGCCTTGATCTTCTCGGCCCCCTTCCGAGCATCCTCCGCTTCCGACCGAGCCTTGGCCAGCTCCTCCTTCAGCCCGGCTGCCTCCTTCGCCGACGCCTCGAGCTTGGCCGTCGTATCCTTCAGCTCGGCCACCTCCTTCTCCGAGGCCTCAAGCTTGGCCGTCGCGTCTTTTGACAGCTGAACGGCGTCGGCCAGCTGCTTCTCCAACCCCTCCACTTCGGCAGCCCTCTTCGTCGAGAGAAGCAGTTCGGAATCAAGCTGCTTCGCGACCTTGACGCGCTCCGCCCTCTCCTTCTCCTTCTCCTGATCCTTGTTCACCAACTCCTCGACCAAGAAATTGAAGTGGCAGAGGGTCTGAAAGAGAACAACACGTTAAAGTCCGAATCCAAGAACTTAGACAAATTCTAAGGAAGAAATTTGGACGAAGGAGGGCTCGGCCCACTTACCGACATAGTGTTCCGGGCAATCTGCATCACGGCGTCCCCTGCCATCCCGGTCTTCAGGGTCGCCCGGTCCTTCGGGGTCGGCAGGTGCCTCACCGCCTCCATGCAGATGTTCCCGTCGCCCAAAAATCCGTCGACGTTCATCACCTGCCAGTCGGGGACGAAGATCTGCTTATGACGCTCGGTCAAGATCTTCTCCGCATCGGCAGTAAGGGGCAGAACTGGGAGGGACATCACATCCTTCGCCCCGAACACGCTGCTCGACGAACCGGGAGCATCCGCCTTCGGGGTCTGTACAGGTGCATCCGAGGCGAGGGGATCGGAGGACACGACCTCCCCCTGCTCGGGGGCCGCGACCTTCGTCGGAGAGACAAGGACCTCGATCTCCCCCTCCTTGAGGACCGCGACCTTCGGTTGGTCGGCAGCCTTCACAACCGAGGGCTTCTTCGAAGCTCGGCTGTCCTGAGGCGCTGCCGACGGCCTCTTCTTCTTCTCCTGCTCTGCCCTGCCCTTCACCACCAGAGCCTTATAGTCAAGCTTCATCGTTTCTGCAAAAGCCGAATGAAAAAACTTAGGAAAATTTTCATGAACTCTAAACAGAAAGTATAAATACCAGAGGCATACGAGGGTCGATCGGACTGAGACCCCCACGGAACAGATGCTCTTCGGTAATATCCTTCCAGCTGAGCGTCGGCAGGGCGAGGAGCTTCCTCTGGACCTCAGCCTCTTCAGCATTCAGCGGGACATCCTTCTTTGTACGCTTGGGCAGGCCATCCTTCGCCCAAACTGTCGGTATCACCCATGGCGTCAGGGCTCGGACGAGGAAGTACTTCTCCTTCCAATGTTTGATCGAGTCCGGGTTCTCGATCAACTTAACTCCCGTCCGAGGAGAAAGGAAAAACCTCTGCTCGTCCCGCCTCGGCTGGCAAGGTCGGAAGAGACTCCGAAAGAGGTACATAGTCGGCTTGGCGCCGATCTCTTGACATCGGAGGAAGAACGCCACGACGTGCCTCCATGTGTTCGACATCAATTGGGCGGGACTCAAACCATACCAGACCAAGACCTCAACCACGAACGGGTGGAGGGGAAAGCGGAGTCCGGCAATGAGAGAGTCGACCGGAAAGACACATATGTCCGACGAGGACTTTGTGTTGGCTCGGAATCCCGGCCCAGGAAGGAGCAGTACATACTCAAGTGGGATCTGGAAGCCCTCTCGGATCAAACGAAGATCGGTATCGGTAAGAGTCGAGATCCTATGGTCCACCTCGGACAGCTCCCTAGGCTCGTTCTCCTCCACCAGCTTAGCCGTACCTTGAGTGACTCTCTCCAAGGTATCCTCGGCGTAATCTCGGACGCCTCCCACACTCGACACGGCGATGGGCTGCCGACCAAACGCCCCCGCTCTCTTCGGTGTTTCCACTATCGTGATCACGCCTTTACCCTTTCGGGACTCCGCCACGACTTCCTCTGGCACTTCAGCCACTTCACCCTCTTTATCCGGATGAACGACGTCTTGCTCGCTCGGCTCCACTACCCCCTTCCCTTTATCCCCTTGGCCAACGGCTTGCTCCGAGGCGGGGGTCTCAGCCGAAATCTTAACCATTTTTCCTAAAAGAGAAGGGAAAGAGACTGACCTCGAAGTGACAAGTGCGGTCGGAAAGCTCGCCGGAAACTAGGAACGCTACCGCGACAGCTAGCAACGCCACCAGAGAGCTAAAAGCTTCGAAGCAAAGTAAAAACGGAAGAGAGAGAGTAAAAGTGAAAAGTGAAGACTTGGTCTTAGGGGGGGTGAAGATTTATAGTAAAATTGGGACGTCCCTTGGACTTCCAAACGAAAGTTTGCGACTTTTGGGCTGCTCTCGAAACGTCGTGAAGGCCATCATCACTGCCTCCCTCACCAAGTCAACTAGTTCGGCTCCAGGAAATCCGAATCCGAGCCACAGGCAAACCGAACTTGTCTGCAATAGGGTCCGCTCGGCATCCGAGCAAGCGCCTTCCCGAGCGTGTAAACGGGGAAACACACTTTCCCCTCAACTTTGGTGCATGATCTCGATCAGACGGCTCAGATCTTCCCACCTGTACTAAACGACAAGATAACATTTTCTTGGGGACTGAGCCGCCTCGACATTCGCGCCATCATCCAACGGCTCAGGGTGCGCCACGTCGCTCGGACGATTGAACCCTCGGATGCCCCACCTATATCGAAAGGAACCAGGAAAATTTCGGTTCAAAGTTTTAAGGCACCGCCCTCGGCGGGTACCCCCCGGGTCCCGTGCCTCAGTCGGTATTCCGCCGACCATGGGCCCCAGTCAAAAACAGATTGGCGCTCCCCCCATCTCTAACTCCTCCGGGCTGACATCCATCAGGAGCCATCAGCCCGGAAGGAAGACAGAGATGGGAGGGGGCCCATCAACCCTCAGAGATCAGGAGAAACGCACCATTCCGAGCTAGTTGGTAGCAACTGGAAGGCTCGGCTCGTCAGAGGACTCTGACAACAGCGCCTTCACAGTTGCTAACAACGGGCTCGGACGGTCCGGAAGCCCGAGCCACGACTCATGGTGGAGAAGCGCACCATTCCGAGCTAGTTGGTTGCAACTGGAAGGCTCGGCTTGCTAGAGGACTCTGGCAACAGCGCCTTCACAGTTGCAACAAACGGACTCGGATGGTCCGGAAATCGGCCTCGGACATGGATCATCACCTCTTCCACCAAGATCTCCGCCGATCTAGGCACCCGCTTCGGAGCGACCAAAGAAGGCCGAAGATCTTGGTGGAAGAACGACCACCCGTCCTTCCGAAGTGGCCCACACCCCGGGTCCGGACTATAGTCGTCGCCACTACTGCCTTATCCCCTCCCGCTCCTGACATCCCCTTCGGAGCAGTGAGGAACGGGAGAAGAATAAGACAACAGGGCGACCACCCGTCCTTCTGAAGTAACTCATCCCTCGGGTCCGGACTATGGTCGTCGCCACTACTGCCTTGTTCCCCCCCTGCTCCTGACATCCACTTTGGGGCCGTCAGGAACAAAGGGAAAACCAGGCAGAAGAGCAACCACCTCGGACCTCAAAAGAGAAGCTACTCAAGGCAGATGGCTTCGAGGTGTGAAACTCTATGCTGATGGTGATTGAAATGACAAGGGGAGTGGGGTACTTATAGCCTGCCTCCAAGAACCAGCCATTATGACCCTCGGAAGTTGAAACGCCGCGTATTAATTAAGGGAATTATCCTTAATGACATTGGGAAGGCGGAACGCCGCGCAAGTCCCGAAGCACTGTTAATGCCATTGGGAACAGAGCCATCTCGGATTGCCAAAAACCACAGGCCCTCGGTCGGCCGCCGAGCAAGTGCCTTCCCGAGCGTGTAAACGGGGAAAACTCACTTTCCCCTCAACTTTCGCGCCTGATCTCGATCAGACGGCCCAGATCTCGCCGAGAGCACTAAAAGACAAGATAGTGTTTTCTTGGGAGCTGCGCCCGTCTCGAGATGCGCACCAATATCCAACAGCTCAGATAGCGCCACGTCGCTTGGATGACCGAAGTTACGCCCCCTCGGTCGGCTTCCGAGAAAGTGCCTTCCCGAGCTGGTAAATGGAGAAAAAAGACACCGAGCTACTTAAACCGTTGGATCTCTCAGAAATTCGCGCTCCCAAAGATGAACGGCCCAGATTGCGTCACGTGCGCTAAACGACAAGATAGTATTTTTTTGGGAACCGCGCCCGTCTCGAGATGCGCACCAGCATCCGACAGCTCAGATAGCGCCACGTCGCTCGGCCTGCCGGACCCCCTACCTCCGGTCGGCAGCCGAGCAAGCGCCTTTCCGAGCTCGTAAACGGAGAAAAACGCTGCCGAGCGGTAACAGCCATCAGATCTTTCCGAAATTCGCGCTCGTCCATGATCAACGGCTCAGATCGAGCCACGCCATTAATCGGTATTTAAATCATTTTTTATTTATTTAAATCGTTTTATTTATTTAAAAATTGCGAAAAAATTGCTAAAAATTCGGAAAAATTAACCAAAAATTCTGGAGAATAATTGAAAATTTGGGGGCACATTTTCGAACCCCTGAACGAACAATTATTGCCTAGAATGTACAGTTAAGGCCCCCGAACGATTAGTGAACACGTCGCAAAATTAAATAAATAGTCCGAAAAAATAGATAAAAACCCTTGAATGCCCGATGTGACCAGAGAACAACCAGCGACGTCAAAAGTTACCTCACTACCCCCTTTCTAGATTCAAAATCCCACATTTGGACTCCGATACAACTCCACCAGCCACTAAGACAGCTAGACTACTCCTCAAAGTCTGACCGCACTCAGTCTTTAGGAGTGGGGGGCTCGTGATATGGCTAAAAATGGGGTTAAATCGAGACCGTCCAGATCGAGCACGAATCTTGAAGCATGGGGGTAAAAAGGTAATTTCACATACAGATGGATCCAAAACGGGTATTGGGCCTCCTTCTCACAAAACCAACCACCCGCGAATAGATCCACTTCAACTGGGCACGGGTCCCGACCCGATGCAAGCCCGGTCCACCAAGAGGAGAATCAAAGCCACTGATTTGATTAAATCAAATCAATAAGCCTGATTAGCTCTCACCAGGGAATTAGGACCTAATTTCCTAAAACAGAATAGGAGGATTTTCCTCCTGGCTGTTAGGCAGGAAATCAGGATCCTAACCGTTCCAAAGGCGACTATAAATACAACCCCTCTACCACCAAGACCAGGTTAATCGCTTCTTGACCATTTCAGCTCTTTCTTAATCTTTTTCTGATTACTGACAAGAGCGTCGGAGGGTGCGTCGCCGGAATCAACCCCGGTGTCTCGCACTTCTTTGCAGGTTGCGGCGGGAGCGAGAAGGCTGAGTCAACTGTTCAGGTTTTTCTCGGACTCACAAATTCTATCTGTTTACCCCCACACCGAAATCAGCGGTAACAGATACATTGAGTCTATTCTCTACTTTATCAATAAGCGGGAACCAGTCAGTTCGAAGCAATTTACCCCATCGAAGGGGAATGCCTAAGTAGGTAATCGGGAAGCTAGCGATAGGACAGTTAAAGAAGTTGGACACCTCAACCTGGCGGTTAGGGGATCCGCTCAGCCAGAGGACAGATAATTTTTGGAAATTGATAGTTAACCCCGACGCCATTTCGAAGCAGTAAAGAAGAAGTTTGAGGTTGCGAAGGGAGTGGACAGACGGTTTGGAGAAGATGATCGTGTCGTCTGCATATTGCAGGTTGAGGACCCCCTCAAAGTGGGGGGAGGATCCGAGGCCTTCGATCATTTGTAAATTCCAGGCATTTCGGAGGAGCTTGCTAAACACGTCAGCAACAAGAGAGAAAAGAAGAGTTTGAGCTTGCTAAATACGTGTTTATATAGTTACAAAGTTAGAGTTTGTTTGTTACAAACCCTAACTCTCCCATTAAAATAGAAGAAGAAGATAATAATAATAATAATAATAATAATAATAATAATAATAATAATAATAATAATAATAATAATGTCACGCCCCACTTCCCAAACTACAGGAATACGAGCACATAATTTAGGCCCAGCGAATGATTATACATCATCCATAAGCTGTACCAGTCTAACTCAACAATATACAAGAGAAACAACCACGCAGGCAAAGAGTATAATCACATAAACAATAAATAAACTCAAAGATAATCATGAAATAAATTTATTAAATAATATTCTAACATCTGGGATAAAACAAACTTCGGGTCATAAAGCTCAAGAATACAAAGTAAGATAAAAAGAAATACAATAAGCAAGTAAGAAAAGATAGCTAAGAAGTCTAATGGTCCTGCTCCAATCTTCAAAGAGTTTGCTCACCAATGTCTTCTAGTATTGCTCCTTCGGTACCTGTTAATACTGGATCTAAAAAGAAAGAAAAGAGAGCCCTTAGAGCAAGTCGTAGGCAGCAAGTAGAGAAAACAGAGAATAAAGGAAACTTGAATATCAAAGGAAATAGGACATGTTCAAAGACAAAGAACAAAATAAAGGGTAGACAGTAATATCAAAGGGTTACAATAATTACACATGTAATGCGTGATGTCAAGTCAATTTCAATACAAGATCAAGTATGCAGGTTATTAGTCATTTTATTAATCTATCTAGTGCACGTACTACTGCATTCCCATACTACAGGTTTCGTACAAGCACAGTGATCGTTTTAGACTGATGGTAAATTCACGGAGCGTGTACTTGGTGTCGATGACGATCAATAATTAATAATCGATAATTGCAATCAATACTTCTTCCAATCAATACTCCTCCTTCCAATACGATATAGCGATAGGGCCTTGGCGAGTACATTTTCCGATCGTTCACTACCAAGTCCTACCCATAATACCTCGGCTTGTTATTAAGTCATTTTCATCCTGTGTGAGCATGCAAGAGGGTGTCAATATTGTATAATACTATGTGTGACTAATTCTATATGCTATAGACAAAGTAAGAAGCGAACAAGTCAAATCAACACACATCACATGATCAGGACAACATGACCTTGCTGTACTAAAATATGGATTACAGCCACCACAAAATAGCAAAACTAAAACCGCCGGAAGATCTGGAAAATAGACTTCCACACGGTTCCAGCGAGTATAATTAAGGTATATAAAAGTCATGGGAACTAGGGTGAAAGTTCTAATCAAATCAGGTTTTATGTTCAGTCAGCATGCAGTAGGTTATGTTCCATTAATTATTTCAGGTCAGAAAACTCATTATTAAAATCTACCAAAATTCAGGAAAGTAGTTATACGTGTCTAGGTCTAGTATGAATTATTTCAGATTTTTCCTCTACTGATAACAGGGTCAAATAAAATAGACAACAGCAGAATACGCATGAAATTATGAGTCTGAAATTACTAACATAGTTGCAGTAAAGTGCTGATATCTAACAGATGGCAAATTGGAATTTAAATCCAAAGTAGAGAAAAATTATCTAGACATCAAGAGCTACATTTTAAGTTTAGTAAGTTTTCTCAAATTATGTCATTAACAGGGCTAAAAATCTGATTTAAAGTGAAACATATAGCAGTCCAAAAATCAAATTAATATAAAAAGTTAACAAATAATTCACATGATTAAACATAGCATGCAAATTGGCAATCAAAACAATCCTAGGTGTCAACATACAAATTTCAAAGGGTTAAGATACATTTGTCATGGTCATGGTGTCAATTCATCAATTAAATTCAATTCTAGCATGATCAATTTCAATGTCCAATTAACAAATAATCCTATGCATGAATCTAGCTGTTTAATGTACAAATGCATGAAACATTGGGGACTAGATTTAGATCGAAGAGAAGTATGAAGTTAAGAGTATGTCGGATTAGTTCGTGTAAATCCTCGATAATCTTAACGGAATTGTCAAGCAGTTTTTTTTTATAAATGAAAGGACAGGATCTACTTACAGGAGATCAAAAGAAATCTTGAACACAAATAAAAAGAAGGGTTCAAGAAGAGACTTGCCTGTTATTCGGTTAATTCGAATAGTAAAGAATATCGGGATTAGAATCCCGAGCGAACTCCCAAAGAAGCACGTGCGAAGAACCAATCAGCAACTCACGGTGAAACTCCACACCAGATCGGGGCGAACACTAAACAGCAATGGAGGATCTGCTGCACCAAAACACGGGACGGTGGATCCCACCAATCACACTACAGACCCACACCGAATCGGGGCAAACACGAGACAGCAAGTGTGGGATCGGGTGTGGCCGAACATGAAACACCAAAATCGTCCACTCGCACTCCATCCTCCTTCAATCAGAGAGAAAGAGAGGGGGCGGGAGAAACCACGGCGCCGACTAGTGTGATGCTACGGCGACTGAGGGCGGGGAAGGCGACGATGACCACAGGCGGCGTGAAGGTCGAGGAGCGACGCAACGATGGTGGCCTCGAGAAAGTGCGGAGCTCTGTTTTTCGCTCGAAACAGATGACGACGGAACTGGCTGAACAACTATGGACGGAGAGGGGATCTGCGGCGGTTGAAGGGGAGCACGGAGAGAGACCACGGTGGTAATGGGCGATGTTGGCGATAGTGGATGGGTGCAGGCGAAGCGGAAGTGGCGATGGGTTCAGGCGGGGACTTTGGGTTTGAACGGGTTGTGAAGACGACGATCGGAGAAGACGGGAGGAGCGACGGGTGACAGGCGATTGGGTTGGTTGGAGATGAAATGGGGAGAGTGAGCAGGAGATAGGGGAAGTGAACAGTAAAGGGGGATTAGGGAAACAGTAATGGGGATTAGGAGTTTAATGACGGCTGGGTGTTTTTAGGAATTAATTAGGGTTAGGGTATTGTTAAGAGATGATTTGAGTATTTATAGGGAAAGATTGGATACTGGATATTGGTTATTAGATCCAATAAAATAAATTACATTATACATGAATATAAAGATCAATATAAACCCAAATACAAAAGAATGAGATATCCGATAAAATATGATTCATAACAAAATACAATTTGTACCACGTAAATTATTTGAAATAATTATAAACACAATAATCAAATAAGAATTTAATAATCAATATGAATAATAAGTAATCATAGTGACAGTAAGAGTAGAAATAATAATAATTACGATAAAAATATTAACATTAATAATAGAAATCCTCAGGATATTGTCTATATATAAAAATAGAAATTTTTGTTGAAATAGTCGAAACAGTAATAATATTTTTGAGGGTTAAAATGCAAATAGTAGATCAAATAAAAATGGAAATAAGGTTTATTCGAATGATTATAATTATTGTTTAGAAAAAATGTTTTAATAAAGAAACTTAAAACGAATTTAACAATAACAATTTATAAATAACGAGATACCGAAAAATACTCGTGAAAATACGTATTTCCGGAATTAGGGGTTACAAATAATAAGGGGAAAAGGGGCATGAGCAACTTGCTCAATTAGTAAATAAGTAATTGATGATGTGGCATACATGTGATTGGAAAATTTTTAAAAGGGATAGTTGTCCAATGTATCACATGCATGCTACATAATCAATTGCTCATTTACTAAATGAGCAAGTTGCTCATATTCCTTTTACCCTAATAATAATAATAATAACATATTTGGGTATACTGGTAGTACTTTTATTTTGAGGGGTTAGAAGCGGATGTTAAAATGTTAAGGTCCTAAGAGCATTTGTAGTCGTCTGCTATATATGCATACTATGCATATTTTGGTAAAAAACTCGCTGCAGTCATCTGCTAAATATGTAGAATATGCATATTCTGCTACAGGAGACTGTTATATATGAGAGAGGATATAAGAATTATGCATATAAACGACAGAGCTCGAAGTGTCGTCGCACAAAAAAAAAAATATTTAATGGTCGGTCGGACGGCACTTCGAGTGCCGTCCTTCCAAAAAAAAATTAATTTCGTCAATAAAAAAAAACCAAAAAAACCCCACTTCTCTCGGACGCAACATGAAGTTGCGCCCCAGGCCTCTCTGTAATTTTTTGTAATTTTTTGTAATTTTTTTATAATTTTTGTAATTTTTTTTGTAATTTTTTATAATTTTTTGTAATTTTTTATAATTTTTTTGTAATTTATTTTTTGCACCTCGAGTACGATTTTTCCCCTTCGACGGCACTTCAAGTGCCGTCCCACCATTTAAAATATTTTTCCCCCTCTCTAACGCAAGGTCATGTTACGTCCGACAGAATTAAAATTTTTTTTTCTCTCCGACGCAATGTGAAGCTCTGCCTGTATATTATTTTAATTTAAATTGGTAAAATATAACATTCAACGACTGCAGCGAAATGATAAATTGCTACATGCATTTATCCATTTATCTATTTTTTTAACAATAACTAACTGTGGATGCTCTAAAAAAAATCAGAATCTTTCGAGGGGCCTAAAAATATTTACCACCAAAAACAAAGCCACCTCACAATCCAGCCGTCCATTCAGCCCACATCACAAAAAGCACCCCCCTTGCATTCCTATCCGTCCCTTTTCTCCCTCCATTCCTCTGAAAAGTCGGTCTCAAAACCCCCCCTCTGAGAGAGATAAAGATAGAGAGAATCTTCGAATGCCCAAAAATGGACCCCAGGAGTTCTTGATGGCATCATAACTCGGTTGCTGGAAGTGAGGGGGAGTCACCCCGGACGACAGGTCCAGCTGTCGGAGGCGGAGATCTGCCAGCTGTGCGTCGCCTCCAAGGACATTTTCATGCTGCGGGCCCAACCTCCTCGAGCTCGAAGCACCCATCAAGATTTGTGGTATAATTCTTTTGCCTTCTTTCTTTGTACCAGTTTTGGTAATGTGGATTTGGGGTTTTGGATGTGGGTTTTGGCTGGTTTGGTAATTGGTTGATTTTTTTATATTTATATATAATGATTGGGTTGGTAATATATATATATATATATATATATATATATATATATATATGATTTGGATGTTGTGTTTGGTATTGTTGCCGCTGAGATCGGTGTGGGGGTAAACAGATAGATTTGTGGATTCGAGAGAAGGCGAATAGTCAAACCTGAACGACTTCACCGGAGTCTGACTGAGATCCTTTTGTCATTAACCTGTAAAAAGTGCGAGACAGCGGGGTTGATTCCGGTGACGCACCCTTCGACGCTCTTGTCAGTAATCTGAATGATTAAGAAAGAGCTTGAATTGGCAAAAGATTGATTACCTAGTAACGGTGGGGGGAGAGGGATATTTATAGTCGCTGTAGGAGTCAGTTTCGAGATAAGAACATATCTCAACATCCCAAGGTAGATGGATATAAGTGGTTAAAACCACTATTTGAGGATAATCGTGAATCTGAATCCTCTCCTATCCAGTTTGAGTGGGTTTCTTATGGGTTGGAACCCATACCCAGTAAGACAAGTTTGTTTATGGGTTATTGGGTTTTGACGAAAGACCCAGTTTTCATTTCAGACCCGTTTATAGGTGAAATTATCATTTTATCCCTGAACTTTAAAATTCGTGCCCGATTCGAACGGTTCCGATTTAACCCTATTTTAGCCATATCACGAGCCCCCACCTCCGAAGGCTGAGTTTGATCAGCCTTTGAGAAGTAGTTTTACTGATTTAATGGCTTGCGGGGTTGTATCGGATAGGGGTGGTATACCGTACCGTACCGTATCATCATTACTCTACCGTCTACCGTACCGGAATACTTGGTACACATATTTCTCTACCATTACCGTGCCAAATTTTTGGTACTACCGAGTTCGGTACTACCAGAATATCGGTACGGTATTGGTAATGCCATGGTACTACCAGACATCAATTAGCTTAAAAAAAATTAACATTCATATAAATGACAAAAGAAGGATAAATATGCTCAACATAAATATATATATATATATATATATATATATATATATATATATATATATATATATATATATATATATATGGTAGCGATCTAGTGAGAACCGTTCTCACGATAAGCTTCGTGAGAACTCCACGCCTATCCATCCTATGGATAATCCGAACCGTTCACATTGTTTAACATAACTAATTTAGTCTAGAAATATAAAATCAAGTCATTTGGTATTCATTTGTCCATGCATCATGTCACTATAAAAAATAACGATTTTTCAGTCACACAATTTGTAACACTTCAATACATGGGCAAATGAATCTCCAATGACTTGATTTCTCATCGATAGACTAATTGAGTCGTGTAGATCAAAATGAACGGTTCAGATCTTTCAACTAATGTCCCAAACAAAAGTTCTCACGTGGTTCTCACTAAAAGAGTTCTCACTCGATCATTTCCCTATATATATATATATATATATATATATTTGAAGAAGTTTCAACATAAATAATTAAATATAAATATATGAAGAAGTTCCAATAATCAACCAATGTCAATTCTCAAACAAGACTCAGCTAACTGTCCATAATTTAGTCTAACATCTGTGTTTTCGAGGCCCAATCACCAGCAGTACCAAATAATATAAGTTTCTGTTTAACAATGAAGGAAGAAATCATCACAAAGCTCCATTGAAATAACTAATATCTTCAGGCATGTTCCTTTCAAAAAGCTCTAGAATTCTCACTCAAAACAAATTAAACATATACAGGATCAGAGAAACATCAGCACGAATAGTATACAGAAATCTACAGTTCAACTGATTAACTGAAAACAGGTTCACATAAAAAAATTATCCTCACAAACAAACATACATCACCTGATATAGTGATAAAGAATCGACACAAAATTTAAGATCATGGATAAAAGAACATCAACATCGTATTCTCATCCCCTAAATAGTTTAACCCTCAATAAAAGAATTACCTAAAGACCTTTTCTGCCCAATCCTTAATCCACCCAGGCCAAACAACAAATCAGGGTTGTAGACTTTATTGTTGTACAATTTCATAGATGTATAAGTTTCAATATAATGTATCTTTATGTATGAAAATTAGTTTCAGCATTCTGCAATATGATTGATTCAATATGCTACTCTATTAGATTCAGCGTTCTGCAATATGCTTGATTAGATATAATTGGATCGCTTCAGCATATAGAGAAAGAATGACAACAATACCTGAAATTAAGAAGATTCATATATAAAGAATGACAACAGTATTGTTATTTTCCTTTCATAACATTCATGATATTTGATGGTTCTTTCATTTCTGTGTATTGTTCTACTCCTTTTTTTTATAGTATGTATCTCATTTAGAAGATTCATATATAAATTAATTTCAGGATTATGATACAAATATACTACATAAATAAGATTTCACCTATATTAACCAGTCAAAAAAAACTCCTAAAAAAACACAAAAATTAATTTGATAAATCAAATCAGAAGATCTTTTACATCCTAAATTCCTAATTACTTGTGAATAATAATACGCAAGATCTCAATAAAACCCAACAAGAACAAGAAAAAGATGGGTTTTATATTAATACACCAACTAAACTCTAAAGTTTTCCTAATTAGTCGAAAAAATCCTCCAAAAATACCGTACCGATGGAGCTGAAGAAGGTATGCGGCGTTGCGACAGCATGGTGCTTCGGCAGCGTAGTGCGTCGGTCAATTAGTGTGTTTGTCCTAGATTCAAAGAAGAAAAAAGGAAGAAGGAAAAAAGGAAGAATAATTGAAATAATAGTATTACTGGGGTGAAAATTTGAAAAAAAAAATTAAGAAAAATGGGCCTGGACCTAGGTATGGGCCTGAGTTTTTAAATATAAAAATTAAATTAAATATATATTAATTACTTGGTATGGTACGGTATACTATGGTATCAGTATTGGGTACCAGTACCATACCATATAATTTTGGTATGGTACAATACCGAGATTTCGGTATGGTATTACCAAGATTTCGATAATATATGGTATGATAACGGTATGGTACAGTATGGTACGGTAATATGGTATTTTTTGACACCCCTAGTATCGGAGTCCAAATGAGGGGTTTCGGATCTTATACGAGGCATGATGGTGTTTTTCTAAGTTGGTAGCATGCTCAGGATTGTCTTTGAGCTCTTCTAGATCTTGGGTGATTTTCCTCGATTTTTAAATTAATTTTCGGATCATTTATTCAATTTTGCGAAGTGGTGATTTATCTTTCGAGGACATTAATTGATTATTCTAAGCAATAATTATTTACTCAGGGCTTTAAAAATATTTTCCTGGAATTATAATTATTTTTTAGAATTTTTAATTAATTTTCCCAAATTTTTAATCATTTTTTCGCAATTTTTAAATAAATAATTCGAATTAAATAAATAAAAAATAGATTTTTATACCTATTTACGACGTGGAGCGATCCGGATCGTCCATCGGCTTTGGGCACGGATTTCTGAGTGATCTAACGGCTAGAGTAGCTCAGAGGCACTTTTTCCGCCATGCGGAGAGCTCGGCGCTGTGGTTCGGTAGCTCGGCGCTGTGGTTCGGTAGTTCGGCGCTGTGGTTCGGTAGTTCGGCATTGTAGCTCAGGGGCGCCTTTCTCCGAATGGGCAGCTCGGTAGAGTGGCTCGGTAGCTCGGCGCTTCGTGGGCTGCCAAGCTACGTGGCTAGATCTGGAGCGTCCATCACGGCGCAAATCACGGCGCAAGAGGCTAAGATCACGAGAAAACGTGTTTTTGTCGTTTTGTGGACATGGCAAAATCTGAGTCATCTATCAGCTTTTGGCGTGAATCTTGGAACAATCCGACGGTCCAAGGAGCTCGGAGGCATTTTTTCTCCAATGTGGAGGTCGGTGCCCCGGTAGCTCGGCAGAGTGGCTCGGTAGCTCAGCGCTTCGTGGGCTGCTGAGCTACGTTAGGGATGGCGAACGGGTTGCGCGGGCCGGGTCGGGCCCAACCCGTACGGGTTGGGACGAATTCGTAGCCGGGCCGGGCCGGGTTTCACCCCTATACGGGCCGGGCCGGGCCGGGCTACGTTTTCGTTTGGGTGGCCCGCCCAACCCGCGAACCCTTTAGGGCTCAACCCGGGTTGGGCCGGGTCAACCCGCGGGTTGGCCCGGTTAATAATATATATATATATATATATATATATATAATTTTTTTTTGGTAGCTTAAATTAAAATAATAATAATAATAATTTTACAAATGATGTATACAAACAACCGTATCTTTGTTTGATGAATACTACAAGTCTTCAAAAATTATAATACTAAGTAAGTAATAATACCAATAAGTAATAATACTACAATTTTTCAAATATCCCCAAATGATGTTTAATTATAATACTAAGTATGTAATTCACTAAATTCAGTAATAATACTAATAAGTAATAATACTACAATTCTTCAAATATCCCCAAATGATGTTTAATTATAATACTAAGTAAGTAATAATGTTAATAAACAAAAAAAATCGTTGAAGACTAATAATAAGATTGAAAGAGTGAAAATGACAACAAATTTTGGAATTTTATTCATATGAATTTAAGTTATACAATTTGAACAATTTATAACGAAATGAAGAATTCAATTCACAAATAAGTTTTATACAATAACATATTTGTTATATACAATTTTAATTGAGTACAAGTTTTCTAATTTGACATAACAAGAGAAAGCTATTGTAAGTATTGTTGTTGTTGTTATTGTTGTTGATCTTCGGGCGAGTTGCTCCCACTTGTCGAACTTGATAGTGCTTTTCCTTGCGTCCTATCTTCAGCCTTCAGCCAGTCTTCTGTGCAAACGAGCATCTCCAACGACTCGGGCTTCAACCGATTTCTGTAATCAGATAGAACCCTGCCACCTGTAGAAAATGCACTCTCAGAAGCAACTGTAGAGACAGTAGGAGTTAGCAAATCTTTAGCCATAATTGACAGAATACTAAAAGTGTGTTCATGTTCTTTCCACCACTGTAAAATATCTAGTGGAGAAATAGTAGGCTCAGTATCCTGTTGGTTATACCAATTTAATTCATTTGGTTGATTAGTCCTAGGTTTTTTAGATTGAATTTGTTCAAGTAAACTAAATGTTCTATCACCAATTCTACTTTTACCCTTACCTTTAGAACTACCAGAAGAAGAACTAACTACAGAAGTTGTACTACTAGAAGCAAAACGTCTATCATAATAATCATACAAGTTATTTAAGGTAGATTCAAACTGACCCAAAAAGGTTGCGCAATCAATTGTTAATTCTACATTGTCCTCTAAAAATCCAAAAAACATTTGTATCAAATTCTTCGTACCTTCTAATTTGATACGGGAATCCATAACAGTAGCAACACAAATCAACATAGGAGGAGGAAAATAATACTTCAAAATTTTTTGAAATGCAGGTATTACAATGTCACTAATATAGGCATCATTTAACATTTCGTTAAATATTTCTACCATGCTAACTAATTCAATAAAAATGCTACTAGAAGTAGATTCATATGTTTTAGAAAACTTTAAAGTTGCGGTTTTAAAAGGTTCTAGAAATTTCAATAAAGATTCGGCAAAAAACCAATCGTTGGGAGTCATTTCAAAATTGTGCATATTTTTTGCGATACAAAAATCATTTACAACTGCTTTATAATCGGTGACAACATTTAGTAAATCAAAAGTAGAATTCCATCGGTGTCTAACATCCTTTGGAAATTTTCTAAAAGGAACATTTCTAACCTTACACCAAGCTTTCCATTCTTGTAAAATGGTTGGACTTAATGCAATGAAATGTACACAATTTCTAATTTTATGTATATATGGATCAGCTATTTTTAATGCGTCTTGAACACATAAATTTATAATATGACATGCACATCTAACATGAAAAATATTGTCATATGGAGGGTTTAATACAGATTTTAAAGTAGTAATTGCTACATTGTTGTTAGCTGCATTATCAAAACTAATAGCCATAATTTATCGCGAATATGAAAAACATCACAAATTTCTATAATACGGTTTGCTATTTCGTCGCCACTATGGGGATACGGCAACGACGCAAGTGATATGATTCTTTTATTAAGAATCCAATCATTGTCGATCCAATGACAGGTTATTCCCATCGTTGGAATATTGTTGACACTCGTCCAACAATCCGAAGTTAAACTAACCCTACAAGTTAAACTCCATAAAATTGCAATCAACGCGTCCTTCATTTCAACATACATTTTAAAACAATTCGATTTGCAAGTATTTCTCGGAATTCTTTTAAAATGAGGGTTTAAGGCCGTTTGATTAAAATTTTCCAAGTTCCTACTCTTGGGATAGGAAAATGGTAACTCTTCCTTAATTACTAATCGGGCCATTTCCCGACGAACAAGTTCGGGATCATAAGGGTGGCTATCTACTTGACCGGTCCTAGGGTTGATTTTTTGTTGGCCTTGTATTTGATCAAGAAGTTCTTTATGATTATGTTGGATGTGCCTACTAATTGTACCGGTGCCGTCACCCCTCTTGAATTTGTATGTTTTTTAACATGTTTTACACACTTTCAAACCTATACCCGGAGTATTTTCGTCCGGGATATAATCATAAAACTTATGCCAATCGCTAGTTTCTCCTCTACTTTTCCTATTATTACGGGGTTGTGTGGTTTCGGTTTGTTGTTGTTGTTCTTCTTCTATTTGTATGTCACCTACAAATTCGTCGTGTGTACCCCATTGTTTCATAGTAGGATCAATGTAATCTTGGGCAGGCTCACTAGTTGGGACAATTGGTGGCCTACGTGAAGAGGAGGAGGAATCTTGTCCGCTACGACCGCTACCGCGTGATCTAGACATAATGTAGTAATGTGGTATGTAAAAAAAAATCTACAATGTAGGAGCGGTGAATTATACAAAAAAAAAACTAAAAAACAAGAGGGTGGAGATAGAGAAGTTCAAAAAACGAACAATAATTTTAACTACAACGCAAAAAAATAATTAACAAGAGAAATAGAGATATTTTGATACCGTTCACCGTGGAATACGCGTATATAAAAAAAACCGTGAAAATTAGTTGGAAATAGAAAAGATGGAGGAGCGCTTTGCCGATTTCGCAATTGAAGAGTTGAGAAGAGGTTGAAATAGATTTGGCGATGGTTGAAGAGAGTTGAAGACGTTGAAGACGTTGAATTTTGTTTTCCGATACGACCGAAATTTGATCGTGTATACCGGTATACGCCTCCTTGTACACTTGTTTGATGATTACTACAATTGTTCAAAAATTTTTTTTTTGATGTATAATAGTAGAGAGAGTAAGAGAGGGAGGTGTGATTTTTTTGGAGATTTTTGGAGGCTATTTATAGGCTAAATAAGTTGGAAAAAAAAAATTAACAACGGCCTAAAGAGCCGTTTTACAACGGCTCTATTTTGGACAGAGCGTCAGCGCACAGCAGCGGAGCGGAACGGGTCGAATTTCGACCGTTCGACCCGCGGGTCAACGGTCGACCCGTACAGGTCGAACGGGTCGAAACCCACGGGTCGACCCGCGGGTTGGCGGGTCCAATTCGTGGGTTGGACCGGGTTTGTGGGTCGGGTTTCGCGAATTCGATTCGCGCGAATAGCGACCCGGGTCGACCCGGTACTGTTCACCAGGTTCGACCCGAACCCGCGAAGCACTTTACCGGGCCGGGTTGGTGGGCCGGGTCGCCAGTTGACCCGGCCCAGTTGCCATCCCTAAGCTACGTGGCTAGATCGGGAGTGTCCATCACGGCACAGGAGTCTCAGATAACGAGAAAACGTGTTTTTGTCGTCTTGTGGACGTGGCGAAATCTGAGTCGTCCATCAGCTTTTGGCGCGAATCTTGGAACAATCCGACGGTCCAAGGAGCTCGGAGGCATTTTTTCTCCAATGCGGAGGTCGATGCCCCGGTAGCTCGGCAGAGTGGCTCGGTAGCTTGGCGCGTCATGGGCTGCCAAGCTATGTGGCTAGATCTGGGCTGTTTCTACCCTTCCGCATTCTGTCGTTTAACCTTCTTAATGGGCTTGAGTGGGGCCCAATACGTTAGAAACCCAAGAGTCGCCCTCTTTTTACTATAAGTTCTCACCCCCCTCATCATTTCTCCCACTCTTTCACTTTTCACTCTTAGAGAAACTTTTGCTCTCGAATTGCTCCACTAGCGGTATTTTCGCTCTTAGGTGGTTGTGCTAGCTATCGCGGCGTGGCAAGGCGATTTCCGGCGAACTATTCCGACCGAGAACGTAACATCAAGGTAAATATATATATTTTCAATTATATATATATATATATATATATATATATATATATATATATATATATATACTTTTCAAGATGTCTAGAGTGTCTATATACTTTTCAAGATGTCTAGAGTGTCCTCGGGTAGTGAAGCCTCTTCCTCGGGAGGAGAGAGTGAGCAGCGGTTAGTGGCTCCGACCGTTCAAGAGGAGGGAGCAGAAGTGCTGAGCCAAGAGAGGGGTAAGGAGTAATAGGGTTGGCCGTGGTCGAGCTGGTCGCTCCGCTCGCCAAGGGAAAGGGGAAGGAGGCGGCTTGGTCTGTAATTGTCGAGACGGTGGTAAAGCCCGTCAGACGGGGAGAAGTGGGTCGGCTGCCGACGAAGATATCAGGCCATGGGGGATCAGGCAGTATACCGGTGACCTGTTGACGAAGGCCATTTATAGGAGATCAGAGACGTACGAGGAGAACGAGCCGAAGGAGGTGACCGAGGTTGACGGCATCGTCTCGGTTCTGACGGAGAAGGACCTACTTCGGATACGAAAGAGCTTCATGATACCTCCGGAGTATACCCTAATCCTCCCCGGATCCGGAGTGCAAGCGTGCACGGCGTTCATGCCTGATACGTGCGTCTTTGCCTACGACGCGCTGAATGCAGGTCTTCGCCTTTCCCTTCACCCCTTCGTGACCAAAGTGCTTCGGTGGGATGGACTGAGCCCGATCCAGTTCATGTCGAACATGTGGCACTACGTGCTCGGGTTTCTGCTCCAGTGTCGGACGGCGAAGGTGGAGCCTCAGCTCGTCGTTCTCCGAAGTATGTATCGGATTAACCGGATGAATAAGACGGAGCACGGATACTACTTGTCGCCACGAAAAGGCGTCAAATTGATAGAGAATCTGGACTCTATCAAGTCGTGGAAGGGCAAGTATTTTTTTATCCGAGGCCCCTTGCGTGGGACTTTCCGACCAGGTGGAAGGAGGATGTGCCGAAGTGGGCGAAGGTTGCGCCGGTGTTGACTCCGGCTGAGGTAGAAGTCGTGACGAAGCTAATCGACCTCCCGACCCTGAGCTGGAAGGATATGACCTTGGAAGAGCTCCACGGGTCGGGTCTCAGTCCGATCGACCTGAGTACGCTCCGGACATCTTGTTTTTTTATTTACTTTCTATACCTTGTGTATTTTTGTCTTAACTTCGCTTTTTCTATTTGACAGAGGCTCCGAACATGGACTTTAGGGCGATCATGGCTGAGCGAAACAAGGCTCCCGACGTCAAGAAGAGGAAGAGGACGACCGCGGGACCTTCGTCTGGCCGACCTACCAAAGTGTCCTTCGCCGTGATCGAGACTGTAGACCTGGCGTCTCCTCAGCAATCTGCCTCGGCTACCGCTCTTCCTCAACCGTCTCCGTCCGAGCCCTCAGCAGAAGGCTTTTCAATCTCGGCGGCGTTGGCGCTTGAGGCCCCACCCCTCACCAACAAGGCCGAAGCGATTCTGACCGAGGGGCACAAGAAGTTCTTCGTCCCCAACTGGCGGGTGATGAACCACGATGGCTTCTTGGGGGACTCGGCCATGAGCATGCAGGCCTTACACCATCTTCCAACCCCGAAGGACCGAGCAGCAATGAAGGCGGGGACGATGGGCGACGATGCTCTCGAGATAGCTCGGGCGACTATGTTGGTGAGTTTCTTAGTCGATTTGTTGATAATTCAAAAAAAATTCCAAGTCTCTTGCTCGGTTTTCATCGCTTCTTTTCTTCTTTTGTTTAGATCACGTGCCACTTCAGCCACCTCTTCGAGCAATATTCCGAGCAGGAGAAGGAGCTGAAGCTAATATGCGACAGGGACCGAGCCAAGAGGGCGAGAGTCGCGAAGCTATACGAGGCGGAGCAGCGTCGCTCGGAATCCTTGGCAGCTCAGGTCGCGCACTTTGAGACGGCCCTGGCGCAGGCGAACGAGAAGATTGCCTCGGAGGCAGCTCGGGCGGACGAGAAGAGGGAAAAGGCGAAGAAGGCCTTGAAGGAGGTGATGCGGGAGAAGGACGAGGCAGTGGAGGCGGCGAGGGCGGAGATAGAGGCCGAGGCGAAGAAGCATATGATGGCGAATATGGAGAAGTCCTACGCCACTGAGCTCGAGCATGTCGAGGCTCGAGTCCCCGGCTTCGATAGGCCGGGATACGGATTGTGGGGTCCGATTGATGGTGAGGACCTCGAAGCCGATCAAGAGGTCCAGGAAGAGGAAGGGGAGGAGCAAGGAGGCAATGATGCTGTGGCCGACCTCGAGGCCGTGGTGGTGGAGAAAGGGGGCGACGAGGCTGTGGCCGACCCCCAGGTCGGAGCGGTGGAGGAAGGGGAGGCGACCACCGAGGAGCCTGTCACCGAGCTACCACCCACGGTGGCCCTTTGACTTCAGTTGTCTCATGTTTTCGTCTTTTTTTCTTGTATTGCCCTATAGCGAACTGACCACCGCTTTTTTTTGGTAGCGATCATCTTTTGTATGAATGAAACTTTCTATTTTGACTAAGTGTTAGAGATATTTTGAATTCATTGATTATCTAACTTTTGAGTCTCGTATTATGCTCGCCTAGGCTTAGCTTTTAAACTTTGGTCTTTTAGACTTAGCCAATTTTTCCAACTCTTTCAACTAGTCGAACCATTATCACCCCATTCTCAGCTCGGCATCGTTAAGCTGGCTCTTGCTCGAACACGTGAGAAACTCTTCAAGGCTGAGTCGGAGCTAAATCACGTTAGGGTGCTGCTGGCTAAACGAGACTCCGAGCTGGAGCGATTAGAAGAGCAGGCTTACGAGGCGCCCCCCGAAGGGGAGGAGAAATGCCCTTCAGGGGCTTATCAAGTAGCTCTTCGGGGTCTTCTATTCAAAACAAGAGCTAAAAGGGACGAGCTGAAGAATGTGGTGCCTGAGAAAACTATGGAGGCGGCGCAACTTCGAAGGGACATCTCGGAGGCTCCGCACGGGAGTGGTTCGAGTTGATTACCCCCTTTCAAGATCAAAGTGACTGATGAAGCACTTAAAGAGCAGGTGATTGAGTTAGAGGCGGAGAACTTGCGCCTTCGGCGGTTGACTGAGGGAAGCAACATTAGGAGTGTCTCTTATCCTCGGGAGGAGTATGCCCCAGGGAGAACTTTTCACGAGTTTGCACGCAAGTCATCGTCTCTGGTGCGAAGGCCTGGAGACGCGCAAAGTGGGGTCGCCGGTTCGTCAAGCGGCGCTACGGTTAGATTAGGGGCTGAAGGCGTAACCCAATCCGCTGGTGTACAGTCTTCAGCGGAGACAGAGAGAATGCAATGTGTAGCTCATCGACCTCGAGCATCGCTGCGAAGGAGCATCCCTCGTCCTAAGTAGGGTGATTTTGTAGTCTCAAGACTTGTGTTGTACAAACTTTTAGTCCCGTGTGAGACTTGTACGCCAGCATAAGAGTTGTATCTTTGATTGGTCTTTCGTGAAATAAAGAAATAACTTTTTGCAAGCGTTAATTTGTGCTTTGGTAGTGTTAGTTTCGATAATCAACGGTTGTGGGAGCAATTCCGAATGGCGAACCACTTCTTACTCGCTTATGAGAAAGTAGACGAAGCGGAGTCGAGCCAAGTGTTGGACTCCGAACTCGTCGTTTAAAAGAGATTCAACAGTTGTGAGAGCAGTTCCGAATAGCGAACCACTTCTAACTCGCTTATTGAGCAAGTTGGTGAAGCGGAGTCGAGCCAAGTGTTGGACTCCGAACTCATTGTTTAAGAGAGATTCAACGGTTGTGGGAGCAGTTCCGAATGGCGAACCACTTCTGACTCACTTATGAGCAAGTTGATGAAGCGGAGTCGAGCCAAGTGTTGGACTCCGAACTTGTCGTTTAAAAGAGATTCAACGGTTGTGGGAGCAGTTCCGAATGGCGAACCACTTCTAACTCGCTTATGAGCAAGTTGATGAAGCGGAGTCGAGCCAAGTGTTGGACTCCGAACTCGTCGTTGGAAAGAGATTCAACGGTTGTGAGAGCAGTTCCGAATGGCGAACTGCTTCTAACTCACTTATGAGCAAGTTGATGAAGCGGAGTCGAGCCAAGTGTTGGACTCCGAACTCGTCGTTTAAGAGAGATTCAATGGTTGTGGGAGCAGTTCCGAATGGCGAACAACTTCTAACTCGCTTATGAGCAAGTTGATGAAGCGGAGTCGAGCCAAGTGTTGGACTCCGAACTCGTCGTTTGAAAGAGATTCAACGGTTGTGGGAGCAGTTCCGAATGAAGCGGAGTCGAGCCAAGTGCTGGATTCTGAACTCGTCGTTTAAGAGAGATTCAACGGTTGTGGGAGCAGTTCCGAATGACGAATCACTTCTTACTCGCTTATGAGCAAGTTGATGAAGCGGAGTCGAGCCAAGTGCTGGACTCCGAACTCGTCGTTTGAAAGAGATTCAACGGTTGTGGGAGCAATTTCGAATGGCGAACCACTTCTAACTCGCTTATGAGCAAGTTGATGAAGCGGAGTCGAGCCAAGTGTTGGACTCCGAACTTATCGTTTAAGAGAGATTCAACGGTTGTGGGAGCAGTTCCGAATGGTGAATCGCTTCTTACTCGCTTATGAGCAAGTTGATGAAGCGGAGTCGAGGCAAGTGTTGGACTTCGAACTCGTCGTTTAAAACAATACACTTAAGGTATTAAACAGAGATAAACTGGGCACAAGAGAATTATTATTGTAAAGAAATTCTTTATTAAATACTGCTAATCGACCGCTTTTAGGTTGCGAGCCGTTATTACATTGGAAAAACAAATAGAATAGCCTTAAAACTGATGTTGCTTGGAGAGGTGTTCAAACACCTTCTTGGTACTTCAGTAAATGATCGGCGTTCCATGTTCTTGGTATCTTCCTGCCCCCCAGGTCTTCAAGTTGGTACACTCCGGGGCGAACTACTTTGGAAACCTTGTAGGGTCCTTCCCAATTTGGGGCTAGCTTGCCCCTTTTACTGGGGAACGAGATGGCTAGCTTCCTGAGGACTAAGTCCCCCTCCTTAAGATCTGTAGGACGGACTCTTCTGTTGTAGGATTGCTCGATCCTTCTTCGATAATTCTCTTGGCGAATCGAGGCTCTTTCGCGGAGTTCATCGATAAGATCCAGATTGGCTCGGAGCTACTTGTGTTTTGCTTTTCATCATATGCAATTAGGTGGGGGGATGGCAAACCAACCTCTAAGGGGATCACGACCTCGGATCTGTAGGTGAGGTTGAAGGGCGACTCTCCTGTGGGGGTTCTCTTTGTAGTGCGGTAGTTCCACAGTACGTTAGGAAACTGCTCTACCCACAATCCTTTAGCCGACTTATTTAGTCTCTTCTTGATGCCCGAGAGGATTTTCCTCTTGGCATTCTCTACTTGGCCATTGGGTTGAGGGTGGGAGACAGAGGAGAACCACTGCTGAATGCCGAGATCTTCACAAAAGGAGCGGAATGTTGCCCTTGCAAATTGTGTTCCGTTGTCTGTCACCAAGACTTGGGATATGTCAAACCTGTAGATCACGTTCTTCCAGAAGAACTGTTGCACTCTGTTCTCAGTAATAGTCGATAGTGGTTCCGCCTCAATCCACTTGGAGAAATAGTCGATCGCCATGACTAGGAACTTGAGCTGGCCTGGAACCGGTGGGAACGGACCCAGCAGGTCCATTCCCCACTTTGCAAAGGGGGTTGGACTCGAGAGGGAAGAGATTTGAGCTTGCGGTAGGCGACGGATAGTGGAGAATTGTTAACAGGGGCCACATTGTCGGACATGTTGCTCGGCGTCCCGAAGGAGGGTAGGCCAGAAGTACCCATAATTCAATACTTTGCGGGCGAGGGACCTTGATCCCGAATGGGCTCCGCCTATCCCTTTTTGGAGTTCTGTCAGAGCATACAAGGCTTCTTCTGGAGAGAGACACCTCAAGTAGGGTCGGCCATCTACTTGGGTGTATGAGCATTTGTACAAGATTCCCTCAATGAGGGTGTACCGCTTCGCTCTTGTTCGGATTCGGCGAGCTTCTTTGGGATCTTGGGGAAGGCTCCCGTCTCTGAGGAACTCAACTAAAGGCCTCATCCAGTTATCTTCGAGTTGGACCGGTAGCGACTCCATTGAGTCGGGGCTTCTTCTTCGATGCTGGGCCTTAGTAGAACTTCGATCAAGACAGTCTGCTCGAGCCCTTGGAGGGAGGAGGCTAGTTTCGAGAGGGCATCTGCCTGGGCGTTCTCCTTTCAAGGGATCCACTGGAGTTGTGCTTCCTCGAATGAAGCCATGAAACTTTTGACCTTGGCTAGGTACTTGGTCATATGGCCGTCTCGTGCCTCGTATTCTCCCAAGACCTGATTCACCACGAGCTGAGAGTCGCTGAACATTCGAACACGCTTCGCCCCTGCCTTGCGAGCTATGCCCAAGCCCGCTATGAGGGCTTCGTACTCGACCTCGTTGTTGGAAGTCTTGAAATTGATGCGGAGGGAGTATTGGAGGATGAAGTTATCTGGGCCTGCTAGGATAACTCCGGCTCCGCTCCCTTCGGCACAAGAAGACCCATCCACATACACCGTCCTGATGGGTGGCCCATTTGCCGCTTGACTGACCTCAGGGATCGTGCTTTCCACTATGAACTCGGCTACCGCTTGAGCTTTGATGGCAGTCCGAGGCTGATAGGATATGTCGTGTTGACTCAGCTCGATTGACCACTTCATGAGACGTTTGGAGGTCTCGGGCTTATACAGGACCTGCTTGAGCGGCTGGTCAGTGAGGACGACCACCGAATAGGATTGGAAATAGGGACAGCTTTTGGGCCGCCGTAACCAAGCCATAAGCTATCTTCTCCAACCTCGGATAACGGAGCTCGGCATCTCTAAGGACCTTGCTCACGTAATAGATAGGCTTCTTTGCCTTGTCTTCTTCCCCTCCCTAGGACAGCACTGAGGGTCTGTTCAGAGGCGGCGAGGTAAAGGTAAAGGGTTTCTTCGGGTGTTGGCTTGCTGAGGAGTGGGGAGTTGACCAAGTAGGCTTTGAGTTGGTCGAACAACTCTTGCTGCTGCTGGCCCCACTCAAAGCCCATAGTCCCTCTGAGGGTTTTGAAGAAGGGGAGACACTTTTCCCCGGACTTGGAGATGAAGCATCCTATAGCCGCGAGGCGCCCGGTGAGCTTTTGCACTTCTTTCACGTTTGAGAGGGGAGCCATATTGAGTATGGCCTTTATCTTCTCAGGGTTGGCCTCAATTCCTCTCTGGCTGACCATAAAGCTCAAGAACTTACCCGATAAGACCCCGAATGCACATTTATTCGGGTTTAGTCTCATGTTATGCCTCCTTAGGACATCAAAGGCTTCTTGGAGGTCGGCGACATGGTTAGACCCACTGATGCTTTTCACCAACATATCGTCGACGTAAACTTCCATGTTTCGCTCGATCTGACTTTTGAAGACCTTATTGACGAGACGTTGGTAGGTGACACCATTATTTTTAAGCCCGAAGGGCATCACTCTATAGCAGTAAAGGCCTTGATCCATGACGAAGGACGTCTTCGGGATATCTGGGGGAACATTCAGATTTGATTGTATCCGGAGAATGCGTCCATGAAGCTCAGCAGCCATGGCCCGAAGTGGCGTCGATTAAGGTGTCGATGCTAGGGAGTGGGAAGGGATCGTTGGGGCATGCCTTGTTTAAATCTGTGAAGTCGATACAGATCCTCCAACTTCTCTTGGCCTTTTTGACCATCACAATGTTGGAGAGCCACTCTGGGTAGTTGACCTCCTGTATGAACCGGGCTTTGAGGAGCTTCTCCACCTCCTTTATGGCCTGTTGGCGCTCGGGGGCAAACTAGTGCCTCTTCTGCTGGACCGGTCTGACCCCCAGAGTGACACTTAGATGGTGGACGAGGAGCTCTTCGGAGATCCCCGGCATGTCGGCTGCTGTCCAAGCGAAGAGGTCACGGTTTCTCTTTATGCACTGGACTATGTCAGAGCAGAGGGCAGAAGGGAGGGTTTTGCTGATTAAGAATTTGCGGGTCGGATCTTTCTCCGAGAAGAGCACTTCCTCTAGCTCGTTTACCGACTCCGACGTAGGCTGGGTGTTCCCCTGGGGAATCTCAAGGGCCTCGAGGGAGAGGACGGATCCTCCAGTCGAGGTCATATAGCATTTGCGGGCCATTTCCTGACTTCCCCTTACTTTTCCCACGCCCACTTTGGTGGGAAACTTCATGTTTAAATGGTAAGCCGATGGGACGGCATCTAAAGCAGCTAGGCCCGGTCGACCTAGGATCACATTATAAACGGCTTGGACGTCAACCACCATGAAGTCAATCGGCTCTGTTTGGGTAGTAGGAGCTTTACCAGTGATTGTGTCGAGGGTTATAACACCCTCGATCGTAACTGGTACTCCCGTGAACCCATGGAGAGTGTAATCGGCAGGCTTGAGTCCGTCCCTCGATAATTGGAGCCCTCGGAAGGCTTC
Organism: Hemerocallis citrina; assembly: GCA_017893485.1. Lineage (NCBI taxonomy): Eukaryota > Viridiplantae > Streptophyta > Magnoliopsida > Asparagales > Asphodelaceae > Hemerocallis > Hemerocallis citrina. The sequence continues at coordinate 129,125,563 of CM030359.1, forward strand.
TAGAAAGAGGATGTTGACAGAACTTCCATTATCCACAAAGGACCCTTTGTAGTACCCCGTATTTTTAAATATTATTTTTAAATGTTTATAATGAATTAAAATGATTTTTGGAGATTTAATAAATATTTTCCTGGAAATTTATCTTTTTACACGTGCAAAACACGTGCAAATATTTTCTTGAGAAGTTCAAAAGCTAAAATTTCTTCATGGAAAATCATTATTTATTATTTGGGATTTATTTATAATTTTTCAGATTTTTTCTGAAATTAATTGGATCTATTTGCAAATTTTATGAAAAAGAAGGATCTTTTTGCAAAATTGTCACTTTGAGGGGTGAAAGTGCAAAACTATTTTTCTGGACTTTTCAACAGTGCCGACTGGAGTAAGGAGTCTATTTTACTTTTAAATCTCAATTTAATTGGTTTTATCAAGTTCCAAGTATAGGAATCTATTTATGTAAAGTTGTATTTTCAAGGGGTTATTTTACAAAAGTGTCTAGAAACCCTAAAACTTCTTTTCCGGGTATTTAAAAGAAAAATGCAGCCGTCATTCGCTGCACAACATTGAGTTTTCTTATTTTTGGAGGATTTGGGAGAAGATTTTGGATCTCGCGAAGGAAAGGCTTCTTATCTAGGGATTTCTTCATTTTAGGTGAGTGACATATTTGTTTTGTGTTGTTTTATGGATGATGTATGTGAGTGATATAATTGTTTTGTTTGTTCTTTGAATGTTGTATGTGAGTAATTGATTGGTTGATTGTTTATTTATGTGAGTGGTAAAATTGGTTGTTTGATCTATGGATGTTTAATGGATCTTGGATGTTGAACTTTATTGCTAGAAAGCATGATTAGGGTTTGAGTATGACTATGAAAATAATGGATTTGATGGATGAACGATTTGATCTTGAGAAACCCTAGTGGTATGTGATTACAAATTTGATTATGGTTATGAGTTGTGGTAGAAATTCAGTTTTTGAGAAATTTGAATGGAGGAGTTATGAATCAAGAGTTCATGTCATGAAAAATTGAAATTTGAGAAATTAGTTGAGTTGAGGAGATATACCCAAATTGGGGATTCTTTGAGATTTTGATATTTGTATGGTTTGGATCTGAATACGAACTATTTCAGTGAACAATGAATTTTATAAGAAACTCTAATTTTATTATATGCACAATCCATGTATTAGTTGAAAGAATCAACAAATCTCTATTTTCATGAATTCAAGCAATTTGATTTAGTTTTATGGACTATTATATGTCCTACCAGTTGTATTTGGTTATATAAGAATTAAGTTTTTATCAAAATCGTTTTCATAAAGTAAAACTATGTATCGGTCAAATTGTGCACAACCAAAATACTGCAGACTGAAGGCCGACAGTCGATTGTCGTGAATTCTCAGTCGACTGATACGACCCGGCTGCTATGTTCTTTAGTTTTCTCGAAATTTCCTTTTGAACAGTCGACCTATACCTTTTACAGTCGACTGGTACACTTCGAATTATATTTTTAAAGTCATTGTAAATTTCTCTCTGGACAGTCGACCTATTCCCTTTTCAGTCGATTGCTATACTTAAAATATTTTCTTAAAGATTATTGGACTTTCTCTCTGGACAGTCGACCTATGACTTTTACAAGTCGACTTATAAGACTTAGTTTATTTTTCTTAAGACCATGAAATTCTCTTTCTGGACAGTCGACTTACTCTTGTTATTAGTCGACTGATACTGATGTATTCTTATAATTTTGAATGATCTTTCAAACGATCTATTCTTTAAATGTTTTGATCTATAACGTATTAGTCTATACTTTATCTTCTATTGCGCATATGTTTCAAGATGTTAAGTTGAGCAATTTATGTTGGAAGGTTGGTTTGGATATTTGAGTTTGAGTCTCTAGAGGGTGTGTGTGAGCCTAGTATACCGGCGGATGAGTAATTTATGTTTGAGCCTGTTGAGGCATTTTAGTTGTTCAGATGTTGGAGTTAAGTCCGGTAGGGTACACCAACTCTAGGAGATTTGTTAAATAATTAAATAACCTAAATGATAAGGACAGACACTAGTGGTGATATGATGAACGAGAACAGGGGTTATGGACCTCAGTATGGCTTGCGGTGTGAGATAGTCCCTGGAATTATCCAGGTGTGAGTGAAATAGTCTCCGGAATTACCTGTGGTGTGGGATTGATCTCTGAAATTATCGGAGTCGAGGCGATGCACATGTGGTGTTCGTGTGATGAGGTGCCATTGTTTGCGGTGTGGGGTATTCTCGATGATTCCCAGGTGAGTGAAATAGTCTCCAGAATTATCTGTGGATAGAGTTTGACTTCCGAAATTATCGGGGCATGGGCTAATACTCACAGTTTATCTTTATCTCCTAGTAGTCATCGTGTTAGGATTAGTTGCATATCGGGGATTGAATTCTATAATGTGGAGACATTAAGGGCTTGCACCGGACCTATGTAGAGTGGGATGCATAGACTCCGACAAGTACGCATTAGAGAGTCAGCATATAGATTTGTGTTTTCTTGATTTGGTTTCACGCATGTGTTTTCCTGTTTTCTACACTTGACACTTAGTTTAGCTTCACTTGAGGTTTACATGTTTCCTTGCTATGTCATATTTTATGTATTATTATTTCACATGTTGTTTGTGAATTCATGCTTTACTTATGTTGTTTGGTTTATGTCACTCACACCTTTATGGCTGACCCCTTTAGTTTTGGGGGTTAGGGATCATCTCTAACCTCATATTTTACAGGTTATTGTTGCTAAGGCTCGGATTTGGATGCTTGAGTTCGAGTGATTTAGTGACATATGTAAAATGAAAAGTGTTGTAAAGAAAAGAGAATTATGATTTGAGATGTTTTTTTGTATTCCGCTGTGCTATGTAATTAATTATTGTAATGAAAGTTGGAAAATTTTATTGGTGTTAAATTGGGTTTAATATTACATTGAAGTTGATGCTGGGAATTGTGCCACGTATTTTCTAAGATATCACATTAGAAATTCGGCGCGCTACAGAGGTTGGTATCAGAGCATGCTTCAATAGTAATACTAAACATGGTATAAAATTAACCTAGGTGTGGACACTAGAGTGTGAGTACCTAGGTGTGGACATTAGAGAGTGAGTATCACATAGAACTGAAACATGATGTTTCACCTTTGGGGTACAGTTGAGGTTTTGCCAAAGGGTGTTGATGTGAGAATGAATTGTGTGTGTGGTGCTCTAACTTTTTCCTCGTTTTGCAGTATTCAGTATGGTTGCACCCAGACCCAGGAATGGTGGTAACAATGGTGATGGATCTGGAAGTTCTCGAGGAACTGGAATTGATCTCGATGCCGAATTTGCCAGGGTGTATTAGACTTTGGAGGCACTGATGGCATCTAATTTGGCTCAAAATCAGAACCAGCATCAGAATCATGGAACTAGACCAGGATTGGTTAACGCCGATCCCATCAAGCAGATCGAGTCCTTCAAGAGGATGAGGCCGCCAGTTTTTGAGGGGCAATCTGATCCAAACGAGGCTGATGATTGGATTAGACGGATGGAGACAATCTTCGAGGTCTCGGAAACTCTGGCAGCCAATAAGGTGAAGTTGGCCACGATGCAATTGGAGAAGGACGCTGGTGTTCGGTGGCAAACGGTGAAGAGGACGTTGGGGGACCAGAAGATGACTTGGAAAGCTTTTCTAGAGAAATTCAGGGATTGCTTCTTTCCCCTAAAATCTTTGAGGTTAGCCGCAAATGTTCCTTTTCTTCTGTCAACCCTGTTACCATCCTTTGTTAATTTGCACCTAACATATCCTGTTTAACTGCCTCAATCAAAGTTTGTTTAGGTCTTCTTCTAGTCTTTGCTATATATAACTACATACTACTCCCAATTGGCGTCATCGTACTAATTGAAAGGGAAGGCTTGAATTGGTCTCTCTTTGCTGGTATAGTAAATGAACATTGGTTGAGGCAAAATGAACATTTCTCTGCAATATACTGGGCACAAGTTTTGTCTTGAGCCCAACCTCCCAGCCAGAGTTTTAGGGTGCATGATTATAGAATATTTACTGATTGCTAATTTTTACCATACATCTTACACTTCATCTTAAATGGTGATGAGCTGGTTGGATTTTGATATATTGTTTAATATTGATAATGAGGTTTGGAAATATTATTAATGTAAAATATGCATTATGTAAACTGAAATTTATATAATCTATTCTTATATGTGAGTTTGAAGGAATTTCCTAGCTTCTGTCCATCACATTTGCCCACAGTAGAATTATTTAAGAAAAGCTGATTATAATTACAGAATGTCATACCTTATGGTTAGTTGTTACTTGCAATTAAGTCCATATACTTACATGTCTTATTGTGAATAAATTCATGAAATAAAATTGTCCTTCCATTATGTTTTAGATTAAAAAAACATGTTTTCAATATGTAAAAAGTAAAAGGATTTTTGACACCTATGTCCCCCACAAATATTGTTATTTTATTACATTTGCCTCCAACAATATGGGTCCCAAACGTGTACCCAGTAATTTCACATCCAAATTAGGAAAAATGTTTTATCATAATTAATGGAACAAAGGAAATTGACTAAAATACCGTTGTCCCCTACTTCACACTCCCATGGTTCCCTCTTAATTGTTAGTTACCTTTTCGCCTTTAAAAATAACCCATTACCCGCCATCAATCCCCAACTACTTCTCACATTTATCAAATGCTAAGTTGGCTTTCTCTCTCAAACATTGCTCTGAATCATATACAAAACCCATTTTTCTCCTTCTCTTGGTGTATGTACTACCAAAATTTTAAATTTGTTTGCCTCCTTTTCCCCAATCTCAAATCCCTTTTCCTCGAGAATTAGAGATTTAGAAATTTGAGGGAAACTATTTAGGAGCATGAAGTGTGCTGGAAGATATTTGGTTGAACATCTTTTTGTATTTTCTTTTTAGTTAAGGGTAAGTAGTCATTTGGCATGTACAATAATAGCTCAACAAGTCTAAGTTAGAGAAATTAACAAAGTGGCAACATAAATGAGGGCTCCACAATTTTGGAGGAAATATGAAAATGGCTAAATTTGAAAAAACACCCCAACCTTATGCATTTCCGACCCTTAATTTTTTTTTTTGAACAAACACCCATCTTTTTTCTCATTTTGGTCCACTAAATTTTCATTTGAAAAAACTACCATAAATTATATTAATGATACAAAAAAAGCACCCATGAACTTTTACTTCTGATATGTAAATACCCATGAACTTTCATTAATGTTTGAACCCCCCTCCCAACTCTGCAGTTTGAGGGATGTTTTTTGGGAAAAAGGTTGAAAGGTGTTTGGTTAGAAAAGCATATAGTTATGGGGTGTTTTTTTTTTTTTTTTTTTTTTAAAATTTAGCTATATGAAAATAGTAATGTCATATTAGCTTATTTGTGATTGGTTTGGGCCATTTGGCTGTTAAAAACCCAAAAATAACTTTCTTACAGAAATGTCTAAAGCATTCCTAATGTGTAAACTAATGAAAGTAAAAATACAACGTAATGATTTATTACCATAAATGAGCATTATTGTTCAACTCACTTTAATTTTTCTCTTTTGATATTCAATTGCTAAGAAAAGCTATTCTAGGTAATTTAACATGATTGATACAAACATGCATGCATAATAATTGTGCATTACAATTGTAGTTAATAATCTCATATCGATATACATCCTTCATTTGGGGATGGGATGTTGGTGTTGGGCAAGTAATTTTATCTTCATTAAGAATACATCCATAGGGAAAACGTGCAAGTGGAGTGATAATAACATCCAGAGCTTGGCTTGAAAGTACGAGTGTTCTAAAAGTTGCTAGGCGGTGGTTAGGTGGCCGATGGGGACCTAGCGCCGAGACCTTGTAAGCGGGGCCTAGGCGGCTAGGCACTTGACAGGTTTTATTTATAAATAATATATTTATAATAAAATATAATATTGCATAAATACAAGATATATATAATTGATGAGGACATCTATTTTATTTAGTTTAGGATTTTATTTCAGTACCATATTTATTTTTGGCAATTATAGCCATATGTAATTTTTTTTAAATTTATTTAAGATTCTGAGAATTTTTTGAGATTTATATCAAGATATATTTTGAGCCTATTTATAAAATCCAGCTACCTAAATAAATAGATAAACTAGACACAAACTTTGTATCAAGATATGGCTATAATTGCCAAGATTTGTATATCAACAAGATTTGTGATATGGAACTATATGTTGATATAGTCCAGATTTTACAAAAACTGGATTCAGCACTTCTTGATGAACTCAATAATATTCACATTTAGGAGCAATAATCTTAATGCAATTGGACATTTAAATGCTTTATATGTGGTATTTTACTCTTATTTTCTCTTTTTCACAGGAAACAGCCTAAAACAGCAAAACGAAGCAGATTCAGGATTTTGAGGAGGATACACAGAAACTGCAAAGTAGAGGTCGACTGATTCCACCAACAGGCGACTGGACAGAGAGATTGATGGGGCTCGCCGCAGTCGACTTACATCCAACACCAGTCGATTGGATCCAGCAGAGTGAAAAGATAAGATAATTAAAGATCCATCCTCATCTAAATCCAAATTAAAGCAGAAAAGAGAAAGAAATAAAACGCAGATTAAAGAAGGAAAGAAATAAAGGAAAGAAGAGGACTTTTCTGCAAAAAGGTGCAAACCCTAATTCTCTTCCCGTGTTCTATAAATATCAACCAAGAGGCATTATTCTGGGGACGGAAAGAGAGAGGAGATCAAGTACTCAGAAGGGAACGAGACAGTCGACTGTGTGACAGCCAGTCGACCTATCTGGCCGGACATCATCAGTTTATTTTTTCTCTTTCTAGTTCTTTTATGTTAATCATGTATTCGAAACTGTTAGTCAATAAAAGTCTTATTATGTGGAACTAATTTCATAGTTGGGTAGATTGAAACCGTAGTCATGTAATGCTAAATTCTTCTGAATCCTTCTCTTTTACTTATGGATTGAACCTGATTGAATTGGTATTGATTTATAATAATCAAACTTGTTCAGAAGTTCTAAGAGCAGTCGACTGAGAGTGACAGCAAGTCGACTGCCATACAGAACCTGAGATTATCAAGTTTGCGTATTATAAAACTGAATTTGTTATATGAGTATAGAGACGACCCGTATCTCATGCCCATAGTTTGTAACACAGGAATCTTTAGGGATTCCTGGTTTAATCAACTTGAAGGATCTAGATCTGATACCAATTTCTAGAACTTCAAGTGTTTGTTCTTTTCCATTGTTTCTATGTTTTCCTTAAGTGCAACTTAGTAGATACCATGCTAAATACTTAAGGAAAGAAACGAATTAGAGTAGATATCATGCCTAATTCTTGGCTTAGGGAAACAATAACTTTAAGGAGTAGATACCATGCCCTTAAAGGAACAAACATGAGTAATTGGAGTAGTACAGAAGGTGACTTAGCATTATTGACTATTGGTGGAGATCAAAAACCCAACTACTTAATAGATATTTGTGATTCAGCACTTCTTGATATAGTTTTTAATCTTTTCATTTCTTTTAGAACAACACTTCAAGATTCTTATTTCTTTTTATTGGTTAGTAAGTTAATTTCTACAATCTCTGTGGGATCGACCCTTGCTTTTCACTACGCTTCTATAAACGATTCGTACACTTGCGAGGTTTTAATTTGTGTTTAGTTTATCTATTTATTTAGGTAGCTGGAATGCACAACAAGTTTTTGGCGCCGTTGCCGGGGATTGTTTAGTATTTTAACTTACAAATCAGTAAAATAGTTTTCATTTTTCTTTCAGGTTACAGGATTTTGGTGAATGCACGGAAGACGATCACTTCGTCCAGAGTTACTACCTATTGACGCGGAAACAGAACGCACTCTGCACAGACTAGGTCGGCTGTCTGCAACCAACCAGTCGACTGCTACAAGGAACCAGGCGACTGCACAGAGACCCAATTCACGAGCAACAATGGCTGAGGAAGTACCAAATTGAGTACCAATGCAAGACAAATTCACGCCTAAGAATATTGAGCAACCTTCCTGCATTTCTTATCAACCTAATGTCACAGGGAATATGCATCTATCTCCCCAATTACTCAGCATGGTTCCCCACTTTAGTGGCAAACCAGACGAAGAGCCTCACCTCCATCTGCAAGATTTCTTCGATCTCTGCAGAACACAAAGCGTTCAAGGGCTTACCCCTGAACAGATCAGGTTAATCTTGTTTCCATTTTCTTTAAAACTTAATACTAAATTGTGGTATAATTCCTTGGAACCAGGATCAATCAATTCATGGGAGCAATTGGCAACAAAATTCTTGAAAGAATTCTTTCCAGCCCAGAAAACCAAACAACTAAAAAGGGAAATTCAACTCTTCCAAAAAAAAGATGGAGATTTATTCTTCGAAACATGGAAGGACTTCAAAAACAAGCTTCTCAAGTGTTTTACGCACAACATGCCTAAGGATGATCAGGTACAAGCATTTTATGAGGGTTTAAATGATACTAACAAGGCAATTGTGGATTCAGCTTGCAACGGAATCTTTATGAGGAAAAGTGGTGAGGAGGCCATCGAATTATTTGAAGAACTCAGCGAGAACTCACAGCAATTCTCAACAAGGGGAAGAGGCATTTCTAAAAAACAGGGAGTTTACGAAATTTCTGGTAGTAATAACATACAATTAGAAATGGTAAACATGAACAAAAAAATTGATATGCTTGTTAATGCAATGACGACAATGGACGGTGTAAAAAATCAAACAAAAGAAATTTGTGCAATTTGTTCTAATTTTGATCTTAAACTGACACGTGTCCCATGTCTTCTTTCACAGATCAGGAGCATGCAAACTATGTGGGACAAGGAGTGTTTCCACCAAAGAACAACCTCTTCTCGAACACATACAACCCAGGGTGGAGGAACCATCCAAATTTCTCATGGAGCAACAATCAAGGCACTCAATCTTCGCAAGGACATGCACGGAACTTCCAGATGGGAAGTGGGTTTGATCGGCCAGTTCAAGAATAGAAGAAATTGGATTTTGAATCCACCGTTCTTCAATTGCTCCAACAGCAACATCAAACAAGTAACCAACAAGGGCAGACAATTCAGAAATTGGAAACTCAAATCGGGCAAATCGCGAAGGAGTTAAGTGAAAGAAAGGCAGGAGAACTCCCTTCACAAACCATACCAAACCCTAGAGGCCAAGAGCAGCTCAAATCAGTAACAACTCTGAGAAGTGGTAAGACAATTGACAGCAAGGTTGGAACACACGCAGACGAAGCAGATACACAACTATCAAAAATTTTGGGTTCCAACAAGGTAAGTGAAAAAGAAAGGACCAAGATATACCATGATAAACAGCTAGCAAGGAAGGAGTTTTATGTAGGACAGAAGGAATTGATATACAACTCAAGATTAAGACTCTTTCCAGGCAAACTTATGTCACGATGGTATGACCCATACATTGTTACAAAAGTCTTTCCACATGGAGTATTGGAGGTTCATAGCGACGAGAAAAATCAAACATTCAAGGTGAACGGGCATAGAGTGAAGCCGTACATTGAGATGAGTCTAGAGCCGCAAGAGGAAGATGTGAATCTTCAAACCATTCAATACATTGCATGAACCCATCAAGTCTAGCTGAAGACAAGAAACACAGCGCTTATTAGGAGGCAACCCAATTTTTCAGGAGAGTACTTACACTCTCCTTTTATTTTTCTTTATTCATTTAGATTTGATTTATCTTTTAGTTTATTTTATTTTAATTTTTGGATTTTATCTTGTAGGATTGCAGAAAATTTGAAGTCGTCGGGACGGAGCTGTTTTGAACACATGCATTGACGGCTGTTTTTGAGCAATTTGGAGTCAAAATCTGGAAAAGTGATTCAAAGAGAAATTGTAGCCTATCTTGTTAGCTTTCCAGCAAAAAACAATTCAGTCCATCTGGACATCTACAGCTCTAGATATCACCAAAATAGTGACCGTTGCTCGTGCAGAATTTTCAAGACGAATCAGGGGAGAATTTCTGAACTTTTGCATTCTTTTTATTTTTCTTTTTTCTTTCCCATTGAGGACAATGTGATATTTAAGTTTGGGGGGGAAGGTTTACAAATTTATGATTTATTTTTAGAAAAGAAAAACAAAATTTTTAAAAAGGATTTAAATTAATCTCACCATTACACTTTTGATTCTTCATTTAGATAGGCATTGAAATATATTTTTTTGGGGATAAGCAATTTCTTATAAAGTAAGAGTAAGTATACTTATTTACTTTAGGATTGTTGAGTTTCATAATTCCTTACAAAATTGTATGAGTCATGCGATTATACATAAAAAAATAAATGTGATGCTTTTTTTCTGGTGATTATCCCCTTTGATCTAGTCCTAAACAGAGTTTAAGTAAATAGAGTAATAACGAAAAAAAAAAAAATGAATAAAGTCAATCTACTCCAATGTTTTGAGTTGCTTAGTAATTAGGGGTATTCATCACCAATGTTTACTTTTACGTCAAACGGCAACTTGAAATATGAGTATGCAAAGCACTTTAAGGTTTGTGACTTGTTGAGTAACCGGGTGGATTCATCACAAATGTTTTGCATTCGCGTCAAAAGGCAAGTGACAACTTAGAGAAGAGACTTAAAAAAAAAAAAACCTCTAGTTTGCTACTCGGTTTGTAGTAGAGAAAAGGGATAATCACAGATGGAGTTGTTACATACTATAATTAAATTAATTGCATGACAAATATGATTGGGTTTAGGGATTATGACTAAATAATTGCACTGGAGAAAGTGGGTATGCTTGTTTTTACTTTATTTGCAATTGTTTATATTTTTAATTGCAATTTTGATGCTTGCATAATGAGAATTCTTGGTGTGACGGGTTGAGACTAGTGTTTTTCCCTTGTTCATAATTTTACTTTTTGCTTGAGGACAAGCAAAAGCTAAGTTTGGGGGTATTTGATGAACTCAATAATATTCACATTTAGGAGCAATAATCTTAATGCAATTGGACATTTAAATGCTTTATATGTGATATTTTACTCTTATTTTCTCTTTTTCGCAGGAAACAGCCTAAAACAGCAAAACGAAGCAGATTCAGGATTTTGAGGAGGATACACAGAAACTGCAAAGCAGAGGTCGACTGATTCCACCAATAGGCGACTGGACAGAGAGATTGATGGGGCTCGGCACAGTCGACTTACATCCAACACCAGTCGACTGGATCCAGCGGAGTGAAAAGATAAGATAATTAAAGATCCATCCTCATCTAAATCCAAATCAAAGCAGAAAAGAGAAAGAAATAAAACGCAGATTAAAGAAGGAAAGAAATAAAGGAAAGAAGAGGACTGTTCTGCAAAAAGGTGCAAACCCTAATTCTCTTCCCGTGTTCTATAAATATCAACCAAGAGGCATTATTCTGGGGACGGAAAGAGAGAGGAGATCAAGTACTCAGAAGGGAACGAGACAGTCGACTGTGTGACAACCAGTCGACCTATCTGGCCGGACATCATCAGTTTATTTCTTCTCTTTCTAGTTCTTTTATGTTAATCATGTATTCGAAACTGTTAGTCAATAAAAGTCTTATTATGTGAAACTAATTTCATAGTTGGGTAGATTGAAACCGTAGTCATGTAATGCTAAATTCTTCTGAATCCTTCTCTTTTACTTATCGATTGAACCTGATTGAATTGGTATAGATTTATAATAATCAAACTTGTTCAGAAGTTCTAAGAGCAGTCGACTGAGAGTGACAGCAAGTCGATTGCCATACAGAACCTGAGATTATCAAGTTTGCGTATTATAAAACTGAAGTATAGAGACAACCTGTATCTCATGCCCATAGTTTGTAACACAGGAATCTTTAGGAATTTCTGGTTTAATCAACTTGAAGGATCTAGATCTGATACCAATTTCTAGTTATTCAAGTGTTTGTTCTTTTCCATTGTTCCTATGTTTTCCTTAAGTGCAACTTAGTAGATACCATACTAAATACTTAAGAAAAGAAACGAATTAGAGTAGATACCATGCCTAATTTTTGGCTTAGGGAAACAATAACTTTAAGGAGTAGATACCATGCCCTTAAAGGAACAAACATGAGTAATTAGAGTAGTACAGAAGGTGACTTAGCATTATTGACTATTGGTGGAGATCAAAAACCCAACTACTTAATAGATATTTGTGATTCAGCACTTCTTGATATAGTTTTTAATCTTTTTATTTCTTTTAGAACAACACTTCAAGATTCTTATTTCTTATTATTGGTTAGTAAGTTAATTTCTACAATCTTTGTGGGATCGATCCTTGCTTTTCACTACGCTTCTATAAACGATTCGTACACTTGCGAGGTTTTAATTTGTGTCTAGTTTATCTATTTATTTAGGTAGCTGGAATGCACAACAAGTTTTTGGCGCCGTTGCCGGGGATTGTTTAGTATTTTAACTTACAAATCAGTAAAATAGTTTTCATTTTTCTTTTCTTTTATTAATAAATATTTTTCTTTTAGGTTACAGGATTTTGGTGAATGCACGGAAGACGATCACTTCGTCCAGAGTTACTACCTATTCATAATTTTACTTTTTGCTTGAGGACAAGCAAAAGCTAAGTTTGGGGGTATTTTGTTGATATGTTTGGGGGTATATCTTGATACCCCCACAACTATAACTCAAAATATAATTGCCACAAAAGCCAAGTTTGGGGGTATATCACAAACCAAGTTCATACCAATTAATGCCATATCAACACAACTATATCAACAAGATTTGTATCAAGATATATTTTGAGCCTATTTATAGGCCTTGAGATTAATGAGAAAGATATGTCATTCTTGATTAAAAAAATTATTGTGTTGGGCTTTACTCTTCCTATCTCTTTTTGTGTGATACAATTGAGATCCAATTATTAGGGTTTGTAATAAATCTTAATACAATTTTAGGATTAGTGATTAACTCTAAAATCTATCCCCAAATTTAAAAAATCCCCAAATAAAAACAACCCAAACCCTAATTCCCCTTCCCTCTCCCCATCGTCTTCTTCCTCCTACCCCAACCCCAACCGAAACCCTAATTTCTCCACGTCACGACCTCGACACCACAGCCCCCCTGCCCTTCCAAAAAATCCCGTCGCCTTTACCCCTGGCCCATCCTCTCATCCTCATCCCCCCTCTCCCTACTCCCGCCCTCTGTCGTCTTCAACCCACACCCCCGAAACCCAAAGCCCCTAATCGCCACCCCTCCTCGCTTACTTCGACGCCCATCCAGCCACCAGCCAACCCCGGCCCGACCACCCCCTGGTCCCCTCTTCCTGTCGCGCCTCCGCGATGCAACCAGCGCCGTCTGCCCTCGCGACCTCACATCTCCAGCACCTCTGTCGTCACTGCCGCCCAGCACCCCCGAGGCAGACGCAGCCAGCCGACGCACCGCCAGATCCCGCAAACTTTCTTCCAACAGTGGTTTCATCTTCGATCATGCCAATTGTTCTACGAACCTTCTGTATACTCTTTCCACTTTTTTTCAAATATTTGTGTTATACTACTTTATTATCTCTATTATATTATTCGATTTAATTGTCGACCACAAATATTGAGAGTGAGCGTTCTACTTGCCTAATAAGAGTACCAATCAGTATTGAATCTTTTACTTGCTAAGAACGCTTAGGAATTTAATTATTGATTGTTAGAATTGAATTATTAATTGGGATTGTTAAACGTGATTCAGTTCTTGAACATCCATCAAACTGATTAACTGTTTAAAATTCTAATTTTGATCCGCATTACATGTTGGTAAAATTAATCCTTTAAAATTCTTGTAAATTCTCTATTTAGGGTTAGTTTTACATCAATAATACTAAAAAAATAACTCAAAATATTATAAATGAGAATTAGCTCAATGGTAGCGTGTTTTGCGTATTGCCCATTATCAAGATTCCAATGAGGGGGGGGGCGATCAATTTGAGATTTTGACGATTTGAGATTTTGAAGATTTGGGGAAAGCAAGAGCGATTTGGGGGAATTCTGATTTAGGGATTTGATTTGATTTGATTTGATTTTTTTTTGTGTTGGGGGGGGGGGGGGAACACGGGGGTTTGGGGTTTTTGAGAATGTGGGGATTTAAGTGAACCGTTTCACTTATCAAAAATAAAACCCCGCCTAGACCCACCCCAGACTTGCGCAGCAAAATCAATATTTAAAAACGCCCAAGCCTTAGGCGAATCGGCTGGGGACGGCTTAGTGCCTAGGCGGCTAACCTTCGTATCAGTTATCAGTATTAGCCTGATTTATTTGCAATATTAGACATGTAAGAAGTATTAGTGGATAGAATCTCATTGATAATTTGTATTTTGGTCGATATTTAGATTCGTAGAAATTGGAACCATGATCAACGGAAGGTGCTAAGATAGCAAGCACAGTTGCTAGAATTGCAAAGTGAGAGAATATTTCTAGGATTTGAGGATAAGGAGCAACAGCCGAATCATACTTCTTGTCTATTCACAATATGTCCCAACTTCTCCTAACGGATGCTAACTTTTTGTGTTCAACCATGATCATATTTGTCAAACACGAGTTGACAATTATAGGGGCACAAACATAGTAGTCTTAAATGGGACCATGAACCAACCCAACTTTGGATCTTGACGTATCGGTTGTTTTTAAGTATAGCTATCTCTCTGGGTAGTTTGTGAGTTCCGTTTGATCTATGGATTGTTGGAAGTCTCCCTTGAGACAAGCATAGGAAGCCTAACAAGTAGTCTTAAATGGGACCATGAACCATGAATGGGACCATGAACCAACCCAACTTTGGATCTTGATGTATCGGTTGTTTTTAAGTATAGGTATCTCTCTGGGTAGTTTGTGAGTACCGTTTGATCTGTGGATTGTTGGAAGTCTCCCTTGAGACATGCTTACGAAGCCTAACAAGAGCTCGATTCATGCAAGCATTTTATTAGGTGCAGCTATATTTATTTAAAAGAAGATAGAGTACTCCTTTCACCAGAGGAATGAAAGATTCTCATTCTATGGCTCGCACACAGACTTTGTCATCCATCCTGAGCCTTTTTATTCCACACCTTTCCAATCCTTGATCAGACATGCTTCTGAAAGTAATATATTTTTACCAATTCTTGTTGTAGTTCAAAAAAATGTGTTTGAGAAACAAGCTCAGTTTATGGTCAAACCAACAACTTGATTGAGTAGTTATTATGTGGCATAGAAAAAGTCCTCGCCGTTGGTCAGTTTTCTAGTTGTTTACCTAGTCAAGAGTTTTGGACCCTATGTCGCATGAACACTTCTATGCGGTTCGCATCGGTTCGTGGTATGGGTACGAGTTTGTGATTCAGCAATTTGTAAATTCGTGGTTCACTGGGTGTAACCTTAGTTGGTACGATTTTCGTTCGCTATATACATATAAACAAGAGTACATAACTATGATTAGCAGACAAAATCTCTGTGTACAACTATTATTATTGTAACCGAGCGTTGTCTCTCTTGCTAATAACTATGCAACAAAAATATATGATAAAATTTCCAAACAGTAAGTCTTAATTTCATTTCATGTTTGATAAAATGACAATAAGAGAAGTTTAATCTATATTGAAGTTTAATCTAATCTTATCAATATCCATCTCTTCTTTTTATACAAGATTTTTGTTATTATTTATGCAATTAGTTAGCAAATCTCATCAACATCCTCTCTTGTTTATTCTTGTTATACTCGTTTTTTTATGCATTACCTAGTAAAATCTGCTGGTTGAATATACTTCTTTTAGATATTTTCTACAACATAAACATAATTTTTTGCGTCCTTTTTTTGGACTTCTCCAATAGGAGAAGTTCTCTCATCATAGCAATCTGGATCGCGAATGAATCCCTAATGGGATCGCACGATCCAGTTTGCAGTTTGGATTGGTTTTGGTAAATTAGGTAACACTGAGCCGTATCCTGTCGCACACGTGTCGGACACCTGAATCTGAAACGAGACTTCATACTTTAGGGTAGCTTTTCAACATCTTCCGTGGGGGTGTGTTGTTTCGCACTGTGTCCATGTAGGCGTGTTGAATGCTTCTTAGGTGGATGCAGTAACACCAAAAGTTTTTCTGGTTATTCTGATGCAGTATGCAAATTCTGATGTAATGATGCATATAGAAAGTCCTTCCTTCCGTTTCTAGTTCTTCCTATAGTTTTTTAGTAGGCGTGAACACAGAAAAAAATTCAGAAATTCCCGTTCAACAATTTCCTTCTATGAGTTTTGGCGTTCCTTGAATTGGTGATTTGGTTCTTAAATTGGACAACCTCACTGTAGTAATTTTTTGCAGAATTGACAGATTCTACAAAGGTCAACTCAGAAGTGCAGCTGAACATTAAGGGCGCGTTTGGAAACTCAAAAAACTAGGAAAAGGAATGGAATACTGTGGATAGACCCATCTTATCCTATTCCACGGTATGTTTGTTTTGAAAAAGAAAATAAAGGAAACAATTAAATATCATTCCCTAGGGAAAGATTTGAGCCGAATTCTATTCCAGCTCCACCCCCTCGGAAAGCTGGGTAAAGGAATGGAAACAACTAATTTTTCTTCAACTTAAATAAATAAATAAATATAAGACCAACTATGTTAAAAGAACTTCACATAAAATAAACGTTAAATTTCAGAAACTACCGAACTTTTTAATCAGAGAATAGTTTTTTTTTTTTTTTTTTTTTTTTTTTCCCGCTTTCAGTTTCGGCAAATCACCTCGCCAACTTTTAGTACCGAACTAAGATCCCTCTTTCGGTGTAAATTACCCAATGTTCTTGATCCCATTGATAATATATTTTTTACCCGATTCTTTTTTAAATTCAAATATCAAAAGTGAAAAGAATTAAATTACAAAAAAATAAAAAAAAATAAAAAATAAGGTAAACTAATTAATTTTGGTTAGAGTGGGTGATTTTAGAATTAATAAATCTTCATTTTTTGGGAGTGTCAGAGATATGTTTTTTCTCTCCAGGAAAACAATTTTATTCATTACTCAACCTAAAATGCAAAATGTCAGAAGTATGTCCATGTACAAATGTTATCAAAAGGTTTTTCAAAATGCCGTAATCCATAATATTCCATTGTTTGTCAAACAAGACTAGGGAATGGAAACAAAAAAAAGTCAATTTCATTCCACCAGTTGCCAAACACACACAACTTATAAAGTTAATTCATCCCTTTCCCTTTCTTTCCATTCCTCTCCATTCATTTTCATTCCATTCCTTCCCATTCCCCAACTTAAATGTTTCCAAACAGACCCTAAATGAAATTGTGTGGATGATGAAATGAACTTGGGTGGAAGTTGTAGTCTATAATGCACATACACAACTCATCGATACAGACATGCAAAATTCTGAACATATTGAAACAGCAATGGTAATGAATTGGGGAAGTGTTATGCCTGATGAGTATGTCTATGAGTATCCGTGTTTCACAGAAATTCCAAATAAATGTTGTCCATGCTTTGGTTGGATGATTTCTATGAGGTTATGAATTCAAATATTTGTATGTTCAAAACGTTCAATTTTTTTGGCTTGTAACAATTATCACTGGTGTACTTTCTAACAACAACATGAAGGTGAGATTCAAGGGAAATTCAAGCCAAACGAGAAATTAGATTGAAGAGGGAGAAAAGAGTGACAATAACGATAGATAAGGTACTTCGGTTATTCCTAGTGTGGTTAAGGTGGCTCATAGAAGTCTGATTATGTTCTGAGCACGAACATCAATATGGTGATATTATACGATTTGACATGGAGTAAATTGTATTAAAATTTTTGTCTTTGGAAAACGAGGATAAAAAATTGTAAGCATATGGTCACTTCAAGAATATATATATATATATGCTGTGTCCATCCACTGTAGGAATATTGAATAGAAAAGGTGTGCAATGTATATATAATAAACAAATATTCTGAAAATACATGTTTCTTAGTATATATGTTAATAAATAATAGTCTATTGGTCAATCTTAATTTCATTAGGTAGATAAAAGCAAAATATATTATGAATGCATCCGTAAATAATAATGAAACTTGAACCTTCTCTATTCAAGCATTATTTGTAACTTCTGAATCCCCAGTCCTGACCATCCAATGTCTCTAATAGTTATGTGATTTGGATTTTATAATTCTGCAATAACCAAAGTGTATATAATGAGTTCTGGAGTATCAGCGCACCTGATGATATAGGCTGATACCTAAGCAGAAATATTTTTGTCAAGAGCTTCCCAATTGTCTCAACACAAACCTGTCACCTTTGTCCTTTAGGTGAACTATCAGGCATACACATGTAGGTTACTGGTGTTGTCAATAAAAAATGATGCACGTACATAGTGGAACTTGATTTTTATTTTCATTTTTTGAGCGGACAAAAGTACTTCTCCAGGAAGTTAAAAGCACTAAGGAGAGGTAGGAAAAGGAGGAAAACCCAGTTCTATAGTAGTTCTTTGGGCCTCACACTCTTTTAACCATTTTTGCTGCGCCACTACAAAAGATGTAGGAATACCCGGTGATACTACCCCGGCGTTTGGGGGTTTCGCCGGGGTATTCCCTGGCGCTTTGTAGAAAACGCCAGCGGGGGCCAAAGAGTCCCCGGCATTTCATACAAACGCCGGGGAACGTTCCTTTCTAAAACAGTAAAACCCCACGCTCACCACTTCCCTCTCTCTATTTCCCTATTCGCGCCTCCGAAACCCTAGCTATTTCTCTTTTTTCGATTTCACACCGACGGATCGACAATCTCTCTCACCGCCGCCACTCGCCGAACGCCACCCTCCGCCCGCCGCTGTTCGCTATCATCGCCGCCGCTCGCCGCTCGCCGCCCGCCTCCCGTCGCTGTTCGCTCTCATCGCCGCCGAGTATGAATACCTGTGTTAAGATCATTCACACAAGGTTTGATCCCTTTATTGCTTTGACATTTCAGGTTATGTGGATTGAATTGATTGATGAAAATTAGGGATTGTGTGGAATTGTATTATACACGAGGATCCAAATCGCCCCTTGATGTCTTTAACGATTCCTAAACTATTGTCTGATTTATTCTTTATGCTGGTGTTTGTAAATGGCTATAAAATTTGTTTGGGTTTACTTTGTATTAGAGATTAGAAATATTGCAGTTACTAAAAATACTTCATAGTTTGATCATCTTTGTGTCTATATGTCCTACTGTTATTTCATTGATTTTATATTGTTAAGTTTCTTAGATTGGATTATTTATGTCTCTTTTATGCTAGAATAATCTATGGAGTATTCTCTTCCTATGTCAATAATGGGATTTTATACAAAGAAATTTATTATGATCTCAAACCTTGACATTTAGAAGAAAAATGAAATAAGATAATTCGTGGCTGGTAAATTTACCTAATTCATTTTTTAGTAAATATTGATTGAACTTTTTCTTTATTTGACAAATTGAAGTATGTGCCTTTATGTTTATACGAGAAATTTCCTGGCATATAGTGATTATGATCTCTTGGTGGGTTGCTGCACGAATATTTTGTACTATAAATTATAATCTTCATGTCTTAATATGTCAATATCTGCAAATATTAAGTGATTTTAAGTTACCATACACATGTATTCAGTGGTCTATGTTGTTCTATTATTGACAAACCATTCATTTTGTAACAACTTGATAGATAAGTGGCCTCCAGTTCACTTGTTTTTTGTACACAGACATCTTATGATATTAAGAACATTATGAGCAGTATTTGTAGAATTACCCATTGAATGATTTATAGTTATAGGAGATTTACTTGAAAAGATAAAAGGGTCCTTCTCTAATTCAAATATTCTTGCAATTAGAGGAAACTTGACCTAGCTTAAGTTATTTTTGAGCTGATGATTGATATTCTAAGATTTGAGCTGTTAAGAAATCACAAAATATCTTAGTATCTTACAAATCCGTATGGACAAAGGTCCTTAGATTAGTTGCAGTCACAGATATACAGACTGAAATGAGTAAAAATGGTGAGAAGTTTGCTTCATTGGACTCTTATTTCCTGTTAAATGCCTCACAAAACATAACTTACATTTTTTATAGTTTGGAGAAGGCGGTTTTTTCTAATCAAGTTCTACTTTTTTGTTTCCGTTTAAGTGATCATTAACAATGTTCGAATTATCTCAGGTAAGCAAAAGATGTTAGAAGATTTTTATGCAAGCAATACCGATAGCTAAATGCTACTATGGAATGGTCTAAGAGTTTGAGAGTCCAAAAATATTTGTGCAGAGTTAGACCTTGGTAGGCTATATTAATGATCATAAAAGCAAATGTGCAGATAAACTTTTCATAAAAGCAAATGTGCAGATAATAAAACAGTTAGTTTTGTGATGATATGAGTGTTTTTGTATGACATCTCTTCTTAATTACTAAAGGTTTCTTTATTGAATGCAGCCCCAGACAGAGAGAGCATACTTTTCTTATTTACAGTTAAATCTAGAAGATGTGTAACCTTGCCTTTCTGGACCGAAAAGGTGAGATTTTTCAGGATGCACATGTTAGTATGTGGCTACTAATTGGTTAGATCATATTTATATCTTGATCCTTTACCTGTCCTTCACGGGAAATCTCTCTCTGTAGGCCGCATGACCGAGTTAGATTGAAGGAAATGAAAGTTGATTGGAATTCTTGCCTCGATAATAAAGTTGGATTCAAGGTGAGTGACGTGTTCCTGGAACCATCCCGCAAATATTTATTCTTAGTACTCAATACATGCTTCACTATTTACTTTATGTTGTTTTATGTTGTTTTTTGAGTCATTGTGGAGGGCATTTGCATTATAACAAAGAAATGCTTTTTCTACCTCATCACCTTCTTAACCAAAAGTATATATATTCATTTGGGTTATCTTCTTGTTTAAGTAGAAGTGGAACAATGCAAATTTATAATGGATGATTTGCCAATTACTATTTCTTGATAGTTCTACGAAGCTGATGGTGAGCTTGATAATGATGGTGATTTTGATAATGATGATCCTTCTTCATCGAAGAAGCCTCTTGTAGTGTGGTCAGTGGAACTTCACCAGTAGTTTTTCAGCGCTGTGAGCCAACTTGGCGTCGAAAGTATGATTATTTTTCCTTCCCTTTTTTGGAAAACTTATACCTGGCTAATAGTTTGATTGTCTACATTTATGGATGGATGCATACATCCTCACACACATACCGATTCTCAATGCAGTCATTCTTGTTATACAAACATAATTTGGAGTATTGTATGTATAAAATTTTCATATTTTACTGAATTTATGCAGAGGCAGTTCCCAAGAGAATTCTTGAACTGATGAAAGTTCCTGGTTTGACGAGGGAAAATGTTGCAAGCCATTTGCAGGTATAATTATGAGTTGCATTTGATTTGGCTCTCTTGGTACACATGTATTTCTCCCAATTTCATCTTGTTTCCCCTTCATGCCTGAAAATTATTCATTCTGATTGCATTCTAAGTCATCTTATGAGAATTAGCAGGCAAATGTTGTGTTTCAATGGATATGATATAAAAGTTTCGATATTAACACCCAACCCTATCGCAAATTGTTTGACTATGTGGTATTAGTGTGTTGGTAATGGGCTCTTTAACAGAAGAAAAGGAAGATAAAAAATCACTAGAAAGGATCCTTATCTGCTTCTCTGATTTGTTAACTGACGATTGCAATGGTAATAGACCTTCAAATAAGTTGTAAACTTTGGTCTAGCATCTTCCGGTAGCAATGGTGGTAGAACAGATTTTATAAGCAACAGAACAAATGGATTCCAATTTAAATGTTTAGTTCCATATTCATCATGGGTATATAAAATCTCAAAATTTTCATACAGTCCTTGTGCACTTCCTCGTTTTCTTGGGTGGATGGCTGTGTCTCGTTATGCAAAGCAATACTTAAAGGAACAGTTATATTTTACTTCTGATCTCTCCCAGCTTACGTCTTTACTAACTATTTTCTCAGATGAACTGGCATTTGTAGATAATATAGCAGAAAAAAAGGTGGGGGAATCTGATTTACTACAACCATGTACAAACCATTATGCTGAATTCAATGAAGAAATAGTGCTTTCTG
This sequence comes from Hemerocallis citrina, assembly GCA_017893485.1. Classification (NCBI taxonomy): domain Eukaryota; kingdom Viridiplantae; phylum Streptophyta; class Magnoliopsida; order Asparagales; family Asphodelaceae; genus Hemerocallis; species Hemerocallis citrina. Next base: position 129,147,648 of record CM030359.1, read on the forward strand.
ATCAATCTCGTGGTAAAGAATCTTTCTGTGCTGTTTATCCTGACCTCCATAAGTTCTTTCCGAATCTGAAAGAGAAATTTGGTACCTTTGGTGAGATAATTTTAGAGGCTGTTGGGTTGCAGTTAAGATGCCTTTCTCGTAGTGCTGTTCCAGATGTACTCTGCTGGTTTTGTGATTTGTGCATGTGGCCATATTCTGAAGCAGGGAATAACCACCAAGCAATTTCAAAGAGTGGGGGTAGTTTGAAAGGATACACAAGTGTAAATGCTACAGAAGATGATCTATCATCTGAAAATTTTGTAAACTTTGGTCCTGATTTCTTGGCGGGTACAAGTTATTGTTAAAAAAAAGAAGAATGAAATTAAAAAAAAAAAATCATTCTTAAAAAAATTATTTCAAAAAAAAAACTTTTTTTTAAAAAAAATGTGTACCTTGAAAAATGCCGGGGAACATTTTCCCCCCAAAAAATAATAAATTTTAAAAAAAGTGTACAACGGCGTTTTCTACACGCCGGGGTATATTACCCAAACACCGGCGTTTTCAAAAGCGCCGGTGAAGGCCGCCAAACAATTCCCTGCACGCACTCCACCGGCGCTTGTTGTGGCGCTTTTCCAAACGCCGGTAGGTTATTCACCGGCATTTATAAACGCCGGTGAAGCCCCAAAAAAGCGCCTGTAAAGTCCTTTTCGTTTGTAGTGCGCCCATAAGGTTAAAATTGCTTTTAGACTCCAGGAAAGTACTTGGTTCTCCAAAAGCAGTACCCAACTTAACCTAAGAGTGTAATGCCCCAATATTTCGAGGAGCTTAATTAGAGATTGAATATTTATTAAAGAACCCTCAATTTTTTATTGTAAGAGTATATATAGAGAGAAGGGTTTTACGTGCAAGTTTAGAAGTATGGAGTGACTTGTTTGTAATTTTCCTAAACTTTAATTGGATGAAAGAATGTGTTGTCACCTTAGAATTAACTAGGTGTGATGTGTTAGTTTCTGTCCAATAGTAATTGTTCATGTAAGGTAAGAAACCTTAACCATGAAGAGCTGAGACTATATTTAAGTTAGAGTTGGGGAAGGACCTTTATGTAATGTGACATGAGATTTTCTGGAATTTTCCATAGCCAGATTGCCCGATGGCACATAGGCTTGCTTAGAAGTTTAACTTATTGTGTAAGTTTTAGTTCGGATAAGAACACTTTGAAAGTAATAAATGTTGCTGATGATGTTAGCCTTAGATATTTGTTTATGTCAGTATTGAAGCTTATGTATATGTGATTGATAGACATTCAGAGATTAAATAGCAAAGGAAAAATGAAATGGGAAGATATGGAAAATAGAATAGACTCGAACAGAGAGATGGGATGAGAGTCAGTTGATCGCTGCGGCAATTTTGTCATGGGTGGAATATGTGAGATCGGAACTTAAAGCAAGACTTAACCATATAATTGTGAGTTCTCGATACTACTTCGGTAGTATTATTATTAACAGTGTCTGCGCTATTTTTATCAGTTCCATGTCTGCAATAATAAGTATGAAGGGTGAGCAATCACATCCCACTGAGTTTTCGAGACTTCCTCAATAGCGGATTAGACAAGTTTATAAACTAACAATTATGAATATTTTAATTTCTCAATAAAACTCGTGTGATTGTACTTCTCTATGACCTAGATATTGGACTATCACTACCCCCTCACAGAATCTAGAGGTGGCCTTGCAGACTACAATGTGAACCCCATCCATTCCCGATGTGACACTAGCCTTCTCTGAGGTACGTTGGTTCGTGTGTGAACTTAGGTCCTTTGTCCACAACAACATCAACAACAACAATAACAAATCTTTTCATGATCCATTTATTGTCGATTATAACAACAACAAAGTCTTTTTCCCAACTTTCATGATCCATTTATTGTCGATTATAACAACAACAAAGTCTTTTTCCCAACTAGTTGGGGTCGGCTACATGAATAATGGTTTTCCATTCTGCTCGGTTTAGTGCAATATTTATCGTCCATTGTATCAACTGAAAATAACATTGTCTAATCCAATGCATGCATAATAGAAATACACAATTTAATCTTTGCAGAATTGAACACGTATACAAAAATTTTTCACATTGTTTAAAGCAAAATATGCAAAATATATATCATTGAATAACAAGTTTAGGGTAAGGCCCGTAAGGGTTTTGGGTTTAAAATTGAATGTAGGTTTCGAATTTAAGTTTATATTGATTTAAATGTGGATTTGTTTTAAATCACCCAAATTTAAAGTCTTAAATTCAATTCAAGTCTTCAAGCCTAAAAACCCAACTAATTTTTATAAAAAATTAAAGGCTCAAATAATTATTTTTTGGGGCTCCTAATAACAGTATTTTTTTTACACGAAAAATACGTGCCTATATTTACAAGGGAATTACAAATTTGGGGGCCCCTAAAATCGCAAAAACTCTGGGGGCCTGAGGCTGCCGCCTCTCCCGCCTCAAGGGTGGGGCCGGCCCTGTTATATAGGCAAGTCTTACTTAAAGCTCTGACTCAGTTATTCCATCCATGACCAAATGATGAAGACATCAATTTTATTTAGTTTAGGATTTTATTTCGGTACCATATTTGTTTTTGGCAATTATAGCCATATGTAATCTTTTTTTTATGCATTAGAATATTTTTGAGATTTTGAGAATATTCTGAGATTTGTATCTTGATTTGTTTTGAGCATATATATAAGCATTGAGATTAATGAGAAAGATATGCTATTCTTGATCAAAAGTTATTGTGTTGAGTTTTGCTTTTCATCTTCTCTTTTGTGTGATACAATTGAGAGCGAATTATTAGGGTTTGTGATAAGTCCTAATAAAATTTTAGGGTTTGTGATCAACTCTAAAACTATCCCCTAATCTCCAAATCCAATCCAAAATTCCTATCCCTAAATTCCCAAATCAAAACAAAATCATTAAAACTCTAATCACCCAATAACCACAGCTGCCTCCATCCTCTCATCTTCCACCTCTGCTCCGAAAAAAACCATTCCGTCGCCATCACCGCCAGCCTCGTCGCCCTTCCCCCTCGTCATTGCGACCCCTGTCGCTGGATCCCCTATCTTCGAACCCATCTCCATCATCCTCCATCCTCATCCCCGATCACCCCAGACTCCGTCGTCAGCCTCCTCAACCCTTGAACCCATCGAAGTTCTCCCTCAATCGACCACCGGCCTTTCTCTCACCTCACTATTCTTGCTCTCCTCCATCCTGCCGCCTTCGAAGCCCTTCACTTCGACGCCAGCCCAGATCCGACGCCGCAGCGCGTCGACTCGCCCAGCCGCCTTCGCCGATAGATGCCCTCCCGCTGTCGAGCCACGTCGGCCAGATCCCGTGGTCCCCCACCACTGCCGATTGCTACCATTCATCTTGAAGCTGATTGCTGCCATTGCTCTTGAAGTTGTTGCTGCCATTGCTGTGCTCTTCCAAGATCTACGCTGATTTCTTCGAACCCTCGGTACTCTTTTCAATTCTCAAATATTTGTGTTATACTGCACTGTTATCTTTATTATATTATCCAATTTAACGGTCGTCCACAAACAATTGAGATCGAGTGTTCCACTTGCCTGATTAGAGTACAAATCAGTATTGAATCTTTTACTTGCTAAGAACACTTAGGGATTTAATTATTGATTGTTAGAGTTGAATTATTAATTGGGATTGTTAAACGTGATTCAATTCTTGAAAATCCATCAAACTGATTAATTGTTTAAAATTCCAACTCTGATCTGCATTACATGTTGGTAAAATTAATCCTTTAAGATTCTTGGAAATTCTCTATTTAGGGTTGGTTTTATATCATTTTGGTATCAGAGCGAAGGTTCTTAAAACCCTAGTTCTTTCATCATTTAGGCATCAATTTCTGCACTCATTTAGGATCGTGTAGTCCTTTTTTTTCTTTATTTTAGATCATTTGATATTCATTAAAAAAAAGCACACACGACCTCTAGTTTTCTCCTTTTAGTGAATGCGCCTTTACAGTACCATCACAGATCTTGACGAGCCTTTCTTATCCCTCCCACATCACCCAATTAGGAACCTAAGACTTCCCCGACCTGAAATGGACAACCCGGATATTTTTGCTATTCTAGTTGTTATTCAAGCAACTCTTATTAATATCAATCAGAGGCTTGAGAAAGTGGAATTAAATCAAACTGTTACCTCTGAGCTTCATGCTAATCGTCAGATCAAGGGAATGTTCGTGACGATCGACGTCAAGAACGTGATCCTGACGAACAATATAAGAAGAACGTTAAGGCTGACGTTCCTCATTTTGAAGGCCACATGGAACCCCAAGCTTACCTTGATTGGATCTGTAACCCCTATTTCCGTAAATACGTATTTCTAAATATTTTTCCGTATTTTGATTTTTATAAACTTGTTTTGTGCTCAACTGATTTCGGGTCTTGTACTAAGTATTTTCTACTAGACGATTATATATACTTTGAACAACAATGTAATTTTCTATTTTTAATTGATAGATTATTTATTTGTTATATTATTACGGTTTGAATTCTAATAAATTGTTAGTCTCAAATTCTAATATATATATTATTATCATTATCATTATTATTTCTATTATTAGTATTATTATTGATTAAAGCCCATCGATTTTGATATATATTATATTATTTAATTAATTGATTTGAAGCCCAAAGAGTAGCCATCCCTTGTTGGATTTCAGCCCATTGATTTTTTTTATACATGTTATATTATTTAATTGTTTTATTTAAAGCCCAAGCCCATATCCACTCCCTATTGGACCACTAGCCCAAACCCTAAACTTTATTGTTGACCAGATCAATAATTTTTCCTAAAACTCCCCTACTCCCTAAATTTCTCCCGTAACCCCCTCTCCCTAAAATATCTCCTCCACTAATGTTGATCCCCGTAACCCCCCCTACAATTACTCTCTCCCTTAATTTTATATTATTTCTATATTATTAAAATATTAATACTCGCCTTCTCTCTCCTTCCCTGTTAAAAACCAAAACAAAAACAAAACCAAACCAAACAGAACAAAAACCCAACAGAATAAAACAAAACCCAACGAACAGCACCCTTCTCATCTTCATCCCGCTCTCTCTCCCTCAAACCCATTCACGATCTCCTCTTCCTTCTCCTCCTGGCACCTCCCCTCACGTCAACAACCAGGTCGACACCTCTGGCCGCCACCCTGTGCTCCCCCTGATCGACGCACCGCTCAACAGTAGCGGCATCGCCACCATGCGACCCCATCCACGACCCTCCGCAGTTCCGATCTCCTGCGACGCTCTCCTTCCCTGCCTCCTTCGCAGCACGGGAATGCGTTGCACCTCCCATCACTCCACCGCAGCCGCTAGCCGCCAGCCCCAGCAACACAGTCGCCACCCCTCGACGCCAGCATCTCCCCTGCGCTGACTCTACCCCGGCGCGCCTCCCACCGTCGAAGCAGCCGAGTTCCCGGTGCCTTCAGCCAGCACGCCACCCCGCACACCCTGCGCTGCTCCCTCGTCGCAAACAACCAGTGTCAGCCCTGGTCGTAGCAGCGACGGTGACCACCGTCGCCCTGTCTCGCGTCACTGCCAGGCCGCAACCACCTGCGGCAGTGCCTCCCGCCGTCGCTCCACTGTTCACAGTCGCCTGGTGTCGCCACTCGCCTCGCCACTGTCAATGCTGGCGCTACTCCCACTCGCGCTTGCTCTCTGTTTCTGTAAGGGAGGGAAGAAGAGACAGAAGGTAGCGGATTTAATCTCGGCCGTTGGATTCAATCAAGATCTGATCTTGATCAGATCTGATCTCTTCGGCCAGATCAGATCTCATCCGTCCACCCGATCGTGATCCTCAGCCTAGATCTAAGTAGATCCAGCCGCCCGATCATCTTGATCTTGATCTTCCATCAAGATCCGCTCCGGATCCAACATTGTGTGGGTGTTTGTACGTGTCCTGTACATGCACGTGTCCGTGCTAGTACCTCATTTCTTGGGATTTGCATCCCGTATTGGTTCGTGTTCGGATTCTTCGTCAAAAAGGCAAGTCATTTCTATTGAATGTTTTTGTATCGTATTCGATAATTATTGTTGAATTCCACAAGTGGATCTTATTTAAAAATCGTAAAATATTATTGTATCAATCGTTGAGATGCCACGGATTTACACGAGCGAATCCAAGTGGTAGTCTCGACATCGTGCGATCTTTTTGCCTCTAATGTATAGAGATACTCATACACCATATAGTTATAGTTATTGATTATAAAAATAGGGAATTATAGACACATTTCATATCATGACATTAAATGACAATTAGCTATAGTAGATTGTATAAATTAGTTGATTGTTGATGTGGTTGCTATTGATAAATTGTTGAATTGTAATTATTAGAATGTTGGACATCACCTACATTAATACCATGTTCACATAAGGTTGGTTCGCTGTGATTATTATTAATTAAACTCCAATTACTATCCTTAATTTTTTAAACTATTTTATTTAAAATGAACATGTTGGCTATTCTGGTATTTACGACTACCTGAACCTTAATGTGCTGTTTCGACCTAGATCCCTTAATTAAAATCAGAAACTCCCTAAAAGTAAATCGTAGCCCTATCTGTCTAGATGTCGATAGACACCAGAACTTTCGAATTCGGACTTATACTGCCCCAGTTATGAACCTTTTTTCTACAGCTGCGCTGTAATTCCAGATTCACGTACATAACAAGTTAGGCTAATGAATTAAGTGAACTATTAATCATATATGGCCAAGATAAATTCCAGATCTGTAGATAACATGTTTAGAGTGTTAAAAATTATTTTTACTGATTTTATAATATTTATTTACTGCCTTTATAATTAAAATTAGTCAACATCTACACCCAGCCAGAAACTAAAACCTATAAAGATCACTGAATTTCACTTAGCTACCGTCGTCGGAATGTAGCTTTTAAGTATGCGTTGGAACCGGGCAGGAGTCTAGTTTCTAGACCACCTGACGGATCTACGTTTTGCTGTTCTATAGCAACGAAATTCTAATTTTGGCACAACAACCTACTGCTGTCCAGAATTGGGTTCCTATGTTTAGCAATATATAATTATATCTCTAATGTTATTTTTAGTGTATTTAATTGTATATAGTATATTGCATGATCTTAGGGTTGTTTTGTCACCTTTTCTAGTATCCGTTATTAATTGCATTATTGTATGTTAATTGAATAAAGAAAACAAATCAAGCCGGGGTTAAGGGTTGATTAAGGTAGTTGATGACATAGTGACTGTACTCGGAAGAGGGGCCCGTGTTTCCCTAATTATCGGTATATCGGTTATCGGTTATCGGTTATTGGTTATTGGTTATTGGTTATTGGTTATATCGGTCATCGGTTAATTGCAGATTACTGACTTTAGTATCTCGATTGATTCGGTCATCGGTCATTATTGAATAATGTTCCCGAGTACATGAACTATAGAATCTACTACCTTAGTCTATGCGAAATTGATTGTATGCATCGAACCTGTGGTACGGCACACATGAGACACAGTAGTACGTGCATTAACTAGGATTAAAAATGAATAATAGACCTAAGGCTCTCATCACATTATCATTACATATTGTAATCTTATTGAACAGTGTTATCGTTATTATTGCCATTATTGATATTGTTTATCGTTATAATGATAAATCATCGTTATTGCATATTATACTATTATTGAGTTGTCACTGTTCAACACTATTGACTTCATCGTTTATTGAATTCATTGCTATACCACCATTATTATTGTTTCTCTGTTTCTCCACTTGCATGTCCACGACTTGCTCTAAGGACAAATTTTTCTTTCTTTTTAGATGAACAGTACAGGTGAACAAGGAGAATTTTCAGAAGGCATTGGTGAGCAGTTCTTCTACGATTGGAGCATGAATTTCTCGAGCTATTTGGTAAGTTCTTATATTCCAGATTTGGTTATCGAATTTCATTATCGTTTATGTGATTATGTTTCCTGCATGGTTGTGATTAATTTTTCTTATATTGTTGAGTTAAGACTGGTACAGCTTATGGATGATATGAGTTGGCATACTTATATCATACGCTGGGCCTCAGTTACGTGTCTGTGTTCCCGTATTCCGGAAAGCGGGGCGTGACAGGATCCGTGCGATGGACCACTACTTTGTGTGGTTTGACATGAGCGAAGCCCTGAAAGTTAAATTTGCCATTATGAAATTGACGGGTAAAGCTCAATAACACTAGACCAATCTTGAACATGCCTGCAGAGGTCGAGGCCTGACACCCATAGCCACTTGGGAAGCCATGAAAGAAAGTTCATTGAGAGATATGTACTGTTATCGTTCCACACCCGATTGCTAGATTCGTGGAACCAACTGTATCAAGAAAGTAAATCCACACAAGAATATGTTGATAAATTTGATGACTTTCTTATTCGGTGCAATGCTTTAGGTAAAGAAAGTGAAGAACAAACTCTCTAGGTTCAGGACTGGATTACGAGCCGATCTGAGGAATGAGCTAATTCATAGAAATGTGGACTCATTAGCGGCAGCTTATGCTCTTGTCCTTGATATGGATTCCCTTAAAGCAAGTTTCCATTACAAGTCCAGCGATTCGATGGATCATTCCTCTAGAATGAATCCTCCTGATCCCTCTAAACTTGAGCACTCCTCTCCTCAGTACCATAACAAGTCTTACCCAAACAAACATACTTCAAATTCCTATCCACTTAGAAATGACAACACAGGTAAGAACACTGAAAGAGACTATTCTAAGATTGATCCTCTCACTAAGTGCTATAAATGTAAGGGATACGGCCATATTGCTGGAAACTGCCCTAGCCTAAGTAGGATCAATATAGTAGAGGGTACCGGCAGTCATCGCTGATGAGCCCGATAATGAGTTTACCTATGAACCTAATATAAGTGATGACTTTGATGAAAAAGAGGATGTCCAGTCTCTCAATTATATTCAGTCTGTCTTGTCACCTCTATTGAGTATACCTGAGTCACCCATTCCTTCCCAAGTCACTTGGCAACCCATAGATTTTACCTTTGTGTTAGAACATCACAAAGTCACAGAGTCTGCAACCACATTTTTATTTTGCCTTCATGATTTGCATAGAGAAACTTCCAAGGAAATTAATGAAAATAATTTTAACTACACGTTAATAACAGATACAAGAAGAAAATTTATAACTTTTGATATTGGTGACGAGGTGATGATTCAGATTCATCCGGAACGGTTTTCTGTTGGACCCGTTAAGAACTTGAACATACGTGCTGCAGGCCCATTTAAGATTCTACCGACAATCAATGATAATACCTATGTCGTTGACCTTCCTGGAGTCTTTGGCATAAGTAAGACTTTCAATATTGATGATCTAGTACTCTATGACGGCTCAAAATGCAACCACAGAAATTTTCTTATAGATGAGCTCACCTCGCAGCCTAATGGTGAGATTCCCACATTTACCCCTCTACCTGATACTATTTACCCACCGACAGAAGAATTGAATAATATTTTAGATGATCCGATAATCTCTACAAGAGATTGTGGTATGCACAAGTATTTGGTGAGGTGGACGAACAAGCTGAAGTCGGATGATACTTGCAGTGATCATGAGAAGCTCCCGCAACTGGATCCAGATCTTTTGGAGCACCATGACAGGATCACTTGTTTTGGCTCGACTGGGTCGAGCTCTCTCCCACCCGGAGAGAATGATGAAGACATTAATTTTATTTAGTTTAGGATTTTATCAGTACCATATTTGTTTTGGCAATTATAACAATATGTAATCTTTTTTTATGCAGTAGAATATTTTTGAGATTTTTTGGATATTCTGAGATTTGTATCTTGATTTGTTTTGAGCCTATATATAGGCCTTGAGATTAATGAGAAAGATATGCTATTCTTGATAAAAAAATTATTGTGTTGAGTTTTGCTTTTCATCTTCTCCTTTGTGTGATACAATTGAGAGCGAATTATTAGGGTTTGTGATACGTCCTAATAAAATTTTAGGGTTTGTGATAAACTCTAAAACTATTCCCCTAATCCCCAAATCCAATCCAAAATTCCTAACCCTAAATTCCCAAATCAAAACAAAATCATTAAAACCCTAATCACCCAATAACCACAGCCGCCTCCATCCTCTCATCTTCCACCTCTGCTCCGAAAAAAAACGATCCCGTCACCATCACCGCCAGCCTCGTCGCCCTTCACCCTCGTCATCGCGACCCCCGTCGCAGGATCCCCTATCTTCGAACCCATCTCCATCATCCTCCATCCTCATCCCCGATCACCCTAGACTCCGTCGTCAACCTCCTCAACCCCTGAACCCATCGAAGCTCTCCCTCAATCGATCACCGGCCTCTCGCTCACTTCACTTTTTCTGCTCTCCTCCATCCTGCCGCCTTCAAAGCCCTGCACTTCGACGCCAGCCCAGATCTGACGCCGCAGCGCGTCGACTCGCCCCGCCGCCTTCGCCGATCGACGCCCTCCCGCCGTCGAGCCACGTCGGCCAGATCCCGTGGTCCCCCACCACTGCCGATTGCCACCATTCATTTTGAAGCTGATTGCTGCCATTGCTTTTGAAGTTGTTGCTGCCATTGCTTTTGAAGTTGTTGCTGCCATTGCTGTGCTCTTCCAAGATCTACGCTGATTTCTTTGAATCCTCGGTATACTCTTTTCAATTCTCGAACATTTGTGTTATACTGCATTGTTATCTCTATTATATTATTCAATTTAACTGTCGTCTACAAACAATTGAGATTGAGTGTTCCACTTGCCTGATTATAGTACGAATCAGTATTGAATTTTTTACTTGCTAAGAACACTTAGGGATTTAATTATTGATTGTTAGAGTTGAATTATTAATTGGGATTGTTAAAAGTGATTCAATTCTTGAAAATCCATCAAACCGATTAATTATTTAAAATTCCAACTTTGATCCGCATTATATGTTGGTAAAATTAATTCTTTAAGATTCTTGGAAAAATCTCTATTTAGGATTGGTTTTACATCACCAAATTGCTGCATCTAACAATTGACTCTCATCTCTCTCTGTTTAAGTCTATTTTGTTTTCCATATCTTCCCATTTCACTTTTCCTCTTCTATTTACTCTCAATCTCAAAGTGTATCCATCACCTATATATAAGATTCAATACGGACATATACAAATATCTAAGGCTAATATCACCATCATCATTTACTACTTTCAGAGTATCTTATCCCAACTTCTAAGTTAGCCCACGTGCCATCTGACTATGAAAAATCCTGGAAAATCTCGTATCATATTACATAAAGGGGTCTTCTTTGGGGCAAATGAAATCCTGTAAGCACTTTGTTATTCTTAGATTTGTACTTCCAAAGTGGTCGTCTTTGGGGCAAATAAAATCTGGTTTAGTGTATTTCTCATGAACCTTCAACTAAAATCCTTTAGATACATGATGACCTTGCTACATGATCTCATCAAAAAGTCAGGAGATATAATTGGAGATGCTCATCTCAATTATATCTTGAGAGCTGAAGTAAAATGAGTTTTTGCTAAGCAATTTTTCTTCGTGGTTTTCCCATTTCTAATGCCCTTCTCTTTTTTTTTTTTTTTTTTCTTTTTCTTTTCTATTTGCAGTCATTTCTGGGCGCAAGGGCTTGAGAAAGGGTGTTATACAATTCAAAGCATGGCATTAAAAATTTCCAGCACAAATGGCAAATGATGTTCACAGGGGTCTTTTCCATAGATTGGGGCATAAAAAGTTCCAAGTTCTTATGTAAATTAGTTACTGGTGGTTAGTGGCGGAAATCAGTATCATAAACCGCCGTAAACCTTGAGGAATGTGTTTAAACGTTTCCATATATAAGTTTGCGAAGTGGGAAAAGGGGAGAGTATTGGAACGTTCTGTTTCCAACTATACTGTTATTTTGCTAGGATTGTTGGAAAAGTCAAGTGGTTCTAGTCTCCAGAAAAGTTGTTTTCTGCTATCCTATTTTGTTGCTGTACATGGCCTACTTTGGCCTAGTCTTTAGGAGTAAGTTTGAGTCTGTTGCATTTTGTTATCAAGTCTTACGTTTGTTAGTAGTTGAGCACTTTCTTAGGACTTAGTGAGTAGTGTATGCATGGTCCTATTTTCATATTGCAGCAGTTCCTATTTTCTAGATCTTATCCTTCTGTTTATGAGCCTATTTAAAGGCTGTTTTGGTTTATCAATAAAGGGTGTGCAGATTAGTACGTTCTGATTTCCTAGCTCTTATTGTGTGTTCAAGTACTCCTCTTCCAATATTCAACAGTGGTATCAGAGCCACTGAGTAAAAAGTGAGATAGAGAGTGATATAGCTGCAGTTCTATTTCTCTATCACCTGTTTTTCTTTTGCAGCAGCAAACAAGATCGATGGCTTCAGAAAATTTTGTGCAACCATCCATTCCTCGCTTTGACGGTCACTATGATCATTGGAGCATGCTTATGGAGAACTTCTTGCGGTCCAAAGAATACTGGCCGGTGGTTGTTTCTGGAGTAGCAGAACCAGCCGAAGGTGTTGTGCAGACAGATGCGCAGAAGACGGAGCTTGAAGCACTGAAGCTGAAAGATCTCAAGGCAAAGAATTATCTTTTCCAAGCTATTGATCGCTCAATCTTGGAAACAATTCTTTGCAAGGATACCTCCAAGCATATTTGGGATTCCATGAAGAAGAAGTACCAAGGTACGGCAAGGGCTAAGAGGCAGCAGCTTCAAGCACTTCGTTCGGAGTTTGAACTACTTCAAATGAAGTCAGGAGAATCAGTTACAGACTATTTTTCAAGAACGATGGCAATCGTTAACAAGATGCGCATCCTTGGTGACAAGACAAAGGATGTTCTCATTGTTGAGAAGATTCTTCGATCCTTGACACCAAATTTCAACTTTATTGTATGTGCTATAGAAAAAGCTAATGATGTTGGTTCAATGTCAATTGATGAATTACAAAGTTCTTTGTTGGTTCATGAGCGAAAAATTAACCAACAAGAAAAAGAAGAACAAGCTTTGAAGGCCTTATCAGAAAATCACTCTACACCTAGTAGAGCTGATAGAGGACGAGGAAGAGGCAGAGGTCGCGGTAGAGGAGGTAGAGACAACAATGATCGTGGAAATCAACAACAAAACCATCACCAAGAGAATCAATTTCAAGGAAGAGGAAGAGGACGTGGAGGCCATCAATCAACTAGACCAAAGTCAGCAGACAAGTCCAATGTTGAATGCTACAGATGTCATAGGTATGGCCATTATCAGTCGGATTGTCGAACTAATTTGAATAGACAAAGTGGAGAAAGAACTAACTTTGCAGATAAAGAAGAAGAGGTGTCTCTTTTGATGGTGTGTCACGTGAAAGAGGAAACCCACAAGAATCTGTGGTACTTAGACACGGGTTGCAGCAACCATATGTGTGGAGAGAAGTCTGCATTCTCTGAGTTGGACGAAGCCTTTCATGATGTTGTGAAGTTTGGTGATGATTCTAAAGTCTCCGTTATGGGAAAAGGAAAGGTAGCAATTCAAACCAACAAGAATTCTATCCAAACTATCTCTAATGTTCTCTTTGTTCCAGATTTGAGAACAAATTTACTCAGTGTTGGTCAGCTTCAAGAAAAGGGATATGGAATCTCTATCAAAAACGGAGTCTGCAGAATTGAAGATGAAAAATTGGGCTTGGTGGCTCAAGTTAACATGACAGCCAACCGAATGTTTCCATTGTATCTCAACAACACCACTCATTCATGCTTCTCAGCAAAATTGAGGGATGCAGCATGGCTATGGCATTTTCGCTATGGCCACCTAAACTTTGGTGGACTGAAGACTCTACAGCAGAAAGATATGGTGATTGGTCTTCCTCAAATCACAGCTCCCTTTGAAGTTTGCGAAGAATGTGTTGTTAGCAAATAACACCGTAATCCATTCCCACAAGGAAAATCTTGGAGAGCGAAGACGGCATTGGAGTTGGTTCATTCCGACATTTGCGGGCCAATAACTCCATGTTCTAATGGAGGTAAGAGATACTTAATCACCTTCATTGATGATTATAGTCGCAAATGTTGGGTTTATTTTTTGCAAGAAAAATCTGAAGCATTTCTAGCCTTTAAAAGTTATAAAGCTCTTGTCGAGAAAGAGGTTGGACAGGTCATAAAAGTTCTTCGCACGGATCGTGGTGGAGAATATAACTCACATGAATTTGTAAATTTCTGTGAGACCAATGGAATCAAGAGGCAACTTACAGCAGCTTATTCGCCCCAGCAAAATGGCGTTTGCGAGAGGAAGAATCGCACTATTATGAATATGGTGCGAAGCCTTTTGTCAAGAAGTGGAGTTCCAAAAGCTTTTTGGCCTGAAGCGGTGAATTGGAGTGTTCATATTTTGAACAGAAGTCCCACTCTTGCTGTTCAAAATATGACACCGGAGGAAACATGGAGCGGACGAAGACCAGCGGTGGATCACTTCAGAATTTTTGGGTGTGTTGCATATGCCCATATTCCAGACGAGAAGAGGAGAAAGCTAGACGATAAGGGAGAAAAATGCATTTTCCTTGGTGTTAGTGATCAATCAAAAGCTTATAAGCTATACAATCCTAGCACCAAGAAAATCATTATCAGTCAAGATGTTGTTTTCGATGAAGAGAAGTGCTGGCCGTGGAACAATGATGGTGTTCAACTAGAGATTCCTGCTGATTTTGATGAAGAGAATGAAGATGGAAGGCAGCAGCTGGTGGAGAATGTACAGCAGCCAATTCCAGCAATTACCGAAGGAGAGGAACGACCTCACCGTGCCAGAAGAAGACCAGCATGGATGTCGGACTATGAGGTAACTGGGGTTGAACAATCTGAAGATATAGTCACTCACTTTGCTCTATTTTCATATTGTGATCCTACAGTTTTTGAAAGTGCTGTCAAAGAATCAAAATGGCGAAAGGCTATGGATGAAGAAATCGCAGCCATCGAAAAAAATGATACTTGGGAGCTATGTGATCTTCCAAAAGGGCACGAGACAATTGGTGTCAAGTGGGTTTATAAGACAAAGTTGAAGGAGAACGGTGAAGTTGACAAGCACAAGGCACGCTTAGTGGTTAAGGGCAATAAGCAAGAGTTTGGTATTGATTACAAAGAAGTTTTTGCTCCGGTTGCAAGGCATGACACAATCAGATTGGTGATTGCATTGGCAGCTCAGAACTCATGGCCTATTTTCCAGTTGGACGTGAAATCGGCTTTCCTCCATGGAGATGTGAAAGAAGAGGTATTCATTGATCAACCTCCTGGTTATGTGAAACTTGGCAATGAGCATAAAGTTTATAAATTAAAAAAGGCTCTATATGGATTAAAACAAGCCCCACGCGATTGGTATAATCGTATAGAGACTTATTTTTTGAAGGAAGGATTTCAAAAATGTCCTTATGAACATACACTTTTCATAAAAGTTGAAGATGGAGGGAAAATGCTCATTGTTTGCTTATATGTAGATGATTTAATCTACACTGGAAGTAATACAACCATGTTTGAAAGTTTTAAGAAATCTATGATGGCTGAATTTGAGATGTCCGATCTTGGCATGATGCATTATTATCTTGGCATTGAAGTAGTGCAGTCCTCTACGGGAATTTTTATTTCTCAAAAGAAGTATGTAGGAGATATCTTGGACAGGTTTCAGATGGCAGATTGTAATCCTGTTAATACACCATCTGAGTTTGGCTTCAAGCTAAACAAAGATGATGGAGGAAAGAGGGTTGACAACACTCTCTACAAGCAGATAGTGGGGAGCTTAATGTATTTGACTGCAACAAGGCCTGATATAATGCATGCTGTGAGTATCATTAGTAGGTACATGGAGTGTCCTACAGAGATTCATTTATTGGCTGCAAAAAGAATTTTTCGATACTTGCAAGGTACCAAGGAGTTTGGGCTCTTCTACAAGAAAGGAGAAAAATCAGATTTGCTTGGCTTCACGGATAGTGATTATGCTAGAGATTCGGATGATCGGAAGAGCACATCTGGGTATGCTTTCATGATGGGGACAGGAGCTGTTTCATGGTCATCAAAGAAGCAACCAATCGTCACATTGTCAACAACTGAAGCTGAATTTGTTGCTGCAACACCTTGTGCGTGTCAAGCTATTTGGCTAAAGAAAATTCTCCAAGAATTGCAGTTCAAGGAAGACGGGCCTACTCTCATTTATTGTGACAGCAGTTCAGCAATAAAGCTCTCAAAAAATCCTGTTCTACACGGTCGAAGCAAACATATAGATGTGAAGTATCATTTTTTGAGGGATCTCACAAATGATGGAGTCATTGATCTAATTTACTGCAGGAGTGAAGACCAGGTTGCTGATATTTTAACAAAGTCCCTCAAGTTGGCTGCGTTTCAAAGGCTAAGAAGGATGCTTGGTGTTTGCACTTTGGTTAATCCAATTTGAGGGAGGGAGCTTCAAAACTGACCTTCACTAAACTGAATGTTGAAACATCAGTTTAAGGGAGGGATTGTTGGAAAAGTCAAGTGGTTCTAGTCTCCAGGAAAGTTGTTTTCTTCTATCCTATTTTGTTGCTGTACATGGCCTACCTTGGCCTAGTCTTTAGGAGTAAGTTTGAGTCTGTTGCATTTTGTTATCAAGTCTCACGTTTGTTAGTAGTTGAGCACTTTCTTAGGACTTAGTGGGTAGTGTATGCATGGTCCTATTTTCATGTTGCAGCAGTTCCTATTTTCTAGGTCTTATCCTTCTGTTTATGAGCCTATTTAAAGGCTGTTTTGGTTTATCAATAAAGGGTGTGCAGATTAGTACGTTCTGATTTCCTAGCTCTTATTGTGTGTTCAAGTACTCGTCTTCCAATATTCAACAAGGATGGTAGTTGGTAGAGTGGAAAAAAGAATTGCTAATTTTTTTTAATGGTATTTACATTTTTTTTGTCTCTCTGATTGCAGATTACTTTTTTCCTGTTATTTTTCTTCCCCATGCGGACTTTCAGATTTTTCCTGTAATGATATTATTTCCGCGTTGAATATTTCTTATTATCTAGCTATTTGTTGCACGAGTCATGCTGGTTTCGCATGCGCCGTTATACTGCTGTGCTAAGGGAATGCTTTTTGCTTAATTTCATCAAAAAGGAATTCCCACAGTAGCTTATCATCAAAATTTGAAAGTCTAATTCCAAAACTAAAGAAACATATGATTGAACGCTTCTTTCATATTTAAGAACAAAAAGGTCAATAATTTCATTGGACTTTTGCTTGTTTCGTGTTTCATTGAAATTTCACAGGTTTCCTCTTGCGTTTGTTGCTAAATTTTGATGGGGATGTGCCTCTTGTTGTTGTTGCGTTGTCTCATGGATTATATTTCTCATGAATTTTGATGAACATGCAGATGATATTTCTGTATCTGTACCACAATCTTGTTGCTTGCTAGCTTTCTGTGTGTAAAATTCAGTTAATTAATGAACCTTTTTTGAGTGAACTGCTGCAGTGTTGAAATATAGTAATTGTATATTATGTTTCCTAATATAGGAAACAGATTCCCCAAATCTCTCATCTTCCCAATCTTCTCTCATTCTCTTTTCTTCTTCTCCAAGAATGTAATCCTTATATATAGATGTATACAGTAAAGAATAAAGAACAACAAGAAGAATAAGAATTATTTTTCCCAAAATTATTTTCTTCATGGTATCAGAGCCTAACCAGATCTAGGCCAATTGAAGAAGAAGAGGTGATCAGATCTGCCTCCTCGTCATCCAAAGCGCCCGTTGCTGATCCCGTCACCGATTATCATCCCGTTACTGATCCCGTTGCTGATCCCGTCACCGATTATCATCCTCGTCGACTACAGATCTCCAGATCCCGTTCACCTTCATCTTCCCCAAACCCAATTTCCGATCACCTTCTCCGACGAGTTCCCGACCACCCCCGTCACCTTGGCCCCCATCCGGCGACCCCCATCATCACCTCTTCTCCCTCCGGCGACCACCATCGTCGCCGCCAGCACAAGCTCCAAACCCCCCTTCTCCTCTTCCGTTCGATCGACAGCAGAACCCAACAATAACAAACCTTCATCACCTCCAGCCCCCCCTCCGTTCGCTCCTCCTGTATCGAAACCGGAACCTGGATCCAAATCCGATCTGACTCCAGACCCGACGCAATCCATGCCCAGATCCGACCCAAGCTCCCGCTGTCGTTGCTGGTCTTCACCCTCCAACTGCCATCAGCCCTTCTGAATCACCAGCCTCCTTCGGTCTGGGTTGCTCCGGCGACGTCGACCTCGCCCCTGGTCGCCAGCACCGCCGCCCCTTGGTCGGCTGTCGACTCTTCACTGTTGCTGCTGTCTCTCTCTCTGTTGCTGTTTATTAAGTGAGTTGTTTGCTGCGTTGCTGATTGATCAAATCAGATTTGAGGAAGAAGAAGATCCCGATCCTGATCCTTCCTGTCATCCTCCCGAGCTCCCGATCCCTGATTGGTGTTTGTTGGTGTTGGTGCTTGCTGTGATACTGTTGGTGTTGTTTGTTGTGTTGTTAGTTACTGTTCTTGGCCAAGTTGTGTCGATCAGATCCGTTGTTTTTCTTGTGCCGCTACCATGGGACAAACTGATAGATCTGTGAAGAGTATTGGACTTGCCACTATATTAGTCACAGTTGCAGGTAATGATGGTAAGGTATTTAATATTTCTGATTCTGTTATGAATAGTGCATGGATAATTGATTCGGGTGCTACCGACCATATGACTTTTGATTCTAGACAAGTTCAAAATTTTCAACCATCCACTAAATCGACTGTGTCCACTGCCAATGGTGATCCTGCCACTGTTACTGGCGAGGGTACCATACATCTCACAAACAACCTAACCTTAGATACTGCCCTAGTTGTGCCATCCTTGAATTTCAACCTATTATCTGTTACTCAAATAACTACTGCCTTACATTGTATTGTAGTCTTTTGGCCTTCCCATTGCGTGTTTAAGGATATTCGGACTCGCAAGACGATTGGTTATGGGGTTAGGCACGGGAAACTCTATTACTTGGATTTAGAATCTGAATGTTCGAGCAAGTTGACTCAAGCTCTAAGTGTGGTAGGATCCGAAGATGAGAAGAAGAAATCAGACATTTGGCTATGGCATCGACGTCTAGGGCATGCTTCTTTTGGTTATTTGAAGAAATTATTTCCAAGTTTATTTTTGAAGTTGGATATATCTGCCTTTCGATGTGATGTGTGTGAACTCGCAAAAGGTCATCGTGTCTCTTTTCCTCCAAGTCCAAGTAAAAGCTCCCTACCTTTTATGATTATTCATTCTGATGTTTAGGGTCCATCCAAAACCACTACATTTGGAGGAGCCAAATGGTTTGTGACCTTTATTGATGACTGTACCCGTATGACCTAGATTTGTTTGATGAAGTCGAAAAGTGAAGTGAGTGGTTTGTTTCAGAAATTTTACAAGCATGTTATGATTCAGTATAAATGACAGATTCGAGTTCTTAGGAGTGATAATGGCGGAGAATACCTGAGTTCAAATCTGCAACAATATTTGGTGGAACACGGAATTGTTCATCAGACTACATGCTCGTATACACCTCAAAAGAATGGGGTTGCAGAAAGGAATAATAGACACTTGCTCGAAGTGGTCCGTGCTTCTCTCATCCATGGAAATATACCACTCATTTATTGGGAAGAAGCTCTTGCTTCTGCTGCATACTTAATCAACCAAGTTTCTTCTAATATCCTAAACTTCCTCACACCATTTCAAGTATTAACTGAAGCTGTGAATGCACCAAAAGTCGTCAACTTGCCACCTCGTGTGTTTGGGTGTGTTGCATTTGTTCATCTTCATCAACATGAACGCAATAAGTTAATTCCTCGAGCTATCCGCTGTGTTTTCGTGGGATATGCACATAATAAGAAAGGGTATCGGTGCTATCACCCACCAACTCAAAAGATGTTTGTGATTATGGATGTTGTGTTCCATGAAGATGAGATGTATTTTTCCTCTGAGGTTGAACTTCAGGGGGAGTATCGAGGTGAAGTTCAAACTCTTGCCTATGATGAAGTGGTTACTATTCAAACTGAACAATCAGATATAAGGGGAGAAAATCATGATGTAAGTAATGACGATCACTCGAATGAAGACTTGGTTGAGGAAGAAAATTTCCACGAAGATCTGCAGTCAGTGCTGAACCTCCATGAAGATGAGCCATCTCCACCACCAGCACAATCTGAACCATCTCCACCACCAGTACCATCAAATCTATATCTACTCCCAGCAGAACCCCAAAACCAATCGTCATCGCTGTCCGAAGCTCCAAGAAGAGAACTCCCAAACAGTACTACTAGAGGTATCCCAAAACCCACTTACGAGCCTAATCCCACTAGTAAAGTCAAGTATCCCATGAGTCATTATGTGTCCACTCACCGATTCTCTGAATCAAATAAGTTATTTGCGATTCAATTATCTGCTGCATCTATTCCTAACAGTGTACAGGAAGCCTTAGCCGATCCAAGGTGGAAAGCAGCTATGGATGAGGAGATGAAGTCCTTGAAGAAGAATGAGACTTGGGAGATAGTCGAGCTACCAGCAGGGAAGAAGCCAGTAGGATGCAGATGGATTTATACAGTGAAATATAAATCGGATGGTTCGATAGAGCGGTACAAGGCAAGGCTGGTTGCCAAAGGGTACACTCAAACTTATGAAATTGATTATGACGAAACATTTGCACCTGTGGCAAAGTTCAACACTATTCGAGTTTTACTGTCACTTGCTGCAAATCTTGACTGGCCGTTGGAGCAATTTGATGTGAAGAATGCATTTTTGCATGGGGAATTGACAGAAGAAGTCTATATGGATCTTCCACCAGGGTCGAACAGACCAGTCCAACACAGCAACAAATTACGTCGTCTGAAGAAAGCATTGTATGGACTGAAGCAATCGCCAAGAGCATAGTTTGGGAGATTTACAAAGTCAATAAGGATATTCGGATACAATCAGAGTAATTCTGATCATACTCTATTCCTAAAATGGAAAGAAGGTAAAATTACTGCTCTTATTATTTATGTTGATGATATGATAGTAACTGGAGATGATCCTAAGGAGATTGAGGCATTAAAGAACTACTTGTCACAAGAGTTCGAAATGAAAGATCTTGGACCTTTGAGATACTTCCTTGGTATTGAAGTTTCTCGTTCAAGAAAGGAGATATTTCTTTCTCAAAGAAAATATGCTCTGGATTTATTGAAGGAAACTGGAATGTCCGCTTGTCAACCAATTAGTACACCATTGGAAGAAGGACTGAAACTATGCAACGAAGCTGATCAAGTGCCTTGTGATAAGAAAAGATATCTGAGATTGGTTGGACGATTAATGTATCTTGCACATACACGACCAGATTTGTCATATGCTTTAAGTGTGGTAAGTCAGTTTATGCATGCACCTCGGGAACAACATATGGACACGGTAATGAGAATTATGAGATACATTAAGTCAGCCCCAGGAAAAGGAGTCTTATTTGCGAAACATGGTCACTTGAAGGTTGAGGCATATACTGATGCTGATTGGGCAGGGTCTACAATCGATAGGCGCTCCACTTCAGGATATTTCACCTTTGTTGGAGGAAATTTAGTTACTTGGAGGATCAAGAAGCAAAATGTTGTTGCACGCTCTAGTACAGAGGCTGAGTTTCGCGGAGTAGCTTTAAGTATAACAGAAGCTTTATGGCTAAAACTCCTATTGCAGGACTTAGGTTATGGTCCAAAGGAACCTATGAAGGTGTATTGTGACAGTCAAGCGACGTGTGATATTGCGGCTAATCCAGTTCAGTATGATAGGACGAAACATGTAGAGGTGGACAGATTCTTCATCAAAGAAAAATTAGATGAGAAAGTTATTGAGATATCTAAAGTGAAGTCAGAAGATCAACTCGCAGATATCCTCACCAAGGCCGTTTCGACTCTGCTCTTCTTGAAATTTGTTGACAAGTTGGGCATGCTCGATATCTATGCACCAACTTGAGGGGGAGTGTTGAAATATAGTAATCGTATATTCTGTTTCCTAATATAGGAAACAGATTCCCCAAATCTCTCATCTTCCCAATCTTCTCTCAATCTCTTTTCTTCTTCTCCAAGAATGTAATCCTTATATATAGATGTATACAGTAAAGAATAAAGAACAACAAGAAGAATAAAAATTATTTTTTCCAAAATTATTTTCTTCATGCAGCCCTGTGGAAAATTAAGATCCTTCTCACTTAAATTACAAATACAATGTGTTACTTATTGTTTGACAACAAGATGAAAATGTATAGTTTAGATTTGGTAGATGTTGAAGATATGGTGGTTTTTCAAGTTGTGGGCACCATCACTAGATTCTATCATCTTACTTCCTGCAAAATTCTGAATCTCAGGTTTTGAACTGAAATGAGATGATTACCGTTAATTAGTTACATATCCCTTTTAGCAGCTCGCTATCACTGAAAACATAAAAAAGCCATGTTCGTTAAGTAGGTATTATCACAGCCATGAAATCACTATTTTGCTTTAATTTCTTCTGACAATTCTGTTGGAATTTTATATACACTTAAGAACATGCATAAAACATTAATAACAATCTAAAATATGTTTCTAAATCTTAATCATGTTGCAAAAGTGCTTCAATATAAAATCCTAGATCATGAAACTATAGATTTTTGCTAAATCAAAAGAAGAACATTAAAAGCGGAAGCACTAACCTGAGGCCATTGATGGAGATTGGGGAGAGGGTTTGGATCTTCCTATATAATACGCACTTCTATGAGAGGCCGTCTCTCTATTCTTCTGTTGATGGGGATGACAGATGGAATAAGAAGATGCGTATATATAGGGGACCATAACCCTAATTGATAAATATTGATTTCCAATTTTGCCCATCACAAAATAAGAAATTTACTTTATGGTCTCTACACGTGTTATATCACACTTTAAATTATATGCTTTTAACCCATTACTTAATCTTGATTAGATCACTTTAATTTGGGTTAGACTTTAGGATAGCAATCATACATTTAGTCACATATGTGAGCCCACATAGATTATTTTCCAACAATCTCCCACTTGGGTCACATATGTTACTCCTTATAAATGTACATACTTTATGAGCTCAAAATTTTGCTATCATAACCAAAGCATGGCCAAACAATCTCGTTCATTAATCATGTAAATATAGGATCAAAGCAATTTTCGTTACATTTATCGTAACTAAATTCATCAATGGTCACATATATCAACATAATCAAATGACATAGATCAAGTGTGAATGTGTAGCATGGAAATTTCATGTAATGTGATCTATACACATGCCTATTTCCAACTGATCCTCTTTAAAACTTAAGGCCAGAACCAAAACATGACAAATGAGTGAGAAAACTGAATTCTTTATTTCTGATCAGAAAATAACCAAATGTATAAATGTCCCACACAAACATAATGCAAATAAAATACAAACTCCCACTAAATCATGATATCCTCAAAAATACAACACCCATATGAGTAATATGCTTATAAAAGACCTTGGGTGGTAATCCCTTTGTGAGCGGATCCGCTATCATGGAGTTTGTCCCAATGTGCTCTATGGACATCTGTCCACTTTGCACTCTTTCTTTCACAACTAGGAACTTTATGTCAATATATTTCGACTTTGTCGAACTCCTGTTGTTATTGGAATACATCACTACTGACTTATTGTCACAAAATAACTTGAGTGGCTTTCTATATTCTCCAAAATGCACAGCCCAGTGACAAAAATCTGCAGCCATATTCTATGATTCTATGCCTCATAGCATGCTACATACTTCGCTGCCATAGTGGAAGAAGCTATAAGTGTCTGTTTGGCACTTTTCCAGGATATAGCTCCTCCAGTTAACAGGTATATTAAGCCTGATGTAGATCTTTTGCTATCTTGGCACCATAGTGAAATCAGAATCAGAATACATTATGACCTCCAAATGATCTGATTTCCTATATGTGAGCATGTAGTCTTTTGTTCTCTGAAGATACATCATGACCCTCTTGGATGCTATCCAATGGTCCATACCAGATTTTCTTAAATTAATACATGACTAACATCTCAACAATGTACGCAATATCCGGACGCGTACATACTTGAGCATACATTAGACTCCTAATAGCTGATGTATAGGGGATCTTTTGTATTTCCTGAATTTCAAGGTTACTTTTAGGACATTAATTGAGACTAAATTTGTCTCCTTTAGTAACATGGGTATCCCCTGGTCTACAATCTTGCATGCCAAACCTTTTGAGTATTTTATCGATGTATCCCTTTTGTAATAATCCTAGAGTACCTCGAGAACGTTCTCGGTGTATCTGAATTCTTGATACAAAAGAGGCATCCCCAAGATCCTTCATCTCAAAATGCTTGGACAGAAACCTTTTAGTTTCATGCAATAAATCTATATCATTAGTGGTAAGCAATATGTCATCGACATATAGAACTAGGAATATATGCTTACTCCCACTGAACTTGTGATACACACAATCATCAACTACATTCATCTCAAAACCAAATGAGATAATTACTTGATGAAACTTGTGGTACCATTGACGAAAAACTTGCTTGAGTCCATAGATGGATTTTGTCAACTTGCAAACCATATTCTTTGGATTTTCCGACACAAAGTTTTCTGGTTGCACCATATAAATTGTCTCATCAATGTTGCCATTGAGAAATGCCGTCTTCACATCCATCTGATGTAGCTCAAGATCAAGATGAGCAACAATTGCCATAATTGTCCTAAATGAGTCTTTCGATGAATCTGGAGAGAAAGTCTCTGTAAAATCAATGTCTTCTTTCTGAGTATAGCGTTTAGCTACAAGACATGCCTTATACCTATCCACATTACCATTTGCATTCCTCTTGGTTTTAAATATCCATTAACAACCAATTGTTTTGCACCTTCTGGTAATGGAACAAGTTCCCAAACTTTGTTGTCTTGCACAGACTTATACTCCACATTCATGGCATTCATCCACTTTTGAGAGTTACAACCTTTCATGGCATGATGAAATGTGATTGGATCATCTTCCATCATTCCATTGTCATCATCATGTTCTTGGAGAAATACAATATAATCATCCGGAATAGCATTCCTCCTTTCTCTCGTGGATCTCCTTAATGGCACTGGTTCTTGAGGTTGTTGAGTTTGTTCTTCTGGAACAATTACCTTATTTTGAATGAAGGGTTGTTCAACATTGTCTTGTTGAGGTTCTGGATTCATTTCTTGATCAATAATAGGTGTGTGAACTTGAATATTGTCAAAAGTGATAGTAGGAATTGGATTTGTAATTGAATCCAATTCCCCCTCAAAAGCAATGTCCCTAATCTTATTTCTCCTCCAAACTCAACTTTCTCAAAAAATATTGCAGTTCCTGTCTAAAAAATATTCCTAAGTGTGAGATCATAAAACTTATAGCCCCCTAGATTGTTCAGAATAACCAATAAAGTAGCTGATCACTGTTTTGGAGTCCAATTTCTTTTTATGTGGCCTGTAAGGCCTTGCCTCAGCTGGACATCCCCAAATGTGAAAGTGCTTTAGACTAGACTTTCGACCTGTCCAAAGCTCATAAGGGCTTTTTTTTTTTTGCAGCTGCTTTAGGTGGTACTCTATTGAGAATGTAAGCTGCTGTTTTTAATGCTTCTCCCCAAAGGGAATCAGGTCAGGTGAAATGAACTATCATACTCCTTACCATATCCTTAAGAGTCCTTTTCTAATCCTTGAAATTTGTCCCATTAGCATGGGAACAAAATTGATGTTAGCAGTTATTGAGGCAGTAGATGATAAACTAGCTGAATATAGAACAAAAATAAACAAATAAGCTCACATGAGAATCCATATAAAACAATAAATTCAAATAATGGTTAATCCCATCTCAAGATACCAAGCACAACGTTAATATCAAGTCTTTGGACAGTAACATTAACTGTAAGCGGTACTCTTGTTGTAGTAATCAAATATTGACTATAAATCATGTCAAATGATAAGTCATTCTTTGGACTGACTTATTGTTCACATGGAATACCTTATAATTGTCACATATTTATTACCACAGATGTGTATGAAATTCGGCCAAATATCAACTTACCTTTGGGTCAGTTAATAAACGCATGAATTACAAACACACAATCATCTTGATATTTTAAATAAATTAATCTACACAAAAGAGGTCACTTTGGCAACATTTTGTTTCAATTGATCTATTCAAAATATTAGACATTCATAAGAAAACCAAAACCATAATTTGAATTTAATTGTTTCCTAAAATTTTATCTTTTCCTTAATTTTATAATTTTACTTTATTTGTAGATAGATAATATCAATTTAAAGTGATAACAAAATTATAACAGAAAATGTGATGTATATTTATTTGAAATAATAACAAAACCATAACTGAACCATATCTATCTACTATTTTGATCATATCAAAATAATATCTAACTGAATTTTATTTATCCGTTTATAAGACAAATACTATACTGATAAATATCATCCTTTTCTATAAAATGAAGCCATAGTCATACATGAACACCTTATAATCTATCATTAACATATGTTAATGAAGTCATATGTTTCTTCCCGTGGGTCCCCCATGAGGGCCCCACATGCTGCCAAACAGCATACAACCTTGGTTCATTTCTGAAGTCATTACCCGTGGGCCCCATCCAAGCATAACTTCCAGATAAACTCTATGAATTATATCGGATTAATAATTCATTATAATAAAAAAAAAACCTTTATAAAAAACTGGGCCCCACCGGCATAAGACAGCATATAAACTCAAGACTTGATAAAAACATTAATTGAAGGATTAACTGGCAACGTGACCATATCTATCACCACGACAACCTTTTGATAATAGTGAAGGGATGTAGTACTCGCATGCTTTAGATGTATGTGTAACAAAATTAACTTCGGCTTTGTTCTTACATTCGTTCCAGAGTTCACTGATTGCTCAGCCTTTGGCACACTCCTCTTGCAACAAAGTCTCATATTTTTGTTCTTTCTTACAATGTCATTCTTTCTTTACCTGACTCTTCAATATCCTTTTGAAGATAGGCATTTGGTCCTTGAAATTTTTTTCTGATAATCCATCTCTTCTTTGTTTTCCTCATACTGCATCTTGGTTTGTAGCTTGACAATTCAGTTTTCTTCCATTGTTTCACGCAGTTTCTGGCTGAAGCCACCAAAAGTTTCTTCAAAAACCTTGGACTGTCTTCACTCATTTGTTACATACGGATCACAACCATCTCTTGGCCGGGCTTGTGTGGTACAGAGATACGGTTTTGAATTTTTTTTTTAATTAAACCTGGTGGGCCCCACGTCTTAAATGCTAAAACCGAATCTTAAAAATTGTATCTTAGTTAATGATAACATTACTAATGATAACATAATGATAACAGAACTAAATTTCAGAATTAACTAAATCTTAAGTGGATACATCAATTAATATCCATTAATTATACATCAATGGATACATCAATTAATATCCATCGAAATTAACTAAATCAACCGTATCTTAAATTTCAGAATTTTATAAGACATCACATCAAATGTGTGTGTCTACTTAACATGATTTGAAGCAATTGGTCTAATTACTTGATCAATCAAAATCATTAATTGAATTTCTTAAACAGAAAGATGAAATACCAAGAAAAATAAGATCAAAAGAAACCCTAAATTTCTTAAATTTCTTAAACAAGAAACCCTAATTTTTTTTAAACAAGAAACCTTAAATGCTTCAATTAATTCAGACAAGATGGCTCCGATACCAATTGTTGGAATTTTATATACACTTAAGAACATGCATAAAATATTAATAACAACCTAAAACATGTTTGTAGATCTTAATCATGTTGCAAAAGTGCTTCAATATAAAATCCTAGATCATGAAACTATAGATCTTTGCTAAATCAAAAGAAGAACAACATTAAAAGCGGAAGCACTAACCTGAGGCCATTGATGGAGATTGCGAAGAGGGTTTGGATCTTCCTATATAATACGCACTTCTATGAGAGGCCGTCTCTCTATTCTTCTGTTGATGGGGATGACAGATGGAATAAGAAGATGCGTATATACAGGGGACCATAACCCTAATTGATAAATATTGATTTTCAATTTTGCCCATCACAAAATAAGAAATTTACTTTACGGTCTCTACACGTGCTATATCACACTTTAAATTATATGCTTTTAACCCATTACTTAATCTTGATTAGATCACTTTAATTTGGGTTAGACTTTAGGATAGCAATCATACATTTAGTCACATATGTGAGCCCACATAGATTATTTTCCAACAAATTCTCCCATGAAACTGTTTACTCTGGAACCAAAAAAGAGATTCAGATTTTCATCATGTTTCGGGAGGGTGGCACTGAGAGGTGGTGTAATGCATATGAATTTGAAGTTCAGTTACTGGGCAGCTAGGAAGCTGAGTGCTATCATCTTGTAATGAAAAAATTATAAAAGCAAATGACATGGTAAGTTCTTGTTTTTGCACCTTAGTTCTGTGAATGCATTCTAGATCCTCCCCTTACTCTTTTGGCAAATGAGACTTTAAACTTGTGTTGTTAGATGTTCTAAGCTTATTTGTTAGACAGTCAGGAACGGTGCCATTTGCACTGGAAGTCGTTCTGCGTTGTAGGCTATAGCTATTTTGTTTTCACATATATTGCCATCTTCATTGGCTTATTTGGGTCTTCCTCTTCATTTAGCGCACATGAATGTTCAGCGCCATTAAGAAGTACATCTTTCCTTTTTAAATTTGGAAATGAGAAACTAGAATTTCCTCTTCAGAATACATACTAATTTGAAGATTCATGTTCTATATCCTTATGCATCAATATTAAAACAAATTTCATGAAATTATGTCAGTGTCACATTAATCAGCTCTTAAAATATTTAGCTTAGTCAATGCGATTTTTCTTTGTTTTGCTTCGTAAGAGTACACAAACAAATATGGTTTTCCAAACCAAGAGTATATCCAAAAAATTTAAACTAAATGAGTAAGCGATAACTAGTCTCAACTCTCAAGAAACTAGTAGATTTATTGTCATAATCAAAACTTCCACAGGTTCATAAAAAAGCGAACCGTTTAAACCATGATCATGAGCAAGTTCGTAAATATACTTATGAAAGATAAGTGGGTATAGGAAGTGTTGTTCCTGAGATCCACCTTTTTCTAAATATTCTTATAATTCTTCCATTGACTTACATTTCTACTTGAACCAGAAACATTAGGCATTTCTTATGTTATCAAATTATACATAGCGATAACTAGGCACTCATTAACATACTACATAGGCCCACTCCAAGCACCTTATTCTCTAATAATTATACATATATGGATCACGGCCGCGCTACATTGTGATTTATATATATTACATCCTCTGGTATTTTTTTTTATTGGAGAGTCTAACACACATAGTTTAGTCATCTGTCAGTGCATTAAGATAAACACTATCTTCACCAATGCCTTGATGTATAACTGTAAAGTGCATTAAACACCACAGTAAAAAAAAAATACTGAAGAGGACCATTTTATGCATGCAGTTATGGTTCACTGGCACTGGCAATGGCACGTTGGTTACACCTCTTGGGGTTTTGAGCGCACCAGTCCACCGCATCAATATAATGGTGGTTCCCTGTAATAGCTCCATCTATGCCCGAGTCAGTACCAACACCATTGGAAGGGATAAACATCAGCTTGCGGTTACTAATCTCGACACCTGATCCCTTTGAAGCACCAATCACCAAGCACATACAAGTGGCTAGCAAGAGAAAGGTTACTAATTTCATTGTTTTCACAATAACAATATTTAAGGGAATTTTTGAAGCAGTTATCTTACAAGGTAGTAGCGCAGTTTAATTTTGTTTCAGTGAAGGGGTTATATAGAGAGGATGTAAAGAAGATATATTGGAAGTGGGGAGGGCAAATGGAGGAGTAATAAGTGAACACAGGGCTAGGAATGTGATTTATTATATAATTTTAAGAAAAGACTAATTTGATGGATTAGCATTCCATTAATAAAATAAAATTGTTTATAGGGAAGTGGAGGCATCTGTTTATATAATGGAGGGGATGCTCTGTTATTTGCTTCGAATTTCATTAATAGAAATAGAATAGGCTTATTAAATTCAGCAAAGATATTTTCTAGTGAGAAGGATGTGCAGTTCGACTTTACATATAATGCACGTGTATTATTTTAAAATAAAATTTTAGAAATTGATAATAATTATTATATATGCTTATTTTCTTTCGGCAAAAAATAACCAGTCTTATTGTTATTTCTACTCTCTAGTCTCACCAGGATCCTCTCTATATCTAAGAATATATGATTATTTATAAATAAAATTATTTTATGTGCAATTCTTATACCTTTTTTTTCAGATCTTAAATGTCTTCCTAACTGTGTAAGAAAATAGAGACCGCTTACAAATTTATTCTATCAATATCATTCTCACAGGTAATGATGCACATAGACAATGTAACTAATGTTGAGGTTATAGACATCAACTATTTATATTCAAAAATAATTATATTATGCAATGTGTATAACGACACATGCTGTATATGTAGTCACGTCATTAATATATATCAGATCGTAAACCTATTGGTTGTAATCCGTTATGACACATTAGCCAATCAAGTCGGTATTGGTTATAGAACCTGAAAGGAGTAAGGTATCTTGAATCTCTAGGATATAAGGCTTTAAGAAAAACTATAGCCACCTAAGCGATATATCCTAAATTTTTTTGTTATCACCCTTTACAACTTTTGCAAGAGATACAGAGTATAGTTTGTCAGGGTTTTGATTGCGATTGGATCGGGATCGTGCCATTGATGAGAAAGTTAGGGTTTGAGGGATTTAGATTTGGGAAAGAACGAGATTTAGATTTTTATTTTCTATCCCAAAACTCATTACAAATCCTTATTTATAGGATTGAGCTAGGCGGTTTTGCTATAGGACAAAGAAGCTGAAAATACGTGCAACACGCACTAAAGCTTCCTTAATGCTTCTCGCCACTTGAACATTTAAAAGAAAAAACATAGGGCAAGGTGCGCATAGCGCGTGAAACTCTGATACAACTGATACAAAAAAACAAACACTAAATAAAGACTCAGCCACTTGCAGTTGACACTCATGGATGCTCCGTTGACTGTGCCTCCCTTCCGATAGCTCCATCAGCAATGTCAGGCATCCCTGACAACTCCTCCCCCCTTAAGAGCGAACTTGCCCCAAGTTCGAAGAGGGGAAATTAGGTGCGAAGGACATCTACATCCACCCAAGATGCAGATTCCACACTAGCATTTTTCCAGTTGATCAGGAGTTGTATTCCAACTTTATTGTCCTTCCTGAAGATCCTACGATCCAAAATCTCTTCAGGCTCCTCCTGCGATGCTTCATCCACCCACCAATGAGGCATGTCAGCTGAGATGTTAGGAAAATGTTCCCCGTAACACTTCTTCAGTTTGGAAACGTGAAAAACTGGATGTAAAGTAGCTCCTTAAGGAAGTTCTAGGCGATAAGCGACTGATCCAATCCTTTCCAGAACCCTATAGGGACCAAAAAATTTACTTGACAGTTTCTGGGGGGTTGAGTTCCTTACTGTAGCTTGTTTATAAGGCTGAAGTTTAAGAAAAACCAAATCACCAACAACAAACTCTCTTTCAGTGCACCTTCGATCAGCATAATGCTTCATTCGACTCTGTGCCTGTGTGACATTGTCCGTGAGTAGCTTCAAAATCTCATCTCTTGACATTAACTCTTCTTCCACTGCAGGAACACTTGAAGTTCCTCGGGTATAATGTAGAGGTGATAGAGGAGGCCTACTATAAACCCCTTCAAATGGTGTTAAACCTGTAGAGACATGCCAATTGGAGTTATACGAAAACTCTGCCCATCCAAGCCACTTAAACCACTCCTTGGGTTTTTGTCCACAAAAGCAACACAAGTACATCTCCAGTGCTTTGTTGAAAATTTCAATTTGGTCATCGCTTGTGGGTGATAAGCGGTCGACTGTTTCAACTAGCACTGTTGGATTGAGAAGAACTCTTTCCAAAATTTACTTATGAAGATGGGATCCATATCGCTCACAATGCTCCTTGGCATTCTATAGAGTTTGTAAATATGATCGATAAAGACTTGAACAATTGACTGAGCTGTATAGGGGTGTGTGATGTCGACAAAGTGTGCATACTTTGTTAAACGATCCACCACAACCATGATCACATTCCTGCCATTACTCTTGGGTAAACCCTCCACAAAATCCATTGAGATGTCCTCCCAAACTTGATTTGGAAAGCAGTGGATTCAACTATCCGGCAGGTAACACGGTCTCATTTTTATTCTGCTAGCAAATCAAACATCCACGTATCATCAATTTGACATCCATTGTGATCCCTTCCCACACAAAAGTTCTCCTAATCCTCTGCAATGTCTTATGAAATCCAAAGTGCCCCCTTCTCTTAAGGAATGGTGATCCAAGAAAATTGATTTCTTTACATATGCAGTGGGACTGATCAATATTTTTTTCTCTATAATACTAGACTCCTCTCACAAATTTATAGACTACAGGATCAAGCTCCCCCTTGTTCATCTTCTCTTGCAGTTTGGCGAAGTATGGATCATGTATCACCATTAATCTCACTTCCTCCAACCACCGTGGCACTACAAAAGTGATCTGAAAACATTGTTCCTGCTCCTCTTCTCTTCTGGATAGGCCATCTGCCACGACATTATCTATCCCTTGTTTATACTCTATTGTGAAAGTATATCCCAACAGCTTCCACAACCATTTCTCCTACATCTCTGTGTACATTTTCTGATCAAGAATATATTTGATGTTGCGTTGGCCAGTTCTGATAATGAAGGCATTCCCTAACAGATGTTGACATCACTGTTTGATGGCTTGTATGATAGCTAAGACCTCCCTCTCATAAGTGGAGAAAGCCAAGGCTATGCCCTTCAAAGCTTTACTCATATACTCTATTGGATGTGCTTCTTGCATTACAACAGCTCCTATACCCCCTTGTGAAGCATCAGTCTCCACCACAAAAGTTTTGAAAATCAGGGGCCTTTAGAACCGGGGTAGTAGTTGTTAGACATTTTATTTATTTTCGACTTAATCAAGTAAGTAATTTGATTAATTAGTTATGTGGACAAATATGTTATGTGATCCATTTAAATGGGAAATGGTAAATGATCAATATGGTAACTGATCAATATGGTAAATGATCAATATGGTAACTGATCAGTATGGTAAATGATCAAATGGTAACTGATCAATATGGTAACTGATCAAATGGTAACTGATCAATATGGTAACTGATCAAAGTAATTTCCCATGATTCTCTCCCCTCATTTAGAAAACCACACACCAATTTTGCAATTACAATAACTACTTTATGATGGCTAGAGTAGTATAAATATAAGAATGAAAAAGGTCACCAAACTCACTCTCTTATACAATTCTGATATGCACCATCTAAAGTGAGAAAGGAGAGTTTGGAACCAAAATTGAGATTGACAACATCAAGAGGCTTTTGGCGAAAACGGTTTCAGACTTCAAAACGGCAATGGCTGGAGGTACGATTATCAATTGCATTTTATAGCTTCCGCTTCCATTCATGTATATTCATATGGCGATTTGAGTATACATGAAGATTTGTTTTGTTTTGTCTTACATTTAATTTACATAAATGTGTTTTTTGACTTACATTTGGTATCAGAGCTTTAAAATTATCTCTGCCTTGCTTGTTATTTCATTTCACAAAAGGAAACGTCTGTGAAATCTAAGGATGATTTTAAACATTACTCTCCTATTATTGATTTCCCGTGTTGAATCTTTACTGGATTTGACCGATTCATCTTTAATTACTTTGGTTGGGTTTTGCCTAAATTTGTGCTAAATTTCGGTTTAGTTTTGGTTAATGAAGCCTAGCCGAACTTGGTAACCCAAGCCTATGCTATTGGTTTCTTTGCTAAATCGAAAATATAGTTATGAACAAATACTGATTTTGTAATTGATTGAGATCATGTTATTTTGTTAAAACTAGAAAACTTTAGTATTGTTTTGAAATAACTAGTTAAAGATGTTATGGCCATTAAAATTGTACATGATCAAAATATTAAAGAAATATGTCGAGTGATTTGTTAATTTTAGTAATTGGAGAGTAGTCACAGCATCTCTAGTTATTTTGAAATTTCTTATGAAATCACATATGGAAACTAGACATTAATTTGTAATTAATCATATGTAATATGATGAAATATGCCCACAGAAAATTTTATTATATTTTGTATGATTAATTAGGGTGAAATATTGAATTATATTCCTTAATCTACCCACAGGAATTAAGGAATGAATATGGTTTAATAGTTTCATCATATAGTTATGAATCTAATTTGAGTAGGACTTTGGCCCACAGGCATGTTTTATGTCACTAGATTCATATTTTTATTCATGATTTGCATTGGTAAAACATGATAAAGTTAAGTCTCAAATTTTTGTTTACAAGCATGTATGTATATTTTTTTGCAGCAATTTTACCCGGGAACATTTTTGATGTCAATTGTGACATTCCTGAATTAAAGGGTGATAACTATAAGGTGTGGAAAGAAAGAGTGCTTCTGCAATTGGGTTGGATGGATATCGATTATGCTATTCGGAAAGACGAACCCCCTAGTATAACTGAGACTAGCACTCCAGTTGCAGTTGATCTTTATGAAAAGTGGGAGCGATCTAATCGCCTCTCAATTATGTTCATAAAGACCAAACTTTGTGCTAGCATTCAGGGTTCCGTCGATAAGCATACTAAGGTTAAAGATCTCCTTAAAGCCATTGATGAGCAGTTTGTAGATTCTGACAAAGCTCTTGCTAGCACCTTAATTATGAAGTTTTCATCCATGAGGCACAATGAGTTTAAGTGTGTGCGTGATTATATCATGCGCATGAGGGATATTGCGGCCCAACTTAAGGATTTGGAAGTTACCATGTCTGAATCTTTCCTAGTACATTTCATTTTGTGCACTCTCCCTCCACAATATGGCCCTTTTAAGATCTCTTATAATACACATAAGGAATAAATGGTCAATTAATGAACTTATGACCATGCGTGTTCAAGAAGAGGGCAGATTGAGGATGGAAGAGGGAGAAAATGTGAACCTTACTACTACTTCTTCTTCAAAGAAGAGAAAGGATCACATTAAGGAAAAGGGAAAGGGAAAGCTTTCAGCAAACCAAGGCATAAAGAAGGAGTCTACATGTTTCTTTTGTAAAAAGAAGGGACACATGAAGAAAGACTGCATGAAGTTTAAGACTTGGCTTGAGAAGAAAGGTAATTTTCTAGCGTTTGTTTATGAATCTAATATGGTTAATATTAATTATAATACATGGTGGATTGACTCTGGTACTACAATCCATGTTTCGAATACCTTGCAGGGTATGACAAACCTAAGGAAACCGATGGGAAGTGAACACTACATCTATTCGGGTAGTCAGATCAGTTCACATGTGGAGGCCGTTGGGACATGCAGTTTAATTTTAAGTAGTGGTTTTAGTATGCATTTAGAAAAGACGTTTTATGTACCAGGTTTCACTAGAAACTTGATTTCAGTTTCAAGACTTGTACCTTTGGGAATTTTCTTTAGTTTTTCAGATTCTGGTTTCAGTGTTTTCAGAAATTCTGAAGTTATTGGATATGGTATTTTGTCTGATGGTTTATATCGTCTTTGTTTGCAAAATGATATTACTAATAGTTCTATGCATGTTAATACTGGGTTGAAAAGATGTATTATAAATGAGGACTCCTCTATTTTGTGGCACCGGAGATTGGGACATATCTCCATTGAGAGAGTTAAGAGATTGGTAAAGGATGGGGTACTTGGTACTTTAGACTTTACTGATTTCGATACTTGTGTTGGTTGCATTAAGGGAAAGCAAACTAATAAACACAAAATTGGTGCCAAAAGGAGTTCAAACCTATTAGAGATCATACACACGGATATTTGTTGTCCAGACATGAACGCTAATGATCCGAAATACTTTATCACCTTCATAGATGATTATTCACGATATATGTATCTTTACTTACTTCGTTCTAAAGACGAAGCTTTGGATGCCTTTAAATTGTTTAAGGCTGAGGTAGAGAAACAATGTGATAAGCACATTAAGATTGTAAGATCAGATAGAGGTGGAGAGTACTACGGTAGATACACCGAGAACGGACAAGCACCAGGTCTATTTGCAAGATTTCTTCAAGAGCATGGGATTGTTGCCCAATACACCATGCCTGGTTCTCCAGATCAGAATGGTGTAGCAGAAAGAAGAAATCGAACCTTAATGGACATGGTGAGAAGTATGAGGAGTAATGTTAAACTTCCATCATTTTTATGGGTAGAAGCTCTTAAGACGGCAGTGTACATATTAAACCGGGTTCCTTCCAAGGCCGTCTCAAAGATGCCTTTTGAGCTATTCAAAGGATGGAAACCGAGTTTGCAACATGTACGCATTTGGGGATGCCCGTCTGAGGTGAGAGTGTACAACCCACAAGAGAAGAAGCTAGACCCAAGGACCATTAGTGGGTATTTCAT
Organism: Hemerocallis citrina; assembly: GCA_017893485.1. NCBI lineage: Eukaryota > Viridiplantae > Streptophyta > Magnoliopsida > Asparagales > Asphodelaceae > Hemerocallis > Hemerocallis citrina. Next base: position 129,184,261 of record CM030359.1, read on the forward strand.
TGGATATGCTGAAAGGTCTAAGGGTTATAGATTCTATTGTCCGTCTCATAATACCAGGATTGTGGAATCAAGAAACGCTAAATTTCTTGAGAATGACTTGATTAGTGGGAGTGATCAATTTCAGGATATTGTTCCTGAAAAGGATTATGATCAACTTCCACCCACTGTTTCAAGTGACAAGTTGATTGTCATTCACGCACCTCAAGCTAAATTGCGTGTTAGACAGCCAACTGTTGAGGTTCCACAAGTTGACAACAATCTAATAGATCATGATGGTAATGAGGAACAAACAGTTCATCCTGAGGATCAACAAGTTCCATTGAGGAGATCTACTAGAACAAGGAAATCAACTATTTCTGGTGACTATTTAGTGTATCTGCAAGAATTGGATTATAATATTGGAGCCGACGATGATCCTATGTCATTTTCACAAGCCATAAGTTCTACAGATTCAAACTTATGGATGAATGCCATGAATGATGAGATGGACTCTATGGCATCTAACCGAGTTTGGGATCTTGTTGAGTTGCCAAATGGTGAAAAAGCCATTGGATGCAAGTGGGTCTTTAAAATAAAGAAAGACTCGCATGACAACATCGAGAGACATAAAGCTAGACTTGTTGCCAAAGGGTTCACTCAAAGGGAAGGAATCGATTACAACGAGACTTTCTCTCCTGTATCAAAGAAAGATTCTTTCCGAGTGGTGATGGCATTAGTAGCTCATTTTGATTTTGAGCTACACCAAATGGACGTGAAAACGGTATTTCTCAATGGTGATTTAGAGGAAGAGGTTTATATGAAACAACCTGAAGGATTCTTCTCTAAAGAGGGTGAGCATTTGGTTTGTAAGCTTAATAAATCCATATACGGGTTGAAACAGGCTTCCCGACAATGGTATGTGAAATTTCATAAAGTGATTACTTCATTTGGGTTCGAAGAAAATGTTATGGATCAATGTATATACCTTAAGGTCAGTGGGAGCAAGATTTGTTTCCTTGTGTTATATGTGGATGATATTTTGCTAGCAACCAATGATAAAGGGTTGCTATATGAGGTGAAACGATTTCTTTCAAGTAACTTTGATATGAAAGATATGGGCGAGGCATCTTATGTCATCGGCATAAAGATCCATAGAGACAGATCTCGAGGCATTTTGGGTTTGTCTCAAGAGGCCTATATCAACAAGGTCTTAGAGAGATTCGGTATGAAAGATTGTTCACCAAGTGTAGCACCTATTGTGAAAGGTGATCGGTTCAGTTTGGAACAATGTCCTAGGAATGACATTGAAAGGGAACGAATGAAAAATGTTCCATATGCTTCAGCTGTTGGTAGCATTATGTATGCTCAGGTCTGTACTAGACCCGACATTTCATATGCCGTTGGAGTATTAGGAAGATATCAGAGTAACCCAGGCATTGATCACTGGAAGGCTGCGAAGAAAGTAATGAGGTACCTTAAGGGTACTAAGGATTACATGCTTATGTATAGGCGGACTGATAGTCTTGAAGTGGTAGGCTACTCCGATTCTGACTTTGGTGGCTGCAATGATTCACGTAAATCCACATCAGGATATGTGTTCATGCTAGCTCACGGGTCTATATCCTGGAGGAGTGCCAAGCAGACCTTGATAGCCACTTCTACGATGGAGGCTGAGTTCGTTTCTTGTTTTGAGGCTACTTCACATGGTGTATGGCTGAAAGGTTTCATATCTGGGCTAAGAGTTGTTGACTCTATTAGCCGACCGATAAGAATGTATTGTGACAATTCAGCTGCTGTCTTTATGGCTAAGAATAATAAGAGTGGAAGTCGAAGTAAACACATCGACATAAAATATCTAGCCGTAAAGGAACGTGTGCAGGAAAAGAAAGTGATCATTGAGCACATTAACACTGAATTGATGATAGCTGATCCCTTGACTAAAGGCATGCATGTTAAAGGATTCAAGGATCATGTAATCAGAATGGGACTTGGTTCCATTATGTAGCACATTCATTATGTTTGTCTGAAACATTCATTTAGTTGGATTATTTCTCGTTTGGAATTGTGTACGTACTTAATTTGGTTATTTGTTGAGAAATATCATTATGTTGACCTAGAGTAAACATATGGTCTACTCATTAAGTTAAGTGTGAGTGGTGAAAGACTAAGTATATTGTGACACATGGAAGATTAATTCTTGCTCTTAAAGAGAATTAGTCAACATGATTCGTATACGGAGTCTCTCTCGTTAAATGGATCAAGTGGGAGAATGTTAGACATTTTATTTATTTTCCACTTAATCAAGTAAGTAATTTGATTAATTAGTTATGTGGACAAATATGTTATGTGATCCATTTAAATGGGAAATGGTAAATGATCAATATGGTAACTGATCAATATGGTAAATGATCAATATGGTAACTGATCAGTATGGTAAATGATCAAATGGTAACTGATCAATATGGTAACTGATCAAATGGTAACTGATCAATATGGTAACTGATCAAAGTAATTTCCCATGATTCTCTCCCCTCATTTAGAAAACCACACACCAATTTTGCAATTACAATAACTACTTTATGATGGCTAGAGTAGTATAAATATAAGAATGAAAAAGGTCACCAAACTCACTCTCTTATACAATTCTGATATGCACCATCTAAAGTGAGAAAGGAGAGTTTGGAACCAAAATTGAGATTGACAACATCAAGAGGCTTTTGGCGAAAACGGTTTCAGACTTCAAAACGGCAATGGCTGGAGGTACGATTATCAATTGCATTTTATAGCTTCCGCTTCCATTCATGTATATTCATATGGCGATTAGAGTATACATGAAGATTTGTTTTGTTTTGTCTTACATTTAATTTACATAAATGTGTTTTTTGACTTACAGTAGTCATATCCCTGTTCAATTTATCAAATGCAGCTGCTGCCACAGACGACCTTTTAAAAGCATTCTTTTTTAGCTGAGTGAGGGCAGCTGCTATGCCTCCATAGTTTTTCACAATCCTTCGATAGCACACGGTTATGCCAAGGAATCCTCGTAACTCCTTCACAGTACTTGGTGTTGGCTAGCTCTCAACTACCTTGATCTTTTCATTATCTACTCTGTACTTATAACATGACCTAAGTATGCCACCCTTTCTTGGCCAAAGCTGCATTTGGACTCCTTTGCTACCAGATGATTTGAGATTAGGACTGCCAGAACTTGAGATAAATGCATGAGGTGTCCCTCCCAAGTAGAACTATAGACGAGGATATCATCAAAGAATACTAACACAAACTTGCGGAGATACTCCTTAAAAAACTCATTCATGAGGCATTGGAATGTTGCGGGTGCATTAGTAAGCCCAAAGGGCATTACTAAGAATTCAAAGTGTCCATGGTGGGTGCGGAATGCAGTCTTGGGAATATCGGAGTTCTTTACTCTAATTTGGTGGTAACCAGACCTGAAGTCAATTTTTGAGAAGAATCTTGCTCCATGTAGTTCATCAAGCAATTCGTCTATAACTGGTATTGGGAATTTGGCTTGGATGGTTTGGTTATTCAAAACTCTATATTATGTTATGACCCAAATTGCTCCTAGGGCCCATTGGGCTTAGTATCTTCATATATGTAATAATTAGAATCAAATGAATACAATCAACATTTTTTTGCCCTATCTCTCTCTCCTACAGTCGGCTGCCTTCTTCTCCCTCTCTTCTCTTCATCTTCTCAAAACCCTAACAATCCACAACCCATTCAAAATCCTAACAAACTGGTATCAGAGCCAACACCAAAACACCTTCTCCCGATCCCTTCCAGTCACCATCCTCTTCTCCCGATCCCTTCTCCCAATCCTTCCTCTTCTTCCAGTCACCGTCCTACTTCCAGCCGTCGCGACCGGTCCTTGCATCCAGATCTGATCCCGTGGTGATTACTTCTTCCAGTCCAGATCTGATCCCGTGGTGATTACTTCGTCCAGTCCAGAGCTGATTCCGTGGTGATTGCTTCGTCCATCCAGATCAGTAGAGGTGGCTTTGGTATTGATCAGATCAGATCAGTGGAGGTCTTCTCAGTCCAGATCTTCGTCGGGTTTCTTGGTCTTCGTCGTCGGGAGCATCGGAGGAGAAGGATATCAAGAAGGAAGGTTTGATTTTTGTGATTTGAGTAATTAATTTTTGGAGAAAAAATTTGGTGTTTTGTTGAATTGGGTTGAAGAAATTTGAATGGATATGTCGAAGAAATATGATATTGAGAAGTATGATGGAAAGACGAGTTTTGCATTATGGCAAGTGCGTATAGCAGCGATTTTGTCAAGCCAAGGCGTTAAGGATGCCATTTTTGGTCGAGAAAAATTGATTGATGCGGTGGCGGATAAGAAATGGAGAGAGATGGATGATAAAGCGCTCTCTATTATCCAATTGTGTTTGAGCGATTCGACATTGCAAGAGGTCCTAACGGAGAAGACCGTTAAGGCTTTGTGGGAGAAATTGGAGAACATCTAAATGAAGAAGTCCCTCACCAATCTACTGCGGTTGAAATTGCGCCTCTACACTCTTCGCATGGTTGAAGGTACATCAATTTCCGATCATATTACGGAGTTTGCATCTATTTTGAATGACTTAAGTAAGATTGATGTTAAGGTGGAGGATGAGGACCAAGCCCTTTTGTTATTATGCTCATTGCCAGCATCATACAAGGCTTTTAGAGATATGTTGATTTATAGTAGAGATAAAATTTCTCTAGAGGATGTTAAGAGCAATTTGCAAGCCAAGTTGCACATTGATAGTGAAATGACCAATAATGAGAAAGGGAGCCAAGGTGTTGGTTTAGTTGTTGATAGAGGTAGGTCATGGGACCGAAACTCGAAAGATACAAGGACCTGTTCGAAGTCTAGGTACAAGAATTTGACGTGCAACTATTGTAAGAAGAAGGGACACATTAAGGCCGATTGTTTCAAGCTCAAAAATAAACAAAAGACGGATAGTAAAGGTTCTTCTTCGGAGGAGGCCAATGTGGCCGAATGTGACATGGTTGATACTCTTTGTGTGACAGATACTAATGTTGATGATATACATTGTTGGGTGATGGATACAGGTGCTTCGCAACACATGACTCCGAATAGAGATTGGTTTGAGACTTATGAGCCTACGGATGGTAAGGTTCTCATGGGGAACAACAATATGTGTAAGGTTGCCGGGATTGGTTCGGTGACAATTAAATTCCATGATGGAAAGGTCCGAAGGTTGACGGGTGTGAGGCATATACCCGATTTGTCTAAGAATTTGATTTCTTTGGGGTCTCTTGAAGAAAAGGGGTGTAAGTTCCAAAGTGAAGGTGGAGTCCTTAGAGTCTCTAAAGGGGCTCTCACAATCATGAAGGCGAAGAGAATTGAAACTCTTGATTTCTTACAAGATTCCACGGTCACGGGCTCAGCCGCCATTGCACGTTCGGGTACTATGTCGGATGAGGATACTACTAGGCTCTGGCATATGAGATTAGGGCATATGAGCGAGCGAGGAATGAACATTTTGAGCTAGAGAGGTTTGTTGTGTGGCCAATGCATGGGCAACTTGGAGTTTTGTGAGCATTGTGTATTTGGCAAGCATAAGAGGTTGAGCTTCTCCACGGCCATTCCTTCGACCAAGGGAACACTGGACTACATCCATTCGGATCTTTGGGGACATTCTCGTGAGCCTTCCAAAGGTAATGGTTCTCGTTACATGCTTACTTTCATTGATGATTTCTCAAGGAAGGTTTGGGTTTATTTCTTGAAAGAGAAAAGTGATGTGTTTCGCACCTTCAAAGAATGGAAGTCACTTTTGGAGAACCAAATGGGAAGGAAAGTTAAAAGGTTGAGAACCGATAACGGTTTGGAGTTTTGCAACCGTGAGTTTGATAATTTTTGCAAGGCTGAAGGGATTGTTTGGCACAAGACGGTGCTCAACACTCCACAACAAAATGGTGTTGCAGAAAGGATGAATAGGACACTACTTGAAAGGTCTAGAAGTATGCTTTCAAATGCGGGTTTGGGTAAGGAGTTTTGGGCGGAAGCCATTAACACATCTTGCTATTTGGTAAATCGATCTCCTACCACTTCAATTGAGTTGAAGACACCCGAAGAAGTGTGGTCGGGTAAGACGGCCGATTATTCGAATTTGAGGGTGTTTGGTTGTCCTGCTTATGCACATGTGAATGAAGGAAAGTTGGAGCCTAGATCGAAGAAGTGTATTTTTGTTGGGTATCCCACAAATGTGAAGGGATATAAGTTGTGGTGTCCCGAATCATCCAAGTTCCTTATTTCAAGAGATGTCATTTTCAATGAGTCGGCCATGTTGAAGGCAAATGATGTTGCACCCGAGCTGACTATTAAGGAGAATGAGACGGTTGAGAAGAAGGTGGAGTTTGAGGTGCCAGTCCAAGAAGGTGATGATTTGATCTCACATGATGATGTCAATTTGGAGGAAGCCCAAGAAGAGGTACAACCATATGCATTGGCAAGGGACCGAGCTAGAAGAGAAATAAGACCACCTACAAGGTATGGATACTCCGACTTCGCTTATTGTTTGGCAATTGCAGAGGATGTGGAGTATTGTGAGCCAACTTCCTACAAGGAAGCCATTTCTTCTAAAGATGCGGCCATTTGGGTTGCCGCTATGAATGAAGAGTTACAATCTTTGCAACAAAATGAGACTTGGTCTCTTGTGAAGCCTCCGAGTGGTAAGAGGATTGTGGGTTGCAAGTGGGTGTTTAAGAGGAAGATTGATGGCTCAAATTCCGCGGATTTTCGATACAAGGCAAGGCTAGTGGCTAAAGGGTATAGTCAAGTCCAAGGTGTGGACTTCAATGATGTGTTCTCTCCTATAGTTAAGCACACCTCCATTCGAGTTTTGCTCTCTTTGGTGGCAATGAAGGATTTGGAATTGGAGAAAAATGGATATGAAAACTGCCTTCTTGCATGGTGATTTGGAGGAGCAAATTTACATGAGCCAACCGGAGGGTTTTGAGGTTGCGGAAAAGAAGGACCGTGTGTGTCTTTTGAAGAAGTCCCTTTATGGCCTTAAGCAATCACCGCGGCAATGGTATAAGAAGTTTGACTCATTCATGGTGAGTATTAATTTCCATCGTTCCAATTATGATAGTTGTGTTTATTTCAAGAAGTTGGATGGTGGGGATTTCATTTACTTGTTGCTATATGTGGATGACATGTTGATTGCATCCTCAAACTTGAAAGAAGTTAGGAGGTTGAAAGAGCAACTAAGTTCGGCATTTGAGATGAAAGATTTGGGGACCGGCCAAAAGGATTCTCGGGATGGAGATTACAAGGGATAGGTCCAAAAGAAAGTTGTTTATTTCACAAAAGAGTTTTGCCAAGAAAGTGCTATGCCGTTTTGGCATGGAGAAAGCGAAAGTTGTTTCAACACCTCTTGCGGCGCATTTCAAGCTTTCGGCCGCTTTAAGCCATAAATCCTATGATGAGAAGAAATATATGGAAAAGGTTCCATATTCGAGTGCGGTCGGGAGTCTTATGTACTTGATGGTGTGTACTCGACCCGACATTGCTCAAGCCGTTAGTGTGGTAAGTAAATATCTCTCTTGTCCGGGGAAAGGGCATTGGGAAGCGGTGAAGTGGATCTTCCGCTATTTGAGAGGTACTATTGATGCTTGTTTGGAGTTTGGTAATGGCAAGAAACTAACGGATTTTGTGCATGCGGATTTTGCGGGTGATTTGGACAAGAGGCGTTCCTTGATGGGTTATGTTTTTATCCTTGGAGATTGTGCAATTAGTTGGAAGTCTACACTTCAAGCCACCGTTGCTCTCTCAAGTACTGAGGCCGAATATATGGCAATTACTGAGGCTATTAAGGAGGCTATTTGGCTCAAGGCGTTTGTTGGTGAGATGTCTTTACTCGAGGGTCCTATTACGGTGTTTTGTGACAACCAAAGCGCGATTCATTTGACCAAGGACCGCATGTACCATGAGAAGACGAAGCACATTGACATTCAATACCATTTTGTTCGAGATGTGATCTCGGAAGGCAAGGTTGCCGTGAAGAAGATTGGTACCGAATCGAATCCGGCCGATATGCTCACAAAGCCTCTTCTAATTGCAAAGTTCAAGCTTTGTTCAAGTTTGATGTCGGTTTGTTTCTAGCTAATTTGAGATAGTTTTGTTTTTAGCATGTTGCTAGTATATCTTTATGTTTACCTTTGTTTAGGTTATGTTTGCTTTATGCATTTGCTTTATGTTTTAGTTTGTTTTAGATGCAATTTGGTTCAAGGTGGAGATTGTTATGTTATGATCCAAATTGCTCTTAGGGCCCATTGGGCTTAGTATCTTCATATATGTAATTATTAGAATCAAATGAATACAATCAACATTTTTTTGCCCTATCTCTCTCTCCTACAGCCGGCTGCCTTCTTCTCCCTCTCTTCTCTTCATCTTCTCAAAACCCTAACAATCCACAACCCATTCAAAATCCTAACACTCTATAATCTACACACATGCGCCAACTGCCATCTCTCCTTTTAACCAAAATTATCGGGGATGCATAATGGCTATTCCTAGGCCGTATAAAGCCAGAGGACAACATTTCTCGATTTCATTTTTGTGCAGGTATGGGTGTTTGTATGGCCTAATACAAATAGGTTTATGCCCTTCAACTAAGGGTATTTGGTGATGGTGATCAACTTCATGCTCAGGAGGTAATGTAGTTAATTCAGAGAAAATCTCAGGAAATTTTCTTAATAGCTGCTAAATTTCATCAGGGAAGCAACTAAGTGTGGACAAACTCTGGAACTCTTCGACATGAGTATTAAGCTCTTGAACTTAGATCATATACGCTTGACATACACAGCTGTCGATTCTCCCAAGCTCATCTGCATTCATCAATTGTAAGAGGGTGTTCACAATTCCCTGCAATCTCCTCATCATGCCATCCACTCTGAAATCCATAGTCATGCGACTGAAGTCCATCGTGACGGGACCCAATGACCACAACCAATGCGCTCCCAACACTATCTGAGCTGGCCCTAGAGGAAGTAATAATATCTCAGCTTGTAGATTAACACCTTGAACAGAGAAATTGACCAACTCCACCTTTCCTTCATACATTGCCTCACCATTTTCAACTGTAACTTTGTATCTGGGCTCTTTATTAACCTACAGTTTGGCCTTGATAGCTGTCAGGGGATCAAGGTAATTGTGGGTGGATCCTATATCGATTAAGATGTTAACTTCTCTCCCCTTAACTCTTCTCTTAACTCTCATTGTTTGGGGTAAACCTGAGTTCCAACCAAGGCATGAAACGATATTTCAGGTTGAGATGTAGGTGTAAGAGAAGTCTGCATTGTGGTTTGTAGTTGGTCTTCAGCTTGGACAACTTCAAACTGAGCTTCTTCACCCTCCTCCTCCTCCTCCTCCTCCAGCCCTTCGAGGATGTAGAATTTTTGTGCCCTACAAATGTGCCCTTGGGTGTACTTCTCGTCACAGTTGAAACATAACCCCATAACTTTTTTCTCTGTCATTTCTTGGGTATTCAGGCGTCGAGGTACAAAATTGGATGCTGCACTTGTGGTAGTTTGAGGGTTACTGGTAAAGGTGTGAGGATTAGGAACTTTAGCATTGGTTATAGTAACAGAGGGTGGGTGCTTGGAGGCAAATGAAGGTCTATAACTTCTCTTCAAGCAAGCTATCTTCTCTTCAAATCCACGAGCTAATCCCATAGCCTCATTCACATTTTTGGGCCTCTGTGACTTGACATCCCAACGTATCTCGTCTCTTAAACCACTTATGAATGTGCTGAGGTAGTGAGCCTCTGTCCACCCTTCTACAAAATTAGATAGCCTGTCAAACTCTTGAATGTACACTTCAACATCACCCTTTCGTTGTAATTTGGACGGAATTCCATCGTAATCTTGAAATTCTGTAGGCCCAAACCTTGTAAGCAATAGCTCAAGGAATGTTGTCCACGTGATTTCATGAATCTTCGGTTTCACATGCCTTTTGAACCATTGAGCTGCCCTGTCTCCCAGATTCAATGATGCATGCTTCAATTTCTGTGCTTCAGGGATCTCACAGAACTCCGAGAACTACTCTGTTCCACATATCCACTCCGTGGGATCTCCTTCTTGGAAGATCGGGAACACAACTTTAAATGGAGTCTTAAACACATTTCCCCCATTACTATACCCCGTTGGGTTAATGGAGTTAGGGTTAGGGATGTTTACCTCGCTGTTGAGGATCTGTTGAGGTGGATACGGAAGCAGAGGAGGGTTTGGGGGGGGTCGTGAAGGTGTTTGCTGCATCATCATCATCATTGCCTCCATCCGAGCTTCCATAGACGAGAACCTCTCTTCAATGCTGGTGGCGATGGCCTCCACCTTCTCAGTGAGGTACCCAGTCTGATGTTGAACTTCCGCCATTTGACTTTGTAGGGTCGCTACTTCTCCTTCAATAGTCATACTTCCTTCATTGTGACCATCATCGTTGTCGTGTCCTGCTCTGATACCAGGTTGTCAGGGTTTGATTGCGATTGGATCGGGATTGCGCCATTGATGAGAAAGTTAGGGTTTGAGAGATTTAGATTTGGGAAAGAACGAGATTTTTATTTTTAATTTCTATCCCAAAACACATTACAAATCCATATTTATAGGATTGAGCTAGGCGGTTTTGCTACAGGGCAAAGAAGCTGAAAGTACGTGCAACATGCACTAAAGCTTCCTTAATGCTTCCCGCCACTTGAACATTTAAAAGAAAAACATAAGGCAAGGTGCGCATAGTGCGTGAAACTCTGATACAACTGATACGAAAAAACAAACACTAAACAGAGACTCAGCCACTTGCAGTTGACACTCATGGATGCTCCGTTGACTGTGCCTCCCTTCGGATAGCTCCGGTAGCAATGTCAGGCATCCCTGACATAGTTGAAATTAAGTAAGTGGTACCTTCAATTGCCAGGGTCCATATGCAATTTCATGTCTACAGAAAATTGCTTAACATTATCTGTACCACCATATACTCATATAGATGTAGTTTGCCCCACTGTGAGTCATTTTCTTAAGTAGCTCTGGAGTTGGGCTCTGCTAAGATTTGGTAGGCCCAGGGGCGGAGCTATGTGGGGGCCCAGGGGGGCCCGGCCCCCCCCCCCAAAATTTTGAAAAACCGCTTAAATTTTTTGAATTTTTTTTTTAAAAACCCCTTAAATCTATTAAATTTCATTATTTGCCCCCCCTAAAAATTATGAAAAATATCTATATATTTATATATAGTTATAGAATTTTTTCTTGGCCCCCTGAAAATTTTGTTCTGGTTTCGCCCTTGTTGGTAGGTAGTAGTTAACTAGTTTGGTAAGAATCAAGTCTTCCTATTAGCCACCCATACAGCCAGGTAGCAGAGTCTTCCCTAATCCTAAAAGTATAATTTTGCCCTTAATTTCATCATGAACGTGTTTGGTTTTACTGTTTTGAATCCTCCAATCCATAAATCCACATTTTCATTTTCAACTGTAAAATAAATTGGAGTTCAATTCATCCCAATGCATTATATGCACGTGAATGTTTGTTTAATATAATAACATTGTAGGGAACAAAGTGTGATTAGGGAGACTAATATTGCTCTCCTACATAGAATGCAGATGAGGTGTTCGACAAATTGCCTGACAGAGAGAGAGAGAGAATTGGCAATGTTGCGGTTCTTGGAGAGCAATTGGGTGGCATTGATTTCTTCACATGATGGAGAATTCAACCAGGTAATAAATCTTTTTAATTCTTCTATTTTATCACAATGGAAACACTCTTATCAATTTTGTACTCTTAGATTTTAAAAGCGTGAATGTTTCTCTTTATAGCCTAGTCGGAAAGGACCTCATTTGTTCCGAGAGGCTGCATATTAATAGCATTGTATATACAGATTCCTCAAGTCCTTTTGGTTTTGGCAAGCACGTTATTACACACATCAATTGACTGCTCGAACAGAGGTTCATTGATTACTATACTAAGTGGCTGTGTTTTAACTGTAAGGCTAGCAAATCAGGCATGTGTGGTTCTTTCAAAGCAATTTGTCTCTGTTTTGTTTGATGTAGTTGGTGCAAAAATAAAGTTTCTTATTTAGTGCAGTCTAGTTGTAACTACACAGTCTACATTTCATTAAAAATCCACCATTTTGCATCTCCTACTACTGTAGTTGGAATTCGTTTACGAGTCACGACAAATCAAACAATTGCATGTCGAACCAACTTCATTAAGCCTGAAAACTGCAAAGAACATGAAGTTGTAGCTAGGCTAAACGCACACTTTATGCCTTCAATGAATCTGAATGATAATTGTGGGGTTAGAATTTCTGCATTGTTTTATCATTTTTTTCATGTTGATCAGTACAGATGACAGTGGGGTCATCTTCATCTGCATATCCTTTTCATCCATATTTATAGAAGTTCGGATGTCTGAAGTCTCTTTTCCTATTTGGATGCCTAATTAGGCCATCCCATCTAGGAATATTCTCAGACCGTCCTATTGTCACATTGTTGTTCTTATATTAACACAGAGTGGTTTGCAAATTAGGAATCACATTCACCCAAAGACCCACTCATGCATACAATTTGATTCAATGGACTGGTTATCTGAATTATTACTCACAACAACTATGAAGCACTAACACTTCTGGCCTGCCCCACATGACATATGCCAGTTTAGTGTAGTTATCAAAATTTTCTCAGTGTCTGTGTCTCATCGTGATCGTGTTGGCATGTCGGTTTCCAAGAGTGGTTCTTAGGTTACCGAGTAATGTCAAATTAAAGCACGGTGTTATATCTTAGCTCATTTGATGAGAATATGGAAGCAAATTATTTAAAAGAAAAGCATAATGAAAATGTAATTGTGCTTTTGCTGTATAGTTGAACTCATAAAATGAGCAAATTTTGGTTGTTAATGTCAACAAAAGTGAGAACCCTTAGTGCGTGAAAATCATAAACCACTAATTGGGATAGGATTTACATGATCCTGGAATAGATATAATCATGATGTAGATTATAAACTCCATTATTCACAGTGGTAATCAGTTTTTTTTTTTTTTTAAAGGGTGGAGAAATCCACTAGCTTAGTGGTTTTTCCTGTCACACTATCATGAAGGGAACTTAATTATTTTTCTGTCAAATTGTTTTCTCGATAAATATCAACTAGATAAAGATTTCCCATAAAGCATGAGTTACGATTGGACTTCTCTAAGACTATAAATGATTATTGATGAATAAACATACATATAATTTTAGCTAATAGAGTCTGCACATTACGTTTTGGAAGATAGGGCATGATGTACTATCAATCTAAGTTCTACCTTTTTCTTGGTTAGGTGCATGTTTTGTGACCGATGTCCAGGGCATGTGGTTTGAGTAGTGCCTGCAACATTTCTGTATGAAGAGTTTTAAATGTAGTTCATTACAAAAAGTTGTTGTTAGTATTGGACAATTACAGTTGAAGAAATAGAAAATGTAGAAATAAATATCCATGGATTTCTTTTTGCAGTATTAGGGGGTAAATACTGTCTCAAGAAAGAGAAAAACCTGGTTTATTGAAATTCCCCTGTTCAGACAAGTTTTCACAGTAAGAACATAAAAATGTGCATGATGAGTTGATAGAAGGACAGGTAGCAGGTAATATTGTCTAAGTTTATGTTAGCTTACTCTGCTACAGCTTACATTCTTTACCGTTTTTTCACCGCATGTGACAACCAGGGCCGGTCATGAGGTATTTAAGGCCCAGGGCGGAAAATAAAATTGTGCCCTTATAGATGCACCTGTATTTTTATATATATTAATAAAATATGATATAACGGTTGGGGGATAAAATCAATACCCCGAAAAATAAAGATTACCTTGTTTTGTTTTATGACACCAAATACTTCATATTTTCTATTAAGCATAGTAATAGCAATTCTTACACCTTAAAAAAATGTCATCTAAAATTGATTTCTTCTTGCATTTTTAGAAGCAAAATCATCAATTCTATGTTCAACCTCAATATTTTTCAACATATTTTTTCAGTACTTAAAATTGCTAATTCATTTAACCTATCTTGAGTCATAGTTGTTCACAAATAATATTTTAATAATTTTAATTTTAAAAAGCTTCTTTCCGCAGATGTCACAGTCACAAGTACAGTCAATAAAATCCTATAAACAACCAAAATATTTGGAAACATATTATTTTTTTGTTGTTGCAAACTCCATAATTTTAATGGAATGTCATGATTTATCTGTTTCATATGCTTCACTTGGTAGCATTTCTTGCAATATTTGTAATTCTGAAGGTAAATAATTCGCATCAATATCAGGCATCTCACCATGTTTCAAAGCAATTTCAAGTTGCATACAGTAATTTTTTATTTCATCATCATCCAATGAAACTAACCGTGAGCATCAAACAAAAACCCAAATATAGATTGAAAATTTTGTATTTGTTCTAATCTACTCTTCAATTGAGAAAGTGTCATATCAACTAAAATAAGAAAATAATCAATTCAAAATTTTTTAAAGCAGATTGTTGTTCCCTATTTGTATCAGAAATCTCATCAAAATGTCTCTTTCTAAAAACCTTACGTTTTACAGAAAATAAGGGCTCAAATTCTATTTTAGATGCAATTTCTTTAGCTTCAATCGTAGCAAAAGTAAATCCATTTTCTCTATATTTTTCAAAAAAAATGAAACCAACCCTTCCAAGTTTTTAATTGCAACATCAAAAAGCATATCTTCATACTGCAATTTTTTACTCACTAAGTTTATCTTGTACAAAATTTCATGTAAAATAATCAAATTAAAAACAAAATCAAAACTTAAAAATTCACCCGATGCTAATTTCTCAGCATCCCAACTCACTTTAGAATCATCAGAAATTTCTGTTAATTTAATTAAAACTTGTTTCAGAATGTAATAAATAGCTAAAAACACTTATTGAACCATTAATTAGCAAACATGAATTTAAAAAAAAAAAATCGAAAACCACTAATTAGAAAACATGAATTAAAAAGGTAAAAAATAAATAACCATTAATTAGTAAACAGGAATATAAAAAGTAAAAAAAAATTTGCTCTAGTTTAGAGTTGAACTCAAGACCTCTAGACCTCGAGACCTTCCCCGCTTACAAAACAAGTGTTCTAACCGAACTAAGCTTGACCTTTAGCATTCCTAATTTAAATATTAATTACTTATTAATTAGTTAGTGTTACAAACACATTATACTTACAAAATTTTGTACCCCTCATCTGAATTCGGCCTTGGGCAGTCGCCCAGCCTGCCCTGGGCCATGGGCGGCCCTGGTGTCAGTATTACCACTATGGTATACCTATATATACAGAAGCTAAGTAACATACCAAAATATCAGTTTGTAGTAGATTAATGTCAACTAAAGCAAACTGAATTCCACATCCTTGTAACATTTTAAGCATATTTGAATGCTAAATTGACATACCACACGCGTGTGTGCCCTATCACACACCCACAACCCATTTTGATGAAAATCGTATGGTCATTTCTTGATGAATCATGTTGTTTATATTAGTGACTATCTCTAAAAAAGACATAATTATTATATATGTTAGGATTTGTGATCCGATACACGAGCACAAGGGTTTAGAGAAGAAGAAGCGAGCCAGCAAACAGAGAGCACAACAACAACAACAGTGCATGATGCAGTCAACTGCAATGGGTAGGCTGCACTCGACAAGGATTTGACAGTCGACTGCCAGGGCAGCAGTCGACCGTGTTTGCTCTTTAACTTGCTCAAACTCAAAGCAGTCGACTGCCTTGTTCGCAGTAGACCGCAACGGTGCAGATTCAGGAAATCAATCTATGGTTAAGATTAAATATTGTGTAATCCTGTGTGTATTGTATGGTGTACATTTCTAGGGTTATTCCATTGTGAGTCCAAGTGAAAGAAAGATACCTAGCGACTCGTTATTGAGAGGGGGAGAAAGAGATAAACCCTACACCTTGGTGGGGAGACCTTGGGTGATTGTAAACTTGTTTCTCTTCGTATTCTCTAGTGGAAATTTTAAGGTGTGCCCCTGAAAGGGAAAGTAGATACTGCATTGGGTGAACCTCGATAAAAATCTTGTGTGTTTGTGTGTTGTTGGCTTTGTTTGTTTGTGTTTTTTTGATTCGATTACTTGTCTCGGGTTGGGTATTGAACTCAACAAAGTGGTATCAGAGCACCATGTTGGTTTTGAGATGGGAGACAAAGGGAAAGTCAGAAGGTTTGAGGGAATGGAGTTCAATATGGAAGATCCAGATGATAGCGTATCTCCGACAGAAAGAACTATATGATCCATTGTTTGACACAAAGCCAGAAGGAGCGGAAGTAGATCCGATTGTGTTGGCGGCTTGAAATCGTTTGGATCAAATGGCGCTTGGGTAAATTTAGTTGTCACTGAGTAAAAACGCTATTCTATATTGAGAAGGAAAAGACTGCAAAGAAGGCAATGAAGATTCTCACAGACATGTATGAGAAACCGTTCGCATTGAATCAGATTCTTTATTTGAAGAAGTTAGTCAAAATGAAGTTGTCAGAGAGGGGTTCAGTGGCAGATTATGTGAATAATTTCTGCATGGTATACAATCAATTGGAATCGTCAGGATTGAAGTTTTTTTAGAGAGCACATGCAATGTTACTACTGTATAGCCTCACCGACAGTCCGGTAGAACAAACTATCACAAATACTATGACTGATTCAACTACTCTGAAGGATGTTATGGGCAATATCATAAATGAGGGGATGTTATGGGCAACATCATGAATGAGGAGGTGAGAAAAAAGAGAAATAGAGAGTCTTCGTCATCATTTAGCAACTCTGCATTGTCAGTTGAGATTCTTGAGAACCATGAGAGAAGCACTAACAGAGGGATGTCAAAAAGCAAAAATCATAGGTCAAAGTCTAGAGCAGGAAATCGCAAAGGTGAGTGTTGGCATTTTCAAAAGCCGACACATAAGAGACCAAAGAGAAGAGTACAAGAAAAAGCAAGGTGAGTCACAAGGAGCTAATGTGGTAAGCAACAAAATTTTCTTAAATAATTTGTGTTTATCTGTTGGAGTTTATTTGATGCATGCTGATTGATTTATAGATTCAGATATTGCTTTTCATTGTATATCTATGAGGGATGCTTTTGAGAACTATACGGCAGGTGATTTTGGTTCAGTCACAGTTGGGAATTGGCAAAGATGCCTAATTATTGGAAAATGCACAATTACAATGAAAGCTCACAATGGTGGGTAACTTGTCTTGTATGAAGCATTACACATTCCAGGCTTGAAGAAAAACTTTATCTTGACTAGAAAATTGGATATAGAGGGGCTTACGACAACATTTGGTATGGAGAGTGAAAGATTACTACAGGTGCTAGGTTCGTTGTAAGAGAAAAATGTATTGGCATGTTGTACTTAGTCAGAGATAATTCAGGTGAAATCATTGCCACGACATCAACATGTAATTCTTTTTTAATCTTATGACATGTCAAGTTGGGGCATCTTGGTGAAAAAGATGTCAAACAGCTTTGTTCCAGATCTTTTGCCAGGGCTGAAGAAAGTTGAGATGGATTTATGTGAGAATTGTGTAATGGACAAACAAAAGGTAGTTAGTTTTAAGATGAATGTGCGTGAGAAGAAGCTTGGAAAGCTATAGTTGGTACATACAGATGTGTGGGGTCCGGCTCATGAATTCTCTTACGGTGGTAAGCAATACTTCGTCACATTTATCAATGATGCTACTAGATTATTTTGGGTTTATGCAATTCATGAGAAGTCTTAGCTGTTTGAGACATTCAAAGCTTGGAGGACCAAAGTTGAGAATGAGACAGGTTGTAAAGTGAGAGTAGTAAAATCAGACAAATGTGGTGAGAACACGAGTAAAGAATTTAGTGATTTTTTGATACAGGCAGGAATCCAAAGAATCAAGACAATTCCTTGAACTCCACATGAAAATGGAGTAGCAGAGACAATAAACCACACGATACTCGAGAGAGCGAGATGCATGAGTGTAGCGCCCCGGATCCCCGTTACCGGACATCCGTGACACTCCCCAGAATCTTTGCCTTCAGATGCATCTCAACACAGTAATAACACAGAAATTTAAAAACTTTTTATTGCCAAATAAGTCATTACATCATTGATTACAACCAATGTCTTGTTCTTGACAAGAATACCAATCACATAAACTCAGTACATCTTATTACAAACATACATCACTCCTTTCTATAGAGTTAACAACTTCCTCTCGAACTGGCAGTCGACGGCTCACTGCCGAAGCTCCGTTGAATGGTCAATCTGCTTCCCTGGGACTTGCTCCTCGGCTTCAGTCTTCTGCTGCGCGACTCTGATATTTATGCACCTGCTCGAAAGGTAGAATCGGCACCTAAAAGGTGGGGAACGTCAGTACTTCGACTGACGCAATACTGATAATAACAGCGATCCTCCAAACTGGCAATCACAAACCATCTTGAATGGAAAAGGAAACGTGCATCCTAAATCGTGTAGTGCTCGTGTATGCCATGATCTAACAACTAAATGCACCAGTCACAATCCTATTCTAAAGCAAGCAAGACTTGGAAATCTAGATCCGCATGCATCCCATACTACATACGTCCAAGATCCAAGCATAGCCTAATCTAATACACAAATAAGAATACACACGATGCACCTACTCTAATGCAATTCAGTTGGGGACGTATGCATCCCATACTACATACTTTCCCAAAATCAACTTCGATGGAAACGTATGCATCCCATACTACATACTTCCGAAGGAGTTCGCCTCTCCTGATTGTAGGGTTCAATCCCTCGCCATGCATCCTACCCTTGTATCCATCCAGTTCTCAATAGATTGTCCGTCACCCAAGGAGATTGCAGCGGTCGGTCTAATTCCGCCCTGCAGTGCCCAGGTGGTCACCGCCAGTTGGTACCCGCGCACGGACCTCCTTGGAAACCGCATTGAACCTGGTCCCTACGACTGGTTCCACATGTCCACTCATGGTCTCTCTCGCATGCGTGTTCACCCCCGGCCCGGGTTATGAACATATATATACCAAAACACAAAACACAAACTCGCGCTTTAGGGACTTGAGCACCACTGGAGGTCAATTCCTCTGGGCCTCCTGCACCTTACTTCGGCAAAACTTTGGGAATCAACAGATCGAGATACGAGCCGGGGACGCAATCCATTAGCGGCCGAGAACGTATCCCTACGACTGGAAGATACAACACCGACTATGGTTTACTAGGACTAATGCAATTTCCCAACCCCTTAATAAACCATTCTAACCCCTACCTTACTCTAATTATTTTGGGTAAGAATTACTGCTTCCACACTTGTCTATCAGCCTCTGGCCCCTGGCGACACCGGTCCGGTTCGCCCCTTCCCCGACTTGGACTCGTCCAGCATCATGGCCTATGCCTGCCGCTACCCCGGCTATAAATATAAAACTGCCCCGTGAGCTCCACTCGCTGGCATGCTCGGACGTCCTACGCTCGGCAGAAGTCTAATAATATAGGCTTGATAGGTGCAGGGTATCCTTTACCCTAGTGACTAACTCGAGTCACATATCTCACTCGGGAAATCAACAACCTCAATAACAGAGATCAACCATCCCCAGACACGAGTCACCGACTCGGCTCACTCACAAGGGAAAAATGCTTTCACAACCCTTAGTCCAAACCCAGACTAAGCGACCTACAGGTTTCTGCCCGAATCTCAAAATGGTCATCCCTTTATCGATACAACTCCGATTGGAGTGTATGGGCCCAACTTGGAAAGGTACGATCCTAGGCTACAACTTCCTAGTTGATCACGAGCTTAGATTCAACCATCTAAGTCATCGAAATAGCTTTTCAAGCTCCAACCTGCGTGCTTTCTGTGCACGGGCTGCACCTTACCATTAACACAAAATCCTACTCGTTCATCAGAATGACACAAACTCAAATTCTGTAGAAGGGTGTGGGTGTCCTCAACAACTCTCTAGTTGGTCATGAGTCCAAATTTTACCATTAAGTCACCCTAACACACTCGTCTATCATTGATACACCAATTCACACAATTGGTCTCTCCAATTCAGATCACTCAGCTCTACTCTAGTTCTCTGTCCAGTCTTACAAAAATCATAATAATTCAACTTTTAACTGGAATTGCCTCAAATTAGTTTTGTTGGAAAGGTCTAAGGTGTCCACTACAACTCTCTACTGGGTCATGATCCTCAAAATGTGCCTCTAACAAGTCTCAAATTCTCAATCTTTACAGAGTATCAAAACTGGCTGAAAACAGCACAATGCTTAATCACAAAATCACAGTAAATTGCATGCTTGTCCAAATGACATAAAATTTATGGTGGTGAAACTAGACATCATACCCAACATTATGCAAAAGGCCTCATGTCAAAATTCCAATTATACAGTGAGTACTATCTATTGCAAGTTAGCACAGAAACCATCCAGTTTTCTAATTCAACATCAGCTACTGGTTATAGAACGATTTTTTGCATGTCTATAAACTCATCCAAATAATTTACTGATTTTTTTAAATATTCAACATGCATTCAGGAACATTGAGTAAAAATTTCAGATCAATATCATTCTTCAATAAATCAAGAAAATTCCTACAATATCAGCCATCCTGTTTTTCTTTTTTTGAGTCTGCCTTACGACACAGATCCATCTCACGATTTTATTAGCATATCAAATGATCATATAAAAATCTGAAATAAATCATGAATGATCCTAACACATATATGAACAAACCCTTTTAATTTCATGGTCTAATTCATCATATTTTGCTCTCGGAAAAATCCACAAAATGGTACTCCGAACCAGTTTTTTCTAGTTCAATTCTGACTTCAACTTCTAACCTTTAGAAGATCAATCCTAAGCATTCTAGCACACATGCATGCAATCAAATTAATTAAAAGACAAGAATTTCAAGTTTAGAGAAACTTCCCACCCTTGATTGTAGTAGTGGAAGGATCTTCTTCAAGCTTCCTCTCTTGGAAATCTCCTCTTGGTCTTTCTTCTCCACTTTCTTCTTCCTTCTCACCTCCTTCTCTTGAGGTGTTTTCTTTCTGAAATTTCCAGAGCAAAAGGGAGAAAGTGAAGTGGGAAATGAAAGAGAAGGGAGGGGGTATATGGGCCGGATTCTATGGGGGTGTAGCATAGGATTGTAGGGTGGTTTTGATCCAAAACAATGGCTCATGGCCCATGGTTTTGGTGTTAGTTGTGTTGGCTGCCCAAATAAGCCTTAATGAGTTCCAACGGGTATGAGACGAGCGGTTTTAACGAGTGCACGCAATACATATCTACTGTAGCATCATACAGTGTTGTATTTGCATGGGCGTCGTACCGAAAACTAGCATTTATACTAGTATCGGTCCTCCTCATTCTCGTGCATCTT
The DNA here is from genome assembly GCA_017893485.1 of Hemerocallis citrina. NCBI lineage: Eukaryota > Viridiplantae > Streptophyta > Magnoliopsida > Asparagales > Asphodelaceae > Hemerocallis > Hemerocallis citrina. The sequence continues at coordinate 129,205,639 of CM030359.1, forward strand.
TTAAAATGCAATTCACCCATGAACTGTCTTGTAACCCTAATCATATACCACGATATCAAAATCAAACAAAACACTGCAATCATGTGCAGGCATACAGTCAATATACATACATACTTATATATTTAGGTATCGTACAATACGGGGTGTTACAATGAGGCTCCGTGCGGATCTTCCTATCCATCTTTAGGTAGCTGTAGTGGACACAGCAATGTAGATCAACTGTTGCCTGTCTAGTGCTCTTGATGGGGGCATACTGCAAGAACTATGGTCAGGTAAACCTGTTAATTATTCACATTTAAATGTTCATGTTTGTATTGCCTATTCACTAATTGACATGGAACAAATAAAGAAACCAGATTCAGAATCCAGAAAGTGTGTCTTCATTGGCTACTGCGACAATAAGTATGGTTACAGGCTTTGGGACGACTTTGTTGCTAACAAAGTCATTCGCAGCAGGAATGTGGGTTTTTTATGAAGAGTTCTTGTACGAAGATAGATATATAGATCAAGGAGATAGAACAGGTGTAAATCACCCTAGGATGGTGAATGGGGTGATTGTGCGGAATTAAAAATTAATAAAATAAAATGCAAAGTAAATAAAAGAGTTAAGAACAGCAAATACAGATGACGCAGCGATATAACATGGTTCGACCCTAAGTCTACGTCCACACCACCTACTTGTAGCAATTCTCCGCCACAAGCGTTCTACTATACTTAAAACCTTTTGTACAGTGATTCTCGGATTCAGGACTTCCAATACAAGTCTCGTCAATCTCACCGAAGTGGAAAAGAAAGAAAAACTAAAACTCAACATCGTTAATTATCCTGACTAAAGAATACAGAAAAATTATTGCTCACACTCGGATTGATTATTGAAAGATTAGTTCAAAATATTTTTCTCAGAAGTAATTGGTTGAAGAATACACGGTGATTCGTCCAATATAAATAGACGGGGAAGTGTATCGATCAAAAATAGAAACGATACATTCTAAGAATACACATAGTGCAAAGTGCGGTCGACGGGCATATTGGTGCGGTCAACCGTTCAGCTCTCTGACGTAAAGTAGAGAGGTGAAAGGTTGACCGCTTCTCAAGCAACTCAAGGTTGCGGTTGACTGCGATGCGGTCGACCGTCATGAAGTACGGTCGACCGGTATCGTGCTGTATATTCCGAATCCACTCTGTTTTCTTACCATAAACTAATCAATCTTATACAATTAAAATCTCACAAAAATAGAAAGAAAGCTCAGGTCTTGATAGCTTTCTTGGAGACCAATTAATCATGAACTCAATATCTTCCTCTTTTGCTTGTATTTGCAATCTTTCTTTATTACTTTCCTTATTTGAATATTCTTGAATCTCTTGTTGATATTATTTGATTCTGAAAATCTGAACAACTAACTTTAAACTTATTAGTATTAATGAGCACGTTTTGTGCACACCAAACTAAGAGTCAGCAATCTCCCCCTTTTGGTGTGAACAAAACATGCTAGAATGTTTGAAAATTAAAATAGGCCACATAAATACTCTCCCTGAATTTAGTATATCCTATAACACAGATTTTCATAAGTAAGAGCTTTTAAGAGAGATGTAAATACCCCCCTCCCCCTAATTTAATGCCACCTGTTGTACGGAACTACAACATATATGATTAGTGTAAAACTTTTGAAAACATATTTGTAGTTGAAACCATTCATAGAATCATTGTAAAGCATTTGAAAATATTTCATGAATACTTTAGACTATATTTGAAAACATTCCAAAAAAATTCTCCCCCTTTTTGGAACACACCAAGAGGGATTAAGCAGAAGAAAAGTGAATAAGATATTCCATTGAAAGCACGGTAAAAAAAATTTATTAATCAAAATAGACAGGAGGGACAGAGTTTGAAAAGGATGAAATGTTAATGTAAAAAAGAGGGAGAGAATCTTCTTACATGATACCGTTGATAGCGAGACTCTTTGCTATACAGTGAGAGCTCTTCATAATATCATAGATTCGAGATCCTCCCCAATACAAGTATAATGCATAAAAAATGAATTTCAAGAATCATAAAAAGATGGTTTTAAAAAGGTTCTTAATGAAGATCGGAGAGGAGACCGGTCGACCGTACGGTCGACCGCAAAAGAGACATTTCAAAAATTTCCCAAGAGCATACCGGTCGACCGCAAAAACCAACGAAAGTCACAGAGGACGGATCGATCGACCGCAAAACTGATATATACAGATATACAGTATACACAACTAGATGGAACTCTATGTCATCAAATTTCATGCATACATTAAGATAATACATTTGCAATTACAATTTAATCTACTCATCATCATCTCCTTCTTCTTCTTCTTCTTCTTCTTCTTCTTCACCTTTCTCACCATTAGGAGGAGGAAGAATTTCCCAATCCTCTTTTCCTTGCAGGTATTCAAGTGTGTTTACATAGGAAAATTTTGCCGTACTGCCCCACTTTTTGAAAATATTTAGCGCTCTACCCTACTTCCCAAAACAATTAGCGATCTGCTCTTGTTTAGGACACGTCAGCATAAACCGTTATTGGAAATAACGGCATGGGTTATTTACGTGCCGTTATTTCCAATAACGACATCTATTTTACATTTTTTTCATGCCGTTATTTTGAATAACGGCATCAGTATATTTCTCTTACAAGTGTGAATCTTCTAACTTTAAAAAGATCTAAGTGTGAAAAAAACTATAAATAATGCCGTTATCCTGAATAACGGCATTCGAATGATTGATGCCGTTATTGGAGATAACGGCATTAGTTATATATAAATATGAACTCTTGCCGTTGTTTGGAAACAGAGAGAATGAATAAAAAGTTAAAAAAAAAAAATTATAACTGATGCCGTTATTTGGAATAACGGCATCAGTTATATATATATATATATATATATATATATATATATATATATATACATCAGTTATAATTTTTTTTATAAAAAAGTAACTTACTATTCATCCTCTCTGACGAATAAGTTAAATATATATATATATATATTTATAAAAAAGTAACTTACTATTCATCCTCTCTGACGAATAAGTTAAATATATATATATATATATATATATATATATATATATATATATATATATATATATATTTAACTTATTCGTCAGAGAGGATGAATAGTAAGTTACTTTTTTATAAAAAAAATTATAACTGATGCCGTTATTCCAAATAACGGCATCAGGATTGAGAATGCCGTTATTTGAAATAACGACATCTGTTATAAGGTTTTCACACTTGCAATTTTTTTCTAAGTGAAGACTACAAGCTGTCGAAAAACAAAACAACCTATGCCGTTATTCCAAATAACGGCATGACACTTTTTTTTCAAACAGATGCCGTTATTGGGAAGAACATCATCGAAATAACCTATGTCGTTTTTTCCAATAACGTTTCTTGCTGACGTGTCCTAAACAAGGGCATATCGCTAATTGTTTTGGGGAGTGGGGCAGAACGCCAAATATTTTCAAAAAGTGGGGTAGTATGGCAAAATTTTCTGTACATAGTAGCCATAAACTTGCATTTGATGAGTAGCAAACTGCTCATAAGTCACAAATGATGATGAGGAAGAGGAGGCATTTTTGCGATGTGAGGAGGAAAGGGCTTGTGGTGCTTGTTCCGCCTGTCTTGCTTGTTGTTGGGCTTGGCGATGATGAGCTTGCTGATTGAATGGAACATCAATGCCCATTTGTTGAGGGAGGATGGGCATAGGACTTTTACTAAGCAAGTAATTCCTGACCTCAATACGGGAATCAATGGCAAGGTTGTAGATAAGTGAGCTAAAGGGAAGACCACGATTTGTAGAGGTAGCATAATTCATCGTACGAATGATGAACGTAGCAAGGTCAAATTTATACTCTCCAAGAATAAGAAAGATGACGAAAGATTGATCGACCCTAATTTCTGATTTATCATTTTTCTTGTGCCAAATATCAGCATTAACAATTTTATTAAGAACATGAGCAGTTTCAGTAAAATTGGTAGGAGCGAGATGAGGGAGATGAGAGAATTCGGGTTGGACAATCATGGATTTAACAGTATGTTCGTTGTGGCCCAGTTTATACTCAAGGGTTTTAAAATCAAGATGATAAGCATCGAATTCCCCTTCGGGAAATTCGTATCTCCCGCGAAGATATTCGGGAGTGATTTTCACTCCTCCCAAGGATGATAGTGGAGAGAGTGAGGTCACCATCTTGAAGACCATCAAGATTAGCATAGAATTGCCTGTTCAAAGATTCAGATTGGGTGTTAGGAGTGGCAAGATAGTTTTCCCAACCAAATTCTCTAAGGATCCTAACCATAACCGAGAATTGACCCCCTAAAGATGACAAATTAATTTCTCAATTTGCTACAACGGGACCATTAGCAAGTGTAGAAAAGTAAAGATCAACACATTGAGAACTGCGAAAGATAATACCCTCTCCAGTGACGGATTTGGAAGCTGTAGCCTTCTTGCCCTTTGATTTGTGAGAGGAGGATGCCATTGTAGCAAAGGAGAAAGGAAGCACGCAAGAGATTTTTCGAAAAAATTGAGAGGCAGGAGATTTCGATGATGGGTTTGAAGATGGAGGCTAGGGTTTTCGGGTGTTTGAGGGGTTAGAGGAGAGGGGATATTTATATTGGAGAAAAAAATGAGACAGCCGACAAGGTTAGTCGACCGGTTTTCGTTTATGTTCGACCGCACCACATGGGAAAGAGTGTTTTAACTTGATGACTAAGGTTAGAGGGGTGGACTGTCGACCGCGCGGTGGATCGGTCCATTCTCGACAGATGCAGAGTAACTAAGTAGTACGGTCGACCAGTTATTTAATTTTAGCAAGTAGAATTCGTGCAGTTCATGGATCCACATTTAATATAAATTTAAGCAAGTGTAGATTTTACCGAGTGCTGTACTTATTTGAAGAAACAAGGTCCTTCCCCCTTTTCCTTGATAGAGATGCAGATTGCTAGTATGACTTGTTGAGCCTCTTGTGTGTCTTCTATCAAGGTGTCTGCGATTTTCTACGTTGAGAGCTTCAGACCACCTACAGGCAATTCTGTAGGAGTCCAGGTGGGTTTTGAGCCTGCATCAACACTCTTTCTTACTCAGACAAGTTTAGTGTCCATTTTTAATGAACAGTTATATGAAATATGTCCTAATCTACAGCAGTAATGATATGTGATACGACAATGCCTTGGGTCATGCACACTTGTATGATTTGGATTTGATTTGTGATTGTGTTGATTTCTATACAAGTGTGTATGACATGATGATTTAGAGTTTTGATGATGTATTGGCTCTTCGTAACCAAGCCCTCGATTATCATGATAGGATCTTGAATTTTTTGTAATAAAGTAACTGGGCCCTTCATGTTTTTTAATAATTTTTTCAAGCTCTATTACTCTTTTACACAATCCTTTTCTAGTCATCTCATCATCTTTTGTATTCCAACGAAGAGTGTCTAGTGTGGCATCAAGAATCCTATTTTGTTTAAGGGCTTCATTACATCCTTCCACTACTTTATCAAATTTTCTTTTACATTCTTTTAAATCATCTGTGAGTTTGGCAATATAAACAGATTTATCATGAATCTCTCTTAAGTGATCATCATGTGTTGCTAGCAATTCTCGAATTTGTTGTTTTAAAATTTCATTTTCTTCTAGCAATACATCATGATCTTTTCTACATAACTCAATTTTTTCCATGATCAAGGCATTCTTATTTTTCAGTTTTTGATTTTTTGTTATGCAAGCATCATGTATTTCATTTGAATTTTGTTTATATTGCCTAAGTTCACGGCTTAGTTTCTTAGCATAGTCTTTCAAACCATTACACATGTTTACAAGTTCATCATAAGTAGGTTCTTCGATTACCTCTTCTTGAGATGGTGATTGCACCTCACTACTCCTAAGAGCCATGAAGCCGATATCGTCGTAGCCTCGTTCTTCCTCACTTAAAGCCGAGTCTAGCCATGTTGCCTTCATCGCCTTCTTTTTCTGACCTAGATTTGAACGGTAATAGTCTCTATTCCTATCTTGTGAGACATGACAGTTTGCACGGATGTGTCCAGACTTCTTGCACTTACAACACACATTATCTTTATCCTTCTCCCTTTCTCCTTGGTACCTGCCATATTTTTTATGTTTGAGGTACATACGAAATTGTTTTGTCAATAGAGCAATGTCCTCGTCCGACTCCTCACGGTCTGAATCTGTTTTTGATGGTCGGGATTTTTCTGCCTTCAGTGCAATGGTTTTCTCTTCAGTCTTTTGTTCAATCTCGGTGTTTTGTCTATATCTTTTTGTTTCCGACTTTTCCATCTTGTAAGTCTTCAGCTTTTCTTGAAATGTGTAGTAGTCAAATCCCTTCTCTTCAAGAATCTCCCTCATTGTAGCGGCCTTTACATCCCATTCTGGCGTGAGACAGCTTATGAGCTTTCCAACCTTTTGGTCATCATCTAGCCCCTTACCTAAGCTCTCAAGTTCGTGGGCAATGATATCGAAGCGGGCGAGCATTTGATCCACATTTTTCCCTGGAAGCATACGAAACACATCAAATTTATAAAAACAAAAATTTACTTTAGCTTTTACCTCGGAAGCGGTTCCTTCATACCGCTTCAGCATGTTGTTCCAGATCTCATATGCTATTTTGCAGTTACGCCCGCATCGCATTAGTTCTTCGTTATTCAACCCTGCATAGAGAGCCGGTCATGGCTTTGGAATTTGCCGTCTTGAAGGATAGCTCCGCTTGTGTAAAAGCTTTCTTTCCATCGATGACTGGGATTTTGGTTTTATTAATGCACACATTCCATACTTCTTCTCCAAGCATCTATAAAAAATGAGACATACGAACTTTCCAGACGTCATAACATTTTCCATCAAAAAATGGTGAGTGTGTAAGACTTGTCCATTGGAGACGAAAGGCTCCGATGAGTACAAGTTTTGGGGAGGAGGGATTTCGGCTATTGGATCTTTTGCTTAAGCTTTTAAGCTTTTCGATAAGTACCTCGCTCTAATACCACTGTAAATCACCCTTGGGGGGGTGAATAAGGTGATTGTGCGGAATTAAAAATTAATAAAATAAAATGCAAAGTAAATAAAAGAGCTAAGAACAACAAACACAGATGACGCAGCGATATAACGTGGTTTGATCCCTAGGTCTACGTCCACACCACCTACTTATAGCAATTCTCCACCACAAGCGTTCTACTATATTTAAAACCCTTTGTATAATGATTCTCGGATTCAGGCTGAGAGACCTATTACACCCACAGGACTTCCAATACAAGTCCCGTCAATGTCATCGAAGTGGAAAAGAAAGAAAAACTAAAACTCAAGATCGTTAATGACCCTGACTAAAGAATACAGAAAAATTATCGCTCACACTCGGATTGATTATTGAAAGATTAGTTCAGAATATTTTTCTCAGAAGTAATTGGTTGAAGAATACATAGTGGATTCGTCCAATATAACTAGACGGGGAAGTGTATCGATCAAAAATAGAAACTATACATTCCAAGAATACACACAATGCAAAGTGCGGTCGACCGACGTATTGGTGCGGTCGACCGTTCAGCTCTCAGACATAAAGTAGAGTGGTGAAAGGTCGACCGCTTCTCAAGCAACACAAGGTTGCGGTCGACCGTCCTGAATTACGGTCGACCGTCCTGAATTATGGTCGACCGTCCTGAATTACGGTCGACCGGTATCTCGCTGTATATTCCGAATCCACTTTGTTTTCTTACCATAAACTAATCAATCTTTAATCAATCTTATACAATTAAAATCTCACGAAAATAGAAAGAATTCTCAGGTCTTGATAGCTTTCTTGGAAACCAATTAATCATGAACTCTTTTTGAATATCTTCCTCTTTTCCTTGTAATTGCAATCTTTCTTTATTACTTTCCTTGTTTGAATATTCTTGAATCTCTCTTGGATCTCTTGTTGATATTATTTGATCCTGAAAATCTGAACAACTAACTTTAAACTTATTAGTATTAATGAGTACGTTTTGTGCACACCAAACTAAGAGTCAACAACAAGTTCAGATTCAGATTCAGATTCTAAAGATGATCTTAGTGTTGGGGGCCCTACAGTGCGACGACAGATACAAATACCATTGGCAGCATAGGAGGCTCATGATGAGCCTATTGAGATTGAGCAGGATGTCCAAGATGAACAAGTATAGCCAGAGCCATTCGGGGATCCTGAATTGGTTGGTGAACCAGTACCTATTTTGATAAGGTCGATACGAGAGAGAAGGCTGACAAAGATATTCGATGCATCAGCTAGCACAGTTCATGAGCAGGTTCTGTACACAGATTTAGGTGAGTCAGAGACTCATGACGTGGCTTTGAAAGATAGGGCTCAAATTTAGTGGGAGAATGCCATGAAGGACGAGATGAACTCCTTGATACAGATCCAAACTTGGGAGTTGACCAAGTTACCTGCAGGAAAGTGTGCTCTTATAAACAAGTGGATTTTCAGAATCAAGGATGAAGCAGATGGTAGAAAAAGGTACAATTCGAGACTTGTTGTCAAAGGGTTTTCTCAAAAAGAAGGTATTGACTACAGTGAGATCTTCGCTCCAGTTGTGAAGATGGCTTCAATTAGAGTTTTGCTCAGTATAGTGGCAGTGAAAAATTTGTATTTAGAGCATTTGGATGTCAAAACATCTTTTTTCCATGTTGAGTTGTACATGAAGCAACCCACATGTTTAGAAGTCAAAGAAAATGAAGACATGGTTTGTCGATTGAAGAAGATTTTATATGAGCTCAAACAAGCACCACAACAATGGTACTTGAAGTTTGATTGTTTCATGCGAGGAAAGAGATTCAAAAGATGCGAATCAGATCATTGTGCCTATGAGTGCAAGTATGGCTACAATGATATAGTTTTTTTAGCTTTGTATGTGGATGATATCCTATTGGCAGGTTCATGTATGAAGAAAATTAATGACGTGAAAAAGTTGCTAGCTTCTTAGTTCTCCATGAAATATTTGAGGCAAGCAAAGCAAATTCTTGGCATGAAATTTAGTAGAGATATGCAGAGTAAGAAGCTTTGGTTATTACATGCGGACTCTGTATGCGATGGTGTCCACAAGGCTAGATATCTCACATGCAGTAGGAGTTGTTAGCTGGTACATAAAGAATCCAGGTAAAGAGCATTGGTATGCAGTGAAGTGGATTCTTGGGTATCTTGCAGGTACTTCAGATCATTCTATATGTTTTGGGGTGATTCTTTGCATATACATGATTATATCGATGCTGACTTTTCATGATGGTTGTAGAAGTACTACATGATATGTGTTCACAGTTGGAGGTACAGCTGTATATTGGACTTCTCAGTTACAGAAGGTTGTAGCACAATCAACGATAGAGGTAGAATATATGGCAGTTACAGAGTCTTTGAAGGAAATCTAATGGATTTCGGAACTCATAAATCAGTTGTGTAGAAAGCAACCCATAGGGGATCTATGGTTTGACAGCCAGATTACAATATTCTTAGCAAAGAACTTGGCATTCCATGTTTGGACTCGACACATTCAGATGAGGTATCACTTTATCAAGATGGCAGTCGAAAAGAAGTGAATGAAGCTATCAAAGATTCTTGGCACAAAGAATCCGATTGACATGCTCACAAAGGTAGTGGATAGTAAGAAGTATCGATTTTGCTATTCTGCTATCGGATTGTCTTCAAGTTGATTGATGGGAGACTCGCAGAGGCACAAGTTTTGAATAGGCCAAGAGAGAAAGGAAGAACAGGTTAGAAACTTCGTGTATATGTCTCCAAGTGAGAGATTGTTAGGATTTGTGGATCCGATACACGAGCACAAGGGTTTAGAGAAGAAAAAGTGAGGCAGCAAATAAAAAGCGCATCAATAGTAGCAACAAGCTTAACAGCAATCAACAGTAGTGCAAGATGCAGTCGATTGCAATAGGCAGACTGCACTTGACAAGAATTTGACAGTCGACTGCCAGGATGGCAGTCAACCGTGTTTGCTTTCTAACTTGCTCATACTCAAAGCAATCGACAGTGTAGATTCGGGAAATCGATCGACAGTTGAGATCAAATATTGTGTAATCCTATATGTATTGTATGATGTACGATTTTAGGGTTATTCCATTGTGATCCAAGTGAAAAAGAAAGATCTAGCAGCCGTTCTTGAGAGAGGGATAAAGAGATAAACCCTACACCTTGGTGGTGAGATCTTGAGTGATTGTAAATATGTTTCTCTTCATATTCTCTAGTGGAAATTGCAGGAGTGGCTCTGCACGGGGAAGTAGACATTGCATTGGGTGAACCTCGATAAAAATCTCGTGTGTTTGTGTGTTGTTAGCTTTGTTTGTTTGTGTTTCTTTGATTTGATTACTTGTTTGCACCTCGGGTTGGGTATTGAACTCAACAATATATACCATGCTACCTAAATTAAAAAGATGGGAAATCAGATCCCGGGGTAATATATTTTGTTGCAAACTCGTTTTTGTAAATTCTCTTTTGGAAGAAGTAATTTGAACATGTTCCATATCATAATAAGAACTTTGGAATGCTCTTGATAGAAGCTATACCATCATCTTATCCCTCATGTACACGCTTTAAAAGCAAAAAAAGGAAGAAAATATTCACTATTCTTTCATATGTATAGAGCATTGTTAATGTTCCATTTCTGAATTTCGCATGCGCGAATATTACTACATCACAATGCAATATAACTTTCAGGTCTTTCTGGATAGATAAATTAATTATTAGTGTATCAATTTTGCACACTGGACGATTATTGCATCACAATAGAAAACTTTTATCTTTCAATTATTTATTAATTTTTATTACATATAGAGTTATGGACCATTCTAAATGCGCCAAGGCTAATTTTGCACAGGCAACTATTATCACATCACAGTGAAATGTAACTTTCAGGATTTTCTAGGTTGTTGAATTGATTAATAGTTTCTTCTGCACCCTTTACTTCATGGAATCAATCTGTAATTTTTTTGTTGAATAATATGTCCATCCCACTACAAATTGTCTACCAAAGTTGGAATCAATGAAAATCTTTTTACTGCACACAGTTCTCACTATAAAGAACTGCTACCTTCAACAAAGTACTACCATAAATCATATCTGCCTTCTGGATTGTATATCTACTTCATGTTTTCTCCATCAGACGTATTGTACAATTTAATCGTTTTAATTTGTTTTTCCTCTCTTTGAAACAGAAAGATATGTCAAGGATGAAGCCACTTTTCCTTCTTCTTGTTCTTACACTGGCCGCCTATTCCCCAGACTTTTTGGTGAAGGAATTAGAGGTTCATAAAGATGGAAATGGCCATCTAGATTCAGTGCAAAAGAAGTTAATAGAGAAGAAGAGAGAGCCCAAGAACGCAGTTGAATACTTTGAGACGACCATTGATAGCCACCATAGCATACCGAGGGACCAGTACAACGATCATACTGGTGGGACCACAGTGCCACCACTGGAAGGAGGAGATTCTGATAATCAAGGAGGTGCTGGTGGTGACACAAATAACTGAGGTATTTTTGAAGATCACATGGTATTTCTAACTGTTTGTCATATAGTTTCTGTATCAACAATGCTTCGTGTAGCATATTGGACGTGACATATTGTAAACTTTCAGTTACAGTACATTTATGGACTTCTGCTTGGGTATGAAACAACAGAATGGATCAAACCAAACTCTTCATAAATGAATTTATTTTTGTTGTATGCGTGAGACTAATTTGTCAACAATGATGAATCCCTATGAAGATTGGAAGCAAACTCTCAGTTATATACTAAATTATCTGGGTATTTAGATTGTGAGTTACTTAACATCTCTTTGTGATAGACAGATACAGAACCAAAATTTCCACCAAAACGCTGGTAGCAAATTTAATTCCATCTTAATTATAAACAGTATGTAATTTGTAAAGTTCATATTTTTGGCTGACACCCAGGGTAGGTGTGGTACGGTGGTAGGGGTGGGCAGGGACATTATTGATACATGAGATATGCAGCGTCCCACCTCCTCCTCAGCAGATCCACTGCCATTTTTCTCGAGGCATGACCACACCTGTAACAATGAAAATTGTTTATTAACGAAAGAAGAAATAAAAAAAATGTTATTACTTCGGCTAATTGTTATGCAGCTACTTCTACTTTACTCCAGTAACTTTTCTGATCATATATCTCCAGAATCCTCTTAGACCAAGTAGGTTTTAACAGGAAGATTGGTTCCCCATTGGTAAAGTTGAGAAGAAATTCTCGTGATAGACAGGCAAAGTCTTTAATCGTTGGAGGGTATCTCCGCTTTTGTTCCATTTTATTTTTTTGTAGTTTATGTTGTTCTTCTCTTGTATATCATGTAGACAGGCAAAGTCTTTAATCGTTGGAGAGTATCTCCGCTTTTGTTTCATTTTATTTTTTTGTAGTTTATGTTCTTCTCTTGTATATCATGCTTTTCCACGAGGTCCTTTGGTGGGTTAATTGAATTGATTAATTATATGGGGCCACATGAAATAATGGACCAAGGTGACATGAAGTACACAGTTTTGAGCATATGGTGGTATGAACATTGTATATCTCCATTATATGGACCATATTTTAAAGGATCGGCTAATCCCAATCCGATCCGGCCCGATTTGGACAGGTTTTGGAGGGGGGCGATCCAATCCTCCTCGAAAATATTGAGTTCAGCGATTAAAGCGAAGATTGGCCGATATGCAATATGAATAAGGTGATTCAATTGGATCCAATTTCGAGACCACCAATCCGACAAATTTGAAAGAAGAGAAATCGAAAGAAAACAGAGGACACAAAGAAATCAAATTTAAAAATACCAAAAAAGTAAAAAATGTACATGACCTTTATTGCAAAATAGTCATCAATGCAAGATTTCAGTGCAGGACGTCTATGCATTTTTTTCAGAATTTGCAAGATAGCACATGTGAAAGTCACTGCCACTATGCTAAAACTTCGAAGTTGTAGAAGGGTTGAGGGAAATTGCAGTTGTATTCTAACATGCCCCCTCAGGTCGAGAGCTCATTTTTTTTATGGGCCAAAGAAACGAAATAAATACCCAACAAATTATGGACCGAGACCTGGACAATATGCAATGGTATTTTTTTTAAATCTGCATTTAAATTGTGTAGTCAGTGGGATTTGAACCTGCGTTGCTCTGATACCATGTGAAAGTCACTGCCACTAAGCTAAAACTTTGACAGTCGATCAGCAGACACTCTCTTAGAGCTTCATGTGAAACTTCGTCCTACAGATGGTGCGCTCCTTCCTGACCCCACTAGATACAGTCAGATTGTTGGACAGTTTGTCTACTTATGCACGACCAGACCCGATATTGCTCATGCAGCTAGTATTTTTAGTCAGTTTGTTTTCGCTCCTACATCAGTTCACTACGGTGCTCTTCTTCTGATCCTCAGATATCTGCGGGGCACTATCACTCGCTCATTATTCATGCCTTCCACATCCACCTTAGAGCTCCGCATGTACTATGATTCAGATTGGGTGGGTGATCCTACCACCAGATGGTCTACCACAGGCATCTGTGTATTTCTTGGTGATTCACTGATCTCGTGGCGAAGCAAGAAACAAGCAGTTATAGCATGTTCTTCAACTGAAGTTGAGTTCAGAGTAATGACAACCACTACTAGAGAAATTGTTTATGTTCGTTGGCTATTATCAGATATCGGTGTAACTCTCACAGGTGCTACCGCTCTTCATTGTGATAACCAAAGTGCATTGAACATTGCAAGCAACCTGTTTTTTCATGAGCGAAAAAAACATAGAGATAGATTGCCACTATGTTCGAGAGCGCTTTGAATCAGGGATCATTTCACTTCACTCTGTTACTTATTCACAACAGACATCAGACTTCTTCACCAAGTTTCATACTGTCCAGAGATTTCGTTACTTTGTGGACAAACTCACTGTTCGACCCATCGTGAGTTTGAGAGGGAGTGTTAGATATTGTATTATATATATTAGTCCCATATCGGATATGGATCAGTTTATTGTTTGGTTCTCTCCTATATATAGGAGTCATTGTACTCGGTTGTATTAAAAAAAATCCGAAAAAAGCATTCCATATTACTCCCAAACCTGATTCGCAACCCAAAACAAATACCCACATCCTATATCCCAATCACCATCCACACCTAATTTCCAACTTCACTACACAAAACCGATATCTACTTGGTGTTTGCTGCTGTCGCAGTCATCGTCGTCACCGTCACCGCACCGCCAGTCCAAAAAAAAAAAGAAAAAAAGGAAAAAAACTTCATAATAATAATAATAATAATAATAATAATAATAATAATAATAATAATAATAATAATAATAATAATAATAATAATAAAAGTTTGAAGGTACTCTTTCTTCTCCAATAGAATCTTTGTCTCACCGATTCAGACACATGTAGTACCACCAGCATCCTGAATTCGGTCTCTTACCTCCTCCTTCCAGCATCACTCCTACTACTTCCAGCATCATCCCTCACCATGCACCACCACTACCTCCGCATCCGATAACACCATCTAGCTCCCGATCCCGACACCAGCGGCAGTTCCGCTCTCCTTTTGCTCCCTGCTACACCGACATCAGTCTCATTTCTCCTCGCAGCACTTCTTCTCTTACATCCTTGGCCATGACAGTTACTCCAGCCTTGCTGACTTCTACTAATTGGGCTAATCTCTAGTATTGCCTAGCTCAGCTGGAACTCTAGTCTTGGGTCAGTCTATCACGGCTTGTCACGCCCCGCTTCTCAAAACACGGGAATACGAGCACGTGACTGAGGCCCAGCGAATGATGCGAAAATACCATTCATAAGCTGTACGGTACTCAACAACAAGATAACAAAATAAACTATGCAGGTATGTAAAAATCACAATATGATAATGAAAGTACATGACATAGTCCATAACATAACCAACAATTGGGAAATACAAGTAGTTACAGGTCAAACAAGCCCGGAATACAATAGAGAGTAGCAAGAAATAAGACATGGACTAAAGCAATATGAAAAATAAACAAAACTAAAACACTTGATCAGCAACACCTTCTGGTAACTCTCTATCTAGGCCTGCAAGTACATTATTATATAAAAAAAAACAAGAAGATGCCCGTTAATACAAGTCACAGGCTGCAAATGGTACAAGCTAAGGGGACAAGTACAAAACAAAACAAAAGAAAAACAAGAAAAAAGCAAGGAATCGAGAGTCATGAAATATGGGAAATGCAACATGTAGACATAACTATGAACAAGGCATTATGGAACAAGTGGCATGTAAACAAGTAATCGAGTAAAAAAATATCAAGTCAACATAAACATGTAACCTGTAATTGGATTATACAAGTGCACGTGTTAATCTTATGTCTTTTATTTAATTCTATCTAGGTTGCACTTCATGTATCTATCTTTTTACTATATGGTTGCTACTTACAATCAGTTGCGTTTAGGCCTAGTGGTAGATTTTATAGGCCACGTACTCGGAAAAAATATATCAATTGTATCTTGTTTGAGATACATGCAAACATATAACGTGAAACATATTGAGGCAAACATAGTGTAAACTTGTAGCGTGAAACATATGAACATATAATCATGTAATGGATTTCAGAGGTGGCCCCCGTAGATTTTAGAGGTGGCCCCCGTAGATTTTAGAGGTGGCCCCCGTCAATCCCTAACGTGGCACTTAGTTCTAAGTGGCACTTAGTTCCATATACCTTGTAATCATGGGAAACACGGGCCCCCTTCTAAGTACGCTCTTCTATATTGTCCACTACTATGGTCTTTTCCTTAAACCCCGACTTGTTACTTTTATTAATTTTAATCAACAAGAACAGATGTCATATTTAACTACTATCACGAGCAAAATAA
This sequence comes from Hemerocallis citrina, assembly GCA_017893485.1. Lineage (NCBI taxonomy): Eukaryota > Viridiplantae > Streptophyta > Magnoliopsida > Asparagales > Asphodelaceae > Hemerocallis > Hemerocallis citrina. Next base: position 129,221,532 of record CM030359.1, read on the forward strand.
TCATGCACATAATCATGTATAATCCTAAGAGTACATATGTGCGTATTAATCGTGTTCATGTAATGCATGTGATCATGTAGGAATACGGGATCAATGGATTTTGTATAACAACAGATTTTAATTCGACCGAAGAATACAAATTAGAGACAAAGGATATACTTGCGATATTTTTGCAAAGAAAGCTTGTACTAGAACAAACGAATTTGTACAAGAGATACTTGCCTGATTTGACGATTCCGGTGTGAACGAGAGAACAACGGGATCAGAATCCCGGGCAGCGACGCACATTTAAGATACGTGACAGCAATTTCAAAATAGCAATCAAATAATCCAACAGTAACAAATAATCCAATCTCTTCTCCAAAATAGCAAACACACAAATCCCAATCCACTCCACAACACCAAACTCCAATAAACCAGTCCTTCTCCAAAACAGCAAAATACAGAAACAAACACCCACTTCACCAAACAGCAAGTCTACTTCTCCACAAGAGCAAACATCAATACAACCAATCCAATAAGATCCCTCTTCCAACAAACACCAAACTCAACAACACCCAGACAGCCAAATCAATAATCTCCAATACAATAGCAAACACCCAAAATGCACCATGTGTTTCTTCTCCTTCTTCCAAATTACAACAGAGAGAGGGAGAGAGAGAGCGCGCGGAAGAATAGCGAGCGGCGAGTGATTGGGTGGCTGACGACTGGCGGGGGAGTGGGCGACAGCAGGATCGATGACACGGTGGCGGGCACAGGCAGTAGCGCCGGCGAGGACAGCGTGAGGCAGGCGGCGGAGCGGGGGTGCAACACATGGTCGTAGGGCCGTGACATAGGGAGGGGGGCACCGGAGATTGGGAGGTGTCACGGTAAGGCAGTCGACAGAGCGGGGCTGAGTGGCGGCGCCGCAGGTGGCTGCAGGTGAGGAGGACGACGGGGAAGCTGATGTTGCGACGCTGCTGGAGGGGGACAAGGTGCACACAGGAGGCAGGGAGAGAGAGAGAGATGAACGAGAGGATTGACTATGGGGCAGTGTCACGGTACAGGGGAACGTCGGCAGGGGGGCCGGCACTGGTTGGCGTGTGCAGCGCGCTGGAGGGAGGCGCGACGAGCAGCTCGAGGGCGGCAATGGAGGAATGGAGGTATGAGGGAGAAGATGGAGAAGTTTGGGTTCTCTGTGGGGTTTTTGGAACAGAGAGGGGGAGAGAGAGAGAGAAGGAGACGGGGAGAGAGAATAGGGTGGAGTTATAATATGATTTAAATGTATAATAATAAAGAGAGGAGTTTGTGGGAGGAGGGGTTTACGGGCAATCAATAGGCTGATTATTAGGGATATTAAATTTGGTGGTTATAGGAGAGATTTTTGGGGGATTTGAATGTGGAGATAGAATTGATCTGGTCAACATAGACTAAGGAGAAATTGGGTTAATGAGTTTGGGTTTAAAACAATTGGGCTTTACATTTGGGCTTCACAATTTAGGTTAAATAAATAATGCAAATCAAATGAATATAAATTGGGCTTAAAATAAACAATTGAGTTTGGGCTTCAAATGAAATAATTAAATAATGCAAAATAGGTCAAGATCAATTGGGTTTTAACAAAAATAATAATAATAAAGATCATGAAAATAAAAGTAATATCAACATCACTAATTTTAATGATAACAATAATAATATTACTAATAATAAGAACAACCAATATTAATAAAAATAATAACAATGACAATACTAAAAATAACAATAATAATGATTTTAATAATAATACTAACAATAACAATAATAATAGTAATAACAATAATACTCCTAATAATAATAATGATAATAATAATAATAATAATAATAATAATAATAATAATAATAATAATAATAATAATAATAATAATAATAATAATAATAATAATAATGAAAATAATAAAATAATAATAACAAGGTTATATAAAAAAATTGGGTTTTACAATTTATTAAAGAAATCCCGAATATTTTTAATTTGGCTAAATGAAAATAGTCGATCAATTAAAAAAATGGAAAGTAAAGTTAAAATTCACCCTCATTCGAAAGAAACATAATTCCCGATTAGAAAAGATTTTAATAGAAAATTCAAAATGAATTGAACACAACTAAATTTATAAATAATTCGAAATACAGAAAAATTATTCAGAAATTATATATTTACGGGAACGGGGGTTACATTGCTGGTACCTCGGCCCCTGCATTCTCTGTTACTCCCGATATGAATTCTTCCTGGATTTTAGATTCTGGTGCTTCACATCATCTCATTAGTAATTATACACTGCTCACTACCCGCACTACATTTCCCTCCCACTCCCCATCCTTACAGACAGCCGATGACTCACAACTTCTCACTACACACTCAGGGTCTATCAGCTCTCCCTCTCTCACGTTGCCCTATGTTCTTTACGCTCCTCATTTATCCATGAACCTTATTTTCATTGTGCACTGTGCGATAGTAGCCTTGTCGTTACATTTGATTCTTTCGGTTGTTTTATTACTGATTCTTACATTGGTCAGGAATTTGAGCGTGCTAGTCGATAGGGTCGTCTATATCACCTAGATTTTCTTCATGCACATAAATCTCATCCTCATTTTGCTGGTATTGTGCACTGATGCTGATCTGTGGCACAAATGTTTAGGACATATTAGCGAGTCTCGACTCAAGATTTTAGCCCGTAATGATGCCCTTGGTCCTCTTTCTTTAACCCATTTGTCTGATTGTCAGAGTTGTCATTTGGCTAAACACATAGCACTCCCTTTTAATCACAAAAACACTTCTCAAACCACCCATCCTTTTCAGCTTATTCACTCTGACATATGGGGATCATCACCCACACATTCTCACAATGGTTATCTCTATTATGTTAGTTTCATAGATGATCATACTCCATACACATGGGTGTTTCTTATGCGCCAACGCTCTGATACCATGTGAAAGTCTCTGCTACTATGCTAACACTTCGAAGTTGTAGAAGGTTGAGAAAAATTGTATTTGTATTCTAACAGCATAATATATATAGGGGAAATGAGGTTGTTTCACGCACATTTTGTACATTGAACATGCAGATTGGTTTCACACACATTTGAGAGAGACTGACTTGACATCTCCTTAGATTATAATAGTACATTCACTATGTGCATAACACATATAATCATTTAAGGTAGATATTAAATTTTTAATATTTAATTAATCAATTTTTTTTAAGTAGTTAAAATAATTTGTTTTTGATATAATGAAATCTTTAAATATAACTTTCTATCTCAAAAAATAGTCTGAACCAAAAATCTGATTCACCAATTTGATACTACCTGTTGGCTGATTTCGATCCCGATATAAATTTTTTTGGCAACCTCGTACCTTTTCCCACCGAGATTTTAAACCTTGATATGGTCCTTCTATTCAGATCATAATGGAAGATATTCCACTTATACTACTTGAGTATATTAATATATCGAAAATGGAGAATTTAGAGTTATGCCAGACCTCCTTTTGGATACGATTTTTAAACTTTGAAATCTGGCTGAATACTAGGTGGTAGTTTGTGGAGATAATCCAAGGTGACAGAATTGTGGTTCTCTGGTACGTCCAACGAGTACGGGAACATGAAAGATTATTGGTTCCAAAACATGGTATGGTAAGAGCATCCACAGTGGTTTGCTGTAAATGGCAATTTGCCATATTATAGCAAACGAACCGCTGCAACGATTTCTCATTTTGCCATTTTTGAGCAAACGATCTATATTCGTTTCTCGTATTTGAGAAACAGAATAGCGATTCTCAAATTATAGAGGACGGGATATTATATCCCGTCTGATCTATTTTTATTATTTTTTTAATAAAAAAACACCTCTCAAACGGGAGATCATATCCCGTCTCAATCAGATGGGATATGATATCCCGTCTGAGGGATGTTTTTTATTTATTTATTTATTTATTTTTAAATGAACGGAGGTGATTGGCCGGAAAAAACAAAAAAAAAACAAACAAAATGGTCAGACGGGGAATGATTCCCCGTCCACCAAAAAAGTCAAAAAGTCAAAAAGTAGGTTAGTCAGTAAATTAAGGTTAAAGTAGTTGTATAAGTAAGTTTAGTTATTATTATATTAATTAATTTATTTAATTAATATAGTTTATTAGTTAATAAGTAATTAACTATTTTAATTTAATTTCAAAACGTCAGACGGTATATCATATACGTTCCCACTCAATTTTGACAAACAGTATAGCAAACGACCACTGCAGCGATCGCTTCTATTTGCTATTACTGTAGCAGCTATTTTTTGGCAAATGAGAAACACCACTGTGGATGCTCTAAGGTAGGCTTCTTCATATCACTATTCAGAATGAAATACATTTATCTTGACGGAATAGAATTATGGAGTTAGAGAGTTCTTATTAAAAAATGGGTGTTTTAACAATTTGAGGCATTTTTTGAGTAAGATCCACTATAAATTAGTGAATGATTTTTATGGATTTTTTTTCCCTCCATGAGTACATTAATATCATATATTCACTTGCTCAAAATGGTTATGGGATGAATGAGAAATTGCATCCCTAAGTGAGCCACTTGAAATGGAAGAAAGTTGGGTTGGAAAACATAAAAGTTTTAGTTCCACATGGGAAAAAACTTGGAGAATTAAATGGGTATATATTAAAACCTCTTACTTTGGCTTGATAAGAAAGCAAGCAAGGAGGCTTTTTTTTTTGGTGCGCAGGGGTGCAAATCTTGGACCCATAGGCCCATATTGCATGCCGCTTGTGTGCGCCCGCACGTCTGCGGACACAGGATGCTTGACCACCACCTAGTTTTAAATTTTCTTTTCCAACTAGAAATAATTTTGGTAGCTGAACAATTTCGAAAAACATCCAATTAATGCTATGGTAACAGCTAGAGATGCTTTCGGATCGGATACGGATCGGATATTGCATATACCAACATTCGTATCCGCATTCCCAAGATGGTTCCGGATATGACTCGAAAAAAAAATCATATCCGTATCCGCAACTTTCGGATACAGATGCGAATCGGATACAGTCTCCCGAATAACGAATACGATTTCGGATATCAAACATATAGTTTTTGCTATATTTGTTTTCCTTAACTAATACTTAAATTTGTAAATAATGTAAGATTTTTAGTTTTACCATTTTACCTTTTGCCATTTTTATGATTTTACTTTTACCATGCAGGCTCTATCTTGTATTTGGACTACACACTGGTCTCTCCTAGTAGTGGTGAATCAATTGATTTATGTGAGGCAGGTTGTGCATTCTTTCCGCATAAGAAAAGCATAACCTAATTACATTTCCACAAGCACAATTACAAAAATTAAGAACAAGATATCATATAGAAAGCAATCTGATCAATAAATGGGTTTAATTGTTTGTGCTATATTACCTTAAAGCTCTCACAGCAGTAGCCCAACTACCCTCACTTGATGGCAGGAGACCCAAGCAAACACGGTTAGTAAACCCCTAAATGATCAGTAACACGGAAAAAAGTCAGACAACAGAATGTATAGCTAAAATATAGTTTTGTCTTGTGTACAATCAATAAACAGTTTTAGTGCAACAACAATTGAACATGATGCATAACAAATAGCAACTAAACCAGGTTGGGTTGTTTATAATGTGAAAGTTCATGTTCTTAACCTGATTCTTCAATCATCGTTGTTACTTTCTGACGTTCCCGCTTGAGATGCATGCTTTTTCCTCTGCAATTTTATGCGATGAAATACTATACATTACTAAGATTGATCAAAAAACAACATATCATATATGAAGTCTTATGAAAATCAACTGAATCTGAAAAATTTTCCCAAGAATTTTGAGTGCTTGAGCTCGCGATTTGAGTTCCCCTTTCCAGAAATTGTTTTCATGCAACACCTTGAAGCAGTAATGTGAAAATAAGCAACGATATCTTTAAATGAACTTTGAAGAATTTGAAGGCCAAACTACATACCATTTGGAATACACTTGCTTCAGGATCGAAAGAGCAATTGTTTCAGCTTCTAATAGAGTCAGTTCCTGCAAAAAACCCTTTACTTACAGGAGACTATCATAAATAGAATAGAGTTGGAAACAGTAATATAAACTTGTTGTGTACCTTATTATACTGCTCCTTGAGAGAGCTATAAGCACCTTCATAACCTAATTTCATCCAGAGTCCTGATTTCTAGATCTCCAAAAGAACTTGCACAGTACTACAACAGTAGCATAGAATTATCCCTTCATAATTCTCGAAATCTTGCAAAAAAAAACCAATAGATATTTTTCAAATTGTTACCTTCACATATAAATTCACACTCCTCCATTCTCTTGTTCATAATTAACTGTAGACTTGATAATCCAGCTGCAAAATCTACCCATACAAAGACCTGCAAACCTTACTAACTTTAACATTCAACAAATATCCAAATCAGACTAAAGCTGAAGCTAAAGCTACTTAATAAAAATTAAGGACAACAACCATAGGGTTCAATAATACATAATTGCCAACAGTTTGCCCCACTCCAAGCCTTATGCTGATGTATAGACTCATACTCTCCTAGCAAGAAAGGTGAACGAAACAACACGAGCACAGTTAGATAGCAAGCACAGTTATCCTAATCCTTTAAAGCATAACATAACCGGAGAAACCACTATCAGTTAGATAACAGGCACAGTCAGCTATCAAACTCATTACAACACAAGAAGCCTGCAATAGAGCACAAACAAGTGATGACACTAAATAGACTAACTAGTGCTAGAACAACCAAAACAACAAAAAAGAATAACTAAAAACATCTGATGATGAACCAAGTCTTCAAAAGACGGGCTTCCATCAACTTCCGGAGCACCGACATCAACTCATAATGCAAAGATCCCTACTTCAAAGAACAAATTAAATTAATTTGAATAGAAAGTAAGATTAAGGGAAGAAAGAAAGAAAAGCAAAACTTATACCGATAGTTAGATCAATAATCATCATCCAATTGTTCCAAGATATATTCATCCACATCATCGTCACCTTAATAATAAAAATTAAATTAAATTATGTTTATGTAACCCCTGTTTCCCATATATATGTATTTTCCGTGTATTTTCTGTATTGTAATTAGATTTCCACTTTCAAATTCTTTTGTTAAAATGTATTGATGGATCTTTCTATACCCATATACCCATTTCACCCTTTAAACCCTTTAACCCATTGTTATTTATTAAACCCATACTCTGTTTTCACCCAATACCCATTAAAACCCCCCAAACCCGTTACCCAATGCCTAAACCTACCTACTATTTCACCCTATACCCAACCCAATACCCTTTATATACATCCCTATATATATCATCTCTCTGCACACCTAACCCTATTCACCATATACACCCTGTGCCGCCTACCTCTCCATCCCTTCCCTCCTGCTCTCTCCCTCTACCTCAGCCCCCATGCCCTCTCTCCCCTACCTCTCCCTCTCTCGACTGCAGTAACCCATCCCTCCGACCTGCATCCCTCCGGCGACCCTCTACCGCAGCACCGCTGTCAGCCCTGCATTCCCTCTCCTCCCTTCCTCCTGTTTGCTGTGCATCCCTCGCCGGCGTCGCCTTCTCCCCTGCGACCCCGACGACCGCACGGTCTCCTCCTACGCAGCTCGACCCCGACCAGGCGACTGGCCCCCTGGTCCCCTGGTCCCTATCACACTGCCGAGACAACCACCCTCCTTCTGTTGCCTCTCCCATCGTCGTCAGCCGCAGCGCAGCTTCCCTGCGCTGTGTGTCTCCTCCCGGGGCTGCAATGACCCTGTAGCCCGTCGCTCCTCCTCTTGCTCTCCCCTCCAGCAGCATACAGTAACAACAGCCTGAGCGACAGCAGCACGGTGCTGCCAGCCCCCATGCGCCAGCATACAGCACAGTTACCTGTTTATGCCATGTTATTCTTACTCTGTTTTGTGACATGTACATGCCTGTTTGATAATAATAATAAATAACCAAGTCAGGGTTTAGGAGAAAGATCTAGTAGTGGAAAATATAGAAATATGTACTTAGAAGGGGGCCCGTGTTTCCCACCTGGTTATCTGTTATCTGTTACCTGTGACCTGAGTACCTGACATGTGATTCTGATTATCTGATTCCTAACTACATACTTCTTTATGAAAGGATGTACTCAGAAGGGGGCCCGTGTTTCTTATCTGTTACCCAACTACATACTTTCTTATGAGAAGGTGTACTTGGAGGGGACTTAGTTCTACCTGTTGCATGATTATCTGATACCTGATGCATGATATGCATGATTACCTGTACCTGTCTGTCTGATTCCTGAGTACACGGCCCTATAGACTCCACTACGATATCTAAACGCAAACTTATTTGAATGTAGCAACCATGTGGTAAAAGGATGGACACATGAAGTGCTACCTAGATAGTAATAATACAAGACTTTACATAACATGATACGTGTTACATGATACCTGCTACATGATTACCTGTACATGTTACTTGATACCTGTTACATGTTCACTTACTTGCATGATACCTGTTACCTATCACATGTTATATACACATGTTATCTCACTACATTACTTGATTCTGTTTATGATTCATGCTAGTTGTTCTTTTTGTTACCATGCCTATTCCATGCTATTTGTTTATCTTTTCCCATGTACTTGTGCCTGCACTATAAGCGGCCCGTAACTTGCATTGACGGGTTTGTTTTACTTTTTTTCCCTCTTCCTGCAATTTATCAAATTGCAGACCAGAATGATCAGCTGCCAGATGGAGTTGGTGATATGAGTTATTAGTACTGGAGTTTTGCTATTATTATTAGTTTCTGTTGCTTATTTGAATATTGTATTTGATACTTGGATTTATTTTGTATTGGGTAATGTTACCCAGGATTATTGACTTATTCAGATCTGATTTATTTGAGATTATTATTATATTTTGGTTTCAAGTAAATTTCTATTGGTATATTTGATTCGATTATGCATATGTGATTGACTTTTCTTATTTCCGACTCTGATTGTTCTTGTGAAGTGTTGTAAAGATCCTTACAGCTTATGGATGATGAAAATCATTCGCTGGGCTTAGTCACGTATCCGTGTTCCGTATTCTCCTTTTGGGAAGCGGTACATGACAATTTATGCAAATAAGTAAAAATTATTGCAAGTGGTGTAAGTGTGTAACATTATTTGAATCTCATCATACCTAGAGTTGTTGGTATAAGAGTCATATATTCATCCTCCGTGCTTCAAAACTAACACACAATAGAAATATCTAATTCATACATACATGCAAAAATACGTTGAACTAAGAGTATTGCAAATATCTCCATCCTATGCTCTTAGCCAATCTTGAGTTAATATCAAGGCTTCAATTGTTTCCTTCTTCATTCGGTTTCTATGACAACCGATCACATGACCACTAGTGATAAAGGTGGATTCAGAAGCTACTGTGGAAACTATGGTAGCAAAAACATATCGTGCATTCCTTACAAGTAAATGATACTTTCCGATATTCCCTCTCCACCAAGATAATATATCAAATATTCTCATTGTAGACTCATTCCACCTAAGAACACCCTTCTCCATTTATATGTCTAAATCTGTATTTGAAGGCATGCTTTCACAACTCCCAATATATTGATCAAATCTGGTCTTTCTCTTTTCACCAACACTTTCCACCCTTTGAGAAGAATTGCTTGAGCCAACTTCTTGTGGTATATATTGACTTTTCTCACTAGACTTTTGCGATTATACACCATGAAGTTCCTTAATTAAGTTTACAATATTTTCTAACCACCTGCACCATCAAAATCATATATCTCTTCATAATACAACTTAATGGCTACTAACTTATATCTTGGGTCAAGGAAAATCGCAACTGTAAAAAGTTCGTTAGCTTTCAACCAATACTTCATGAACTTCTTCTTCATCACAATTGTCATTCAATATCTGAACTTCTCTCCCATTCATTTAGAAGTAATAGAGCTTCACAAAATTCCTCGAAAAGAAGATTAGTTAGATCACTAAAATGCTTGAAGCAATTATTCAAGGTATCAATATAATTCCATTCATCTCCCAATGGGCAAGAATTGTATTTGTTGTTTTTGAGACGAAATTTACTAAATACTTGCATATATTCTAGTGCAACACTTAACATATCATAAGTGGAATTCCATCTTATGCAAATATCAAGAAAAACATGTCTTCCATTCACACCAAATTGTTTACCAATATCATAGAAACTTTCTTGCACTTGTTGTGACATTGTAACATATTTTATGCTTTTCCTCACATTATGAATAGCTTCAGAGATTTGCTTCAAACCTTCTTAGACAACAATATTAATATATGTGTGGCACATCTCATATAAAAAAGGAACCCTTGCAAGGAAGTGTATCCAAAATACGATCCTTTTGTCAACGAGATAGCAACGTCATTAGCCATGTCATTATCAACGGTAACGGTAAAATTCTTACTAGCAATATTCAATTGAAGCATGCACGACATAAAAACATCACAAATAATGATCCCCGTACCACCTCTAACTTTAATAAAACCGACAACCCTCCTATGCAAATTCCAAGAATCATCAATGAAATGAGAAGTAATATACAAGTATGACTTTGTTGTGAAGATGCGGTCCACTTATCATTGTGAAACTTATCCTATTTGTATGCGTGAAAAATGTGTCAAACAACTTCTTTAAGGTGGGTAAAAACCCGGTCTCATCTGAACCGTCCGATCCCCTCAAGATCCCGAAAACCATCAGAACAGGCCTGCACAGATCATGGGTCGTTAACCAACCCTCTACGTCCAACCGGCCTACTGAGAAGGGTCAATCCGGCCCACTTGGATACCCTTTCTCTGCCTATAAATAGCAGACTCCATCCACTATGACAAGGTAATCAACATTTAGCCTCCAAAACCCTAGTTTTCATTTTCTCTCTCTTCCAGTCACTGACTTGACCGACGGAGGGTTCGTCGCTGGGAAAACTCCTGGTGTTTCTGGACTTTGTGCAGGTGTTCGGCGACCCACGGTCGAGAGTAGCCACCAACATATTAGCTCCTACATCTCACCAGATCCAGATCTACGACTGAGATCTATCTTTCCCCCTTAAAAATTGAACTCATTATATGTTGCTCCCACACCCTAAAAACAACAGCATCAGATTGGCACCGTCTGTGGAAAAAGCATAGATCTAGCCTCTTCTCGAAATCCCATTCTTATTAACCTCTTCTCCGATGGCTCCTAAAGCCAAGAGAACCGCCACAGCGGGTCACCACGCCGAACCTCTTCCCCCACCTCGTCCGTCGCACAATCGAGCGGTCACCCAGGGATCGCAGCAGAGACTGAACAAGCACCCACATGCTCAAGCCCCGAGCGCCTCCCCCCGATCTCTGAAACATCATAAATCACCGACTGCACGAGGATGACCTCCGTAACCGCCTCTGCCGCTCCAGGAACAAGGCACTCTCAGACCATGGTCTGAGCCAAAGCTGACATTCCTCCCATCTGAACAAAAGGGAATGCATCTGATGTCCAGGGGGTCACCGACCCTCGAATGGCCGAGTAGAAGGAGGCCATGTTACTAGGGCTGAGTTCCAGGAGTTCCGAGATGAGATCCTCCAGGCTTTTCGTGGTGGAGCTAGGAGCGAGCACACCTAACACCGTCATGGTGAAGGCAGTCACCGAACCAGACGGGATGAGAATCAGGAGTCCCATAGGTCAACCCGACCCGAGGGATGGGAGGACGTTATCCTCAAGCTACTACAAGAGATGAAAGATCACCTAGCTCAGATCGGTGAAGGTGATAGGCAGCCGAACCGGGGATACTGACCCGTTCAGCTCCCTTCGCTTCTCATATCTTGGAGGCCCAGATCCCGAGGATATTTAAGTCGCCCTTCTTTGAAACTTATAACGAGAAATCAGATCCAGCTGATCACATGGAAGGTTTCAAAACCCTCATGATGATTCACAGCACATTGGGTGCACTCCTTTGCCGTGCGGTCCATCTCAGGAATGGTTTTCTGGCTCGCTCCTAACTCCATTTCCTCCTTCCACCAGCTCGAGGAGAATTTCCTCGCCCATTTTGTCACCAGCCAAAAGGCTGAGAAGACCAGTGCCTCCCTGCTAGATCTGAAGCAGAAAGACGGGGAGACCCTTCGGGACTTCGTTCGGAGGTTCATCGCTAAAGTCCGTTCAATATCCTCCCTCGATGTTGGGGTCACAGCTGCGGCTTTCCGACACAATTTTAGACATGACTTATTGAAGGCGTCCCTCGCCAAGAAGCCTCCTGTAGACTCCCCCGCCAGAGGAAGAGGAAGGCACATATGGGCTAAAGAGGCGTTGCATCAAGCTGGCCGAAGGGATTCCCCCGCCAGAGGAAGCGGAAGGCACATGTAGCGCCCCAAATTTCTAATAAGATATCTTAGAAAATACGTGGCACATTCCCAGCGATCCACTTCAATATAATATTAAACACAACTAACTTCTAAAATTTTCAAACATTTATTACAACAAACTTTTACAAAACACAGCGGAATTCAAAAACAGCTCAACTCATAATTTCTTTTATTTACAACCCAAATTTATCTCAAAACTGCTATTACAATTTTACACAAATTCTTATGAATCAATTTATCTCATAAACCAACTCAAGCATCCAACCTCCAACTCTAAGCAATCACCTGCAAGATATGAGGCTAGAGATGATCCCTAACCCCCAAAACTACCGGGGTTAGCCATAAATGGTGTGAGAGATATAAAAACAACATACAACATAAAGATCATACCTCATAAATTCTCAAACAACAGGTACTAAATAAGAATATGGGAAGTACGAAATGACAGATAACATAAAACATCAAGTGGAGCTAAACTAGGTGTCAGGTGTAGGAAACAGGAAAACCAAGTGCATAAAACCAAGCCAAGAAACAAATACTCTATATACAGACTCTCTAATGCGTACTTGTCGAAGTCTATGCATCCCATTCTACATAGGTTCGGTGCAAGCCCTTAACGTCTTCACTTCATAGGGTTCAATCCCCGCGTTATGAACTAATCCTAACACGATGACTACTACGAGATAAAGATAAACCATGGATAGTATCTCATGCCCGATAATTCTGGAGATGGATCCCACACCCAAGATGTTTTACTTGAATAATTCCGGAGATCATCCCACACCGAAACATTGACACGTCACCACACGAATACCACATGTGCTTCACCTCGACTCTGATAATTCCGGAGATCAATCCCACACCACAAATAGTTACCGTGATAATTTCGGAGATTGTCCCATACCACAAGACTGTGATAATTCGGAGACATATCCCACACCACTAATAATCTACTGTGATAATTCCGGAGATTAAATCCCACACCGGAAGCCATACTGAGGTTCTTGACTCATGTTCCCGTTCATCATATCATCACTAGTGCCTGTCCTTATCATTTTTGGGTTAATTAATTACTTAACGAATCTCCTAGAGTGGTGTACCCTATCGGCCTAAATTCAAAACTAAATAATTGAAATGCCTCCATTGGCCTCAACAAAATAATTGAACACCGGTATACTAGGGTCACACACCTCTAGAGACTCAAACTCAAAAGTCTAAACCAAAGTCCCACTAAACAAAGTGGCTCAACTGAAAGTCTTAAATCAAATACTTAACTGAATATCTTAGAATAGACTGAATTGCATGGGAACCAAACACTCAAGGAACACTCAAGTTTACAAAGATCCTTCAGTACCAGTCAACTTATACCGTAGTAAGTCGACTGCCCAGAGGACAAATATCCAAAATTTCACAAAAATAAACTAAGTCATATAAGTCGACTCAAGAAAAGAAATCAGTCGACTTACCCGAGGTAAATTCCAAAAATCTTCTCAAGATTATTCTAAGTATATAAGTCGACTTAAAGGATTATAGGTCGACTGTCCAGATAGGACTAATAATTTTTACAAAAATAATTTCCTCAGCGAACCAGTCGACTGCCTATGAGCTAGGTCGACTGTCCAGAACGGCTTTTTCAAGAAAACCTAAGAAACAGTATCAGACTCGTACCAGTCGACTGTACAGTAGGCCAGTCGACTGTCGGCCTACAGTTCTCAAAATTTAGGTCTGATTATAAAATCAAATCTGGAGTTTTCTAATGATTCAATGTTTATGAAAATAGTTCGTATTCAGGAAAAATGATAAATCTCAACAAATCCTCATCATGTATATCTATACTATTATTAAGCAAAGCCCCAATTTGGCGGCTTTTTACGATCATGCCCTCATAAACATAAAAGACTAAAAAAAAATATAGGGATAAAAATTTATATCTATACTATTATTAAGCAAAACCCCAATTTAGCGGCTTTTTACTATCATGCCCCCATAAACATAAAAGACTAAAAAAATATATAGGTTTAAAAAATGTAATTTGCATGACTAATAAATTATAATTTTAAATTATGAATTCATACCTTTCATTTTAAATTATCTATCTATACTATTATTAAGCAAAACCCCGTTTGGCGGCTTTTTACTGTCATGCCCCCATAAACATAAAAGACTAAAAATATATATAGGGTTAAAAAATATAATTTGCATGGCTAATAAATTATAATTTTAAATTATGAATTCATACCCTTTATTTTAAATTATGAATGCATTATGCGATGCAGAGTAGTAGCATTTTGCATGCACAATTTAATTTGCCTTGAATTCATCTCATCTCATAATTTTCCTTGAATTCATAATTTCCAAAAAAGGAAAGAATACAGAATGGAAATATCCAATCACTATATTTTTAGGGTAATGCTACACCCACAACCTTTTCTTACAACCTTTCTTTTACAACCTTAGGTGGCACAATTTCATTGGAATGTATTGTAGAGTAGGTTGTAGTGAGTTGTACACATCTCCAACAAGATTGCGCCACCTAAGGTTGTAAGGTTGTAAAGGTTGTAGGTGTAGCATTACCCATATTTTTAATGCATGCATGCCGACCATTAATACCCTCCCATTCATACCCTTCATCTATACTATTATTAAGCAAAGCTCCAATTTGGTGGCTTTTTACTATCATGCGCCCCAATAAACATAAAAGACTAAAAATACACATAGGGTTAAAAAATATAATTTGCATGACTAATAAATTATAATTTTAAATTATGAATTCATACCCTTCATTTAAAATTATGAATGCATTATGTGATGTGGAGTAGTAGCATTTTGCATGCACAATTTAATTTGCCTTGAATTCATAATTTCCAAAAAAGGAAAGAATACAGAATGGAAATATCCAATTACTATATTTTTAATGCATGCATGCCGACCATTAATACCCTCCCATTCATACCCTTCATTTTAAATTATGAATGCATTATGCGATGCGGAGTAGTAGCATTTTGCATGCACAATTTAATTTGCCTTGAATTCATCTCATATCATAATTTGCCTTGAATTCATAATTTTCAAAAATTGAAAGAATACAGAATGAAAATATCCAATCACTATATTTTTAATGCATGCATGCCGACCATTAATTCCCATCATTAATAGAATGTGGAGTATAAAAATGCATAAGCTTAGTTAATGCATATCCAATCACTATATTTTTAACTGTTAATTTTTTTTCCCTAATGATGGTTGTACTAGGCAAATTATGCGATCCAGATTAATTATTGCATAAGAGTAGTATACAAACGCATAATCTATACTATTATTAAGCAAAGCCTCATTTTGACGGCTTTTTACTGTCATACCCTCATAAACATAAAAGACTAAAAAAATAGAGAGTTAATATCGGAGTTCAGAAATGTAATTTGCATGTATTGGAAAAATAATTAACATGCATAGATTTGCATGTCTGACTGCATAGATTTGAAAAAATAATTAATAGTATAGATTTGCATGTACTTGCATGCACAATTTATTCATAAGAAAGTTTTATCCTATCATATAACACATGTATGCAAATATCAAAATGAATAAATTGTGCATGCCTGTCTGCATGCATGCATGCAACCTCTTCGGTGACCTGCCACTTCCTTAAAATCCTACACACCTTTATAGACGTGCATCGCACGTGCATTATACTAGTGTATATATTACTCAAACATCAAATATGTCAAAATTCAAGTTCTCATGTTCTAAATCACAAATTCTTTCATTAGGGTTTTACAAGATCTAAATTTCTTTCACAAATCTAAATCAAAATCTGATTTATAAATCTAATGTCCAGATGTTCATACTCAAATCTCAACATGCCTTTAGCAACACAATTTTAATAATAAAGATCTACTATTTCATCCACAATTTTTCACATGATTCATACCACAATACAAGATCTAAATCGTTCACAACATCAAATCAATACATCATTGATACTTGCACACATAGACCAACAACAAGACAATTTCTATCATTCACAACATCAAAACAAACAACAAAACAAATTTTTATATCACTCACCTTGGATTGAGAAAAGTCCACGAAAAAGTCCTCCTTTTGCTAGATCCAAAAACTCCTTTCTCCACCAAAATAAATCTCCACAAAAATTCTGTATTTCCGAAATGACGGCTGGAGAAAAAGTCCTTTAAATATCCAGGATTGAATATTAGGGTTTTACCCACACTTTTGCAAAACAATCCTTTCCAAAATACAATTTACATATAGTTCTATCCTTGGAAATTCCATCAAAACAAATTTAAATTAGGATTTAAAAGAAAATATACATTCTAAATCTCAATCAATACTGTTCAAAATGTCCAGAATGTACATTTTGCACTTTAACCCCTAAAAATGTCGGATTTGCAAAAAAGGTCCTTCTTTTCTCAAAAATTGCAAATAGTTCCAATTAATTTCAGAAAAATCTAGAAAAATACTAAATAAATACCAGATATTAAATAATGATTTTTCATAAAGAAAAATAAATTTTCAAACTTCTCATAAAAGTATTTGCACGTGTTTTGCACGTGTAACAAGATAAATTTTTCTGAAAATATTCATTAAATTCTCCAAAAATCAATTTAAATTCATTTTCAAATATAAAAATAATATTTGAAAATATGGGGTTCTACATCACATGGTGCTAAAGCACCAAAGAAGATCTAGAAGGATGCCTCCGGGCTGGAGGCGCCCACCTCCGATCCCCAGGTTCGACAAGTTCACTCTGCTTAATGCGAGTGTATCAGCCATCTTGATGGAGATAAAAGGCGATGACATCCTTCGACACCCTTATTGAACCAACAATGGAAATAAGAAGAGAGACCGTAGGTTCTACTGCCGCTTCCACAGGGACCATGGTTACGAGACTGACAACTGTCGAGCTTTAAGGATAAGATTGAAGCGCTCATCCGAAGGGGATACCTAAAGAAGTTTACTAGGGATGAGCCGAGAGCCTCTCCTCCTCCTCGGGGCGCCAACAGGCGACCCGAAGCAGAAGTTGGGCCTCAGGGCTCTGAAGGACTGGCCATACACCACTATGTCCACAAATGACCTATTGGTGGGACTCCAATTTTTCTCATCAAGCCTTTATCTGCGAGGTCAACTCCGTCCATAACTACCCTCCCCCTCGACGTCCTGGGCTATTGGTCTCGTTCTTGGACCAAGACCTCGAGGGTATCAGGACCCCTCATTGTGACGCCTTATTCATCAGTCTCAGCCTCGCCAATCATGAGGTCCGTTGAATCCTCATTGACAACGGGAGATCGGTCAATATTCTGTTCCTTGCTGCATTTGAGGCCCCGAATCTCTCTCGGGATTGGCTGAAGCTTGTAGGCTATACTCTTCATGGATTTTTGGGTGTTCCGGTCCAAATAAAGGGAATCATCACTCTAGATGTCATAGCCGGAAAGTCCCCGACCCCCCGAACCGAGGCGATAGACTTCATGGTGGTGAACGTGAAGGCAGCGTACAAAGCCATCCTCGATCGTCCCAGGCTCGTTTCCCTCCAGGCAGTGCTATCTGCCTATCATATGAGGATGAAGTTTCCAACCGAGTCTGGGGTCATATAACACCCCGCAAAATAGTAAATAACTATTTTGCATATTAATTCGTGCACGTCTGAGAATTGCACGTGATTATATATTTTTCATGGTTATTATCATTAATTGAGGAATTTTCAGATATATTATATATTCTGAACCGATAAGATGTATTCAGGATATCTTCTCAATTAAATTATATGTATTATTCCGATTGTTTAAACGAAACAATCTTTTGAGAAATAATAATTTTTATAAAATATATATTCTTATATTCTACAAATAAATTTTTTTTATTTGTAAGTATGTATATATGAATGTATGTATATTTTGATTGGATTATATATGATGTATACACATGAATACTTGTATGTATTTTTATATGTATTTGTATATGTATGTATTTATATATATTTGTATGTATATATATACTTAATTGAATTGCACTGAATTTGATTGAATGCTTTTATACTTGAATTGTAATTTTGTATAAATAAGATCATAAAATATACTTTTATATATTTTTATAGTATACAAATAAATATTTTTATTTGTATGTATGTGTGTGTGTGTGTGCATATATATATATATATATATATATATATATATATATATATATATATATATATATATATATATATATATGAATGTATAAATAATAAATTGGAGTGTATGTATGTATGTATATGCATAATAAATTGGAGTGTATGTATGTATACAAACATATACATACATACATACACTCCAATTTATTATTTATACATTCATATATATATATATATATAAAATATAGTAGGGATGTAGAAGTCTCACACCCCTATCATGAGCTTCATCTCTTGATCATGAAGATCCTAGGGTTAGAAATTTTCCAAGTGCCACCATCACCCATTCTTCTTTTCCTTCTTGAATACTCTAGGGTCAAATAGCCACAAACCGAAACCCACTCACCTCACCCTCTCTAAGCAGCCGACTTATTTCTTCCCCCCCTCCTTATGGTAGCCGAAACCCATCCCTACCTCTATCCTTATCTCATCTCCATTCCCTATCATTTCTAAACCCAATTTCTTCTACTTCATCTTCTTCTACTTCTTCTACTTCTTCATAGAAGAAAAACAAAAAAAAAACAAAAGAGAGAGAGAGAGAGAAAGAGGGTTTTGATTTTGCTTGTAGGTTCATGGAGCTAGGAGGAGTGAAGAGCAAGACGAGGAGAAGCTAGCAACTCGAAGCTTCAAGTTTTCTTCAATCCGGATGTGGGTGTTTTCTAAACCTTGGCTATGTTTAAATTTTTGGATCTGATGCTATGCTTGTTTTGATGCTTGTTTATGCTTGCAACATGACTTGGTATATAGTAGATGATTGTTATGTTGAGTGGAGCTATTAAGAATTGAATAGAGGTGAAGAAATGCAATGTGAAATGCAAGGTGAATGCTTAAGGTTATGTTATGATTAGAGAATTTGTACATCGGTAATACGATAGAATTTCGATTCCAGACTTTTACTGGAGGTTGATGATGATTTTAGGAGCTAACTGTATTATTTCAGAATTTTTCGATATTATTTGAGGGGTTTACAAAATCAAATTCTGAAATCAGTAAGTTAGGGGGAATTCTGCAGTATTTGTAAACAGTGAGTCGAGTTCAAAATTCATAACTCAAGATCTATAAGGAATATTGAGTTGGAACCTGAAGTGGAAAGTTAGATGTATATGTTAACAACATGTATTCCAAATTTCAGAATTTTTGGAATTTAATTGCTATTTTTAATTTATTTTTTTGTTCGACTGGTTGAAGCTGAAGCTGTTCTATTTTGGAAGTTGAGGACTGAACTTGCAAAAATTGTATCTCCCAAATGGCATGAGATTTTGAGATGAAACTTGAAATGCAGTGTTTTTGTATATGTCTTCTACTATTGTGCAAAGTTTGAGGATTTTTGGAAGAGTTTAAGTACCCTGAATTATCGACCCAAAATAGCACAGTAACTTTGCTAGCTGCGTTTGGGGCTGAATTCGATCGAAGTTTGGAATTTCGTATCTCTTTGATTATTTTGAGTTAGGAGTGGCAATTTTGTATTATGGTTGTTAAATATTTCTACTTTGATTCCCCAAAGTTTGAGAATTACTGGACGAAGTTTGAGGGATCAAACAATTGTTCATTTGTAGCCGATTATTAAGGGTGAAGTCTGCAGGATTGAACAGTGCACACCTGATGAAGATGGGAGTTTCGTAGTACTTTAACAGCTGAATCGGAGGAAGTGATCAACTGGGAAGCTGTAGGAGACACTCATGTGTTTCTATAGAACCCAGGATCATGCGAATCCGATGAGTGAGTGAATTGTTGTGGTTGTTGTAAGAAGCAGCCAGAACTATGAGTCTACATGTTCAGATTGTGCACACCTGATGGAAACGAGAATTTTATAGCACTTTAATGACTGAAATTGAGGAAGTGATTAACTAGAGAGTTGTAGTGCACACTCATACCTTTCTATAAAGCTCGGGAACTTGAGATTCCAATAAGTGGGTCATGTGTTATGAATTTTTTAGGTGCAGCTACTGCACAATTGTTGAACTGATTACTCTAGCTGATTGGTAAAGGATTTTCTAATCGTTATGGACTGAATTTGAGTTAGTCGTCAACTAGATAAGTGAAGTAGAAGATTATACCTTTCTATAGAATCTGGAATCATCGAAATTGAGTTAGCAGATGATTTGCTATGGAATTTTTCTACATGCGGGAATATTATGATTGTGAGCTAAAATTGATTTTAAAGATGTTTTAAGGAATTATCCCTACTAAGCACTTCGCATTGGACTTAGATGAGATTCTTGGTGCTAATAACACATGATGGAACCATGATTGAGTTGGGGATATAGTTGTACGGCTGATTGTCGTATGTATAGCTTGTGGCTAGGGCCATCAACCCAGTAGATAAGTATTGAAATGACTTTTCCGCCCCGAAAATTGTGGTTTCCCTTAGGCACCGTCGGATCAGTTACCAAGAGATGGTTGATCGCGGGCCGGGATATTGGATAAGATCCAAGTCAGAGGTGGTGGCGAACGATGGAGATTGGGTCACCGGTGTCTTGGGTTGATAGGCTAGGTCTGATCTTTATGACCTGGGAACAACTGTATAACTAGATGATTAACCTGCATGAGTGTTAGCCAGTGAATGTTCTGGTTAAATTATCTACCTCATCTAGAATGTGTTGATGCCCCAGGTCTGTCAATGATTGGATATTAGTAGTTTGTGTTTGTTTCACCTCATTTGCCGAGTATAAGGTACTCCCTTGGGCGCCGTCGTACTGCTCCCTAAGGGTCGCGGGCTGGGAACATTAGTCGAGGACCTTCAGAGGTGTTGGTAATCGAGGAATATCGGTTCGCCGTATTGGTTTTGTGTTGACTGACTTGCTTGGGCTCAATTGTTTAGACGTTATACGGATTGGATGAATAGCATGTTTTGGGTAACTAGATTGTTTTTCTTTATTTTTGCTTGAAGACCAAGTTGGTGTATGGGGTGATACCCTATAATCCGATTTGTTCTAAGGGCCAACACTAGGCTGTGATAACCAGGGTTGTCTCTTCCTATCGTTGGGATACGTGCTGAGTCGCGTATCTCACTCTGTTAATTCCCGAAGTGCCATGGTATAGAACGGGAGGGTTCCTGTCGGATAGGAGGAATTGACCCTCGAGTCCGTCATGTTCTATGTTGGTGACGAACGGGCCATAGGAATAACCTATGAGTCTTTGACGCCACTTGGTATGCCGTTTGCTACCTTGTAGTTTGTCACGACATTTGGTGAGATCCGAACCTGGAGCGGGGGAACCATAGGGATCGGGCACTAGTGGCAAACGAGGACACTTCTATGCGTCTGCAGTAACGGAACTAGACCAAAAGAAAAAGTTGTAGGCCTCACCAGCCACGTTGTATAGTGGAAACTGGTTGAGTACAAAAGTAGAATGCAATGCATGGCTAGGGTTCGAAACCCTGAACTGGAGAAGAAGACTTGATTTGGAGCGTATGTAGTATGGAATGCATGCCCGTCCAAAGTCTTGCTGACATTAGATTAAGTGCATTTGTTTTCTATGCATTAGACTTCAGGTCATGGCATACACAAACACTGGAAAATCAGGATGCACATTTCCCTTTCCATCTAGACTGATTGTGATTGTATAAGTTTAGAAATCATTGTTTCTTATCAGCATTGCGTCAGTATATGTACTGACGTGTCCACTTAATTAGGTGCTGGACGTCGAATCGCGAGTGCAGAAAGACTCAAGACCAGTAGAGTATCCAAGTGAAGTATCCAGTGTACATCCCCACCAACAAGCAGTTATGGAATCAAAGTAGCGCAGCGGAAGACTCGAGCTGCGTGACACATCTTGAGGAAACAGCTTGACTACTTGGTGGAGCTTCTAGTAGAGATCTGTTGACTATCGTTCTGGGTGGCAGGCGGTATCTGTAATATGTTGATGTAATTTGTATTCCTTGTTATAAGAATAAGATGATGATGTAATAACTCTGGTGGCAATAAAAGTATTTAATTTCCCATATTATTACTGTGTTGAGATGCATTGGAAGGAAAAATTTTTGGTTCTATCACGGATTTTCGGTAGTAGGATCCGGGGCGCTACAGGTTGGGGTCGTCATAGGAAACCAAGAGGTTGCTCAGGCTTGCTACATGGCTTCAATGGGGGGGCACTGTTCTCCCCCTCGATGAGGTTGAGTTGCCCTTCAACTGAAGTCCTATCGACTCTGAGCCCGTGGACGAGTTGGAGGAAGTCCCCTTTACCGCGGCAGACCCCTCCAAATGGTTTCGAGTGAGCAGGTCGCTCAATCTTGACCTCAGGAATAACCTCATTGATTGTATACGGTAGAATCAGTGCTTGTTCGCTTGGACCCCCTCGGACATGCCGGGGTTTTTCGAGGATCTTATAATGCACAGACTAAGTGTTCTGCAAGACTCCAAGCACGTGTAGCAAAAGCGAAGGATGTTCTCCCCGGAGAGGCAACATGCAATGAGGAAGGGCTAGAGAAGCCCCTCTCTGCTTGCTTCATCCAGGAGGTTAGCAATCTGGAGTGGCTGTCCAACGTCGTCATGGTTAAGAAGTCCAATGATAAGTAGAGAATATGCATCGACTTCACTGGCCTCAACAAGGCCTATCCGAAAGACCCCTTTCCTTTGTCGAGAATCGATGCTCTGATCACCGGCCACGAGCTATTGAGCTTTATAGATGCCTTCTCAGGTTATAACAAGATCCTGATGTTTCCCCCTGACATTTCGAAGATAGACTTAGTAACTGACCAGGGACTCTATTGCTACAGAGTCATGCCCTTTGGGCTAAAAAATGCTTATGCAACATACCAGAAGCTCA
The DNA here is from genome assembly GCA_017893485.1 of Hemerocallis citrina. Taxonomy (NCBI): domain Eukaryota; kingdom Viridiplantae; phylum Streptophyta; class Magnoliopsida; order Asparagales; family Asphodelaceae; genus Hemerocallis; species Hemerocallis citrina. Next base: position 129,244,876 of record CM030359.1, read on the forward strand.
TCAACCGAGTCTTCAAACAGCAGATAGGGCGCAATATGGAGGTATATGTCGAAGACATGCTCGTTAAAAGCCTGAAAGGGGAAAACCATGTGAAAGACCTCGAGGAGGCCTTCGAGGTCCCGAGGGTAATTTTGCAATGAGTAATAATTAACACTTGGTACTTCACTTGGATGCTTCTCAACAGTTAATAAATTACAACATATATTACAATTGAAATAAATCAACACATTGCTTCTTTTGCCTTGATTCCTCTTGAATCCTATACCTATAGCTTTGCAATCCAGTACCTGTAATTTTGCAATCCAGTACCTATTGAAGTGAGGATGTTAGTACATATACTGATGCTTTAAGGCTGATGACTAGCAGCGATTCTCAACATTAAACAAACAGATTGATGAAAAGAGAAACGTGTATATATAATTGATGTGTCAGTGTATGCTATGACTTAGACTCTAATGCAAGATTAACTAATGCAAGGATGCTCTTATTCTAATGCAAGAAAGTCTCTAGAACAGTATGCCACCCATATCAACATATGCCCCATATCAAGTTGTTTCTTCATATATAGGGATTTAAACCCGTGCCATGAATTCTACTCTTGTACTCAACCTGTTTCTGAAGATACAACGTGACTGATGAGGTTGCTCTAAGACGGTCTAATCTCGACATTCGTAGTCATATAGTGGTGTCTCCGTTTGCCACTATTGCCCGGCATACCAGGACCTCACTCAAAAATTGGACGAACCCTTGGAGTTAACTACAACACAGGTTAGCTTGAAGCATCCCCTGTGGCCCCCTAGCAGATAGACGGTAGTCTATGGCTTGTTCGCCTTTCTTGATATAGAGCATGACGGAGTTCCAGGGGTCCATCCCCTAGCTCTGATAGGAATCTCTCCTGACCTTATCATGGTACTTCAGAAATTAACAGATGAGATACGGATCCCATGCTCCCAACAAGTGAGAAGGCACAGACCGTATTCCTTTGACAAGAAGGGTACAACCATTAACACAACCTAGGGTTAGCCTATAGAACAGATTGGATCATACGGTATCACCCTTAATACAAACTCTTTCCCTTCGGCGAAAATGATAATAAATAATGGTTAAGTAGTAATAGCCATAAGTTACTACCTTAACGATGTCACTAACCCTAAACAATTCGAGGGATGACAACAATACTTACCACAACATGCTAGGTCTTAAGTTAGACTTTGCAAGATAACTCTACCAGGTACTCAACCTAGACTTACCAGAATCCCTAAGGATCCTTTTCATAGCCTATCGATCGAAGACCCCGGCAATACAAACGTATTCACATGCTACTACCTTGAACCTGAATTCCGTCTATACTCTCGACCCGCAATCAACCTATACCGGTTAAGATCTGATGGTGCACGAAGGATGATGTTGGATCCTGTAGGCGAGACAACAAACACTAGTGGGGGGGTGAATAGTGTTAATAAAAAAACTGCGGAAATTTTCTTCGGTGCAGTCGACTTGGTTGTGAACCAGTCGACTGATATGACCAAAATAAAGCAAAAACAGTAACTCTGTGCAGTCGACTTATAGATAAGACAGGCGACTAAAGACACAATGAAAATACAACTTATACGACACTGACCAGTCGACTGATAGTGCAAGGAGTCGACTGTCCAGACACTTTTTGCAGAACTTAAGTAAACAAGAGTAAATTTAAAATCAAGACAACCAATCACAGAGTGCACAAGATATATCCTGGTTCGGTCCTCCCGACCTACGTCCAGTCCCCAAGCAACCCACTTGAGATTTTCACTATTCTTGAAAAAGTTTACAAGAATACCCTACAGCGTTAAAACAACAACCTTGTCTAACCCGTAGTCCTTTCTCTCAACCAGAGAAAGCAGACCCACTCTACTACCAAGAGTGAAACAAACCGACTCTACAACCTAGAGTCAAAAACCACTCTCCAACCGAGAGCAAAAGGAACAAGAAAAACTTTACAGTCAACCTATAGCCTTGTTGGTGTATTGTGTTGTTGCACGTGGCTAAAAACAAGGTCGACTTCTATACCCAGTCCAGAGCGAAATCATTGCTATACTGGACTGAGTGTAGAGAACCAAAGGATTTGAACTTGAAAGCTTTTTCTCAAATTTTTCACTTAGAATTTTCTCAAAGAGTGCTCGGTATCTCAAAAAATGTTGTAAATGTTGTTAGATCTTTTCAGTGAGATCTGAACTCTTTTTTTATAGAGTTAGATCTCCTGAACGTTGGGGGACAGTTATTCCAACTGTCAACCAACGGATCTAAGAGCTGTTGCTTTTGAAAAATCAATTTTGAAAACAGAAAACGGTCAAAAGCACTCGAACAGTCGACTGGGTTGCCATATGAGTCGACTGGTCAGAGTTTGAATAAATTTAAAACAGTTTTGTACTATCAGTCGACTGCTAGAGGTATCAGTCGACTGGTACTCAACAGTTAAATTACTTCAAACTGTTTTGACTCTTTTGGGGTTTTTGAAAAACACAGATTATGAATTTTGTGAGTATATGTGTGTGTGACAAGGCTTTACAATCAGACTAAGACTCAACAAAAGTAAAATACAATGTTTTACAAGACATAATAACTTGACACATTTGAGCTTGAGGTCTTGAGTCTTGATTTGAGTCTTGAGTCTTGTTTTGAGTCTTGTCTTGAGTGAAGTCTTTGTCTGTAGCCTTTGAGCTTGTTCATTTGTTCAGCTGAAATAATCTTTTGTATGTGCAACCTGCAATGTTAGCTGTATAACATAGACACATGTTGCAGTGTGTTGTGATCATCAAAATCAAGAATCAACAGATGACTCGTCCACTGTCCATGAGAAGTAAAATAAATACACGTCTTGATGGTCGAGCAAAACAACTGCGTACTAGCTAATAAGCTACATACGAGCAAAACAACTTACATACGAGCTGACTAGCTATGTGATATGGCTAAAAATAGGGTTAAATCAGAACCGTCCAAATCAGGCGCGAATCTTAAAGCCGGGGGGTAACATGATAATTTCACTTACAAACGGGCCTAAAGTGGATATTGGGTCTTCTTACCGAAAGCCTAGTAACCCACAAATGGGTCCATCCCAACTGGGTGCGGGTTTCAACCCATAGCAAACTCGGTCCAGCAGGATAGAATTAGGGTCTCTGATTAATCCTAATCAACGGCCTTGATTTATATCTATCCTTTCACTGGAAATTAGGGATTACATTCTTAATCTGATCCCAACGGCGGCTATAAATACCTTCCATCCACCACCATTAAGAGGTAATCAATCTTTTGCCAATTTACGCTCTCTCATAATCTCTCCTGATTACTGACTTGAGTGTCGGAGGGTGCGTCGCCGGGATCAACCCCGGTGTTTTGCACTTTTTGCAGGTGAACTACGGGAGTCAGCGGTCCAACTCCGGTGGAAGAAGTTAAGGTTTGACCATTCAGTTTCCCCAAGAATCCACAAATACTATCTGTTTGCCCCCACACCAGATTCAGTGGTAACAGATTGGCGCCGTCTGTGGGAACCCATGAATAGCGATCCTTCCTCTTCCCGTCAGTTAGATCTCCTCCAGCCATGCCTCTAAGGAAACTAAGATCTAGAGGGTTCAACCGTGGACCCACTCCTCCTCAACCACAACAGGAGATCCCTCTCCAAACCGTCCAGCCGGCGGGACTTCCCCCTTAACCTGATCAGGCCCCGTAGCAGGACTAACCTCCTCCTCAGAATCTTCAACCCCCTCGGGGTCAGACTGGGCCCCAGAATGCCGGTGCGGGGGGCTTCCGTCCCAATCCTCAGAAACAACTTCTTCAACATGATCACGTCTCCATGCACAACCCCTCTACTGATTCCATGGCATCTCACAATCCCCGAGCATCAGATGACCTTCGCAACACGCTTGACAATCGGTGCAAAAAAGAGGATCTTCGCTGCCGTTTGGATGAAAGGCGGGCCCCGAGAGGGAGTCTCCCGCCAACACCGTCCAAATGAGCAATCTTCTCATCACCGAGAATACAGAAGGTCCCCTCCTCGTAGAGGGCGAAGAGAGTCCCCCAACCACCATAGGAGAAGACCTCACTCTCTTGACGATCGGTGACCTCCCAGGAACGATGACGCACCCATCACTCGTGCCGAGTTCCAGCAATTCCATGCAACCATCTTACAAGCCCTTAATCTCCGACCCAACAACAACAATGATCAGAGTGTCCCCACTCCTCCGGTCTGAAGTCCTCGCCAACGGTCCCTAACTCCTCCCCCAGCTCCTAGCAACCCCCAGCACATTCCTAGTCCTCGCCACTACAGGAGCTACCGTCGCCGTAGCCCCCGCTCTCCCTCATACGAAGACGAGTCCAAAGGCTCGTTTGATTACGGTCGAAGGGATGACACTTTCTACCGTCGTCTCCATGAAATGGACAGGCGCTTGGGCCAGCTGGACAGAGAAGAAGAGCTTAGAGGAAGGACCCTCTGCCCAAGTCGACCTCCTTTCTCTCGAACCATCATGGAGGCGCCCGTTCCAATAGGCTTCAAGCTTCCCCAATTCGAGACTTATTCCGGGGAGTCCGACCCCGACGACCACATCGAAAGCTTTAAGACCCTCATGCTCATTCACCAAGCTTCTGATGCTCTGCCGTGTAAGACCTTCCTCGCTACCCTCAAGGGTCTGGCCCGAGAATGGTACTCTCGCCTCGCTCCATCTTCGATATTCTCCTTCGAGCAATTCGAGACCCTCTTCGTCACCCACTTCGTGAGTAGCCGCCGAACTGAGAAGACCAGCATTTTGCTATTCTACCTCAACCAGAAGAAGAGTGAGAAGCTAAGAGACTACGTGAAAAGGTTCACCGCAGAAGCTAGGTCTATCGCTTCCCTTGACCAGTCGGTCGCTGCAGCAGCGTTCCAATCAAACGTTCTTAATTCCAGCCTCCGCTCCTCCCTTGCCAAGAAGCCCCCGCAGAACTTCTCCGATCTCCTTCTCCGAAGCGAGAAGTATATTTGGGCCGAGGAAGCTGAGCACCGCCCCAACTTTGAGGGGCCTTCCTCCGGGTCCCAGAGAAAGGGAACAGAAGAAGAAGGGGCCAAGAAGCTCTAAAAGGATAATGGCGGTCAGTGCTGCCCTCCCCCCAGATTTGAGAAATTCACTCCTCTTAACGCCAACATTTCCACTATTCTCATGGAAGTAGAGAAGGAAGGGGTGATACCTTCTGCCCCGAAGATGAACACCCCTGGCAAGAAGAGGGACAAAGAGAAATGGTGCCGCTATCACCGGGACCATGGCCACGACACCAATGACTGTCGGGCCCTGAAGAACGAGATCGAGGCCCTCATCCAAAGGGGGCAGCTGGCCAAATTCGTGAGAAAAGACCAAACTGACCTTCCTTCTCCTCCTCGGGGGGCTAACAAGCATCCTGAACGACGCGGTGAGACACCCGAATTCGAAGAGGAGCATGTCCTACACCTCATTCATGGGGGCCCAATGGGGGGCTCCTCCAACTCCTCTCGAAAGGCTTTCGTAAGGGAAGTCAATTCAGTACATGGCATGCCTCCCCCTAAAGGCCTCAGAGTACCCGTCACATTCTCAGATGAAGACCTGGTAGGCGTCCGAACCCCTCATTGTGACGCACTAGTCATTAACCTCCATATGGCAAATTTTAAAGTGGAGCGGATCCTAGTGGACAATGGCAGCTCCGTTAACATCCTCTTCCTCGATGCTTTCAAAGGACTCAAGTTACTCCGAGACAGTCTTAAACCCGCCGGCTACACGCTCCATGGGTTCACGGGAGTGCCAGCGACTATCGAAGGGGTGATCACCCTCGACGTAACCGCTGGCAAAACTCCTACTAACCGAACGGAGCCGATGGACTTCTTGGTCGTCGATGTCCCCGCCACTTATAATGTGATCCTAGGCCGACCTGGTCTAGCTGCTCTCGAAGCCGTCCCTTTTGCTTATCACCTCAAGATGAAGTTTCCCACCCGGGCAGGAGTAGGGGAAGTAAGAGGCAGTCAGGATATGGCCTGCAAATGCTACATGACCTCTACTAGAGGTCCAGTCCTCTCCCTCGAAACACTTGAAATCACCCAAGAAAGTGTCCGAAAAACGTCCGAGCCGGTGGATGAATTGGAGGAAGTGCTCTTCTCTGAGCAAGATCTGAGCCGCAAGTTCTTTATCAGTAAAACCCTCCCATATGCCCTATGCTCCGACATAGTCTGGTGCATTAGAAAGAACCACGATCTCTTTGCCTGGTCGGCCGCCGACATGCCTGGAATTTCTGAAGAGCTCCTAGTCCACCACCTCAGCGTTGCTCCGGGATCCAAACCGGTCCAATAGAAGAGGTGCAAGTTTGCTTCCGAGCGCCAGCAAGCTATAAAAGAGGAAGTGGATAAGCTCCTAAAGGCTCGGTTCATACAAGAGGTCAATTATCCCGAATGGCTCTCGAATGTTGTGATGGTAAAGAAGGCCAACGGGACCTGGAGAATTTGCATCGACTTTACCGACCTGAATAAAGTATGCCCCAAAGATCCATTCTCCCTTCCAAGCATCGACACCCTGATTGACGCCACTTCAGGCCATGAGCTTCTTAGCTTCATGGATGCTTTTTCCGGATACAATCAAATCCGCATGTTCCCCTCAGACATCCCGAAGACCTCCTTTATTACCGATCAGGGCCTAAACTGTTACAAGGTGATGCCTTTCGGGTTGAAGAATGCAGGTGCAACCTATCAACGCCTCGTTAACAAAGTCTTCCAAAATCAGATCAGCCGTAACATGGAGGTGTATATTGATGATATGCTTGTGAAGAGCATTCGTGGGGCCGACCATGTCACCGACCTGCAGGAGGCGTTCGATGTGTTAAGAAAACATGATATGAGGCTCAATCCGAACAAGTGTGCATTCGGAGTCGCATCGGGAAAATTCCTAGGCTTCATGGTCAGCCAAAGAGGGATCGAAGCCAACCCCAAGAAGATTAAAGCCATACTGGATATGGCTCCTCCCAAAAGTATAAAAGAAGTTCAGAAGCTAACCGGGTGCCTCGCAGCTATAGGGCGCTTCCTTTCCAAGTCAGGGGAGAAGTGTCTTCCCTTCTTCAAGGCTCTCAAGGGAGCTAAAGGCTTCGAATGGGGTCAGCAACAGCAGGAGTCGTTCGATCAGCTTAAAGCCTACCTAGTCAACCCCCCTCTCCTCAGCAAGCCTATCCCCGGGGAAACACTCTATCTCTACTTAGCTGCCTCCGAGCAAACTCTCAGTACTGTCTTGGTGAGGGAAGAAGACAAGGCTCAGAAGCCCATCTATTATGTAAGCAAGGTACTTCGGAATGCCGAGCTTCGTTATCCAAGGCTAGAGAAAATGGCATACGCCTTGGTTATGGCAGCTAGGAAGCTTCGCCCGTATTTCCAATCTCACTCGGTGGTCGTTCTTACCGACCAACCGCTGAAGCAAGTTCTGCACAAGCCGGAGACCTCTGGCCGCCTCATGAAGTGGTCGATCGAGCTGAGCCAGCATGATATATCCTACCAACCTCGGACCGCGATCAAGGCTCAGGCCTTAGCTGAATTCATAGTTGAAAACACCATTCTCAAGGTCAGTCAAGCGGCAAACGGACCTCCTATTTGGACGGTATATGTCGATGGATCCTCTTGCACCGAAGGGAGCGGAGCCGGGGTCATTCTGGTAGGCCCCGATGACTTTGTCCTCCAATACTCCCTTCGCATCAACTTCAAGGCCTCCAACAATGAAGCGGAATATGAAGTCCCTTATAGCCGGTCTCAGAATGGCTCGCAAGGCAGGGGTACAACGCCTCCGCATATTTAGTGACTCTCAGCTGGTCGTGAATCAAGTCTTGGGCGAGTATGAAGTGCGAGATGACCGAATGGCTAAGTATTTAGCCAAGGTTTGAAATCTCATGGCTCTCTTCAAAGAGGCACTTATTCGGCGAATCCCCAGGGAGGAAAATTCCCAAGCAGATGCTCTCTCCAAGTTAGCCTCTTCCTCCCTCCAAGGTCTCGAGCAGACCGTCTTGATTGAAGTGCTCCTGAAGCCGAGCATAGAAGAAGAAACTCCCGACTCCATGGAGTCACTGTCTGTTCAACTTCAAGATAATTGGATGAAACTCCTGGTAGAATTCCTAAGGGATGGGCTCCTCCCCAAAGACCCTAAGGAAGCTCGCCGAGTCAGAACCAGAGCGGAGCGGTACACCCTTGTTGAGGGGGTCTTGTACAAACTCTCCTTCACGCAAGTTGATGGCAGACCTTATCTGAGGTCCCTCTCCCCCAAACATGCCATATACGCCTTGCAAGAACTTCACGAAGGCATAGGCGGAGCACATTCAGGTTCCAGATCACTTGCCCGAAAGGTGTTGAATTATGGATACTTCTGGCCTACCCTCCTCCAAGATGCCGAACGACACGTTCGGCAATGCAGCTCTTGTCAAAAGCATTCCAACATTCGTTGCCTACCTCAAGCTCAGCTCATCTCCCTATCAAGTCCGATCCCCTTTGCAATGTGGGGAATGGATTTACTAGGGCCGTTTCCCCCAGCTCCTGGCCAGCTCAAATTCTTAGTCGTGGCAATCGACTACTTTTCAAAGTGGATAGAGGCCGAGCCCTTGGCTACAATCACTGAGAACAAAGTCATTCAGTTCTTCTGGAAGAGCATCATCTTTAGGTTCGGTGTCCCTCGGGTCCTCATAACTGACAATGGAACACAATTTACAGGAGCCGCATTCCGAGCTCTATGTGAAGACCTCGCCATCCAACAACGCTTCCCCTCCGTCTCGCACCCACAGTCAAATGGTCAAATAGAAAATGCCAATCGACAAATCCTTTCCGGTATTAAAAAGAGGCTGGATAAGTCCGCTAAAGGCTTGTGGGTCGATCAGCTCCCAAACGTACTGTGGAATTACCGCACTACCAAACGGACCCCTACAGGAGAGTCACCATTTAATCTCACCTATGGGTCAGAAGCTGTGATCCCCTTAGAAGTCGGTGTACCCTTTCCTCGCCTCATTGCCTATGAAGAAGAGCAGAATGCTAGGGAACTTCGGGCGAATCTTGATCTGATTGATGAGCTCCGGGAAAGAGCCTCGATTCGCCAACAAAGCTACCGGAGGAGGATCGAGCTGGCCTACAACAAGATGGTCCGTCCCACCAACCTCAAAGAAGGGGACTTGGTCCTCAGAAAGTTTGCTATATCATTCCCCAGTCAGAGGAACAAGCTGGCCCCAAATTCGGAAGGACCCTACAAGATCACCAAAGTGGTTCGGCCGGGGACTTACCGTCTAGAAGACCTTGAAGGAAGAGAGATTCCCAGTACATGGAATGCCGACCATCTCTTGAAATACCAAGAGAGCGCATGAACGCCTCTCTGAGTACCTTCTGACGTCGAACCGTTCCTTTCCCTTCACTTGTACTTTTACTTCTTTATTTCTCCAATGTAATAACGGCTCGCAACTTAGAAGCAGCTGACTATTAGTTTTCAATAAAGAATATCTTGCGTTCTATTTTACTTGTGAATTGCTTGTATGTCTCTGTTTTTACCTTCATACTCAAACGACGAGTTCGGAGTCCAAAACTTGGCTCGACTCCGCTTCGCAAGCTCGCTCTTAAGCGAGCTAGAAGTGGTTCGCCATTCGGAATTGCTCCCACAACCATTGAAATATACTCAAACGACGAGTTCAGAGTCCAAAACTTGGCTCGACTCTGCTTCGCAAGCTCGCTCTTAAGCGAGCTAGAAGTGGTTTCGCCATTCGGAATTGCTCCCACAACCGTTGAAACATACTCAAACGACGAGTTCGGAGTCCAAAACTTGGCTCGACTCCGCTTCGCAAGCTCGCTCTTAGGCGAGCTAGAAGTGGTTTGCCATTCGGAATTGCTCCCACAACCATTGAAACATACTCAAATGACGAGTTCGGAGTCCAACACTTGCTCGACTCCGCTTCGCAAGCTCGCTCTTAAGCGAGCTAGAAGTGGTTCGCCATTCGGAATTGCTCCCACAACCGTTGAAACATACTCAAATGATGAGTTCGGAGTCCAAAACTTGACTCAACTCTGCTTCGCAAGCTCGCTCTTAGGCGAGCTAGAAGTGGTTTGCCATTCGGAATTGCTCCCACAACCGTTGAAACATACTCAAATGACGAGTTCGGAGTCCAACACTTATCTCGACTCCGCTTCGCAAGCTCGCTCTTAAGCGAGCTAGAAGTGGTTCGCCATTCGGAATTGCTCCCACAACCGTTGAAACATACTCAAACGACGAGTTCGGAGTCCAAAACATGGCTCGACTCCACTTCGCAAGCTCGCTCTTAGGCGAGCTAGAAGTGGTTCGCCATTCGGAATTGCTCCCACAACCGTTGAAACATACTCAAATGGCAAGTTCGGAGTCCAACACTTGGCTCGACTCCGCTTCGCAAGCTCGCTCCTAAGCGAGCTAGAAGTGGTTCGTATGACTCGTTTGGTTCTCATAACTCGTTTCGAATCGAACAACCATGCACATCCCACATACAAGCATCAGAAAGAAAACGAGCTTTTATTTCATTAAAAAGTTCGGCAAAGGAACCCAAATTACAAGACCAAGTTACTATTATGGGGCACTACAAAAACTCAATAAAACATAATTACAGCTTATTCAACACTTCTTTGGAATGGGGATGTTTCGATTCAGAGACGCCCTAGGACGGCGTCTCCTAACTTCAGAGCTTGTATGTAGGCCAACGGACCGAGACGCCTCTTCGATGTCGTCTCTAACCGTGGCCCCCACCGAAGCACCACTAGACGAGGCAGCCACCCCGCTTTGAGCATCGGCCGGGCTCCGCCTAACAACAGGTGGACGAGTCGCGAGCTCGTAAAAAGTGATTCCCCTCTCGCTCTCTTCGCACGTACACGACATGCTCCGAACGTTGATTCTTGCCGGCTGAGGCTTCAGTCGAGCGACTTCCTTCTCGAGCTCGACAATCTGATCCTTCAAGGAGTCATCCTTCACAAAAATCTTAAAGCGAGGAAGCCGAGCAGAACCTTCAACGCCAGAGCTATCGGCTATGATTCGACGAAGGTGGGTCACTTCGATGCTTCTGTCGACCATAACCCTCCTCAACCCATCGACCTTCGCCGTCAACTCATCGCGCTCGGTCATCAATTTACCCACAACCGAAGTTAACTCGTCTTCCTACTCCAAAAGTTCTTCCTCAGCTATCTTCAAATCTCGAACTTCTGCCACAAGAGCACCTTCCGCTCGAGTAACGTCGAACAGTGTCTTTCGGAGCAACTCCACCTCACCTTCAAGACGAACCTCGCGAGATCGCTTCCGTAGTTGTTTTAGCTCGGAAAAATAGCCTCTCGCCATTGCCTTGACCTCCGATAGATCTAACATGATTTTGAAGAGGTACTCTCGGCTGCGAGAGAGAGCCCGCTTCGTCGCTTTCAATTCAGTACGTAGGCGAGAAACCTCAGCCGCTGAACTCGATTCAACCTAAAAAGTGAAGGAATATCAAAAGAAGTCTTCAACACTTGAGGTCACAACACGAGCAAAAAGCGTTGAACACTTTGCGAAATCTCGAAACTTTTAGCCAAAGATTTCAAAAGGGAAGTCGTTTCATTGAAAATCCAAAATTTGCACAAAAACGGTGGCCAGTCCGCAGTTAGGCGTTACAAAAAAAAAAAAAGAAAAAAAAAAGAGAAGAGGCGACTAAGTCAGGGGTCGACCTCATGATGTCGTTTCGAAGAGTCATCGCTCGGCACAGTGACTATCGCGCCCTCGGCGCCCACCTCGTCCTCGGCATCTTTGCCCTCCTGCCTGGGGGTGAGCTCGGCCAGAGGCAGTTCTTCCTCCCCCTCTACGGGGTCGTAGAAGTAGTAGGAGGAGCTGTCGAACCCGGGGATGCGAGCGGCCACGTGCTTCAGCACTCGGGCATACACCTCCTCCATGTTTGTCAACATGTGGGTCTCGGGCCTCGTCCCGAACCACCTGCTCTGCAGCTGCCACCTTCGACGCCTGGCTGCTCAGAGCCTCCTCCGACGCCCTCAGTGCCTTAGACAGCTCCTCTTTGAGACGAGCCGTCTCCTTTTCCAAAGCCTCGACCTTGGTAGCCTCGGCGGCCGAGTGCTTCAGCGCCTCGGCGAGCTTCGCATCAAGATCGGCCACCTCGGCTGCGCGCGAAGCAAAAAGCAACTGCTCGGCCTCGAGCAATTTGACCGCCTTGGCACGCTCTGACCGCTCCCGATCGTTTAGCACGGTCATTTCCTTCTCCTTGCTCGCAAACTCTTCGAGCAGGTGGTTGAAATGGCATAGGGTCTGCAAGCGACATAAGAAGCTATTAGGCATGAGCGAAAAGACTTAGAATAAGTGCTGAAGGAACTTCTGATACTCACCGACATGGTGTTTCCGAGCGATCTGCATGGCGTCATCGCCCACGGAACCCTGCCTTCAGCGCAGCGCGGTCTTTTGGGATCGGCAGGTGCTTCACCGCCTGCATACAAATTCCACCGTCACCGAGGAAACCGTCCACCTTCATCAACCGCCAGTCAGGAACGAAGAGGCGCTTGTGCTCCTCGATGAGTATCTTCTCGTCCTCGGTGGTAAGTGGGGGGACCTCAAGAGCTAAGGCCACACCCATGTTGAATGCCCCGCTTGACGACCCGAGTGCCTCAACCTGAGCAACTTTGGCCGGTACCTCCGAAGGAGTTGGGGCAGACGTCTCCAAAGTGCCTTGTGTAGATGCATCCGAAGGTGCCTCTAACCACCGGCTGCACGACGGTCGGTGAGGCCGAGGGGACCTTCGCAGCTCGGCCACCCTGAGGCCCGGCGATAGTCCTCTTCCTCTTTCTCGACTCCTGCTCCTTCGCCGCACGAGCCTTGGCCATCAGTCCTTTGTAATCCATGCCAGTGGTCTCTGAAAAAACCGAGCTAAAGGAGTTAGAAAATTTTAACCAAAAGATAAAGCTGAAGCAAGAAAAGAAGAGAAAAGCGTACTAGGGTCGATCGGACTGAAACCCCCACGAAACAAGACCTCCTCGGTGATGTCCTTGCAACTAAGGGTCGGAAGGCCAAGGAGCTTCTCCACCACCTCTTCCTCCTCTTTAGTGAGCACGGGCTCCTTCTTCGTCCGCTTCGGAACTCCGATCTTCCACTACGTCGGAAAGACCCACGGCTCGGGAGCACGGATGAGGAAGTACTTCTCCTTCCAGTACTTGATCGAGTACGGGTTCTCGATCAGTTTCACGCCCTTCCTCGGAGACAGATAGTACCTCTCCTCCATCTTGCTCATCTGGCAGATGCAGTAGAGGCTCCGAAGTATGACCATCTCTGGCTGCACACCAATCTCTTGGCACTGAAGGACGAAGGCGATCATGTGTCGCCACATGTTCGGCATAAACTGAGCGGGACTCAGACCTGTACCACCGCAACACCTCGTTTACGAAAGGGTGCAGTGGCAGCTGAAGTCCAGCGTTTAGTGCGTCATACGGAAAGACGCAAGTATCGGCCGAAGTAGGTGTGCACGCCCGGACACCGGGGCCAGGGAGTAGCAGAGCGTATTCTTTGGGGATCCGGAACCCACACCTGATCCGATGCAGGTCCGACTCGGTCAAGATTGAAGAGATCTGATCCACCTCGGAAGGGTCCCTCGGATCATTCTCCTCATATGATGGAGCCGTGCCCTGCATCACCTTCTTCAACAAGTCTTCAGGGTAACTCCGCACACCCCCAACGCTAGATAAGACAGACGGGTGCCGACCCAATTCACCCACCATCTTCGGATGTTCGACTATCGTCGTCACTCCGATTGGCTCGGGAACCTCCTTCCCCTTGCTCGCCCTCACCGTTGTCACCTCGATCGGCTCGGCGATCTCCTTCCCCTTGTCCGACCTAACCATCACGCTCGGCTGATGTCTTGGTCTGAGGTGGGGGTCTTATCCTCAGAAGAAAACTTAACCATTTTCTAAGGATAAGGCGAGACACTAACCTTGAAGTGACGTGAATAGCCAGAAAAGATCGCCGGAATCTGAAAGCGCCTTGCCGCGATAGCTAGTAGCGCTACCCGAGAGCGAAAACTACGCTAGTAGAAAGTAAAAGTGAAAGTAAGAAATGAAAAGTGAAGAATGAGGAAAGATGTGAGGGGGGTGAAGACTTATAGTAAAAGAAACAGCTCTTAGGCTTTGTAATGTAAAGATGCAACTTTTGGGCCTCCCCCCAAGGGGTTATGAAAGCCCAAACGACTAAGTAGCGAAGAGCGGTGACCGTTCACGAGAAGTAACGACGGTTCGGTTTGATCCGCTCCGCTCGGCTGCACCTCAAGCCATAAGATCGGACCACGATTCCTCGGAAACCGAGCAACTGCCAATTCGAGCTGTGAATTGGAGAAAAACAACTTTCTCCCCAAAATTCGTGCAAGATCTCAATCAGATGGCTCAGATCGTGCCACCTCCACAAAACGACAAGATAGTGTTTTCTCGAGAACTGAGCCTACCTCGAGATCGGCGCCATGATCCAATGGCCCAGATCGCTCCACGTCCCTCGGAACCGAAGCCTGAGCGACAAGCGATCCGAGCTGATCACACATAAAAGAGGAAACCGAGCAACTGCCAATCCGAGCTGTGAATTGGAGAAAAACGACTTTCTCCCCAAAATTCGTGCAAGATCTCGATCAGACGGCTTAGATCGTGCCACCTCCACAAAACGACAAGATAGTGTTTTCTCGAGAACTGAGCCTACCTCGAGATCCGCGCCATGATCCAATGGCCCAGATTGCTCCACGTCCCTCGGAACCGAAGCCTGTGCGACAAGTGATCCGAGCTGATCACACATAAAAGAGGCTCAAAAACCGAGCAACTGCCAATCCGAGCTGCAAATTGGAGAAAAACGACTTTCTTCCCAAAATTCGTGCAAGATCTCGATCAGACGGCTCAGATCGTGCCACCTCCACAAAATGACAAGATAGTGTTTTCTCGAGAACTGAGCCTACCTCGAGATCCGCACCATGATCCGACGGCCCAGATCGCTCCACGTCCCTCGGAGCAAAAGTCTGAGCGACAAGCGATCTGAGCTGAGAAAGTAACTCGGGATCCCAATCCGATCGGCCAGAACTCCGAGCTACTCGCAATACGGGAGAGAACGAAGTCACGTCGCTCGGAATCTGAGCAAATGGCAATCCGAACTGCACATTTGAAGATAAATGCAACCAAGCAATCCCAACCGTCGGATCGTTGCAAAAATTGTGCCAAAAATGATGAACGGCTCAGATCGTGCCATGCCCACAAAACGACAAGATAGTGTTTTCTCGAGAATCGTGCCTGCCTTGAGATCCGCGCCATGATCCAACGGCTCTGATCGCTCCATGTCCCTCGGAATTCCGATCTGAGCGACTGGCGATCCGAGCTGCTCATGTAAAAGAAATAGTACCGGGCTACGTAACTCAGATACCGATCAACTAGCTATCCGAGCTGCTCAAACGGAGAAAAGAACGCTGAGCGATAACAGTCATCGGATCTTCTCAAAAATTTCACTTTGACCTGATGAGCGGTCCAGATCACCCCACATTGCTCGGAATCTGTGCTCCGAGCAACTGGCAATCCGAGCCGCTCACACGAAGAAAATGGCGCCGAGCTACGTGCCTCGGATTCCGAGCAACTGGCCATCCGAGCTGCTCATGCAAAGAAAATATTACCGAGCGACTCTAACCATCCGATCTTTCAGAAATTCTCGCCCGCACGAGATGGGCGGGCCAGATCTCACCACGTCATAATTCGGTATTAAAAACTAATTTTTATTTATTAAAATCATTTTATTTATTCAAAAAGTTGCGAAAAAATGATTAAAAAATCGGGAAAATTGATTAAAAATGACTAAGTAGCGAAGAGCGGCGACCGTTCACGAGAAGTAACGACGGTTCGGTATGAGCCACTCCGCTCGGCTGCACCTCAAGCCATAAAATCGGACCACGATTCGTCGGAAACCGAGCAACTGCCAATCCGAGCTGCGAATTGTAGAAAAACGACTTTCTCCCCAAAATTCGTGCAAGATCTCGATCAGACGGCTCAGATCGTGCCACCTCCACAAAACGACAAGATAGTGTTTTCTCGAGAACTGAGCCTACCTCGAGATCCGCGCCATGATCCGATGGCCCAGATCGCTCCACGTCCCTCGGAACCGAAGCCCGAGCGACAAGCAATCCGAGCTGATCACACATAAAAGAGGCTCGAAAACCGAGCAACTGCCAATCTGAGCTGCGAATTGGAGAAAAACGACTTTCTCCCCAAAATTCGTGCAAGATCTTGATCAGATGGCTCAGATCGTGCCACCTCCACAAAATGACAAGATAGTGTTTTCTGGAGAACTGAGCCTACCTCGAGATCCGTGCATGATCCAATGACCCAGATCGCTCCACGTCCCTCGGAACCGAAGCCCGAGCGACAAGCGATCCGAGTTGATCACACATAAAAGAGGCTCGAAAACCGAGCAACTGCCAATCCGAGCTGCGAATTGGAGAAAAACGATTTTTACCCCAAAATTCATGCAAGATCTCAATCAGATGGCTCAGATCGTGCCACCTCCACAAAATGACAAGATAGTGTTTTCTCGAGAATTGAGCCTACCCTCGAGATTCGCGCCATGATCCGACGGCCCAGATCGCTCCACGTCCCTCGAAGCAAAAGTCCGAGAGACAAGCGATCCGAGCTGAGAAAGTAACTCGGGATCCCAATCCGACCGGCCAGAACTCCGAGCTACTTACAATACGGGAGAGAACGAAGTCACGTCGCTCGGAATCCGAGCAAATGGCAATCCGAGTTGCACATTTGAAGAAAAATGCAACCGAGCAATCCCAACCGTCGGATCGTTGCGAAAATCGCGCCAAAAATGATGAACGGCTCAGATCGTGCCACGCCCACAAAATGACAAGATAGTATTTTCTCGAGTACCGCGCCTGCCTTGAGATCCACGCCGTGATCCAACGGCTCTGATCGCTCCACGTCCCTCCGAATTTCGATCCGAGCGACTGGCGATCCGAGCTGCTCACGCAAAAGAAATAGTACCAAGCTATGTAACTCGGATACCGATCAACTAGCTATCCGAGCTGCTCAAACGGAGAAAAGAACGCCGAGCGATAACAGTCATCGGATCTCCTAAAAAATTGCACTTCGACCTGATGAGCGGTCCAGATCACCCCACGTCGCTTGGAATCTGTGCTCCGAGCAACTGGCGATCTGAGCCGCTCACACGAAGAAAATGGCACCGAGCTATGTGCCTCAGATTCCGAGCAACTGGCCATCCGAGCTGCTCATGCGAAGAAAATATTGCCGAGCGACTCTAACCATCCGATCTTTCAGAAATTCACGCCCGCACGAGATGGGCGGGCCAGATCTCGCCACATCATAATTCGGTATTAAAAACTAATTTTTATTTATTTAAAAAATTGCAAAAAAATGATTAAAAAATCAGGAAAATTGATTAAAAATTCTAAAAAAATAATTACAAACTCAGGAAAACATTTTCGAGTCCATGAGCAAATAATTATTGCTTAGAATAATTGATTAAAACCCCCGAACGACAAATCAACACTTCGCAAAATCAAGTAAATGAACCGAAAAATAGATAAAGGTTAAGAAAAATACCGGAAAACCAGAGGGGCTCAAGAACAACCCAGAGCACGCAACTAACATGGAAAATTACCATACTGCCTCGTGCAAAGGTTCGACACGCCCAATTTGGACTCCAATACAACCCCGCAAGCCATTTAAAACAGTTAAACTACTCCTCAAAGGCTGGTCAAACTCATTCTTCCGGAGTGGGGAGCTCGTGATATGGCTAAAAATAGGGTTAAATCAGAACCGTCCAAATCAGGTGCGAATCTTAAAGCCGGGGGGTAACATGATAATTTCACTTACAAACGGGCCTAAAGTGGATATTGGGTCTTCTTACCGAAAGCCCAGTAACCCACAAACGACTCCATCCCAACAGGGTGCGGGTTTCAACCCACAGCAAACCCGGTCCAGCAGGATAGAATTAGGGTCTTTGATTAATCCTAATCAACGACCTTGATTCATATCTATCCTTTCATTGGGAATTAGGGATTACATTCCTAATCTGATCCCAACGGCGGCTATAAATACTTCCCATCCACCACCATTAAGAGGTTATCAATCTTTTGCCAATTTACGCTCTCTCATAATATCTCTTGATTACTGACTTGGGCGTCGGAGGGTGCGTCGCCGGGATCAACCCCGGTGTTTCTCACTTTTTGCTGGTGAACGACGGGAGTCAGCGGTTCAACTCCGGCAGAAAAAGTTAAGGTTTGACCATTCAGTTTCCCCAAGAATCAACAAATACTATTTGTTTGCCCCCACACTAGATTCAGCGATAACACTATGTATGAGCCAAACGAATTACATATGAGCCAACTGGCTATATATGCGAAAAATGAATCATATAGAAGCAACAATAAAAGTCTTCTAACAACCTAGAAGTAAAATAACATGCTACTAGCAAAACTTGTTCCTTCGTGCACAAAAGCAACATAAAAGTCTTCTAATACCCTAGAAGCAATTAAACATGCTACTCTTATCAGAATTCAACAAAATTAGACTTTTTAGAAAGGTGAGAACATATACTACAACTCTTTAGTTGAAAACTTTCTCATATTAAGTAAATAAGAGGTAAAATCTCGAACAATCTAAACACCGAAGCTTCAGCCGAAATGGCCAGCTGCTGTGACTTGTAACGGTCATAACTCCTACTCCGCTTATCGAAATCTAACCAAATAGGAAATTTTGGAAAGGTGAGAACATCCACTAAAACTCTCTAGTTGAGAACTTTTCCAAATTCAGTAAGTAAGTGGTCTAAAAAATTCGAACAATCTAAACAGCAAAGCTTTAGCCAAACGACTAGCTGCTGTGACTAGTAAAAGTCGTAACTCCTACTCCGCATATCGGAATTTAACCAAATAGGACGTTTTGGAAAGGTGAGATATTCTGATACAACTCTCTAGTTGGTGAGCTTCTTAGATTCAGTCATTTAACGGTGTAAAAACTTTGAACAATCCAAACAGCGAGCTTTCACCCAAAAGTGTAATACCCTGATTTTTCAATTAATGGAAAATTATTTTATTTTGCACATAGTGTGCACGTGCAATATTTGGGTTGAATTATTTTTATTATGATGTGTATAAATATATATATATATTTGTTCTCCAATTATTTTGTACAAAAAGCCTTTCTTTAAAGCCTTATTTTGATTTAATTAAAAAGGCCCTTTTTCTTAAAGCCCAAATGTATTTTTATTTTATTCATTTTAATAAACTATTTTGGCCCAAAAACAAAGCCCATGAATAAATCTATTTTTAATTAAAACTTGTCATGTAGAAGACTAAATTATCATTATTTTATTTTTGTACAAATTAAAATGTACAAATTTTGGCCTAGTTGCATGCACGTGCACTACACGTACACGTGCTATGCACACTCTTGATGAGGCCGGGATGCATTCTTTTTGGAGGGAGATTTGATTTTTGTCATGGTGATCATGGAGGTAGTTTTTGTGAATGTGGGTAGTTTTCATAACTCCTACTTTGATCTAGGCCCTCCATTCTACAACCACCTAAGCAATCTTAGCCCTCCATTTCACTTATCTTTTAGTATAAATACCCCCCCTCTCATGGCTATTTCCATATGCAATTTCATATTTCCAAACTATAGTCCTATTTTAATATTAGTGTGAGTTATAAAAAAATAGAGAATTGTGTGGGATTGCTTGGAGAAGGAGAGGCCGGCATCATTGAAGGAGAAGAAGCATTCGGTTTTGCTTGGTGTGGAGCTTGTGCGCGCTTTGTCTAGGAGGAGGTGCTTTCATTTACAAGGACTTGGTTGCTTTTTGTGTTTTCTCTCCATACAAGGTGGGTAAAACTTTCATATTTCTAATGTAGGAACCTATGCTAGTTTTAATTACCAACCCTATGCATGAAAAATACTAATAAGAACACACTTTAATTGAGAAGTTAGTGTATGAATTGATTGAAATGTGTGATTAACTTGTATGTAATTCTAGCATTAAATTAAATTGTGTGTGAAATTCTCCATGAATGAATGATGGTGGTTAAATCTCTTAAGAATATTGCTAGTATGATGCATGAAAATTTATAATAAAATTGCTTGTTAATTGTAATATTGAAACATGAAATTGATTAAGAAAAGGGTACACTTTAATTTGAAAAGAATGATTTTCTTGAATGATTGAGTTGCAATTATGCTAATTAATGAGTAATAGTATACTTTGTGACGTAGATGAACTAATGAAATTATTTTGTTATCATTAAAGAAGAACCACTCAAAAATTGGTAGTTTTGAGTTTACCTATTCATGTGCTAAATGAACCTTTATGTTGATATGGGTATGGATAAATCCAAAATATATGTGTTGTTAAATAAGAATTAATAACAGTGAATTATCATAAGAAAAATTGTGAATAAAAAGGGATTAGAAGACTAATTGATTATTCAATGTCGAAAATAAAAAGTATAGTAGTCTTAATGAACAATTTATTAATTTGTGTGGAAAAAAAGCTATGTTTTTGGTGCAAAAATTATTTTTTCTTGCTGTTATGAAAACCATATGAAGAGGATTTAATCTGAAATTTTTCAGTAGTTTTTACAAGGGCAATATGAACCTAGTTAATTTGAACATCGAGTTGTCTTTTTAAAACAGTACGAATATGAAACATATGGGTTTTTATTGGGTATTGTGACAACCTGAGCTAGTAGCTCAGGCGGTCACTGAGTGCGGCTGGCTTCTCTGGGGTGAGCGGTTCGAACCCTGTGTTCACAACATATTTTTTTACCATTTGAAAAATATATATAACTTTCAACCCGAAAGCATATATACTAAATTCGCCCTCTTCATTTCGCTAGCACAGTTCGGCCATACGGCGGGTGCTCTTGGCTCTGTTTCCGTTGTGCCTGGGTTCGATTCTTACCTTCGGCATATATAAAAAATATTTTTTTCGAGAGTTTGAGATGTCCAAAAAATGTGGAAAAAATATGGTAATTCTCATAAAAATGTAAGGAATTTTATAAGAATGATTTGGGTATTATTTGAATAAATTTAACTATGGTTTGGAGTCAAAAAGCATATAAAGACATAAGGTTCTAAATGGATTATTGGTATGAAACTATACTTGAAAGAATAAGTAAATTGGCACATTAAGAGTTGATTGGCAAAAAGAAATGTAGTTGTGTGACATGATGCAATTATCTTTGTGGAATAAAATGAAATGTGTACATTGTTTAGTAATGTAGAATTATTATGATGTGATAATGGATGAGTACAAACTCAATGATGGACTTGTGAACAAAATGAGAAATCATGGATTGAAAAGATAATGTACATATGAGTATGAGAACTCGATATGGAAATTTTATAAGTTGAAGATTGTGAAATGAAAATTGAAATAGAGTAACCAAGTCTCCCCGGCATTGAGAAATGAAATGAATTGAAATGAAATTAGACCAAGGTTGGTTAAGTTGTAATAAACAAATAAGTCCGGTTGATGGAGAGGCTAACTCTAGAGATTATTTTTGTTCATGATTTTTAATAAAACTAAGGATTAGTACATAGTGAAGATGTGATGAAAGTAGAAGAAAAACACGGGTATGGGGGCCAACGGATTTGCGGCGAGAGGGTATTCACAGGTCCTTCACGATGCGTCGTGACATGGCGTGGATACTGCTCCCGAGTACCGTCCCGGTGGCGACGCTCGTGTGATGTTTGAGTGGCTATGGGTGGTGCCATTGTTCCATGGCGAAGGCTGAATTGTCCATAGGTTGCCTGCTCGATGCGTCGTGCCAGTGCGTGGGATTCCCCTCTAGGCTGCCTGGACATGGGCTCGTAGATCATAGGACATCTAAGACACTACCGTAATTACAGTAGTAGACTAAGTCATAACGGGGGATTGAACCCTAGAAAGATGAAGAACGAATAAGGGCTTGCCCTCGGACCTATGTAGTATGGGATGCATAGAATCCGAACAAGTGCGCATTAGTGTCATGTAACATAAATAAATGCATTAAGGATTAAGTGCACAATCACAACACGACATCAATAGGGTAGTCCCTTTAGTTTGAATTGTGACAAGTTTGTGTTTGTTAAATATGGAAAGTTAAGTTACACTATTTCCGGCATAGAGAGGATGGCCGTGTATAATATTCGTCGGTTGAATAAACTGACGTACCCACAGTCTTATATGCAGGTGAATGACTTGTTAAAGATTAAAGAAGAATGGATGCTTAAAGATTATATCATGCTGTTGTACTTTTATTCAATTGTTGTAAATTTTACTTCCGCTGTGCAAAAGAAAAAGTGTAACATTGATGTAATCTCTGATGTATGATGAAAAATTTTAATTTCCCTGTAAAATTGTACTAAAGAAAGTGAAAAGATCTTGTAGAACATCTCGAATTCAGTGTATTTGGGATTCGGGGCGTTACAGGGTGGTATCAGAGCCACGCTTTCTACACTTTCCGCACTTGTACAAATTTATAGGGAACGACACCCTAGAAGTGGACATTAGAGTGTGTGTTTGAGTCTAGAGATTTAAATGTAAGTGACTTACATTTGTGTTGCTCTAAGATTTATGCTTCCTCCTCTCTATTTCTAAGATGGCTGATCACTTCGACCCTGCTGGAGGCGACGACTGGCATATCATTGAGGAAGAGTACCATCCTGGACAGGCAGATTCTGAGGACGAGTACTATCCAGGGCAAGCTGATTCTGACGGTGAAGAATGGCCTGAATCCCGAGAGATCACCCCACCTCCGGATTCATCTGATGACTCTTCTTCTGACGAAGAAGAAGTACCAATTCCAATTAGTCTTGTGACTTCTCTTCAGAGGCAAGTGGAAACCCTGAAAGAGAGAGTTGGATTGTTGGAGGCTCAGCTGGAGAAACGGAAGGCCGACTACTCTGTTCTTAGTCATCGGATTTGGGAGCTTGAGAAGAAAAAGAACCTAACTGATGTGCTGAAGGATGAAGTGGATGAACTACGGGAAGAACTTCGAGCAGCGAAGAGGACCCGTAGGAGTTAGATTGTCTTAGCTTCTGTTATCTTTCATTCTGATGTCAAGAAATGTTTTTCAATTCGAATGTATAAAGTTTGAAATTCAATGAAATGGAAATATTGACTTGAAAATTCATGTCTCATACTTCGAATTTGATGGACCTTTTACATCAGAATATGGAATGAAAGCTGTGGTATTGTTCGATACTAGATCCTCTCATACTTTTGTGTCTCCTAAATTTGCTAAAGTGTTGGGAGTTGAGCCGAAGATTTTTCCAGGCAAAATCTTAGCAGTAGCTACTCCATCAGGGAAAACTTTAACCACTGATCGGTATTATGCTGATTACGAGATTGTGATTGGAGATCGAATCTTTGGCATTGATCTGATCGAGCTGACTATCTTGGGAGTCGATGTTATCATTGGCATTGATTGGATGTCGGTGTACAGTGCAAGCATCGAGTGTAAGACCAAGACGGTAACAGTGAAGGCTCCAGGTGGACCTGAAGTCACGTTCCAAGGGAAGAAGAAGTGTTCTAAGCTGGTGGCAACTATCCGCAAGGAGGAGACTCCTGTGGAAGTGCAAAGGATTCCTGTGGTTCGGGACTATCCGACTGTGTTCTTGGAAGATTTTCCTGGGTTACCTCCGCATCGTGTTGTAGAGTTTAGCATCACGGTTCAACCGGGAAGTGCACCCATTTCTAAGGCACCATATAGGATGGCTCCAGTGGAACAGGATGAGGTGAAACGACAGATTGAGGAACTGTTGGGGAAATGCTTTATTCAACCTAGTGCGTCACCTTGGGGAGCACCAGTGCTTTTGGTAAAGAAGAAGGATGGATCGATGAGGATGTGTATCGATTACCGGGAGCTGAATAAGGTCACTGTTCAGAATAAGTATCCGATTCCTCGAATTGATGACTTGTTCGATCGTCTACAAGGAGCAGCTGTTTTCTCCAAAATAGATCTTCGATCAGGATATCACCAAGTTCGAGTGAAAGCTGAAGATGTGCACAAAACTGCATTTAGAACTCGACATGGGCATTACGAATTCTTAGTTATGCCATTCGGAGTGACGAATGCACCCGCAATCTTCATGGATTTGATGAACAGAATTCTGAGGCCGTTTATTAATTCTTTCGTCGTGGTATTTATCGACGATATCCTCGTGTACTCCAAGTCAGAGGAGGAGCACACTGAGCATTTGGCAGCAGTTTTGCAGAAGTTAGAAGAGCAGAAGTTGTATGCCAAGTTATCCAAGTGTGATTTCTGGAAATCTGAAGTGGCATTCCTAGGTCACATCCTTTCTAAGGAGGGAGTGGCAACTGACCCTCAGAAGATAGAGGCAGTGAGAGATTGGGCAAGGCCTACTACAGTGAAGGAAGTCAGAAGTTTTCTTGGGATGACTGGATACTACAGGAGATTCATTCAAGGTTATGCTCAGATAGCTGTACCGCTTACTGGACTGACCAAGAAGAATGTGAGCTTCAAGTGGACTGAGCAATGTAAGGCGAGCTTTCAGGAGTTGAAAGATAGGCTGACTACTGCACCTATTTTGGCTTTGCCTAGAGCAGGTGTTGTGTATGATGTTTATAGCGATGCTTCACATCGTGGGCTTGGTTGTGTCTTAATGCAAGAGGGAAGAGTAATCGCTTATGGGTCTAGGCAACTACGACCGTATGAGAAGAATTACCCGACTCATGATATAGAGTTGGCTGCGATTATTTTTGCTCTGAAGCAATGGAGGCACTACGTGTACGGTGAGAAGTTGAACATGTACACGGACCACAAGAGCTCGAAGTATATATATCAGCAGAGGGATCTCAATCTGAGGCAGCGGAGATGGTTGGAAGTGCTCGAGGACATGCGACATGAGATCAAGTATCATCCTGGAAAGGCTAATGTTGTTGCTGATGCACTTAGTCGCAAGAGCAGTTTGGCCAGTTTGATTACAACTCAGAGGCAGCTGATTGAGGAGTTGGACCAAGCAGGTATTGAGGTTGTCTTGCAAGGATTGGGAGCATCTTTGGCTCAGTTGAGGCTTCAGCCTACTCTGAATACAAGGATCATTGCAAGTCAGGAGGTTGATGCTGATATCTTGGAGATGAAGGAGCAGGTCAGTGCTGGCAGGTTGCCCGGTTTTCAGATCAGGGATGGAGTGCTGTGGTTCGGAGAGAGGCTGTGTGTTCCAAATCAGGCGGACCTGAAAGAGAGTATTCTTCAGGAGGCGCATGCTACTCTTCTGTCTGTACATCCTGGGAGTACTAAGATGTACAAGGACATTAAACAGCATTTCTGGTGGTCAGGTTTGAAGCGGGATGTGGCTGAATTTGTCGCAAAGTGTGAGGTTTGTCAGCAAGTCAAAGCCGAAAATCAGAGACCCGGAGGTCTATTACAGCCGTTACCTATTCCGGAATGGAAGTGGGATAACATCAGTATGGATTTCATTACGGGATTGCCTAAATGTTCTAAAGGCAATGATGCTGTTTGGGTTATAGTCGATCGACTAACCAAGTCCGCTCACTTTTTGGCGATGAAACTCACTGCTTCGATGGACAAGTTAGCTGAGATGTATGTTGGTGAGATTGTCCGACTTCATGGTGTTCCCTCAACTATTGTGTCTGATCGAGATGTGCGGTTTACTTCGCATTTCTGGAGGAGTCTTCAGACAGCTTTGGGTACCAAGACAGATTTCAGCACTGCTTTTCATCCGCAAACCGATGGGCAGACCAAGAGAGTCAATCATATTCTTGAGGATATGCTTCGGTGTTGTATACTAGACTTCGGAGGCAGTTGGGAAAGGCATTTACCTTTGGTGGAATTTGCCTACAACAACAGTTTTCAGGCTAGCATTGGGATGGCGCCGTACGAAGCTCTGTATGGCAGGAAGTGCAGGACTCCTGTTTGTTGGTATGAAGTTGGAGAGCGTCAGTTGTTTGGTCCTGAGCTTGTACAGCAAACTTCTGAGAAGATTGATCTGATCAGGAAAAGGTTGGTGGAAGCTCAGAGCAGGCAGAAAAGCTATGTAGACAACCGGAGAAGGGACCTTGAGTTTGAGGTTGGTGACTTCGTCTTTCTGAAGGTATCACCCAGTAAAGGTGTGGTTCGATTTGGCAAAGGCGGGAAGTTAGCCCCGAGGTTTATAGGCCCGTATAAGATATTGAAAAGGATCGGGAAAACTGCTTACCGGCTTGAATTACCAGAAGAGTTGTCTCAGGTGCACAATGTCTTTCATGTGTCTATGCTGAGAGGTTATTTTCCAGACCTGAGTCATCATTTGCCTGAAGTGCCGGAAGGTTTGCAGTTAGACCTGAATTACATCGAGTCTCCTGTTGAGATTGTTGATCGTCGAGAGAAAGTCTTGAGGAATAAGACGATACCGATGGTCAAGGTAGTCTGGAGAAACCACTTGGTTGAAGAGGCTACTTGGGAATCTGAGGAGAGGATGTTGAAGGACTATCCTGAGCTTTTTGCTTGATTGTATTTTTGTATCTTTTGTTCTTGTTGTGTGTGTTGTATTTTGTTTATTTTCTCGCTCTTGATTGTAGTTCCGGGGACGGAACTATTCTAAGGAGGGAGTGCTGTAATACCCTGATTTTTCAATTAATGGAAAATTATTTTATTTTGCACGTAGTGTGCACGTGCAATATTTGGGTTGAATTATTTTTATTACGATGTGTATAAATATATATATATATTTGTTCTCCAATTATTTTGTACAAAAAGCCTTTCTTTAAAGCCTTAATTTGATTTAATTAAAAAAGCCCTTTTTCTTAAAGCCCAAATGTATTTTTATTTTATTTATTTTAATAAACTATTTTGGCCCAAAAACAAAGCCCATGAATAAATCTATTTTTAATTAAAACTTGTCATGTAGAAGACTAAATTATCATTATTTTATTTTTGTACAAATTAAAATGTACAAATTTTGGCCTAGTTGCATGCACGTGCACTACACGTACACGTGCTATGCACACTCTTGATGAGGCCGGGATGCATTCTTTTTGGAGGGAGATTTGATTTTTGTCATGGTGATCATGGAGGTAGTTTTTCTGAATGTGGGTAGTTTTCATAACTCCTACTTTGATCTAGGCCCTCCATTCTACAACCACCTAAGCAATCTTAGCCCTCCATTGCACTTATCTTTTAGTATAAATACCCCCCCCTCTCATGGCTATTTCCATATGCAATTTCATATTTCCAAACTATAGTCCTATTTTAATATTAGTGTGAGTTATAAAAAATAGAGAATTGTGTGGGATTGCTTAGAGAAGGAGAGGCCGGCATCATTGAAGGAGAAGAAGCATTCGGTTTTGCTTGGTGTGGAGCTTGTGCGCGCTTTGTCTAGGAGGAGGTGCTTTCATTTACAAGGACTTGGTTGCTTTTTGTGTTTTCTCTCCATACAAGGTGGGTAAAACTTTCATATTTCTAATGTAGGAACCTATGCTAGTTTTAATTACCAACCCTATGCATGAAAAATACTAATAAGAACACACTTTAATTGAGAAGTTAGTGTATGAATTGATTGAAATGATGTGATTAACTTGTATGTAATTCTAGCATTTAATTAAATTGTGTGTGAAATTCTCCATGAATGAATGATGGTGGTTAAATCTCTTAAGAATATTGCTAGTATGATGCATGAAAATTTCTAATAAAATTGCTTGTTAATTGTAATATTGAAACATGAAATTGATTAAGAAAAGGGTACACTTTAATTTGAAAAGAATGATTTTCTTGAATGATTGAGTTGCAATTATGCTAATTAATGAGTAATAGTATACTTTGTGACGTAGATGAACTAATGAAATTATTTTGTTATCATTAAAGAAGAACCACTCAAAAATTGGTAGTTTTGAGTTTACCTATTCATGTGCTAAATGAACCTTTATGTTGATATGGGTATGGATAAATCCAAAATATATGTGTTGTTAAATAAGAATTAATAACAGTGAATTATCATAAGAAAAATTGTGAATAAAAAGGGATTAGAAGACTAATTGATTATTCAATGTCGAAAATAAAAAGTATAGTAGTCTTAATGAACAATTTATTAATTTGTGTGGAAAAAAAACTATGTTTTTGGTGCAAAAATTATTTTTTCTTGCTGTTATGAAAACCATATGAAGAGGATTTAATCTGAAATTTTTCAGTAGTTTTTACAAGGGCAATATGAACCTAGTTAATTTGAACATCGAGTTGTCTTTTTAAAACAGTACGAATATGAAACATATGGGTTTTTATTGGGTATTGTGACAACCTGAGCTAGTAGCTCAGGCGGTCATTGAGTGCGGCTGGCTTCTCTGGGGTGAGCGGTTCGAACCCTGTGTTCACAACATATTTTTTTACCATTTGAAAAATATATATAACTTTCAACCCGAAAGCATATATACTAAATTCGCCCTCTTCATTTCGCTAGCACAGTTCGGCCATACGGCGGGTGCTCTTGGCTCTGTTTCCGTTGTGCCTGGGTTCGATTCTTACCTTCGGCATATATAAAAAATATTTTTTTCGAGAGTTTGAGATGTCCAAAAGATGTGGAAAAAATATGGTAATTCTCATAAAAATGTAAGGAATTTTATAAGAATGATTTGGGTATTATTTGAATAAATTTAACTATGGTTTGGAGTCAAAAAGCATATAAAGACATAAGGTTCTAAATGGATTATTGGTATGAAACTATACTTGAAAGAATAAGTAAATTGGCACATTAAGAGTTGATTGGCAAAAAGAAATGTAGTTGTGTGACATGATGCAATTATCTTTGTGGAATAAAATGAAATGTGTACATTGTTTAGTAATGTAGAATTATTATGATGTGATAATGGATGAGTATATGCAAACTCAATGATGGACTTGTGAACAAAATGAGAAATCATGGATTGAAAAGATAATGTACATATGAGTATGAGAACTCGATATGGAAATTTTATAAGTTGAAGATTGTGAAATGAAAATTGAAATAGAGTAGCTAAGTCTCCCCGACATTGAGAATGAATGAATTGAAATGAAATTAGACCAAGGTTGGTCAAGTTGTAATAAACAAATAAGTCCGGTTGATGGAGAGGCTAACTCTAGAGATTATTTTTGTTCATGATTTTTAATAAAACTAAGGATTAGTACATAGTGAAGATGTGATGAAAGTAGAAGAAAAATACGGGTATGGGGGCCAACGGATTTGCGGCGATAGGGTATTCACAGGTCCTTCACGATGCGTCGTGACATGGCGTGGATACTGCTCCCGAGTACCGTCCCGGTGGCGATGCTCGTGGGATGTTCGAGTGGCTATGGGTGGTGCCATAGTTCCATGGCGGAGGCTGAATTGTCCATAGGTTGCCTGCTCGATGCGTCGTGCCAGTGCGTGGGATTCCCCTCCAGGCTGCCTGGACATGGGCTCGTAGATCATAGGACATCTAAGACACTACCGTAATTACAGTAGTAGACTAAGTCATAACGGGGGATTGAACCCTAGAAAGATGAAGAACGAATAAGGGCTTGCCCTCGGACCTATGTAGTATGGGATGCATAGAATCCGAACAAGTGCGCATTAGTGTCATGTAACATAAATAAATACATTAAGGATTAAGTGCACAATCACAACACGACATCAATAGGGTAGTCCCTTTAGTTTGAATTGTGACAAGTTTGTGTTTGTTAGATATGGAAAGTTAAGTTATACTATTTCCGGCATAGAGAGGATGGCCGTGTATAATGTTCGTCGGTTGAATAAACTGACGTACCCACAGTCTTATATGGAGGTGAATGACTTGTTAAAGATTAAAGAAGAATGGATGCTTAAAGATTATATCATGCTGTTGTACTTTTATTCAATTGTTGTAAATTTTACTTCCGCTGTGCAAAAGAAAAAAGTGTAACATTGATGTAATCTCTGATGTATGATGAAAAGTTTTAATTTCCCTGTAAAATTGTACTAAAGAAAGTGAAAAGATCCTGTAGAACATCTCGAATTCAGTGTATTTGGGATTCGGGGCGTTACAAAAAGGCCAACTGCTGTAATTTTGTAAGGGTCATAACTGTTGCTCTGCTTATCAGAATCTAACCAAATAGGAAATTTTAAAATGGTGAGAGACTCTACTACAACTCTCTAGTTGAGAATTTTTTCAAATTCAGTAAGTAAGAGGTCCAAAAAGTTCGAACAATCCAAACAGCGAAGCTTCATCCAAACGGCTAGCTGCTGTGACTTGTAAAAGTCATAACTCCTACTCTCGTTATCAGAATTTAACCAAATAGGACAATTTAGAAAGGTGAGAACATCTAATACAAGTCTCTAGTTGAAAACTTTTCCAAAATCAGTAAGTAAGAGGTACAAAAACTTCGAACAATCTAGACAGCGACTTCAGCCAAAAAGCTAGCTTCTGTCAAAAAAGTCATAACTCTTACCCCGCTTATCGGAAACTAACCAAATAGGACATTCTGGAAAGGTGAGAACCTCTACTACAACTTCCTAGTTAACAACTTTCTCAGATTCCTTATGGAATTCAATTTCCCGCTCTTTGAACACAATTCAAGAACAACAAAAACACAGCCAAAAGCTGAAACTTCCGTTGCTCATAACTTTTTCTATACATATCGGAATTCAACAAAATTATACTTTCTGGAAAGGGGAGAATATCTACTACAACTTCCTAGTTAACAACTTTCTCAGATTCCTTATGGAATTCGTTTACACAATTCGAAACAACAAAAAGACAGCAAAAGCTAAAACTTGTAAAGATTGTAACTTTTGCTATACTTATCAGAATCTAGCAAAATTGGGCTTTTTAGAAAGGGGAGAACATCTACCACAACTTTCTAGTTGAACACTTTTTTTAGATTCAATCAATAAGAGGTTCAAAAACTTCAAACCATCCAGATAGCGAGCTTCAGTCAAAAAAGCTGGCTGCTAAGATTTGTAAAGCTCATAACTTTTGTAATACTTATCGGAATCTAACAAAATAGGCCATTTTGTAAAGTGGAGACCTTTTACTACAAGTTTCTAGTTGAACACTTTTTCCAGATTCAATCAATAAGAGGTGCAAAAACTTTAAACCATCCAGACAGCGAGCTTTAGCCAAAAAGCTAGCTGCTGAGATTTGTAAAGCTCAGAACTTTTGCAATGCTTATCGTAATCTAACAAAATAGGCCATTTTGGAAAGGGGAGAACATCTACTACAACTTTTCAGTTGAACATTTAGATTATGCATGGAATTCAAAATTCGGTCTCTTCAACACACGCAAAAGTT
Source organism: Hemerocallis citrina (assembly GCA_017893485.1). Lineage (NCBI taxonomy): Eukaryota > Viridiplantae > Streptophyta > Magnoliopsida > Asparagales > Asphodelaceae > Hemerocallis > Hemerocallis citrina. The sequence continues at coordinate 129,276,138 of CM030359.1, forward strand.
AACCAATAGCAGATTTTTTAACAACAAAACTGAAACTTCTAATGCTTGTAACTTTTGCTCTACTTGTCGGAATTTAACGAAATAGAACGTTTTGAAAAGGTGAGAAAATCTACTACAACTTTCTAGTTGAACACTTTTTCAAATTCCTTATAGAAATCAAAATCCAGCCCCTTAAACATATGTCGAAATCCACAAAACAACAATTTTACTTTGATGCTTGCTATTTTGGGGAAATGGTCTATTTAGCTTATCAAACTAACCCAAAAAAATCTACAAAAATTAGAGCATACTAATAACACATATGAGAACCACTAAAATTAATTTGGGCTCATGATTCCAACTTTAGCACAAGTAATTAGTTCTAACCATTAAAGCTACATACTAGTTTCGAGATTGGGTTTTTAAGGTTCTTGTTAAGTTCTAACCCCTCAATCTTTTTATGTCATTTATTCTAGTCCAAGTTCTTGAATATGCACATGAAAATAGTCCAATTTGTCCACATAACAAGCAATTAAACAATAAAACAATAATTAATGAGTTAAGAAACCCCCACTCAAAGAAATCGGTTGGAAGAACTTGCTTTCTTCCTTCTCCTCCTTGCTCCTTGTTCTTGCTCCTCTTCAAGAACACCCCATGAAAAGAAAACCCATAATGAAACCCACTCTTTTTCTTTTGATTCTCTCATTCTTTTCTATCTTTCTTTTCTCATTTTTTTCTAAAATTTAAAACAAGTAGAAGAAGTAGATGGAAATGAAGAAACAAATAAAAAATGGGCTCTGCCCTTTGGGTTTGGCCGGCCAGAGGGGGGGGGGGGGGGGGGGGGGGGGGGGTTATAGGTGAGTTTGGGGTGAGCTTGTGGTTGAGAAGAGAACAAGTGTTCTCATTCTCATGGTTCAACAAATTTTAGGTCTATTTGCAAATTAGAATTGCAATCAACACCCATTCTAATTCCTACCCTCCATTTGATCATGATTGATAAAAAATAAGAGACATTTTCCCAAAATCACATACTATATGATTTCGTACAAACGTACGAAATCGATACAATACATATATGTACATATATTTGTCTATACAGATAATTTTTATTAGTTAAAACAAATAGTCTCTCCCAAGAATATTTTAATTCAGAAATAATAATAAAAATAATTTTATTACCGGCTCGGAAGATTTTAGTACAAATTTGATACAATACAGATGTATACAGAATGGTATATATGTGTATATATATATATATATATATATATATATATATATATATATATATATAAAATTTTTATTAGTTAAAACGAATAATCTCTCCCAAGAATATTTTAATTCAGAAATAATCATAAAAATAATTTTATTACTGGCTCGGAAGATTTTAGTACAAATTTGATACAATACAGATATATACAGACTGGTATATATATATATATATATATATATATATATATATATATATATATATATATATATATAATGTTTATTAGTAAAACTGAGTAATACCCACAAAAAATATTTCAATTCTGAAAATAAAAATAAAATAATAATAAAATAATTTTTTTTAATATCAGCTCGAGATTTTACGTACATTTTCTCAAAATTGTATTTTACAGGATTTTGTACAAGTGCACAAAACCGATACAATACATATATATACTTACTAGTATATATACATTGATAAGCTTTTATTAGTAAAACCAAGTAATTTCTATAAAAATATTTTAATTTTAAAAATAATAATAATCTATATAATAAAACACAAAGAAGCTATCAAGTGGCTCTCCTTCAATCTCCCCAATCAAAGGCCTAGATCTAACCTCACAAAACACATTTACCCTCCCAAAAGTTTCCCCGCAAAACTCAAATTCAAATTCCCCAAAAAAAGTTTATTTAAAAAATTAAGAAAATAAAAAAAATTCTCTCTCTCTCTCTCTGCCCCCATTCAAAAAATTAAGAAAATAAAAATCTAAAGAATCTAAAAAATATTAAAAAATTAAAAAACTTAAAAACATAAAAAATAAAAAAATTAAAAATTTAAAAACTTTCAAAATAACTAAAAAAAAATCAAAAAGTTATTTAAAAAAAGTGTAAAAAATTATTGAATTTTTTGTTTAAAATTCAAAAAAATTAAAAACAAATTAAAAAAAATTTTAAAAATTAAATTAATATAAATTTTAAAATTTTAAAAATTCTAAACAATTTAATTTTTTATAAAGTTTTAAAAAATTTTAAATTTTTTTTAAAAAATTTTAAAATTTAAACTTTTAAATAATTTAAAACTTTAAATTTTGAAAATTAGAAAATTAGAAAATCTAAAAGCAAATCCAAATCCAAATTCAATGTCGAACCGCAATCAAGAGGTCGTCGCTGATATCAGATCCGCTGCTGATTCCGTATCGGTGACTCCCCTCCACCAAATCGAATGCTAATATCAAGTGACTCTGTATCGGCGATTGCCTTCCACCGAATCGAGGGTCTCTATATGCGATGTGACGACTCTAATTTCATCTCATTAACCAAATTCTCATTCTAATTTTTAATTGTGTGTGCAGGGAATTACTCAGTTTTTTGCTGACTATAATTTTGTGTGTGTATGGGATCTAAGTTCAGAGAGGTATGATTGCTTTATTTTTGGTTTAAAAAATTTTAATTTGGTGATTTATTTGATGAGTTTTTTTATTGGTTTTGATTTAAGGTGTACGCAAGTGAGAGATGAATTATTTGGTGGCCTCAATTTGGGCTTCCAAAGCATAGCAGGACAGGTAAGCTGACCAGCAACCTAAATAAATTGGCAAATATGCAACATTAATTTCTTTACTACTAGAGAAAATACTATCGTGAAGTGTTTCCTTCATTGATTATTGGAAACCATGGATAACATAATATATAAGAACTTTTAGTGTATGTTTGGATATATAAGATTGGGATGACTGGAATTTATTAGTGAATGGTGCAAACTCTCCGCTCAAGAAAGATAACTAAAGTAAATTTTTTATTTATCCAATTTGATTTTTTTTTATTATAAAGGTGCAATGGGGAGACAAAGTGGAGATAAAAGAAATGATTAGCTTGGATTAGAGTTTTGAGAACTTCATGTATTTCATTTTGGTTCAAATAATAATAAGAGGTATTTCAATTGTAAACTGAGTCTCGGACAAACAAATGTTTAGATTATTGGTATTGTAGATACCTTCACACATGCACTTGCATTACCATTGTATTTAGACATGCTCATAGTGGTTATGGGATTAGAGTAAGCTCTATAAAACTTATATGATAATGTACTTGCATAACTATTACAAGCATCTAAAAGTGATGCTGAAGTTAAAAAAAACTTTATGCAGTGATTCTAACAAGCTATATGCATTCCAGGTAAGTTCAAGCTAATGATCAAGAAGGAGATGGTTGAGCGTAAAGGTAGATATACTGCTTCCTCATATAATATGTTTGCTACTTCAATTAATTTGTTGGACCTCCAAACTGTTTTATATAATCAAACTAGGTACACCGTTTCGAAGACGTGCCGTAGGCACGTGTTAACGGGCAAACCTAGTAAAAATATAATATCCGACCAGGATATTACAATACTCCCTCCTTAAAATAGTTCTGTCCTCAGAACTACGTTTAGTTAGGAAAACAGAAAAGTATCCATACACTAAATAACTTGGGGAAAGAAAGCTTATACGGCTTTTCGGCTCCTAAGTGACTCCTCCACGAACTGGTTCTCCAAAGAACACGACCTCGATCCCAAAGCTGCCTGCAAACTCTGCCAAAATCGAGATGTAACTCTTGAATCTTGGTCAGAATCGCTAATACTGGTACTCCATGCTGCCTCTTTACGCCTTGGTCAGAATCGCTAATACTGGTACTCCATGCTGCCTCCTTACGCCTTCAATGTAGACTTCTGCTAATTTCTCTAGCGACTAAGTCATCTTTATCGGAAGAAAAATGTGCAAACTTTGTTAATTGATCCCCAATAACCCAAATTGAGTCATTCATTTTTGAACTTTTGGGTAATCATGTGATGAAGTCCATACTGATATTCTGAGATCCACTTGCCGCCTCGGTGCTTCAATCCCTGCATCTCCTGCCTAGGCCTTCTGACTTGCTTACTTAGTCTCGGTTGCAGCTTGCATCGTGCCAAAACTGAGCTCTAATTTTGAGTAATCAGTTGAATACTGGCTTGCCTAATCTCATCATTTAGCTTCTTACTTCCTTCATGGTCTTCGGCTGAGACTAATACTTCACTACCTCGATCTTTCGCGGTGCGACAGCCACTACCTCCTTAGAATAGGACATGGCCTAAAAACGCCACTTCAGACTTCCAGCATTCACTTTGATAATTTGCACAAAGTTAATGCTCCTGTAGCTGCTCTGAACTGCAGTCAAATGCTGAGCGCGCCCTTCTTCCGTTCTTGCTAGGTCCAACTCAAACAAATCTTATACTTAGGGTCCTTCCTCCAATTTGGAGTTTACAACCCTTATAACATAAATCTGCAATGAGGATTGCTCCAGATGGTGTAATCAACAAAACCAATCTAGAGTGTTCCTCCCGCACACATCTCAACTTCTTGAAAAATAATTCAGACAAAAGAATATGATGAACTAAGTTCGAACAAAACGGCTTCTTGGATTTCATATATATATAAATCCATTCAGTTACAAAAAGTGTTACATTATATATTACTTCTTAGTCCAAAATAAATTTCAAAATAAAACTTTTAAACTTAGTTGCAACTCCATATGCACATACTGGTAATGGCTCTTCTGCCTTCTTCAACTTGCCTTTAGTAAGTGCGAACTCTCACCCATGGTGAACATGCTCATTTCCTTTATTGTTCATCTTCAGGGTTAATCTGCTGTCATTCCTATGAAGCTGGAAACAATTTGGCCTAATATGACCAATCTCCCCACAATTGTAACATGTATGGGTCTCCACCTGAGGGTTTTTTCTCGGACACTGGCTCTTGAAATGTAACCCCTGTTTTTTTATTTTGTGTATTTTGGAGTGAATTTTTCGTTTTGGTGTATTTTCTCTCTTGTATTTTTTTCCGAACCGTATATTGGAGTTTTTCAATATATATTCGTTTTATTTCATTTTGAGCTCCTTGTGTATGTTTGGTTGTCTCTTTTGTTTTGTTCTTCATTATTTTGTTCTTTCTTCATTTTGGTCTCGTTCTCTTTATTTATATTTTTCTTGGGTGGTTGTGGTGTTGATTGGTTATCCTATTTTTTTTCCAATCCTATTATTTTGATCCCTAATAAGATTTCCAAAGCCAAATAAAATTCCCAATCCTATTTGTATTCCTATTTTAATTGATCCAAAATCCAAAACCCATTAGTAAACCTACTACTACTCCTAATTACCCATAACCCAAATATCCATTAACCCAACTTGTATTTCTAAACCCTAATCCTCTCCAATCCCTCTCATCCAAACCCTAACCCTAACTTCAAGCATCTCGGCCTCCCCCTTCCTCCTTGTTTGAGCCGCACCCGCACACAACCCAGGCCGAACCCCCACCACCTCCGGCCTGTGCACACCCGAGCAGCCCAGGCCAGCCGACAGCCCCCTACTCCCCCTCTCGGCCGCATACCACCCCGGTAACACCCCAAACCTGATCCCTCATCCCCTTGGCCTTCCAACCCTCTCGCACCACCACTTAATCTCTCGTCTTGCTTTCTTGGTGTTCTCTCGTGGCCGCAAGCCACCATCACCTGTCATCTTTGCTTTTAGAGTTTTGTTCGTGTGGAGACTTTTGCTCTAGTTTGCTTGGATTCGTTGATTTGTGGATTTTCGTTCGTGAGTTTTGCTCGTTACTCTTGGTTTTCATTATTCTTCATCTCCGATTAAGGCAAGTAACTTGTACTCCAATTCATTTGTTTGATACAAGTCAAAAATACCACTTATAATGTAGTTGGGTCTAGAGACGACTCTTGTTTGTAATATGCTTAATGGGTTTTGTCTCTATTGTAAAAATTTAACCATAGATGACTCACGACACAGTATGGATATGAATTAACTTAGGATTTACCCGTTCTTGATTTTGATCATATATGTGAGACTTTTGGTGAGAATTCGTGATTTGGTTGAGACCCATGTGAAATACTTGGTGTGGACATGTTAGTTACCCTCATTTATGATGTTTAGACACTTGGTAGACTCGATTTCATGCTTGGTTGTGTTTTGAACAAGTTTTGTATGATATATGTTGAGTTGTTGTTAAAGGGAAAAATCTGTATTTTGTCGCTGATCTGTTTTGTTTGCTGTTTTGAACTGTTTTAAAGTTAGAATCTGGATTTCGGTATAAAACATGAGTTTTAGAGAATTTCGTCTATTTTCAAACCTCTCTAACCTTGCTTGATTTTGTTTTCGTATGACTGAGTTATGACTGTTTTACTACAGAGGTGTCGACCTTTTTCAGATTCTGTTTTTTCGGTAATTTTGATGACAAATTATTTTAAAGAACTATGCTACATATATTATTTTGATCCAAAACTTTGGTCAGTGTTTCTTTATCAAGTTAGGGATAACCCAGAATTTTGGTGAATTTTATTGATGAGTTTTATGTGTTGTTTCATGCTCATTTATGAAATCTATACTTGCTGTATTTTGCTCGCTGTTCTGTAAAGAACCTTATTTTCACTATGATTCCTTTTACCGTATGAAAAATATTTCTGAAATATGAAAGCTAGTATACTTTATCTATTTTCATATCCCTTTGGCGGAATTGGAGTTCGTTTCACTTGTTGCGAGATATCATAGTTTTTGTACAGCAGTGTTGGGAATTCTAGATTTGCCAAACTATGGTTTGTCGATGTTTTCTTATTTGGTTGGGGGTTGTGTAGTATGGGATGCATATCTTTCAACCAAGCATGCATTAGCCTTAGGAGCATGTGCGCATAGTGTGTGCATTAGTTTAGGCCATGGCATACACCGACACTTGTTTGACATCACCCTTTTTCTTTGCATCAAATATTATTTGTGATTGTTAAGGTTGGAATCGCTATATTATGGCATAGAGAGGATAGCCGAATATAGTATTTTGTAAGTTGTAATCAACTGACGTGCTCATAGTTATCAGTGAAGGATTGCCGACTCGGGATCGCGGGAAAGCAGAAGCGGGGGAAAGCATCTAAGTTAAAGTTACTGTCCAAATTTTATTGTACATTTTTGTTGTAACAATTAATTGTAATTGTTGTAATCATTGGACATTGTAATAACAATTTGATGTAATAAAAGTTTTTTAATTTCCTGTGAATTTTGTTGTGTTGCGACTCATTTGAAGGAAGATCCTGGAGAGTGTCACGAGTTCCTATGTTAGGAATTCGGGGCGCTACACATCATGCAGGCATCCTATGGACAATTCGCCTCCGCCATGGAACGAAGGTACTACGTAGTCACCGAGCACCCCACAGGCGTCGCCACGGTCCCGATATCCTGGAGAAGTATCCACGCCCTGACATGACTCATCATGTGGACATCCTGGGAACACTCTCACACTGTAGATCCGAGGCCCTCATACTTATGTTTTTCTCTTACTTTCATCACATCTCCACTATGTGTCTAATCCTTAGATAATTGAATCATGAATAAAACCAATACTCTAGAATTAGCATTACCTCTACATCGGTCTTAAACATCATTCATTAACCATGACTCAATCTTGGTCTTTATTATCACATTTCTCTTTCAAACTTTCATTCATGCCGATGTAAGGACTTTGCTAAAACTCTAGTCTCAATTCTCTTTTCATGTTCATTAAAATGAGAGTATTCATATTCACAAATTCCATATTTCATCATGTTTCTTTTACATCATTTACCATGCACATTTTGCAGTCTTAAATGATAATCTCATTTTAGTCTTACTTAATTTTCTCATATCAAAAATCTCATTTTAGAACTCTACAGAAAATTTCGCTATGCTCAAAAAATATTTGTTGTCTTTAATTACAAAAAATCATATTCTAAGAAACTTATTTAATTTCTTCTTCTCAAATTTGCTTCTAATTCTCATTATACAAGTCAAATATTGTAGAAATAATCCTCATGAAGTCTAGGTATTTTTTTTAAAATTCTAATAATTTTTCTCAATTTTTATACATTTAAATACTACCAAAAATATCGAAGTAGGAAAAAAAAAAATCAAAATCCAAAAAAAATGGCCAAAGGCTGGATTCGAACCAATCAAACCCCCCCGTCAGTGAACAATAACCGCCCTAATTCGCACCCAAAGACCAGTGAGTCCAAGAGTGACTAACTGTTATATTGGGAACTTAAATTATACTTAAAGTCTGGCTTTCGATTTTTGAGTTAAAATCAAATTTTAGAAAAACAGTCTCTCTTAAGAGACTCGAACCTAGACCCAAAACTCCGCTTGGCTACAATAACTCAACCAAAACGCTCTCGAAGACTAGTAGGTCTGAGTGACTAATCGGTGTAGGGTCGGAATAAAATATTTTTGTATTAGACTGTACTGTCTCTAGTTCATCTTTTAGTAAACTCGATTTTTCTCAATTTATTTGTACTTATAAAAATCTAGATCTTTTCCAGAATATTATTTCTTTGAAAAACAGTAACTTATATTTTATTAGATTGTCAAAAATCTCATTTTTACACATAGTAGACTATTTCTATTTAGTTCTTTAAAAAAATGGATCATGAATACATTTCGACATAGATATATTTCTTTTTAGTTGAATCTCTCATCAACATATTCTCTTTTCATTCACAATGTATTCATACAATTTCTTTCTCGTTCTTTAGCAAAATCAAGCTCTTTAATTTAGTCTTATTTTTACCACCAATCTTTTCCTTATGTTTCAAGAGGCAACATGTATGATAATCTAGTGACTACAATATTACTCATATGTGGCATTTAAAAACACACTTTTTACCACAATCAATTTATTTCATAATCCATGGTTTACTAGTTTGCATTCTATAAATTATCCATAGGTACAATTTTTCACATATTGCATTCTACAATTCATTCATAAGTAAATTTTTCATAAAATCATAATTCATCAATTCTAGCATGCAAATATACTAACAAACCATCATAACTCATCTTAATTAATACATTCCAATTCATTTTACTAACTCTTCATGTAGATGAATTTGAGTTTCTTTTCTATTTACTCTCTTCAAACAAGTATAAAGCAATCTTTCCTACTTATTTCTAACATGTTCAAAATTCCAAATCCTAGCATGGTATCTAAATTAGAAGTTTGAGAAATCTCCCACCTCTTGAAGAAACAAATGAAAAAACTCCTAAGTAACTCCTTGAACACACGAATGGTTCCCTTCTCCTCCTAGTTGCGCCACCAAATTGAGCCCTCTCCTCCTTGCTAGTGTGAACCCAAGCTCCCCTCCTTGCTATGCTAGGCCGGCCTCCAATGTTGCAAGAGCACACAAACACACACCTCTCAATCTTTTTACTCACACTACTCTTTCTTTTCCTCACAATTTGTTTCTTTTCTTTTCTCTTCTCTTGTAAAGTTTCTAGTGTAAGCCATGAAGAAGATAAGGGGGTATTTATACACAACTCAAGCTCAAATGGAGGGTTGAGATGAGAGGCTAGGATGCATTTAGGAGTTAGAACAACTACCCACCATCACATAACCACTCTCCCACTCTCTCCATCTCTCCCACTCCAAGACTCAATCCGGCCACCCCTTCTCTCATGCATTTCCACGTGCTTGTGCAAAGCACGTGTCACACTATGCATACTACAAAATTAGTTGTACATTAAATTGTTAATTTATTTACTACTTGGTCAAGTCTACACTGCAAGTTATATTAATTATCATTAAACTTAACTAGTGGGGCAATTAGGTGGGTTAGAATTTATGGGCTCACTAATTATATTAATTAATTCATCTAAGTGGGCTAGACTTAGACTATTAGGCCTAGAGATTAAACTAGGCTTTAATTAAAAAGTGAAGAATGTTTATTCTTGAAATGAGAATAATTTTTTAAACATATTAAATTGCACGTGCAAGACACGTGAAAAATAAAAGAAAGAATTTTACATTAATTTAAAAAATCAAGATGTTACACCTTCTCCTTCGGCTCTTTATGATTAGGCTTGTAGAAGTTCCAGTTCATCGGGATCCCCCAGCGTACTTGGTTTTGAACAATGAAGTACTTCCCTTTCCATTCCTTGATGGAGTCCGGGTGATCGTGGACCACACGTCTGTGGGGAGAGGGGAGATATAATAGATAACCTCGCACGTCCCTGCCGACTGGATCCCTAGACAAGCTCAGAAATATTTCAGCTTGATTGGAACCCCCCTTGATTCGCAAAGCAGCATGAAGCATATGATATGTTTCCACGAGTTCGAGTCGTACTGCATGGGACTCAGTTCTGTCCTATTCAACACCTCCTTCACAAATGGGTGTATGGGCAACCTCAATCCTGAGATGAAGGCGTCGAGCAGACACATACAGAACCAGGGGGCCAATTTATCCGTAGGTTGATGTCCTGGTTTTGACACCATCAACTCATAGTCCAGAGGGATGAAATAGCTCGCCTGTATCAACCGAAGGTTAGTATTTACCAGCACCCTTTGGTTATCGTCCGCCTTAATTTTCTAATGGCTTAGTGAGGATGGTTGCACCCCATACCGAACCACATCCTCCAGGTCTTCTGGGTACATTCTGATCAAAGCCGGTTATTGGAGATATGGGACGTCGAGCTCGCCCTTCGGTTAAAATTAAATAGGAAATCCGAGACTGTCAAGAAGAGTCCACTTCAGCCTCTTCCCTCGAATACGGGGGGCCCTCGGGGGGAAGACCATCGACAATTGTTCCAAACCCGTGGGCCCCTCCGACGAGGCGACCTGCTTGGCCCCGCCCTCTTCCTCTTCTTATGTAGCCAAATTTAGCTCCACTTCCTCCTTATCTTCTTCTTTTCCCCCGTCCAAATCCACTGTTTCATCCTCGCTGACCATCCCCACCTCTTCGATCTCTTCATCTGACTCACTTGACTTAACTACAAAAGGTCTTTGGCTTCGAATGGGCTGAACCTCATGGATCCCCTATCTTTCTTCCCAAGATGTAGACTCAAAAGAAGAGCCGATGTCGCCCCGGCCAAACGTACATGTGGAAGAACTAGACCGAAACCACGACATAATATAAAATACTAACCTGATTGTCGGAAAGGACGCCTGATAGCTGATCAGCGGTGCCTGAACATAACCTAGAGAGGGAAGCTCTGGAGCAAGTAAAAGAAAGCAAAGAAGAAAATGAGATAGGGTAAAGGGGTATTTATAAAATCCCTTAGTGACGCCTTGATTTCCATAATCAATCTTGGCCATCTGATTTGAGCTAACGATGGATAACACAAAGACTCTTCGATTTTCCTAAACCATGATGTCAGTCGAATCACGTGCAACACGCGTACCACTATAGTAACCACTATGAGCATAAGCTGGTTTTCTAAAAATCTCCAAGTGTGAAACGCTCGGCACTCGGCCATGACTTCGAGCCACCCACAAGGTTTCACACAGTCTTACAACCGCTCGACGCTCGACCATGATCTCGAGCCACCCACAATGTTTCCCACAGCCTCGCCACCACTCGACGCTCTGCCGTAACCTTGAGCCACCCACAAGGTTTCACACATCCTTACTACCGCTCTACACTTGGCAGTGATCTCAAGCCACCCACAAGGTTTCTCACAGCCTTGGTACCACTAGACGCTCTTCCGTGACCTTGAGTCACCCACAAGGTTTCACACATCCTTACTACTACTCGATGCTCGACAGTGATCTCGAGCCACTCACAAGGTTTCTTACAGCCTTGCTACCGCTCGACGCTTGGCCATGACCTCAAGCCACCCGCAAGGTTTCACACAACCTTGATACCGCTTGACGCTCGACCATTACCTCAAGCCACCCACAAGGTTTCTCATAGCCTTACTATCGCTCAACACTCAGCCGTGATTTTGAGCCACCCATAAGGTTTCACAGAAACTTGCTACCGCTCGATGCTTGGCCATGACCTCGAGCCACCCACAAGTTTTCTCACAGCCTTGCTTTCGCTCGATGCTCTACTGTAACTTCGAGCCACCCACAGTGTTTCACATAACCTTGCTACTGCTCGATGCTCTGTCGTGACCTCGAGCCACCCACAAAGTTTCACGCATCCTTACTACCGCTCAATACTCGGTAGTGATCTCAAGCCGCCCATAAGGTTTATCACAGCCTTGCTACCTCTTGACGCTCTGCCATGACCTTGAGCCACACACAAGGATTCTCATAGCATTGCTACCGCTCGACGCTCGGTCGTGACTTCGAGCCACCCATAATGTTTCCCACAACCTTACTACTACATGATGCTCGGCCATGAAACACAAGGATTTCTTACGGCCTTGCTACCGCTCGATGCTCGACTGTGACTTTGATCCACCCACAAGGTTTCTCACAACCTTGCTACCACTCGACGCTCGGTCGTGACTTCGGTCCAACAACAAGGTCTCACAGCTCGGTGGCTATCTCATCTGGCATAGCTTAGGGTCCGACGCTCAGAGCTCGGTGGTGCTCGGAACTCGGTGCGGATCCCGAGCCAGAAGCTAGCCGTGCTCGCGCAAACCAACCATCTTGCCCTCTGTCGCATTGTCAACTGATTTTCCCATGGGACTGAACTACTCCTTGACGACTGAAATGCCCAACCCTCTAGGAGTAAGGGGCTGTGATGTGGGTAAAAATCCGGTCTCATCTGAACCGTCTGATCCTCACAAGATCCTAAAACCCATCAGAACAGGCCTGCACGCTCCATGGGCTATTAACCATCCCTCTACACCCATTTGGACCATAGAGAAGGGTCATCCTAGCCCACTGGGATACCCTCTCTCTGCCTATAAATAGCAGACTCCCTCCACACTGACAAGGTAATCAACATTTAGCCTCCAAAACCCTAGTTTTCATTTTCTCTCTCTTCTAGTCACTGACTTGACCATCAGAGGGTCTGCTGTAGGGAAAAATCCCAGTGTTTCTGGACTTTGTGTAGGTTTTCGGCGACCCATGGTTGAGAGTAGCCACCAACGTATCAGCTCCTCCTACATCTCACCAGATCCATATATACGGTTGAGATCTGTCTTTCCCCCTTAAAAAATTGAACTCATCATATGTTTCTCTCACCCCCTAAAAGCAGCAGCATCATTCTTCTTGTAATCAATATAGACATTCATACACAATTCCGTGATTGAATTGTAAGAAGGAACTATGTGTTCGGGATGAATAGAGTGCAAATAATCCAAAAACCTTTTATGTGTCAGTATATTAAATGGATATTCATGAGCAATGATTGTTTGCGCACGTTTATAGTGACTCTTCTCATTATAAAATTGAAAATTTTCTAGGCTTCAAGTTCCATCAACTTTCTTGGAGGATGCTCGTATCAACTTTTGGCGCATGTCGGCTCTCGGTTTCTTTGAACATGTTGTTATATGGTTCTTTAGGTGTGTAGTTCCATGTCTACTTTCTGTACTAGATTAGAAATGACAATGTATGCACTCGGCCTTTTTGTGTTTTACTTCTACCTCTTTCCCATCCACCATTTGTTTTACATCCTCATCATATTTTACAAAATCTTTCCACACTTCTGATCTATTTCTCGGAGGTTTTCATACTTCAGTATTTGAATTACTTGATGATTCAGTATTAATGGATTTGTAAGATTGTTCATTAGGAGAAAACATGATGAACACTATTTTCCTATTAAAAAAATATAACATATAATATATTATTAATCACTTTGCACTTGTGAAGATGCAGCCAACTTAAAACTACCAAAATACGATGAATAATATATTCAAAGATAGATAGATAGATAGATAGATAGAGAGAGTGAGAGAGAGAGAGAGAGAGAGAGAGAGAGAGAGAGAGAGAGTGAGAATGGTTTATACCATCTCGTGAACTCTTTGGCTTTTGTTGGTGGCAGAGACAACGAACAGCTGCAAGTCGATGTAGACGATGGGGATGGGTGGAGAGAAAGTTAGAGAGGAAAATAGGGGTTCTGATTTGGTAATTTTTTCAATTTAGAAAATAGGGTTTCTGATTTGGGATTTGGGGGAGCCAAAACCCGCTAGTCGATGGGGATGGGTGGAGCATAAGGTTAGAGAGGCGGTTGGTTAGAAATTTCGACGGTGAGGAGGTTGGGGACAGAGAAATAGTAACCTAGTTTGGGTTTTTTTCGATTGAGAAAAACCCAAACCAGATTTGGGTTTTGGGGCAGCCGAAAGGATTTGGGGATTTGGAGATGGGTGGAGGTGAAGTTTTAGAGAGGAGGACGGTCTGATATCTCCAGTTTAGTCGAAGTAATCGACGACAAGGAGATCGAATGATGACGGGCTATGGAGAATCGGGAGAACGAGGTTGGCCGGTTGGGTTAGGAAATAGGATAATAGTATTAAAATTTAGAACTTAGAAGTTAGAATATTAGGGTGGGGAATGGGGATATTTTTTAGTATGTAACTATATATATTTATTACATAAATATATATTAAATTAAGCGGATATCCGTATTCAAATCTGCTTTTCTTAAGGATATCCGTATTTGTATTCGTGCCCATTTTTTTGGATTGGATATCCGAATCCATATCCGTATCTGCCTGAATACGGATAGAGATTTTTCATAACTGTATCCGCAAAAGAATCTGATTCGGATGCAGATCAAATCGGATATATCCTTATTCGAGGGCATCCCTAGTAACAGCCAAAATAAATTTTTGGTTTTAATTGGCACTGATTGGTTTGTTCCCCCATAAAATCTTCGTAACAGCCAAAATATTTGTAACGCCCCGTTCCCAACTCGTATGCACACAAATAATCCTAAGCCACTGCCCACCACAGGCTACCTCAAAAAAGGTGTCTGGACGTTAGGTACCCTTGATCATTGGCTATTCCTATATATGCACTCTTTTCTCTCCATTTCTCAACGATGTGGGACATAAACTCCCTACTCAAAGCCACGTCATCTCACATTCCATGCACAGCCACTCTTCTCCACTTCTCTTCTTTCAATTTTGACCACACATCATGCATCCATCCACCTCTCATCTTCTTCTACGTCAGCACACACTCATGCAGCCATTTATTCTTTACTTCTTCTTTCTTTTTTCTCATATTTGTCATTTTAATGCCATATTTCATAAGCCCCATATATATCATCTATAGGCTCCTTTAATTAATTCCATTTCCTCCATAGCCCATAGAAATTTCTATAGGTCAATTAATTCCATTTCCTCCATAGCCCATAGAAATTTCTATAGGTCACCCTCTAATATTCCATATATATTTCTCTTTAATATTTCTATATATAGTCTATAAATACGGGGTGTTACAAAATTTTTCGGAACAATTTCAAAAAACAGCCAAATAAATGTTATGGTAACTGCCAAAATGTTTCTTTGGTTTTAATTGGCATCAATTGGTTTGTTTCCCATAAAAGCTTCATAACAGCCAAAATGTTTTCCGGCTTTAAATTGGCATTGATTGGTCTGTTCCCCCATGGACTCTATAAAAAAATAGCTCACCTTCACATTCTATACCGCGAAAAATTCAAAATTCCCTCTCAGAGTGTTTTATTCTTTTGTTCTGTGTTAGTTGGTGATAGAGTCTGGCACCTCAGCAGTTCATTGGGAGTATCAACTAGGTGTTGTGTTGCTACTCATATAGCCGTTTTATCCTGGGAGACAAACTTTATTTGCAATCCTCTAACACCTGGTGAGGAGGCGTTACTGGCCGCAATTCTACGAACACAAATGCTTGACCACCACCCAGTATTAAATTTTATTTGTTCCAACCAGAAATATTTTGGTAGCTAAACTTTTTCAGGTCACACCACCCAGTTTTAATTTTTTTTTCCAACCAGAAATAATTTTGGTATTTGAACAATTTCGAAAAACAACAAAATAAATTATATGGTAACAGACAAAATGTTTGTTTGGTTTAAATTGGCATTTTTTGGTATGATCCTCCATGGACTCTTTAAAAGGATAGCTCGCCTACACATATGATACCCCGAAAAATTCAAAATTCCTTCTTTGAGAAATTTATTCCAACCAAAAATAATTTTGGTAGCTGAGCAATTTCGAAAAACGGCCAAATAAATGGTATGGTAATGGCCAAGTCGTTTCTTTGGTTTTAATTGACATTGATTGGTCTGTTCCCCCATAAATGCTTTGTAACAGCCAAAACTTTTTTCGGCTTTAAATTGGCGATGATTGGTCTGTTCTCCCATGGACTCTATAAAAAGATAGCTCGCCTTCACATTCTATACCCCAAAAAATTCAAAATTCCTTCTCTAAGTGTGTTATTCTTTTGTTCTTGTGTTAGTCGGTGATAGAGTCTTGCACCTGCTCGTTCGTTGGGAGTGTCAACTATGTGCTGTGTTGCTACTCGTATAACCGTTTTTTCCTGGGAGACAGACGTCGTTTGCAATCCTCTAGCACCTGGTGAGGAGGCGATCCTATTTTAAGGAGATTGTGTGAAACACAAAACTCGGTTTCCTTATGTTTCAAATTTTCTTTTATGTTGCTTTCCAAGATCAAAATTTTTCTTATATATATATATATATATATATATATATATATATTATGTGTGTTCTGAGTTTACTTTCTAAATTCGTTATACTTGCAATTCTACCACATTCTATTGTAATAGTTCTATTGTAACACCCCGAATTTTATAGACTGGAAATAATTCATGACACATCCAGAATCTTTTACTTCAATTAAGTACATAAACATAATATAATACAGGAAAAATCAGAAATCATACTACAAGTCCAAACCATTTGGATCGATAAGATGATGGGCTCAGGTAGTCACACTTCTATGCTAAGACCTCAGGCACCCTACCTGCAGAACCACGGTCTGTCGGTTCGTCAGCTTGTGAGACCGACGGTAAAAGTTCCAAAAACTTCAACTAACTCACAAAACACATCATAATAGAAGAAAAACTTGAATCAATGTATATGTTAAATGTAAATGAAAAATAGTCAATTATACAATGTGGTGTGAGTGAGTGTGGAACTAATTTACTAGAGTGTCAAACATATACTTACTATGCTAACATGAACAATTCAAATATGCTTTTCTAATGCCCACTTGTTTGGAACGATATGCCACCTATAGAACATAGTTTCCGAATGCAAGCTACTAATGTTTCTCCTCATTATAGGATTCAATTCCTCGCTACTTATAAAAATCACCGAAAATCCCACACTTCAAGAAAATTTGATTTCTTAGGCTCGAAAGAAAGATTAACGAATGTTCTTCAAATTCATAGTTTTGAGTTTCCTCAAAATACTGCATATAAGATGTTAATATGGTCAGAAACTAGAAGGTATACAATTTTTCAGAACCAAGGTAAAACTGTCAACCAGTTCTAAGTTTGAATTTGTTTAAAGTACTAAACGATATCCAAACCTCATGAAAATTTGTGAACTTTTTATAGACATATACTAGATTCAAATATAAAAAGTTTAGCTTTAAATTCCGTATGATTGGAGAGAAATTATTTTTTGAAGTAAGCATGATATTCATGACAGAATTATAGAATATATCATGTTTATATTATGGAGCAGGAATGAGTTTGGATTTATTTAAAATACCAAATTACATCCAAAAATCACGAATTTTTTAAGAGATGTTATAGACATATACAAGATATACATATATAGAAATTTCAACTTCAGATTCCATGTAGTTAAAGAGAAATGATTTTCTGAAGTAAGGCCAAAATTTAGGGTATAAACTGTAAAACGTTTCCAAGTTAATCTTATCATAATTTCACATAGTTAATTGACAATAATTCACACATGATTCAATCAATCTAAGCATGAATACTCATCCAATATAACATATAAAGCTTCCCTAACATGCATACATCCTACAATAAAATTAAAATTAGAGTAGTAAAGTTGTTACCCACCTATAATTTATGAAATCGATTATTTCAAAGCTTCACAAAGCGTTCCAACACCGAAATCGATAAAATTAACCTTATGAAAACTTCAACTCCAAAGATCTTCAGTTTATGTTGAAGAGAAAAGATGAATGTGTTGGAGAAAAATTGTTGTGAAAATTTTCTTTAATGAGATTAGCGAGAATGCGAAATATAAGCAAAAATAGCACGTATAAATTGATAAGGATTTGGCACAAATTGGTGCGTACATCTTTGGAGCTACTGCAGATCCTCACTATTGGGGAGAAAATTGTACGAAGTGTTTATAACACTCAAAAAATACTCAGAACCTAAAATCCAAAGAATTTTTCCTCATAAAATTCTATCTTTACAAAGTGTTTACACACTCCAAAAAATCCCAACCCATTTTCTCTGAACTTTTTTTTTCTTTTTCCAAATGGATTGGATGTTGAGTAAAGGATGAGATGAGAAGGAGTGAGATGATATGAAATGGGGGGAAGGGATGCTATTTATAAGAATGGGATGATGGGGGTTAGGTAGGTTAGGAAGGGATTAGGCACTCCCTAATCCCATTTTTCTTCTTTTGACAATTGGTTTGAGCGCCGTCATTTTGGCCGGCTGCCCTATCCCTTGAGTTCCCCCCCCCTCCCCACCACCACCACCAATTTTACATACTTCCAAGATTCTCCCACTTGGAGACTTGATTAATCATGTCTCCAGACCTCGATCAATGTAGCAACTCTTTTCGGTCTCATCATTTGTGCAGGCCAACTGAAGCTGAGCATAGCTTCGGTTTGTTAATAGTCACCATGTCTTTGTTAGCATGTCCACCGGATTTTGACTTCCATGAATCTTTTCTAACTTCAAAATTCTATCTTCCAGAAGTGACCGAATGATATTATATCGCACTTGTATGTGTTTTGTTCTGGAATGAAAAGATTGATTCTTTACCAGATGGATAGCATTATGACTGTCGAAATAGAAGACATTGTCTTCTTGTGTCTGGCCCAATTCTTCCAAGAAACTTTGTAGCCAAACCATTTCCTTGTTGGCTTCCATAACAGTGACATATTCCACTTCAGTTGTAGAGAGAGAAACTATCTTCTGCAGCTGAGAAACCGAACTCACTGTTGAACATCCTAGAGTATAGACATACCATGTAGTGCTCCTTCTGATATCAATATTTTCAACTAAATCAACATCCGCATAGTCTGTTAGTGTTGTATGTCTACCTTTGAAACAATGTGTTTTGTCTATGGTACCTCGCAAATATCTGAGGATCCATTAAACTACTTTCCATTGTACCTTCCTAGATTATTCATGTACTTACTAATAGCTCTCACTGCTTGAGCAATATCTGGTCTGGTACAAACCATGACATACATCTGACTACCAATTATTGAGGCATACAAAACCTTCTCTATGTGTGCATGCTCTTCTTCCATCATTGGTGACTATTCCTTGGAGAGTCTAAAATGAACATCCAAAGGTGTACTCACTGGCTTAGCATTCTGCATGTTAAAAATGGAGAGTACTCTGTTAATGTACTCAGATTGTGATAACATCAAAGTTCTCGACTTCGTGTCTCTCTTGATCCTCATTCCAATAATTTGCTTTGCAGCCATAGATCTTTCATTACAAATTGCTTCGACAATTCCTGCTTCAGATTGATAATTTCTTACATGTCAGGACCTGTAACGAGCATATTATCTACGTACAACAATAGAATAACGAAGTTGTTGTCGAACTTCTTGATGTGGCAACAATGATCTTCTTAGCATCTTGTGAAACCGCTGCTGCTCATGAAGCTATTAAACGTCATGTACCACTGTCTGGGAGCTTGTTTCAAGCCATACAAGCTCTTCTTCAGTCTACATATGAGGTTCTTTTTGCCTGCTTGTATGAAGCCTTCTGGTTGCTTCATATAAATCTCCTCCTCCAAATCACCGTGAAGGAAAGTTGTCTTTACATCTAACTGTTCAGGATGTAAATTCTCTGCAGCTATAATTTTCAATACTGATCTGATTGTTGTCAGCTTTACGACTGGAGAAAAAATTCCACTGTAATGGACACCTTCTTTTTGTTGAAAGCCTTTGACCACCAATCTTGCTTTGTAGAGCTTGCTTCCATCATGCTCTTCTTTAATCCTAAACCCACTTGTTATGGAGATTTTTCTCTCCTGGTGGTAGTTTAGCTAATTCCCACGTCTACTTTATCATGAGTGAGTCCATCTCATCTTTCTTGGTAGACTCCCACTTGATTGAATCATCCACTTACATTGCTTCATCATAACACTCTAGTTCTCCACTGTCAGTTAGTAATAAGTAGTACAAAGAAGGTGAATAGCGCTGGATTGGTTTAGGAGTTTGAGGAATAATCTCTTGCTTGGTTATTCTTGAACTACTTCAGGACTAATCTGGACAACGTTTCCAGAAATCTTCTCGAACTCTATGAATTCCTTCGTTTCAGCATATGTACTGGAGCTACTTGATTTTGTAATTGAGTTGTCTGTGTACATCACATTCTCATTGAATATGACATCTCGGCTTCTAGTGGTCTTCCAATTTTCATAACTCCAACTTGGTATCCGAACTCGTCACCACCATATCCAATAAAAACACATTTATTAGCCTTCGGATCTAATTCTTTCAGCAGAATCGATATGCACATAAGAACAACCAAACACTTTCAAGTGTGAAAGATTTACCTCTTTTCTGCTCCAGACTTACTCTGGTATTCCACCGTCCAAAGGTAATGAGGGCTCATGATTCATCAGGTAAGCTGCGGTGTTGATGGCTTCGGCCCAGAACATCTTGGGCAAGCCGACATGTATTATCATACCTCTTGCACGTTCATTCAAAGTCCTGTTCATGTGCTCTGCCACGCCATTCTGCTGTGGTTTCATGGAAACCATTTTCTCCATCTTGATGTCATTATTTGCACAGAATTTTCTATATCTACAATTTGTGTACTCTCCACCAATGTTAGACTTCAACCACTTGACTTTCAAACCAGTTTTATTTTTCACCATAGCTTTCCATTTTCTGAAGGTATCGAAGACTTTTGATTTCTTCTTCAGAAAATAAACATACACCTTCCTTGTAGAATCATCAATGAGGGTGGCATAACACAGCGGGCATACGAGAGATTTAACCAGAGATGGTCCTCATTCATCGGTATGAACCAACTCTAACTTGTATGCCTTGGGTGTCTTGCCAATTTTTGAAAAGCTGACCTTCTTTGTTTGTCGAAGATGTAATCCTCACATAGGCCGACATCTACACTCTTCAGACCTGGCAGTTTCCTCTTTGACATAAGTGTCTTCGTCTCTTTCTCGCTCATATGACCAAGCCTTTGGTGCCATTGGCTTGATTTTGCATCATCATTTGTGTTTGCAATGATATTCTTCAAGTTTGAGGTTACATAGATAGTACCAGTCTTCCTACCACGAGCAATGACGAGTGCACCTTTGGAAATCTTCCATTTACAGCCTTAAAAGGTTGTACAATAACCTTCTCCATCAAGCTTTCCTACTGAGATTAAATTCCCTTTGAGGTCAGGAATATGTCTCACTCCTTGCAGCTTCCATGTAATCCGGTTCGAAAACTTTTCTCGAATGTCTCTCTTTTCCACGATCTTCAAGGTATCATCATTGGCTGGATGAACCTTCCCGAAATCACCACTGACGTAGTTCTCCATGATTTCTCTACAAAGGGTGGAGTGGAAAGATGCCCATGAATCCAAGATCCATGATTCAGTCGGACTGTTGATGCTTAGAATCATAGCACCACCTACTTTCTCGGTCACGTTAGTAGATTCTTGTGCGCCAGTATCTTTCTTCGGTGCTCGGCAATCCCGTTGAAAATGACCCCTCTTGCCGGAATTGTAGCAGTTAAAGGCTTTCTTTCCTAATCTAGATTTACCCTGTCTAGATTTCGATTTGCTGCGGTTAGAGTTTCTTCTAAATTCCCTTTTGACTCTGTGTGCAAAGCTGAGGAGGTTGATGCTTCACCTGATTCTCTCCGCCGAATTCCTTCACTTAATACCAGATCTCGAACATAGTCAAACTTCAATTTACGATTTTTTGACAAACTACTGACTACTGTAACAACAACATTCCAACTATCTGGTAGAGAGGATAAGAAAATCAACGCTAAAACTTCATCATAGAACTCTATTTCAACTGAATTCAACTGGGTTGTGATATGTTGAGTTCGTTCAGATGTTGAGCCACTAATGTGCTTTCTGTCATCCATAAATTGAATAACCGCCTCATCAAGTGAACTAGGCCGATGGCTTCTGGTACTTACCTGAGAGAGTCGCCATAAAACCCGCCCTGGTCTTTTCATTTGCTATGTTGAAAGCAACATTGCGGGATGAGGTCAATCAGATAACTCCAAGGGCTTGTCTGTCGAGAAGAGCCCAATCTTCATCATGCATGCCTTTTGGTTTTGTTTCATGGGAGAGATTGATACAACATTTTCTGATACAGATAATATTAATTCTGCATATTCCAAAAGTCAAAGTCCGCACCATCTAACTTTTCAATTTTCACTTTCCCTTCGTCTGCGGCAATCGCTCCTACTCTAATCTGGCTTTCCCTAGGTCGTTTCTGGTTATTCCTCAGCAAAAATCACAACTAGAGCTCTGATTCCAGATGTTGGGAAAATTTTTGTAGCAGAATTCTATGTTTAAACAGATTAGCAAGAATGCGAAATATAAGAGAAAAATAAAACACAAATTGATAAGGAGTTCGACACAAATTGGTGTCTACGTCTCCGGAGTTATTGCAGATCTTCACTTTAGGGTACAAAATTTCAACACTAAAAAACACTCACAACCCAAAACCCATTGAATTTTTCCTCACAAAAAGCTCTCTTTACAAAGTGTTTACACACTCAAAAACTCAACCCAATTTCTTTCAATTTTTTAAAAAAATTCTCAGATCGATTGGATGTTGAGTAAAGGATGAGATGAGAACGAATGGGATGATATAAAATGGAGGGAAGGGAGGCTATTTATAAGAATGGGATGATGGGGGTTAGGTGGGGGTTAAGCACCGCCTAATCCCATTTTTCTTCTTTTGACAATTAGTGTGGCACCGCCATTCTGGTCGCTGCTTCACCTGATTCTCTCCGCCGAATTTCTTCACTTAATACCAGATCTAGAACATAGTCAAACTTCAATTTATGATTTTCTAACAAACTACTAACTACCGTAACAACAACATTCCAACTATCTGGTAGAGAGGATAAGAAAATCAAGCTAAAATTTCATCATCGAACTCTATTTCAACTGAATTCAACTGGGTTGAGATATGTTGAGTTCGTTCAGATGTTGAGCCACCGATGCACTTTCTGTCATCCATAAATTGAATAACCGCCTCATCAAGTGAACGAGGCCGATGGCTTCTGGTACATACTGGAGAGAGTCGCCATAAAACCCGCCATGGTCTTTTCATTTGCTATGTTGAAAGCAACATTGCGGGATGAGGTCAATCAGATAACTCCAAGGGCTTGTCTGTCGAGAAGAGCCTAATCTTCATCATGCATGCCTTTTGGTTTTGTTTCATGGGAGAGATTGAAACAACATTTTTTGACACAGATAATATTAATTCTGCATATTCCAAAAGTCAAAGTCCGCACCATCTAACTTTTCAATTTTCACTTTCCCTTCGTCTGTGGCAATCGCTCCTACTCTAATCTGGCTTTCCCTAGGTCGTTTCTGGTTATTCCTCAGCAAAAATCACAACTAGAGCTTTGATTCTAGTTGTTCGGAAAATTTTTGTAATAGAATTCTCCGTTTAAACAGATTAGCAATAATGCGAAATATAAGCGAAAAATAAGACACACAAATCGATAAGGAGTTCGGCACAAATTGGTGTCTACGTCTCCGGAGTTGTTGTAGATCTTCACTCTAGGGGACAAAATTGTACAAAATGTTTACAACACTAAAAAAATACCCACAACCCAAAACCCATTTAATTTTTCCTCACAAAATCTCTCTTTACAAAGTGTTTACACACTCAAAAAACCCAACCCAATTTCTCTCAATTTTTAAAAAAATTCTCAGATTGATTGGATGTTGAGTAAAGGATGAGACGAGAAGGAATGTGATGATATAAAATGGAGGGAAGGGAGGCTATTTATAAGAATGGGATGATGGGGGTTAAGCACCGCCTAATCCCATTTTTCTTCTTTTGACAATTAGTGTGGGCGCCGCCATTCTGGTCGACTGCCCACCATTTTTTATCAAGTGCCCCCCCCCCCCAACTTCACCTACTACCAATAGAATGTGGGAGAATGTGGTGAGGCATTCTTGGCTTTTATATACAAACACTCACAAACGATTCTTTCATTCTTCATTTAATCACATCTTCCTACATTATTTAACCACATCCTCCTACATCATTTAATCACCTTCCCTGAACCTCCCCTATGTCACTAACTAGTAAGAATCATGAATAATAATAAATTGGATATGTTAATGTAAATAGAGAGATTGAAGAAAGATTATTGGATTGATTGTAAATGAGTACAATATCTCTTATATATACGAAGGAACCAAATACTAAACTAATACATAATTCGATATGGGACTAAAGGTATAACATAATATATAACATCCCCCCTCAAACTCACGGTGGGTCGAACTGTGTGAGTTTGCCCACCAAGTATCGAAATCTCTGAACAGTGGGATTTGGTAAAGAAATCAGCTATCTGCTGTAAAGAGGTAACAGAATGAAGTAAAATGTTCCCTACTTCAAAATGCTCACGAACGTAGTGGAAGTTAATATCTTTATGCTTCGTTCACTCATTAAAGACCGGGTTTCTTGCAATGTACAATCCACTCTGGTTATCACAATGAAGAGAAGTATCTTCTGTAAGAGTGACACCCATATCTGATAATAGCCAACGAACATGAATAATCTTTCTACTAGTAGTTGTCATTGCTATGTACTCAACTTTTGTGGAAGAACATGCAACAACTGCATATTCCTTGCTTCGCCATGAGATCAGCGGATCACCAAGAAATAGACAAAAACATGTTGTAGATCGTTTAGTAGTCGGATCACCCATCCAATCTGAATTAGAATATGCACTAAGCTTGAGTTTAGATGTAAGGGGCATGAATAATGAGCTAGTGATAGTGCACCAAAAATATCTGAGTATCCAAAGAAGAGCATTGTAGTGAACTCATGTAGGAGTGGAAACAAACTGACTGACTATACTGACTGCATGAGCAATATTAGGTATGGTCATGCATACGTAGACAAGCTGTTCAACAATCTGCTTATATCTAGTGGGATCGGAAAGGAGCTCACCATCTGTGGGATGAAGCTTCACGTGAAGCTCTAAGAGAGTATCGGCTGATCGACTGTCAGAGAGACATGCCACGGAGATAATATCTGATGTGTATTTTGGTTGAGAAATTAGTATTCTCCGAGATCCATGAGCAATCTCTAGACCCAGAAAGTAGCGTAGTCTGCCAAGGTCTTTCATATGAAACTGCTGGTGAAGGTATTTCTGGATGGATATAATGCTTGTTCAGTCATCCCCATTAATAATCATATCATCAACTTATAATAGTACAAGTACCCACCCTTATGGTGTCGACCTCATAAACATAGAGTCGTCCCGTGAACTCTAACTGAAACTGGCATGTGTGATGAAACGGTGAAAACACTCAAACCAGGCTCGAAGGACCTATTTTAGACCATATATGGCACGAACATGACGAGGAGGTGTGGTAAGGCCAGGAGGAGGATGCATGTAAACAACCTTAAATAAGGTACCATGAAGAAAAGCATTCTTCCTATCCATCTGGAATAATGGTCACTAACGGATGGCAGCAATGATAAGGAGAGTGTGAACTGTAGTCATTTGTGCAATTGGAGCAAAAGTTTCATCATAATTAATGTCATGATCCTGAGTAAATCCTTAGACAACTTTGTGTCGCGCAATGGAGCCATCAGGTCGATATTTGACCTTGAAGATCCACTTGCAGTTAACAGGCTGGACTCCCACTAGCAGTGGAACAACATCCCAAGTGCCAGTCTGATCAAATGCACTGAACCTCTTTGCAATAGCTTCCCGCCACTCGAGATATTGAATTGCTTTCTGATAGGTTCTAGGCTCATGTATGGAGTGTCTGGCAGTAAGATATGCATGAAAATGTGGTGCGTAGGAAGCTAGGGCGGCAAGGCCAAATTGGTCTGAAGGACCAGTGGCATCAGATGTATAACGTGCCGGTGGGATGCCCAAAGTGGAACATGTAGACTGACGGACCGGCGGTGGATTGGCAGGGTATGGGGGTGAGGTTGGTGGGGTTGGTGCATGCGACTATGGGGATGTAGGTGGTGGGAGTGCATGATGTTGCGGTGATGCAGGTGGTATCTCTATAGGAGGAACAATAGGTGTAACATCTGTATGAGATGGGAAAGAAGCCAAAGGAATGTGATCGAAGGGAATGCATGAAAATGTGTCCAGAAAGGTAGGCCCAGTAACAGAGAAATTGAGAAAGCTGGTATCCTCAAGAATTGTCAAGTAGTAAGGACAATCTTCCACAAAGGAGACATGTAGGGAAATACAGTCACGACCCAGCGATGGATCAAAACAATGATATCCTTTGTGCTCTGAACAGATACCTAGGTAAACGAACATTGCAGTGCGAGCAGTGAGCATCGTGTGCTCAGTGGGAGGGAGAAGGACATAACAGGTACACCTAAAAATACGGTACATACTGTAGTCCAGTGGTGAGTGATGAAGAGCCTCATAAGGTATTGTACCGGATAAGGTAGACGAAGGAGTGACGTTAATGAAGCTAACAGAAGTCATGACATCTTCAACCCGGAAAGAACGAGGAATAGTAGAGGAGAGTAAAAGAGCGCGAGCCATCTCAAGAATGTGACGATGCTTGCGTTCAGCTACATCTTTCTGCTTATGTGTGTGAGAGCATGATTGCTGAAAAAGTGTGTCGTAAGACTGAATGATCGATCTCATCGTAGTAGAAGTGTACTCACGATCACCGTCTGAGCGAAAAGTTTTGATACGCACACCGAAATGAGTTTGAATCATGGTCGTAAAGAACAAGTAAATATTAGGAATCTCAGATCGTTGGTGCATAAGAAAATACATGTATATTTAGTAAGTCATCGATGAGGGCAACATAATAGAGATATAATTTGCACGAAGGTACAGAAGAGGGTCCCTATATGTTAGAATGGACAAGTTGAAATTGATGGGTGGTTTGAGAACTGCTTTTGTTATTAAAAGGAAGTGCTATGTATTTGGCCAAATGACAACCTTGACAATCAAACAAATGTGTAAAATAAAGAGGACCAAGGGCACCACTACAGATTAAATTCTTGAGTCGAGACTCACTAACATGACCTAAACATCTTTGCCACAGATCAGCATAAGGAAACACAACACCAGCAAAATTAATATAAGATTTATGTGCATGTAGAAAATTTAGATGATATAGATGATCATGTCGACTAGCATGCCAAAACTTCTGACTAGTGTGTGAATCGGTAATAGAACAACCTTAAGAATCAAATGTAACGACAGATCACTATTGCACAACACACTAATGGAAATAAGGTTCATGGATAATTTGAGAGCATGAAGAACATTAGGTAATGTGAGAGTGGGAGAGCTACTAAATCCTGAGTGTGTAGTGAGAAGTTGTGAGCCCTCGACTGTGTGAAGAGATGGAAAGGGAGAGGGAAGTGCAGTGCTAGTGGTAAGCATTGTATAATTACTAGTAATATAATGTGATGCACAAAAATCTAAAATCTAGGAAGAATTCACACCGGGAGTAATAGAGAATGCTGGAATAAAGGGGCCAACTTTGACAGACTGTCCCAAGAGCTGAAGTTCCAGCTGAGCGAGGCAAAGCTGAAGTTCCAGCCCAATCAGTAGGAGATGGCAAAGCTGGAGTAACTTTCATGGCAGAAGATGTAAAGGAAAAGGTACTGCAAGGAGGAATGAGACTGGTGGTGATGCGGCAGGGATCCAAATGCAGATAGAGATGTTGTTGTTGTTGGGATCGGGAAGGATCTACAAGCTGCTATTGTTGCGGGTGTCGGAAGAAATGGTGGGGGAAGGTTAGGGATGATGCTAAAAGGATGAAGGAGGTCGGAATCAAGATGACGGCGGTGATGCTACTGTCTAGATCTGGATGGGGATCTAGATGTGAGGGAGAGTAAAGAGGAAGATACAGCAGCGGAGAAGTCAATGGAGACGGAAAGATACTCGCGAAAATAGGGTTCCATTGGAGAATAACTAATACCTACAAAAAAGAAATTTAAACTGAGTTATGACAATTTTGCTCACGGGTGTTACGCACATGTATTTTGTACTGTTACGAGCAATATCCATAACGTATTTTAAAATAAATGTTTTCTACGTATTTTTTGTATTTTGATTCTTATATATATATATATATATATATATATATATATATATATATATATATATATATTCTCTCGAATTCGATTATATATTTGAATTTAAATTTTAAGCCAAATATTTAATATTCTGTTTTACGTGCATTGCACGTGCTTTCAATACACGTGTCGATTACGTATGTTTTACCGTTACGTGAAGTATCTGTAACATTATTAATATACATATTCTACGTATTTATTTATTTTTGACTGTTTTTCGTTCCCTCAAATTTATTTATTTTTTTAATACGTGCAACGTAGACGTTTGCCGTGCACATGTTGGTTCCTAAAATTTTCTTGAGTCATGGTCATTTTTCCTCTCATTTTTCTAGTCACAATTGTGTGATTTATTTTAATTGAAATCAACTAGGACTAAATCCATTTTTATAGCCCACTAAAACTAATTACAAATTTAAAGCCCATGATTAATTTTATGTGCACTTAAATGTATATTTAAAATTTAGTTAAATTGGTACACTTTGTCATGTGTAACACATACATCTAACTTAATAAAAACTAATAATTAAATTTGTATGAATGTAGTGTGCACATTTGATACACGTGCACGTACCTTGGGCACACTTGGGTGTTGGCCGGCCATCTTTTGAGGGAGCTTTGGAGCATTTTTTAGGGGTTCTACTACTAGGAATTCTACATTTGAGGTGGATGTTTTTTCAACTTTCTAATATAGTTTTATTAGTAGAGTACTTGATATGTGTGAATTGTTAGATGCATGATAACTTATATAAATTGAGTGTTCATGTTTAGATTATTTGTTGTTGGCTGAATGTGTGAAATTATGATATGATTGATTTGGGGCATTTTCATAAGGTTATGTTTTAAGTTTTAGTTGCACTTCAAAAAATCATAACTATTAAACTAGGTGGAATCTAGAGGTAAAATTTTTATAGGAGCATCTTGTATATGTCAAGAACATCTCCTTAAAATTTTATAATATTTGGATGTCGTTTACTATTTTAATAAAATCCAAACTTAGGACTGTTTGGCAGTTGGTTAGTTGCTAGAAATTTGTATACATTTCGGATTTTGATCATTTCGACATCTTCGATGAAGTATTTTGAGAAAAGTCAAAACTAAGAACTTGAATTAGACTTGTTAACCTTTCTATAAAGTTTAAGAAGTCAATTTTTCATAAAGAACTGAATTTATAATGAATTTTACAAGTTTGAACAATGGGAGTATGTATAACATTTCGACCCTACTGTAGATTGCGAAGAATTCAGGGTTATAGACATAATATTTTGGAAAACCTATAACTAAAAAGTTATAGTAGACATGTATACCATTAATTTGATCTAAAGAACACAAAGTTTAATGAAGTATATAATTTTCTATGTCTTTTACAAGTAGCATGAGCTGCAGTTTTCGGATTTTGAACCTACTATTTTGCAAATGAATTTAGACGAAGTAATTGAGGATGATTTTAGATGATCTTAACAACAAAGTTGTAGTAGACTCATTTATGATTCCTATGAAACTAATAAATCTATCTTGGAGTAGTATTGGAATTTATATGATTTTTTTATACCATTGGGTTGATGTCTTTTATCAAGCTGCCCTAAAACTTCTACAACATATAAAATTGGATTTAAAATTAGAATGTTAGAAAGATGTACCTTATAAGGAATTAAGAGGCATTTAATTATCTTGTCAAGGGTTGTATTATGACGTTTAATATGTGAATTAAGGGGAAAATATGAGGATTGAGTTGAATATAAAAAATGGTGTTTGAAACTAAATTAATACTAATTTACATTTTGATTAAGAAGCAAACTTTGATTATTTTGACTAGAAGTGTTTTAAAGGTTTATCATTTGTTAATCTCGATCTAGAGTTAATTTGAGTTTGTCAAAGAATAAAATTGGAAGTGAATATCATATTGTTTAGAAAAAGAATCTATTGAATGTAGTTACAACTTCATTGAAAATTATATTAGAAGGGGGTGAATAAACCATCTATTCTACATCGAGAATGTTGATTTGAAATGTTGGATAAGTATGAAACTAGATAAATAAACAAGTGAGTTGTGTGAACAAGGGGTGATTGGATTTGTGAATGAATGAAATTTCAAAATGTGAATAAAAAAGGTGTGAATAACCCATGGTATTGTGAACATGAATTATGTTGATTCTAGAGGCTAAGTGAGACCCAAAGTACCGGCAAAGTGATGAAAATGATTATTGAAATTTGAGAAGTGGACAATATGGGCTATCATTCTCGGTATATTGTTTAATGACGGGTAGGAGGGTAAGCTAGGTCTAGGTGGTGTTATTATTAATGTTTCAAACTTAATGGTAGGCACTAGAAGAAGATGTGATGAAACCTGGGCAAACGTAAGTGGGGCATTTCTATATAGTCAGATGGTGTACTCCAGGACTATAGCTTCAGTCGGGCGGTTTACTCCGGAACTGTATACCCTCCATCCAGTCGGACAGTGTACTCCAGGAATGTGATGCAGAACGAGACGAACCTCAATTAAATCCGGGATTATGAATGATCGGGCGATGTTCTCCGGGATCATGAAGAGTCGGGCGGATGGAGGCGGATCTCTGATATTTCGAGGCTAGAGCGGCACTTGCGGGGTGTCCACCTGAGGTGGATTTTGTATAATCAGGAGGTGTACTCCAAGGCTGGAATCCATACTTGTGGGATGTCTAAACCTTATTTTGTTACCGAGTAGGATTTCAATGCGAGGGATTGAACCCTATAATGTGGAGTACGCAAGGACTTGCCCTCGGACCTATGTACTATGGGATGCATAGAATCCGAACAAGTATGCATTAGTGTCATCGTAGTGTGAATGTCTGCATTAGGCATTAAGTCATATCATACACTGACACAACTAGAATAGTCACTTTTCCTGTTTGCATCCAAGTTTGTATTTGCTAAAGTAGAAGAATTGCTGTATTATAGCATTGCGTCAGTTGTATGCAATTAACGTGCCCACAGTTTCTCAGATGCACAATTTGACTTGGCCTGGGCTTGAAGTCACCATGATGAGTTTTACAAGATTGAAGAATTGTCATTATTGTAGATTGCATTGTATTCCTTTAATTCCATTGTGCTGTTGTAAAGAATATGTTGTAAATAAAAGTTTTAAATTCCTTGTAAATTTGTACGAAGTAAACGATCTTGTATTTGCTACGAATTACCTGTGTTTGGAATTCGGGGCGTTACTAAACAAGATGGTCATGCTATGTTGTAATCAAAAGAAGCCTTGTGTCCATGTCAAACACTTATCTAAACGCTGATACTTGGCCCACATGTATCCAACAAAACATGTTAGTATCAAAATCATACCTGAAACCTGAAATGGCATGTCCATTCCATGTCAGTTGCATGGTGCTTATCTTAAGAAAATCCCAGGACTAGAACTTCTCTTCAAGCATGGTGATTATCTTTCTTTACAAGTGTTAGGAAATTCTTCCCTCTAGAGGATCTTGTTGAGTCTTTGACACAATTAATACTAACCACCAAGAAAATACTAGATCATACCAAGTACACAAAGTACATAAGAATTGTGCCGGTTAGGGCTTTCACCATAATCTGGAGGAGAAAGAAGCAAGATGTTATTTCAACTAGAGAAGATACAAGTGAAACCTGAAATGGCATGTCCCATCCATTTCAATTGCATGGTGATTATCTTATGTTAGTCCCAGGGTTATAACTTCTCTTCAAGCCTGGTGATTATCTTTCTTTACGAGTGCTAGGGAATTATTTCTCTTTAGATGATCTTGTTGAGTTTTCGACACGATCAATACAAACCACCAAGTAAATGTTAGATCACACCAATCACACAAAGCACACAAGAATTATCCTGGTTAGGGCTTTCACCTTAATCCGGGGGAGGAAGAACCGAGATGTTATTTCAACTAGAGAAGATACAAGAATATTACAATTCTCACCACAACCCTCTCTCAAGCCTAACTAGAACTTGCTTGCTGTTTACAATGGAGAAATCTCTCACCTCTCAGATGAAGTACTCACTTCCCCTATTCGGCACCCAATAGAATCATATGGTTCTTGGAGCAGTTACAATGAATGTATAGATCTAGAGAAACATAGTTTGATACACTTGATACACTAACCATTCGATGACTACTGAAGAGATAACCCTATATTAAGAACGAATCAGCCAGACCTGCACCCAAAAACCCATTAGCCACGCAAGACGGTCGCCTGCACATAGTTGCGGTCAACCACAGTCTCCCAGATTGACACCCGAGGGGGGTGACAGTAGACCACACAGTCAACTGTCACTTTCTCCATTGGCTGCTGCAGCTGCTGACCGTGTCTTCTCTATCTTCAACCATTTGCTTTGATCCATTTCATTGCTTCATCGTCTTCTTCATCGAACATATGTATGCAAGATATATAAACCCAACAACGAGGTTATTCTGATGCTGACTTGACATGATCAGTTGATGATAGATGCTCAACTAGTGGGTACTTTGTTTTCTTTGGAGGGAGAAAAGTAAGAAGTAGCTCGTTGTAGCTAAATCAAGTGCAGAGTGAATACCGAGTCATTAAGCTTTTGGTCTCTGATGTTTTATGACTCAAATCTTTTTTTCGAGACTTGGCAATCCCATTGTTATCTCCAGTTCCACTCTACTATGTCAACAAGGTTGCTATGTATATATACGGTCGCTAATGAGATTAGCGACCTCAAATGAATGTATTGAGACACTTAGTGATTTTTAGAGAGCTTTTGCTCTGTTGGAAAGAAAAAAATAATTTAAACTGAGGTCGCTAGTTCGAATAGCGACCTCAGTAGAAAGCGAACTCTTCCCGCTCTCTGTAAGATTTGTAAAATAATCACCCAACTAAGGTCGATTAACGACAGTAGTATACTTTGGTCGCTATTCACAATAGCGACCACAGTAGGAAACTCAATTTCCTTGTTCTTTATAAAATTTGTAAAATAGTCACACAACTAAGACCTCTGTTCGAAATAGCGGCCTTACTATAATTAAGCCCTCTATTCCGAACAATGATATTTGTACAGTTACGGTCACTAGCGACCTCAGTTTCAAAAATAAATTGATTGTTATTTTTTCAGAGAGCAAAAGCTCTCTGAATTTTGCTAAGTGTTGGAATACTGTTCATTAAAGGTCACTAATCCCATTAGCGACTTCATATATGCTTTAATTGCTAATAGGAATAGCGAAAGTAAACAAAAAGTTTAAATTTTATTTAAAAAGAGACAGCTTTTCCCATTAGCGACCTCTAAACGGAATTTGTCACTAATGAGAATAGTGGTCACTCCCGATGTGGCACCAAGTAGCCCATGAGCGCTAATAGTTTCGAAACTGACCCATAATCGTAAATATTTTCAAAAAGTGATCTATTACGGCAAAAAATTCAGAAACCAAACAACCCTCTTATAAGAGTGGACAGTGTGTAGCTGCAATCGGGCCGAGCCGAGCCGAATACCTTCAGGCTCGAGCTCAGCTCGTTTACAAAACGACCTCATTTTTGAGCTCGAGCTCGGTTCGAGCCAAACTTTGACTGTATTCGAGCCGAATAGCTCGCGGCTTAGTCTAAACAAATAAAAAAAACTGAAGCTCGAACTCGGCTCGTTTACGAAACGAGCTCGGTTTTGAGCTCGAGCTCGGCTCAAGCCCAGTTCAAGCTGAGCTTTGACCGAGCTCGTGCCGAATAGCTCGCGAATAGCTCGATTCGTTTGCAGCCCTATGTGTAAGTAATAAACAACGTTTAAAAGGTAGGTCAGTTTCTCCAAAATGGACGTTTGTACTTCTAATGGTCAGCTAATAGGCTGCTTAAAAACATTTTTTAAACGTAGTATTTTTAGTTTTCATGAAATTATTGTAAGTTCAATAGTTTCTTTTGTCAGATTAATTATATTATCTCAAGAATATTTATGTATAATCCTGTTGAAAGTAAGTAAACAATGTGAAAAGATGGAAATTTAGCCTTCCAGCTAATTAGCCTAATACAATGTTATAATCATCATTTGAAAACTCCACTTCGTGTTTGTCATTATTATTTAGCATGTGATGTTATAGGCATGGTTTGCAAACTCGTCGTTGCTTATTTATCAGTAATATCCGACAAATTCTTGGTATCAAAATCTGGATACAAATCGCGCATCTGGGTATTGATCAGTATTTGAAACTTTGGTTATATAGATATTTTTACTTGCTACAGCTAAATAGTTGACATAAAATAGTAGGATAATATTGAAACACCAAATTTCTCTCAACAAAATGGACAAAGGAAAAGGTTAAGACAAATTAAAATTTTACGCTTATGACATATTACATCAGAATGCAACAATAACAGTAAGGTTATCTGCTGGGTGCTTAAACTGATTACTAATTTTTCTGGAACCATCCACGTAATAAGATTAATTAATCTACAGCAAATTGTGCTTTAATATGTACATTCCACTGAAAATTGTCTGTTCAAGTGCATTTTCAGTGTAAGTATGTGACTCCCTTAATAGAATAATTGACAGGGGAAATCAGTTCTTTCTTTGAGGTTCGTAGTCCTTCCCCTTTTCCCTTTTATTTCCCTTCATATGGTCTGCGAAGAAAACAGATTTGGGAGAAAATGATTCTTATTCTTATTGTTCTTATTCTTTACAGTATACATCTATATATAGGGATTACACACTTGGAGGAGAAGAAAGGAGATTGAGAGAAGATTGAGGGGTGAGAGATTTAGGGAATCTGTTTCCTATAGGTTAGGAAACAGAATATACATATTAGTCTTTACTACATTTCAACACTTCCCCTCAAGTTGGTGCATAGATATTGAACATGCCCAACTTGTCAACAAATTTCAAGAAGAGCCGACTCGAAACTGCCTTGATCAGGATATCTGCGAGCTGATCTTTTGACTTCACTTTAGATATCTCAATAACTTTTTCATCCAATTTCTCCTTGATGAAAAATCTATCCACCTTTACATATTTCGTACTGTCATGTTGAACTGGATTGGCAGGCAATATCACATGCTGCTTGAGTCTCAATACACCTTCATAGGTTCATTCGGACCACAGCCTAAGTCCTGCAACAAAAGTTTCAGCCACAAAGCTTCCGCTATACATAGAGCTACTCTGCGATACTTAGCCTCTGCACTAGAGCGTGCAACAACATTCTGCTTCTTTCTTCTCCATGTAACTATATTTCTTCCAACAAAGGTAAAGTATCATGAAGTGGAAAGCCTATCAATTATAGATCCTGCCCAATCAGCATCGGTATATGCCTCAACCTTCAAGTGATCATGTTTCGCAAATAGGACCCCTTTTTCTGGAGCAGACTTAATATATCTCAGAATTCTCATCACTGTATCCATGTGATGTTCCTGAGGTGCATGCATAAACTGGCTTACCACACTTAAAGCATATGATAAATCTGGCCATATGCACAAGATACATCAGTCGGCCAACCAATCTCTGATATCTTTCCTTATCACAAGGCACATGATCAGATTCATTGCAAAATTTCAGTCCTTCTTCTAATGGTGTACCAATCGGCTGACAAGTAGACATTCCAGTTTCATTCAATAAATCGAGCGCATACTTTCTTTGAGACAGATATATACCATTTCTCGACCGAGAAACTTCAATACCAAGAAAATATGTCAAAGAGCTAAGATCCTTCATTTCGAACTCTTGTGACAAGTAGCTCTTCAATGCCATCTCTCCTCAGAATCATTTCCAGTTATTATCATGTCATCAATATATATAATGAGAGCAGTAATCTTACCTTCTTTCCTTTTCAGGAATAAAGTATGGTTTGAATTACTTTGACAATATCCGAATGTCCTCATTGCTTTTTTAAACCTCCCGAACCAAGCTATTGGTGACCGCTTAAGTCCATACAATGCTTTCTTCAAATGACATACTTTATTGCTGTATTGGACTGGTCTGTTCGACCCTGGTGGAAGATCCATATAAACCTCTTCTGTCAATTTTCCATGTAAAAATGCATTCTTCACATCAAATTGCTCCAACAGCCAGTCAAGATTTACAGCAAGTGACAGTAGGACTCGAACAGTATTGAATTTTGTCACAAGTGCGAATGTATCTTCATAATCAATTCCATACGTTTGAGTATATCCTTTGGCAACCAGCCTTGCTTTATATCGCTCTATTGAACCATCGGACTTACACTTCACCATATAAATCCATCTGCATCCTACTGGCTTTTTTCCTTGCTGGCAGCTCGACTATCTCCTAAGTATCATTCTTTTTCAAGGACTTCATCTCCTCATCCATAGCTGCTTTCCACCTTGGATCAGTAAGGGCTTCCTACACACTGTTAGGAATAGATATAGTAGATAATTGATTTACAAATGACTTATTTGATTCCGACAAGTGGTGAGTGGATACATAATTACTCATGGGATATTTGACGTTATTAGTACGATCGGGTTCATAAGTGGGTTTTGGAATACCTCTATTAGTACGGTGCGGGAGTTCTCTTCTAGGAGCTTCGGACAACGATGACGATTGGTTTTGGGGTTCTGACGGTTCACTCTCACCGAGATTTGGTACTGGTTGCAATTCTTCAAGAGGGTCTTCTTCAAGAGGGACTTCTTCCCTTGGTTGCACTTCTTCGTGAGGGCCTTCCTCCCTTGCTAGGTCTTTATTCAAGTGTTCGCCATTATTTGTATCCAGTTGTTCGTTCTGATTGGTAATTACTTCATCATACCCAAGAGTTTGAACTTCACTAACCCCTTCATTTTACCCAAGAGTCAGAACTTCACTTCGGTACTCCCCCTGAAGTTCAGTCGTAGAAGAAGAAAAATACATCTCATCTTCATGGAACACAACATCCATAGTCACAAACATCCTTTGAGTTGGTGGGTGATAACACCGGTACCCTTTCTTATCCTGTGCATACCCTACAAAAACACAACAGACAGCTCGAGGAGTTAACTTATTGCGTTCATGTTGATGAAGATGAACAAATACAACACACCCAAACACACGAGGTGGCAAGTTGACGACTTTTGGTGCATTCACAGTTTCAGTTAATGCTTGAAATGATATGAGAAAGTTTAGAATACTAGAGGGAACTCGGTTGATTAAGTATGCAGGCAGAAGTAAGGGCTTCCCCCAATAAATGAGTAGCATATTTCCATGAATAATAGAAGCACGGACCACCTCGAGCAAGTGTCTATTTTTTCTTCCTGCAATCTCATTCTGTTGAGGTGTATATGAGCATGTAGTCTGGTGAACAATGCCGTGTTCCACCAAATATTGTTGCAGATTCGAACTCAGGTTGTCACGCCCCGCTTCCCAAAATACGGAACACGAGTACGTAACGTAGGCCCAGTGAATGATGTAAACACCATCCATAAGTTGTATCAGACTAACTCAGTAATAAGAATAACAAAGTACAACCATGCAAGAAAAATAACCACAAGAATCAAAGATAAAGTTCCAATAATAATGAAATAATCCAATAGTATCAATATCCAACATCTGGGATCAAAATAAATTATGGGTCATAAAGCCCAAAACAGAGTACAAATCATGATAACATTCAAGAAATAAAATTAGCAACAAATAAAACTAGGCAGTGGAGACCGAATCCATCTTTAGAAATGTTGCTCACCAATTCCTTCGGGAATGGATCCTTTAGTACCTGTAAATTTCTGGTCTAAAAAGAAATAAAAGAGTGCCCTTAGAGCAAGTCGTGGGCGACAAGTAGAGAAAACAAAGGATAAAGGAAAGCATGAATATAAAGGAATAAGGACATGGTCAAGACAAAGAATAAAGCAAATAGCAGGCAATATTATCAAAGGTCTACAGTAAATCACGCATGTAATGAGTGATGTCAGGATCAAGCAGGAAATGCAGGTTATTAAGTATTTTATTAATCTATCTAGTGCACGTACTACTGCGTCCCATTCCACAGGTTCAACGCAAACACACAGTGTACGCTTTAGACTGATGGTGAGCCCTCGATCCGTGTACTCGGCCTAGTAATCAGTATTTCATGTTCAGGGATAGTAATTATCGAGCAGTTCTTTATGGCCATCAGTACGGGTCGGTACAGATCAGGCAGTAGGGCCCGACCGAGTACTGTTTCTGATCGTTCACTACCAAGTGTACCCATGATACCCCGGCTTTTTATTAATTTATTTTCATCCTATGTGAGCATGCAAGAGGGTGTCAATGTTGTATATTACTATGCATGACTAATTCTAAGCATTACAGTCAAAGCATGAGGCAAACTCATCATATAAACACATTTACAAAATCAGGACAGCATGACCTTGCTGTACTAAAATACAGATTACATCCACTAAAAATAGCAAATCTGAATCCGCTGGAAGGCCTAGAAAGTAGACTTCCATACGTTCCAACGAGTATAATTAAGGCAAATAAATGATACAGGAACTAGGGTGAAAATTCTATTCTATTCAGGTTTTATGTTCAGGCAGCATGCAGTAGGTTGTGTTCAACTAATTATTTCAGATCAGAGAACTCATTAATAAAATCTATAAAAATTCTGGGTGATACCTATGCATGTATAGGTCCAGCCTAATTTATTTTAGATTTTTCTTTCACTGTTAACAGGGTCAAATAAAATATAGAACAGCAGGGTACGCATGAAATTATGAGTCTGAAATTTCAAACATGGCTATACTAAAATATTAATATCTAGCAAATGACATAGCGGAACTTATATCCGTCAAAAGGATGTTAAACTAGACATCAGGGGCTAAAAATTCATGTTTCTAAAGGAAATTCAAATTATGACATTAACATGGTTGAAAATCTAATACAAAATGAAGTAACTAGCAGTCCTGAAATTGTCTTAACATGAATAGGCAAATAAATAATTCATATGATCACATATAGCATACAAATTGGTAATCAAGTGAATCCTAGGTGTCAACATGCAATTTCTAAGGTTTAAGATACAATTATCACAGGCATGGTAGTATTCATCAATTAAAACCAATCTAGCACATTCAATTCAACATGTCCAAGTTATCAAATAGTCCTATGCATGAATCTAGTTATTTAAGTGTACATATGCATGAAACAATGGGAACTAGGTTTTAGATGAAAGAGATAGCACGATGTTAAT
The DNA here is from genome assembly GCA_017893485.1 of Hemerocallis citrina. Taxonomy (NCBI): domain Eukaryota; kingdom Viridiplantae; phylum Streptophyta; class Magnoliopsida; order Asparagales; family Asphodelaceae; genus Hemerocallis; species Hemerocallis citrina. Next base: position 129,315,611 of record CM030359.1, read on the forward strand.
AGTATGTCAGGTTAGCTCGTGTAAACCCTCAATAATCTTAACGGAATTATCAAAAGTAGTTTGATAACAAAATGGACGGATCTACTTGCAGGTTATCAAATAAACTTGAACAAAAGAATAAATTAGTTCAAGAGAAGACTTGCCTGTTACTCGGTTAATTCAAATAGTAAAGAATAACGGAATTGGAGTCCCAGACGAACTCCCAAAGAAGCACGTGCGAAGACTGTGCGAAGAACTCCAAGCAAACAAAGCAACAACAGTAACTCAACACCTGAACTCCACACCGGATCCGATCCAAACACACAACAGTGAATCCGATCCAAAGTGCCCAGAACACGGAATACCAAATCCCACCAATAGGATTTCGTCTTCAACCTTCCGATCGGAGAGAGTGAGAACGGCGTGGCGAAGCAGCACGACGACTGCAACGGCTAGCGGCATGACGATGCGACCACGGCGAAGGCGACGGCACCTCGGTTGGGTAGCAACGGTGGCAACGACAACTCCGACGAGCGAAAAGCTTTGTTTTGCGATCGAAAATAGAGGATAACGGCGTGCGACGATCTCGGGGACTCGACGGCGATGCTAGGCAGTCTCAGTGGAGCGGCGACGGACGACGAGGGCAATGGGGGATGACGACGGTGGAGACGGTGAGGATCGAGGAGACTAGGGTGATGGTGGAGACGGTGGAAGTCGATCGGTGAAGCAACAGGGGTATAGGGTTTAAGGTTGCAGTTTGAGTTTGTGAAGAAACAGAGAAGAAAGAAAGTAGGCTGCGAGGTGAGAGAAACGGCGAAAGAGAGAGAAAAAAATAGGTTATTCAATTAGGGTATTTATAGGGATTAGGAATTTGGGTTTAGGTTAAGATTTTGTGGGTTCTGGGTTTCGGTTCTGGCTCCAAAAAGAGGCAAATAAATGCAATGAGACGAGACGAACACAAAGGAGAACAAATCAAACTCAAAATAGAAAGAGCAACATTTGCGAAGAACAGAATCCATCCAAAAGAACACAAATCAATCAATAGAGAACAAAAGAACCCAAGAAAAGACAAAATACACTATGAAAAATGAATCCAAATACAATAATCGAAAGAAAACAAAATACAATAAAATCTGAATAGGGCTTACAAATCCTACCCACCTTACAAGAAGAATTTCGTCCTCGAAATTCATACAAGAGGTGCATATGGCAAACCCCGAAACAAACAATGCCAAACAAAGCAAAACAAACACTACTCAAACAAATGAGGGAACCTCTCCCGACTCTCTTCCTCTAACTCCCAAGTAGACTCCCCTGGCGAGCGAGAATCCCAAGAAACTCGGACCAACTTGATGACTCCATTCTTTAGCACCTTCTCTGGACGGTCTAAGATAGAGACGGGTCGAATTTCACAGGACAAATCTGACCTCACAGACAAGTCTGAGTAGTCAACCACATGACTGTCATCTCTAATGTATTTCCTGAGCTGAGAAACATGGAATACATCATGGACACCTACTAAAGCTTGCGGTAACGCGAGCCTATAAGCTACCTTGCCCACACGTTCCACAATATCGAATGGACCGATGAATCGAGGACTCAACTTGCCTCCACTGCCAAAATGGATAACACCTTTCCAAGGCGATACCTTGAGGAATACATGCTCGCCTGCCTCAAACTCTAAAGGTCTCCGACGACAATCAGCCCACCTTTTCTGCCGATCCTGAGCGGCTTGCAAATGCTTGCGGATCTGAGCCACGGAATCAACTGTCTTCGTGATCAACTCAGGGCCTAAAAGCTTCCTCTCGCCGATATCATCCCAACAGACTGGCGATCTACACCTATGCCCATACAAAGCTTCGAATGGAGCAGCCTTGTGACTTGCCTGGTAACTGTTATGATAAGAGAGCTCGGCCAAGTGAAGATGATCCTCCCACGAACCTCCAAACTGAAGAACTTAGGATCTCAACATGTCTTCTAGGGTCTGAATTGTCCTTTCTGATTGCCCATCCGTCTGAGGATGGAACGCTGTACTGTAGCTCAGCTTGGTACCCAAGCTATTCTGGAAACTCTCCCAGAACTGAGATCCGAACCTCGTATCTCTATCCGATACGATGCTGACAGGAACTCCATGCAGACGAACAACCTCCTGAACGTACTGTTCGGCCGAACTCTCCGTGGACTGACCCACACAGAAAGGAATGAAGTGAGCACACTTCGTCAGCCGATCCATTATTACCCAGATAGCATTATGACCTTTAGGACTCCTCGGCAAAGCTGTCACAAAGTCCATCGTGATATTCTCCCACTTCCATTCAGGGATATGAAGGAGTTGCAAAAGTCCTGTGGTCCTCTGATGCTCCGACTTCACCTGCTGACAGATTAGGCACTGGGTGACGAATCAAGCCATATCCCGCTTCATACCATGCCACCAGAAAAGAAATGCAGTTTCAAGTCCCTGTACATCTTGGTACCACCAGGATGAATAGAATACGGGGACCGATGAGCATCCTCGAGTAGCTTCTGCCTGACTTCTCCCCTAGGTACACACAACCTAGAGCTAAACAGAAGCGACCCATCATCATGGACAACCAAATCAGACCTCAAACCAGCTTCAACTTCACTCCGAAACTCCTGCAATTGCTGATCACTCCCTTGAGCTGCCTTGATCTGCTCTACCAAGGACAACTGCAACTGCAACAACTTAAGATGCCGATCTGATCCGGAAAGCAACACATCTAACTCCAGCCTCCTCATGTCCTCCACTAGTTCCTTTTGCTGAGTGAGGAACATAGCGGCAGGCCTCCGACTCAAAGCATTGGCACCGAATTTACTCTGCCCGGGTGATACTGCAAATTGATGTCAAAGTCTGCCATCAATTCTAGCCATCTCCTCTGCCACATGTTCAACTCCTTCTACGTGAACACATACTTGAGGCTCTTGTGATCTATGAAAATCTCAACTCTATCCCCAAGCAAATAGTGCCTCCACAACTTCAAGGCAAAGATCACAGCTGCAAGCTCTAGATCATGCGTAGGATAGTTTTTCTCATAAGGTCTCAAATGCCTCGATGCATAAGAGACAACCCTGCCTCACTGCATCAGCATTGCTCCCAGACCTCTCTTCGAAGCATCACAAAAGATCACAAAACCACCCGAACTGTTGGGTACAGTCAGCACAGGCACTGACGTCAACCGACGCTTTAACTCAGTGAAAGCTCCATCGCAAGCTTCATCCCAGACGACCTTCTGCTCCTTCCTAGTCAAACTAGTCAAGGGTCCAGCAATTTTGGAGAAATCCTGAACGAACTTTCGATAGTAACCAGCCAAACCAAGGAAACTCCGCACCTCAGAAATAGACTTCGGAATAGGCCAATCCTTGACCGCAGAAATCTTCGACGGATCCACAGAAACACCAGTATCAGAAATAATGTGGCCAAGAAAAGCAACCTGATCCAGCCAGAAATCGCACTTATCGAGCTTTCCATACAGCTGGTTCTCCCTCAAAGTCTGTAGAACCACCCTCAGATGCTCGGCATGATCTGCCCGGTTCCGCGAGTACACCAATATGTCATCAATGAAAACCACGAAAAACTGATCGAAGAATGGCAAAAACACACGGTTTATCAAACTTATGAACATAGCTGGTGCATTAGTCACTCCGAAAGGCATCACCAAGAACTCCTAATGCCCATATCTCGTTCGGAAAGCCGTCTTCGGAACATCCTCTGACTTCACCCTGACTTGATGGTACCCGAAACGCAGATCCAACTTCGAGAACACCGAAGCACCTCCTAGTTGGTCGAACAAGTCATCAATCCTTGGCAATGGATATCGATTCTTGACAGTAACATTGTTCAACTCCCTAAGTCCATGCAAATCCTAGGTCTGACAAAATCCTTATCAAGCAGCTCCTGAATTTGCACCTTTAGTTCCGCCAATTCAACCGGCACCATACGATACAGACTCTTGGAAATAGGGGCCGTACCAGGAAGAACATCAATGCTGAACTCCACATCTCGGACTGGCGACAGACCGGGCAATTCCTCGGGAAACACATCAAGGAAGTCCTGCACAACCATGGGTACAGTAACCCTATCAGAACTCAGCGACGCAAGAGAAACAACCTTGGGGTCCATTGAGTTCTTGACACGATCTGACGGTATCTCACCCGCATGGAAAACAAATTCTGGTTGACCAGAAAGCTTGAAAGTCACATTCCTCTCCCGACAATCAATCACGACACAGAAAACACCCAACCAGTCCATGCCCAGAATAACATTGAAACCGGAGTTGGAAATCACAATCAAATCTGCCGAGAAGACCACACCACCAATTAGCAACGGACTCTGCTTGCAAACCCTAAACAGACCACGAAACCTACACCTGTGGTGATATCCCAAGCTGCGGGCATAGCATCATAAGCCAAACCATGCTGATCGACAAAGCGAGAAGAAATGAAAGGGTGGGTAGCACCCGAATCAAACAACACATGAGCTGGAAGAGAGAAGACTAAAATCACACCTAGAAGAAGATCAAACAAAGAATAAGGTGCTAGCAGGATATATACACGAATAATTGTACAAAGGAGGGAAAAGAAATTATAGCATGCAGAAAACTCAAAGAAAGAAAAAGAAAGTACAACTACTGTAATATACCTGCAACCACTCCAACAGCAACTTTCGCTTCCTCGACTATCAGGTTATAAGCCTGATCACGACCACCAACCTGACCTCCTCTAGGAGCCACGTGCCTCTGATCAAAGACTTGCCTCTGCGGTGGAAGAGGCGGCTTGCCCTGACCACGCGTCGGCGCTCCTAGCTGAGTAGCACCAGCAACCGGCGCAGCAACTTTGCTCCTCAGACAATCACGAACCATATGTTCACTACTCCCACACATTAAGCACTGTCGGTTGGCCATCCTGCAGTCTCGCTGTGAATGCCCAGTCTTATGGCAGTAGCCACAAGTCTCAACATTCCTCGGGACAACAGGTGCGCCCGGCTATGCTCTCGTGGGAGGGGGCAGAACTGGCCTCCGAATAGGTCCTCCGGAAGGCCGAGCTGCAACGGGGTGCGAAATAGTCCTCTGAGGAACACTAGATCTTCTAATAGTCTGCTTTTGGATCCGAGCCGCATCCAGAACATTGGAATATGCACAAAGTCGAAGAGCAGCTAAACGATCTTGGAGGGGAAAGCTCAAGCCCGACAGAAAATGACTAGCCCGAGCCTCATTAGTGGCAACGAGGGTAGGGGCGAATCGACTGAGCCAAGTAAACTCTGCAGCATACTCGTCCATAGAATGGTTTTCCTGATTAAGATAATGCTCCAATTAATACTGTCACAAGTGAAGTAGGCAACAACAAATGACATTTAAGAACATTATCTAGCTGACCTGAGTTAGGGAAACAAATTGTCGCTCCATCTCTGCCTTGGTGACACTGGGAAAGAACTTCGCCATGAAGTTCTCAAAGAAAGTGGCCCACTCAATGGGTCCCAGCATCCTCTCGGATTCAATCCGCCACCAGATATGAGCGAGATCTACCAGCTGGATGCGAACCACATCCACACGATCCGCCTCAGCAACACAAGCGGCAACCAGCAGTTGCTCCATCCGGATAAGCCATTGCTCGGCTTCCAATGATGACTCAGTACCCAAAAACTTATCCGGGTGTAGCCTCATGAAATCCGCTACCATACCAGGCCTAGGTGCAGGTCCAGTCACGTTGCTACCAAGGTGGCTCTCATCAGTTCTTTGTGCTCCTGCTGAAGAGCCATCATCTGCTGAATCGTCTGGAGAATGGCAGCCTTTCCCGACTGCCCATCCTCCGAGTGAGAAGAAGAATTCCCACGAGCCATAGCCTGAAACATGATCAAAGATAGTTAGTATCCAGATCATATGTTGGTTATTATACAGGTATTCATGTGATTATCGTGGAGTGCAAATTACTGAGTTAACCTGACTAGAGCCAAACTTGACTAATATACCAATCAAAGCCAACCCTCGTAAAGATAGTCATGTTTGATTGATATATTATTCAACCCTCGGCTCTGATACCATTAAAACTCTGTCACGCCCCGCTTCTTAAAATACAGGACACGAGTACGTAACGTAGGCCCAGCGAATGATGTAAATGTCATCCATAAGCTGTACCAGACTAACTCAGCAATAAGAACAACAAAGTACAACCACACAAGAAAAATAACCACATGAATCAAAGATAAAGTTCCAATAATAATGAAATAATGCAACAGTATAAATATCCAACATCTGGGATCAAAACAAACTACAGGTCATAAAGCCCAAAACAGAGTACAAATCATGATAACATTCAAGAAATAAAATTAGAAACAAATAAAACTAAGTAGTGGAGACTGGATCCATCTTTAGAAACGTTGCTCACCAATTCCTTCGAGAATAGATCCTTCAGTACCTGTAAATTTCTGGTCTAAAAAGAAATAAAAGAGTGCCCTTAGAGGAAGTCGTGGGCGGCAAGTAGAGAAAACAAAGGATAAAGGAAAGCATGAATATCAAGGAATAAGGACATGGTCAAGACAAAGAACAAAGCAAAGAGCAGGCAATATTATCAAAGGTCTATAGTAAATCACACATGTAATGAGTGATGTCAGGATCAAGCGAGAAATACAGCTTATTAAGTATTTTATTAATCTATCTAGTGCACGTACTACTGCGTCCCATTCCACAGGTTCGGTGCAAACACACAGTGTATGCTTTAGACTGATGGTGAGCCCTCGGTCCGTGTACTCGGCTTAGTAATCAGTATTTCATGTTCAAGGACAGTAATTATCGGGCAGTGCTTTATGGCCATCAGTACGGGTCGGTACAGATCGGCAGTAGGGCCCAACCGAGTACAGTTTCCGATCATTCACTACCAAGTCTACCCATGATACCCCGACTTTTTATTAATTTATTTTCATCCTATGTGAGCATGCAAGAGGGTGTCATCATATAAACACATTTCACAAAATCTGGACAGCATGACCTTGCGGTACTAAAATACAGATTACATCCACTACAAAATAGCAAATATGAATCCAACAAAAGGCCTAGAAAGTATACTTCTACACAGTTCCAATGAATTTAATTAAGGCATATAAAAGATATAGGAACTAGGGTGAAAACTCTATTCTATTCAGGTTTTATGTTCAGGCAGCATGCAGTAGGTTGTGTTCAACTAATTATTTCAGATCAGAGAACTCATTAATAAAATCTATAAAAATTCTGGGTGATAACTATGCATGTCTAGGTCCAGCGTAATTTATTTCAGGTTTTTCTTTCACTGCTAACAGGGTCAAATAAAATATAGAACAGGAGGGTACGCATAAAATTACGAGTCTGAAATTTCTAACATGGTTGTACTAAAATGTTAATATCTAGCAAATGACACATCGGAACTTAAATCCGTCAAAAGGATGTTAAACTAGACATCAGGGGCTAAAAATCCATGTTTGTAAAGGAATGAAATTATGACATTAACTTGGGTGAAAATCTAATACAAAATGAAGTAACTAGCAGTCCAGAAATTGTCTTAACATGAATAGGCAAATAAATAATTCATATGATCACATATAGCATGCAAATTGGTAATCAAGTGAATTCTAGGTGTCAACATGCAATTTCTAAGGTTTAAGATACAATTATCACAGGCATTGTAGTATTCATCAATTAAAACCTAGCACATTCAATTCAACAGGTCCAAGTTATCAAGCAGTCCTATACATGAATCTAGTTATTTAAGTGTACATATGCATAAAACAATGGGGACTAGGTTTTAGATCAAAGAGATAGCACGATGTTGAGAGTATGTCAGGTTAGCTTGTGTAAACCCTCGATAATCTTAACAGAATTGTCAAATGTAGTTTGATAACAAAATGGACGGATCTTCTTGCAGGAGATCAAATAAACTTGAACAAAAGAATAAATTAGTTCAAGAGGAGACTTGCCTGTTACTTGGTTAATTCAAATAGTAAAGAATAACGGGATCAGAATCCCCGGCGAACTCCCAAAGAAGCACGTGCGAAGACCGTGCAAAGAACTCTAAGCAAACAAAGCAACAACAGCAACTCCGCACCTGAACTCCACACCGGATCCGATCCAAACACACAACAGTGAATCCGATCCAAAGTGCCTAGAATAAGGAACACCAAATCCCACCAATAAGATTTCGTCTTCAACCTTCCAATCGGAGAGAGAGAGAACGGCGTGGCAAAGCGGCGCGACGACTACAACGGCTGGCGGAACGACGACGTGACCACGGCGAAGGTGACGGCACCACGGCCGGGTAGCGACGGTGGAGACGACAACTACGACGAGCGAAAAGCTCTGTTTTGCAGTCGAAAATAGATGACGACAACGCGCTACGATCTCAGGGACTTGACGGCGACGCTAGGGGGTCTCGGTGGAGTGGGGACGGATGACGAGGGCAATGGGGAATGACGACGGTGGATACGGTGAGGATCGAGGGGATGAGGGTGACGGTGGAGACGGTGGAAGTCGATCGGTGAAGCAACGGGGGTATAGGGTATAAGGTTGCAGTTTGGGTTTGTGAAGAAACAGAGAAGAAAGAAAGTAGGGTGCTGGGAGAGAGAAATGGTAGAAGAGAGAGAAAAAAATAGGTTATTTAATTAGGGTATTTATATGGATTAGGAATTAGGGTTTAGGTTAAGATTTTGTGGGTACTGGGTTTCAGTTTTGGCTCCAAAAAGAGGCAATAAATGCAATGAAACGAGACGAACACAAAGGAGATAAATCAAACTCAAAATAGAAAGAGCAATTGTAACCCTTGTTCTCGTTAATACGTATTTTTCGTGTATTTTTTCGTATTTCAAATTCTTAGTATCTTGTAACTAATTATTCTTAAATGTTTATCTACTTTCAACCAAAATTATATTTCATTCTAATGTTTTTGATATGAAACCCAAATGTTGAATCTTTTAATTTTGATTAGTTATTTTAAAACAATTTATTTATTCGATTACTTTTCCTTAATTATATATGTATATCCTTTCATTTAATTAGTACTTGAAGTCTAAGCCCAATTGTCTAATTATTTAGCATAAGCCAAATTCTATAATTAAATTATTAAAATGTTTTGAGCCCAACTCAAGCCCATCTCTTATTATATCCCAAACCCAAACCCATTAACCCAATTTCTCCTTAATCCTTATTGACCAGACCAATTCTACTCCACATTCAAATCCCCAAAAGTTTGAAAATTGAATCCAAAGTTTTCAGCCCTATAATCCCTCATTATATGGCTGTTATAACAATTTTATTACTTTTTAATCTACGCCACACAATCAGCCTTCTGACTCCCCCTCATTATTCAATCCCGTAACCCCCTCCTCCCACTAACTCCCCATTATTGTATACCCTAATTAATATATTTTATTCTATTTCATAAATCCCCTGTTCTCTCTCACCCGTTCTCTCTCTCTCCCCATTCCACTATCTTTCTCTGTTCGAAACCGAAACCAGAGCTCACCCCCATAATCCCCTTCGTCTTCCTAACTCACCCCATCTCCATCAAAGACCCCAAACCCAATTCCCCTTTCGTCGTCCTCCACCTTCTGCTCTCCCTTCTGCTCATCTCTCACTGCTCCACCTCCGAAGAACCCAACTGCCTTGCCCCTCTTCGCCCTCATCTGCTACCAGTCGACCACCGGAGCACCACCGCCTCTTCCCTGGCCTCCACCGATCAACAACAACCCATAGTCGACCACCTCCTGCCTCCTTGTCGCCCTCGACCACCTCCTGCCTCCTTGTCGCCCTCGACCACAGCGACCGCAACTATCACTCACCGTATGTGCCATTACTGACCCTCCGTCATCTCCGCAGCACCGCTCGCCCGCTGCCTGTTCCACCGAAGCACTCCGTGGCTGCGCTGCTGTGCCTAGCCGCATTCGAGCCCCAGCATCAGCAACCTCCTTGTCAACCACCGAAACACCCTATTCTCATTGCCCTGTTCACGTCGTGACTGCCATTGCCCCATCGTCGAGCCGCTCCACCTCTGCCATCCTCTTCTTCGTATGATCTCTGCCCTGCTGTCGCCGCCTCGTCCTCGTCGTCTCCTCCCTCACCCTTGTCGCCGCAGTCGCATTCACCGCTGTACTCTCCCGTGCTCTCTCTTTGTCGATTGGAGAAGAAGCACAGTGGAGGGGATAGGCGATTGCTGTTCTAGGTGTAGGCAATCCTGATCCCTGTTCACTGTTTTGGAGAGGGAGGATCGATTTGCTGTTTGCTATTCAGTGGTAGGGGAGAATTTTTCTGTGTGAAGGAGAAATTGATGCTGTTTGCTGTTTTTGCCTTGGGATCCGTGTGTGCTTGCTAATCCGCTGTGCGGTCAATTGCTGTTTGGTATTTTGCACGTGTCTCGCACGTGCTCATGTTTTGGATCGTTATCTGGGATTCTAATTCTGTCTTTCTCTCGTTCACCTCGAAATCGTCAAATCAAGCAAGTATCTCTTGTACAAATTCGTTTGTTCTAGTACAAGCTTTCTTTGAATAAATACCGCAAGTATATCCTTTGACTCTAATTCGCATTCATCTGTCAAATTGAAATTTGTTGCTATACTTAATCCATCGATCCCGTATTCGCATATGATCACGAATACTTTATTATCATTGCATTACACGAAAACGATGATACAAACATATGTACTTTTAGGGTTATACATGAGAGTGTGAATGATTATTTTACCCATGATAGTAGTTTGAATGTTGTTGTAATATCTTTTTATTCTTGATTAAGTTTTATACATGTCATCAATCACTTTGTAGTTGCATTATTTTTTTATATAACCCAAAAATTACTATTGACCTATACTGGTAATAAAAATTGGACCCAAATATGACATTAAAACTATATGCTTCGTATCTCATGATTTAGAACATGTTTCATGCATAATTCCTTGATGTTCCCTGTCCATATCTTGACATCGTTCTCATTGCATTATGATCATGTTAAATTGAAATAAAAATAACAAGCCGGGGTATAAGGGAAAAGATTTAAGTAGTGGGTAATATAGAAGAGCGTACTCGGACGGGAGCTCGTGGTTTTCTGATGCAAGTTGCATGCTACAAGTTGCAAGTTTACAAATTATATGTTTATATGTTTCACGTTACAAGTTTACACTATATTTGACTCGGTATGTTTCACGTTATATGTTTGCATGTATCTCGATACAAGATACAATTGATATGTTTTTTCCGAGTACGTGACCTATAGAATCCACCACTAAATCTAAACGTAACTGATTGTATGTAGCAACCATGTAGTAAAAGTATGGATGCATGAAGTGCTACCTAGATAGAATCAAATATTAGACTTAAGATTAACACGTGCACTTGCATAATCCAACTATATGTACATGTTCCTGTTGACTTGTTTACTCGCTTACTTGTTTACATGCCACTTTTCATAATGCCTTGTTCATAATCAGGTTTACATATTTCATTTTTTCTATTTCATGACTCTCGATTCCTTGCTTTTTCCTGTTTTTCTTTTGTTTAGTTTTGTACATGTTCCCTTAGCTTGTACCACTTGCGCCCCGTGAATTGCTTTAACGTATATCTTCTTGTTTCTTTTTCTTGTATTAATGTACTTGTAGGTCCGGATGGAGAGTTACCAGAAGGTGTTGCTGATCAAGTGTTTTAGTTTTGTTTATTTTTCATGTTGCTTTAGTTCATGATTTATTCATGCTACTGTTTATTGTATTCCAGGCTTGTTTGACCCGTAACTACTTGTATTTCTTAGTTGTTGGTTATGTTATGGACTATGTCATGAACTTTCATTATCATATTGTGATTTTACTTGCCTGCGTAGTTTATTTTGCTATCTTGTTGTTGAGTTACCTGTACAGCTTATGAATGGTGTATTCGCATCATTCGCTAGGCCTCAGTCATGTGCCCGTATTTCTGTATTTTGGGAAGCGAGGCGTGATAGCAACATTTGCAAAGAACAGAATCCAACCAAAAGAATACAAATCGATCAAGAGAGAACAAAAGAACCCAAGAAAAGACAAAATACACTATGACAAATGAATCCAAACACAATAATTGAAAGAAAACAAAATATAATAAAATCTGAAAATAGGGCTTACACAGGTACTCTCCGCCATTATCACTCCTAAGAACTTGAATCTGTGATTTATACTGAATCATAACATGCTTGTGAAATTTTTGAAACAAGCCACTAACTTCACTGTAACCCCTGTTTTTCATTTTGGGTATTTTTGAGTGTATTTTTCGTTTTAATGTATTTTCCCTCTTTGTATTCCTCTTGTATTTCTTTTAGACCGTATATTGGACCATTGTTTCAATATATTTATTTTTATTGTTATCATCTCTTTATTTGAATTCTTGATTTGATTGTCTACCTTCGATTCGTCTCTTTTTGCTCGTGCCATTATTTTTGATTCTCAGTGTTAATTTTTTTTTCCATTAGGTTATTTTAATTATTCTTGGTTGCCTATCATTTTTTTTAATCTCTTAAATCCCAAGACTCATTTGATACTTATACTCATTTATACTTCAACCTAATTATTACTGATAACCATTAACTACCCATTATCAGACCAAATTCACCCAACCCACTACCTTACTCATTTCCTCATTATTCAACCTATGCCCAGCTTAAATCCATACACTAAATTACCCAATTGAACTCATTTCTGAGCCATTACATAACCGGATCTCCTAATTACCCATCAGCCTAAATGATCCTATCCCTAACTACCCGGTTGCACCCAATGAAGCCCACCCGATATGTGCTATAACCTAACCCTAAACTCCCCCATATATATACCCTCCACCTGTTCATGCTCCTACTCCTCGAGCTGCAACCCATCAACACCATGCTCTCTCTCTCTCTCTTTCCCGTCTGATCCCCGCTCTCAACCTCTCCCTGGTTCTCCAGACTTCCACCCGCTGTCTCTCCCCGATCCACTGCACCCCCACCTCCGTCTCCATCCCGCTCTCGTTCTTCGGCACCCTCTCCTCAACCTCGCGGCACTAGACCCTCGCGCTTCTTCTGTGGTGCGTCGCGCGACTGACAGCGACAACGGCAGCAACCTAGGCTGCTGTTCGCCGTCGTCATCTCCCATCCACTGTTCTCTCCCCCTCTCTTCCTCGTGCTCTCGGGATTGAGTGTGTGTGCGTGGTTACTCATTCGTGGATTGTGTGTTGGATCTCATGTGATTGTGGTGTGTGTTCTCGTTGGTTTGTTGGGTTCGTGTGCTCGTTTCGGTTCGTGTGATCCGTTTTGTTCGTGATTCATCCGGGTGCTGTGTTCGCGTCCCGGGAATCCATTCCCGTTATTCTTATTCTTGGTGTTCGTTTTCGTCATCGGTTAAGGCAAGTAACTTGTACTCAAATTTCTTTGTATGATACAAGTCATAAATACCGCTTGTAGTGTAGTTGGGTTCTAGAGACGACTCATGTGTGTATTCTTGATGACTATTGTCTCTATAGTGTTTTGACCATAGTTGCCTTATGACACAAAATTGACATGAAACAACTTAGGTTTTGCCCATTCTTATTGTGTTGTATATGTGAAACAATTATAAGAACTTGTGTGCTTGTGAGATCCATGTAATATACTTGTTGTGGACATGTAGTATACCCTATTTCATGTTGTTTGGACACATAGTAGAACCTAATTCATGTTTAGTGATGTTTTGACCAAGTTTCGTGTGATTCATGTTGGTGTTGTTCCTAAAGTAAATTCTGTATTTTTTGCTGGTAATCTGTCTTAATAAGTAATTTAGACCATATTAAGATCAGAATCTTAATTTCAGTATAATACTTGAGGTTTAGAGAAATTTATCTTCTTTCCAACCCCTCCGACCTTACTCGATTTCGTTTTTGTATGTGTGAGATATGACTGTTTTACTACAGAGGTGAATTTCATTTTCAGATTTCGTTTCATGATAATTTTGATGACTAAACTATTTTGATACTAGTGTTAAACATATTATTTTGATCTAAAACTTTGGTCAGTATTTTTATATCTATCTAGGGATTACCCAGAATTTTGGTGGAATTTATTGATGTGTTTTATATGCAGTTCCATGCTTGTTTATAAAGACTGTACTTGCTGTATTTTACTCGCTGTTCTGTAAAGAATCGTATATTCACTCTGATTTCTTTTACTGTATGCATAATGTTTGTTAAATATGAAAGTTAGATTATTTTGTCTATTTTCATCTCCCTTTGGCCGATTTGGATTTCGTTTCACGGTTTGCAAGATATTACAGTTTTTGTACAGCAGTGTTGAGAATTCCAGATTTGCCAAACTATCGTTTCTTTATGTTTTCTGATTTTTGTTGATTAAACTAATCTTACTGGAATATTATGAAACATTATATTTTGGTACTAGACATATAGGGGAATACCCCAAATTTTTTGTGGATTGATTTATTGAGTTTTTATGCTGTTTTCCTGGCTGAGAATTTGATTCACTAATTTCTGCCTGAATGTGTTTTCTGGATTCAAATCAGTTTTGGGTTATGTTTTTCTGAAATACTATATGACTTATTTTTATTTGCTGGATTTGGTTGGGAGTCTATTTTCTAGATCTTTCGACGGATTCAGATTTATATTTTTGTAACACTGGGAATCACTGTTTTACTACATTATAGTCTTACTGTCCTGAACTTAAGATTTGGTTATTTTATGCCTATATGAATTATCTTGCACTCGTACTTGTTTATCTTGCAACTTGAACTTGTTACTTGATCATACCATGATATATTTGGCTTGTTCGTGACACATACATGCTTGTTTGACATTAATAATAAAATAACCAAGCCCGGGTTTTAAAAGGGACAGATCTAATAATGTATAATTTAGAAACGTGTACTTGAAAGAGAATCTATTGATTCTATATGATACCTGGCTTGATACTTGAGATTTGGCTTGATATTTCACTTGAGGCTTGATATTTTACTTGAGGCTTGATATTTCACTTGAAGCTTGATACTTCACTCTTGAGGCTTGATACTTCACTCTTGAGACTTGTTTACATGATACTTGAGACTTGATACTTGATACTTGATACTTGACTCTTGAGGCTTGTCCCTGAGTACACTGTCCTATATGGTCCACTATAAAATCTAAAACAAAATTGTATTGATTGTAACAACCATGTGATACAAGGATGGCACATGAAGTATTACCTAGATAGTAATAATACAAGATATTTGATACATGCTTACTTGATACTTGATTACATGATACATAAGACTTGATGCTTGAACATGATACTTGACACTTGTACTTGACTACTTGACACTTGTTACTTGTTACATGATTTCGTGATACTTGTCTCACGACACTTGATACTTGTTTACATGATACTTGTTCACTTAACACTTGCTACATGCCACTTGTACTTGTTCACCTTACCATGTTAGTTATTATACTCGATATCATGTCTATTCCATGTTATTAGTTAGTTTTCCCCATGTACTTGTATCCTGCATTACAAGTGGTCCGTAACTTGCAATTGACGGGTAATTGTTTTCTCTTTTCCTCTTCCCTGCAATTGTTAAATTGCAGATTATGAAGAATAGGGTCCAGATAGTATTGGTGAAATGAAGTATTAGTGCTAGATCATGTTATTTTTATTTCTTGTAGCTTGCTTGAACAATTGTATTCTTGTACTTAGATTTATATTTGTATTTTGGCAATGTGACCCAGGATAATTGTCTTATTCAGTACTAGAGTATTTGAGATTATTAGATTTTGGTTTCAAGTATTCTTGTTGGTATTTGGTTCATATGTGCATGTGGTTGATTCTTTTGCTTCTGATTCTGATTATTCTTGTGAATGTTGTAAAGATTCTTGAACAGCTTATGGATGATAAAAATCATTTGCTGGGCTTTTGTCGTGTATCTGTATTCCACATTCTTTTTGGGAAGCGGGGCGTGATAAGGTTTTTAGTGGTATGAGAGCCCAGGTTTGGCTAATATATTAGTTGCCTAATATATTAGACAAGCTTGGCTCGAACTGGGATCTGCTCAATATTTCACCAACCATGCATGCTTAAATGAATTATTATTATCAACAATGATCAGGATGCTAACGATTTTTGGTTTTGTGTAGACTATGGCTCGAAGAGGTTCTTTTCGTGTTCCGAGTGATCAGCCTGAGCTTGAAGCTGTCACCGTATGCTTGAGCGCTTGATCAATATGCAGTGGAACCATAGTGATTTGGAGATGGCTTCTTTGGAAGCCGCTCGAGTTCCTCCGCCTATTGCGCCTAGGCAGGATGTCCTTCCACCCCATTCGGGAACAGTCACGGACTTCATGAGGCTGCATCCCGACAGGTTTTCAGGCACTGAGACGCCTTTAGAGGATGAACAGTGGTTGATTCGGACAGAGCAACTACTTTTGGCAGCTAGGGTTGCAGATGCAGATCGTGTGGATGTGGTAGCCATCCAGCTGGTGGACTTGGCTCATATCTGGTGGAGGTTCGAGTCCGAAAGGCTCGAAAGACCGATCACTTGGGCCACTTTCACTAGAAACTTCTTGGAGAAGTTCTTTCCTAGCAGCACTAGAGTGGAGATGGAGCAACAATTCTTGGCCCTGAAACAGGTTGGTCGTTATTTCTAGTAATGGAATTTTGTTACATATTGTTTATGTAATGTTGTAACATGAGATTTTCTTGAAATAGGGCTCCAGGTCTGTGGACGAGTACGCAGCTTAATTTACGAGACTTAGTCACTTTGCAGCCGTTCTTGTGGCGAACGAAGAGGATAGGGCTCGTAGATTTACTTTGGGGCTTGAGCGCGAGATCAGGGTGCAGCGTGTCTCTCTTCGCTTGCGTACGTATGCAGAAGCTCTTGAGGAAGCCCGTGCTCAGGAGCAGGCTCGTGGTCGATTTCATTTCTCAGCGGACTGTTTCACACTCAGTTGCTAGGCCTTCTGGTGGGCCTGTTCGGAGGCATGTTCCAGCCCATCCGGTCAGGGCAGCTCCTTACTCTTCTGCGGATCCTCAGAGGACCAATTTTTGTGACTTTTGCCGTCTTGCTGGACATGAGCGCAATGACTGCAGGCATGCCATTCGCCGCTACTTTGGTTGTGGTGCTTCTGATCATATGGCACGGGATTGCCCGCAACAGTAGCAGATGACTCTTCCAGCCAGGGATCCCTTTCAGCAGGTTGTCCCACCTCGTGGTCCAGTTAGGCCACCTCTTCCTCTGCAGCGCCAGATTGTCGGTCAGAGGACCACTGCTCCCAGGAGAGGTCAGGCTTTCAACCTGACTGCTGCTGATGCTGAGTCAGCTGAGGGTGTGGTTGCAGGTATCTTTTGTTTTATTGTTTTATTATTTTGTTGTTTCTCTTTTGTTTCTTCATTTCCTTTTGTTTTATTTCTTTCTGGTTATCTTTCTGCATTTTGTTTTCCTCACCCCTGTTTAACCATTCTTTTCCTTGTCTCTTTTGATTTTGTTTTAGGTGTTGTTCTTGTGTGCTCTTATCCTGTTCATGTTCTTTTTTATTTCGAGACAACCCATTCTTTTGTCTCCTCTCGATTTGTCTCTCGCCATCAGTTAGAATGCAGCAACATATCAGAGGCTTGGAACATTGTGACAGGTGGTGGAGTTGTCATTTTTCCCGGGAGTGCAGGCAGTGTCCCGTAATTATTAGTAGCACAGAGTTCAAAGCCAATCTGATTGTAATTGGGAATTCAGGATTCAATGTTATTCTTGATATGGATTGGTTGGGAGAAACCCATGCCATTATTGATTGCCGTGCCAAGAAAGTTGTGTTTCGGATTCCAGATCGCACAGAGTTTGAGTTCTATGCTGAGGAGTCTTCCCTTGGCCGGGCTGCAGTTGATCAGGAGGATTGTGCGATGGAGTTACATTCAGGCTGTGAGGCTGCACCTCTAGTGGTTCGGGATTTCCTGGATGTTTTTACAGAGGAGTTTCCAAGCTTACCCCCTGGTAGGGATTTGGAGTTCGGTATGGAAGTTCAGCCGGGTACGGCACTTATATCGAAGAGTCCGTACAGGATGGCTCTGGTTGAGTTAGCTGAGCTTAAGGTGCAGATTCAGGAGTTGCTTGATTTGGGTTTCATCAGACCTAGTATTTCGCCTTGGGGTGCTCCATTCCTTTTTGTCAACAAGAAGGATGGTAGTCGTCGACTGTGTATAGATTATCGGGAACTGAACAGTGTTATTGTGAAGAATCGGTATCCGTTGCCCAGGATCGATGATTTGTTTGACCAGTTGAGTGGGGCCGCTATTTTCGCAAAGTTGGATTTTCATTCTGGATATCACCAAGTCAAAGTGAAGGCGACTGATGTGCAGAAGACTGCTTTTAGGACCGGATATGGCCACTATGAGTATCTTGTAATGCCGTTCGGAGTTACGAACATGCCTGCTGTAATTATGAGTCTTATGAACCAGGTCTTTTCTCAGTTATTGGATCATTTTGTGGTGGTCTTCATTGATGATATTTTGGTGTATTCTCAGAATCGGGAAGATCAAGCTGAGCATGTTAGAGTGGTTCTGCAGACCTTGAGAGAGAATCAGCTCTATGGGAAACTAAGCAAGTGCGAGTTTTGGCTCGACAGGGTTTCATTCTTGGGACATATTGTTGTGCAATCTAGTTACCTAAATAAATAGATTAACTAGACACAAATTAAAAACCTCGCAAGTGTACGAATCGTTTATAGAAGCGTAGCAATAGCAAGGGTCGATCCCACAGAGATTGTAGAAATTAACTTACTAATCAATAGAAAAATGTGAGAATGATAAAGAGTTGTTCTAAAGGTCTAAAAGAAATGAAAAGATTAAGATATACTGAATCACAAATATTTATTAAGTAGTTGGGTTTAGATCTCCACCGATAGTCAATAATGCTAAGTTACCTTCTGAACTTCTTCTTATTACTCATGTTTGTTCTCTTCAAGGGCATGGTATCTACTCCTTAAAGTAATGTTTTCCTAAGCCAAGAATTAGGCATGGTATCTACTCTAATTCGTTTCTTTCATTAAGTATTTAGCATGGTATCTACTAAGTTGTACTTAAAGAAAACATAAGAACAGTGGAAACGAACAAACACTCAAGGTTCTAGAAATTGGTATCAGATCTAGATCCCTTAAGTTGATTATACCAAGAACCCCTAAGGATTCCCTTGTTACAAGTTATGAACACGAGATACGGGTCGTCTCAATATGCTCATATAACAGATTCAGATAGATGGTAATGCAAACTTGATATTCTCAAGTTCTGTATGTCAGTCGACTGGCTGTCACCTCAGTCGACTGCTCTCAGAACTTGAGAACAAGTTTGATTATCATCAATCTATACCAATTCAATCAGATTCAATAAATAAGTAAAGTAGAAGGATTCAGAAGAATATAACACTACATAACTACGGCTTCAATCTACCCAACTATGAAATTAGTTCCACATAATAATACTTTTATTGATCAACAAGTTCGAATACATGGTTAACATAAAAGAATTAGAAAGAGAAGGAATAAACTGATGTAGTTCGGCTAGATGACTCGGCTGGCTGTCACACAGTCGATCGGCCGTTCCTTTCCTTATGCTTGATCTCCTCTCTCCTCCTTCAATGCTGATACCGTACTGCTCTTCACTTGATGATTCAGAAAGTTGTGTGATTTTGTGATTCAGGAGCCTCCGCGTATATCCAGAATAATGCTTCTTGGTTGGTATTTATAGAACATGGCTAGAGAATTAGGGTTTGCACTCTTCTTTTTATAGAAAAGTCCATTTCTTTTATTTATTTCCTCCCTTGTTGCTCTGCATGTTATTTCTTTCTCTTTTCTTCTATTCTTCCTTTTCTGTTCTGATTTGGATTAGATTTGGACGAATCTTCAAATATCTTATCTTTCAACTCTGCCGCCTACCAGTCGACTTGTCAGCGAACCAGTCGACTGTGCCGAAACTTCTGAAGATTTCATAATTGATCATACAAGTCGACTGTACTTTGGAATAAGTTGACTGCAACGAGCGGCTGTGGAAAATCAACTTCTCTGTCCAGTCGACTGCTGTGGGGAACCAGTCGACCGATGATCTGCAGTTTTCTGTGTATCATCCTTAAAATCCTGAATCTGCTTCGTTTCTCCGTTTTAGGCTGTTCCCTATGGAAAAGAGAAAATAAGAGTTAAATACCACATATAGAGCTTTTAAATGTCTAATTGCATTAAGATTATTGCTCCTAAATGTGGATAATATTGTGTTCATCAAATACCCCCAAACTTAGATTTTGCTTGTCCTCAAGCAAAAAGTGAACTTATGAACAAGGGGAAAATAATAGTACTCTCAACCAAGAATTTTTTATTATGTGAGCATCAGCATATTAAACTATAAACAATTTCAGATAAAGTAAAATTAAACATACCCACTTTCTCTAGTGCAATTGTTTAGTCATAATCCCCAAACCCAATCATATTTGTCAAGCAATTAATTATAGTTATAGTATGTAACTACTCAATCTGTGATTATCCCTTTTTTCTACTACAAACCGAGTAGCAAACTAGAGGGTTTTTTTATTTTTTTTTTTTTTTTTTTTTTTTTTTTTTTTTTAAGTCTCTTCCCTAAAGTTGTCACTTGCCTTTTTACGCGAATGCAAAACATTTGTGATGAATCCACCCGGTTACTCAGCAAGTCACAAACTTTAAAGTGCTTTGCATACTCATATTTCAAGTTGCCGTTTGACGTAAAGTTAAACATTGGTGATGAATACCCCTAGTTACTAAGCACCCAAAACATTGGAGTAGATTGACTTTATTCAAATATATATATATATATATATATATATATATATATATATATATATATATTATCACTCTATTTACTCAATTTAGGACTAGATCCAAAGGGAATAATCACCAGAAAAAGCATCACATTTGTTTATTATGTATAATCGCATGACTCATATAATTTTGTAGGGAATTCTGAACTCAACAATCCTAAAGTAAATAAGTATCCTTATTCTTACTTTATAAGAAATTGTATATCCTAGAACAAATCAAACGACTCCAACTGTAACTAACTAATACCCCCAAACTTAGATGGAACATTGTCCTCAATGTTCGCGCAAAGCTTAAAATATAGGCATGTGTTACCATCTAGTAAGAAGGAGAGACTAAAAATAAAAAGATGAATAACGAAAAGAAAATGAAAGAAAGTGTAAATACTCCCCTGAAAATTAGGTTGCCTCCCAATAAGCGCTGTGTTTTCTGTCTTCAGCTAGACTTGATGAGGTCATGCCATGTATTGAATGGTTTGAAGATTCACATCTTCCTCTTGAGGTTCTATGCTCATCTCTATGTATGGCTTCGCTCTATGCCCGTTCACCTTAAATGTTTGATTCTTCTCTTTGCTATGAACCTCCAATGCACCATGTGGAAAGACTCTTGTAACAATGTATGGGCCATACCATCTTGACATGAGCTTGCCTGGAAAGAGTCTTAATCTTGAGTTGTATATCAATACCTTCTGTCCTTCATAAAACTCCTTCCTTGCTAGCTGTTTATCATGGTACAACTTGGTCCTTTCCTTGTACAATTTTGCATTTTCATATGCGTCGTGCCTCAACTCTTCAAGCTCATTTAGTTGCAATCTTCTTTTGTCACCTGCTTGTTTCATATCAAAATTGAACCTTTTAATGGCCCAATAAGCTTTGTGTTCCAACACCACTGGTAGATGACAGGCTTTTCCAAAAACCAAACGGTATGGTGACATGCCGATGGGTATTTTGTAAGCTGTTCGGTAGGCCCATAATGCATCATTCAAGCGCAGCGACCAATCCTTTCTCCTTGTGTTGACTGTCTTTTCCAAAATGCTCTTGATTTCTCTATTGCTAATCTCCACCTGCCCACTAGTTTGAGGATGATATGGGGTGCCCACTCTATGTGTGATACCATATTTCTTCATCAAAGAAGCAAATGGAAAGTTATTGAAGTGACTCCCTCCATCACTAATTATTGTCCGTGGTGTACCAAACCTAGTGAAAATGTTCTCCTGCAAAAACTTGACAACAACTTTGTGATCATTAGTTTTTGAGGGGACAGTCTCGACCCATTTAGACACATAATCCACACCCACAAGAATATATAAATAACCAAATGAGTTAGGAAAGGGACCCATGAAGTCGATTCCCCAAACGTCAAAAAGCTCGATTACTTAGATGTTTTGCAGTGGCATCTGATTTCTAGAAGAGATGTTGCCTGTCCTTTGGCATTTGTCACAAGTCCTGCAAAAAGAAAAAGCATCTTTAAATACTTTAGGCCAATAAAATCCAGATTGTAATACCTTGAGTGCTGTTCTTTTTGGTCCAAAATGTCCTCCACATGCATATTGGTGGCAATGTTGTAGAATACTTATTTGCTCTTCTTCTGCCACACATCTTCTTATAATTTGATCAGGGCAAAATTTGAACAAATAAGGATCATCCCAATAATAGTGCTTGCACATAGCCACCAGTCTCTTTCTTTCTTGACTTGTCATACCTGGAGGGAAAACATGAGCAGTGAGATAATTTACAATATCTGCAAACCATGGAAAATATGAGCAGTGAGATACCAGTCGACTGGTCCTGTTACCAGTCGACTGTCCCAGTGATATGTTTATTTCAAATAGGTGTTCATCCGGGAAATTTTCATTAAGTGGGAGAATTCTTTCTTCCTCATGCAGTAGTCTGGACATGTGATCTGCCACAACATTGTCACTTCCTTTCTTGTCTCTAATCTCAAGATCGAATTCTTGAAGCAACTGCACCCATATGATCAACCTAGGCTTAGCATCCTTTTTGGCAAACAAATATCTCAAAGCAGCATGGTCAGTGAAAACAATAACTTTAGAACCAATTAAATATGATCTAAACTTCTCTACAGCAAAAATAACATCTAACATTTCTTTTTCAGTAGTGGAATAATTTAGCTGTGCATCGTTTAAAGTTCGAGAAGTATAGTAAATAACATGGGGTGTCTTATTGATTCTTTGACCTAAAACAGCCCCTAAAGCATAATCACTTGCATCACACATGAGCTCGAAAGGATGGCTCCAATCTGGTGCCATGACAATAGGTGCAGAAATGAGAAGATTTTTCAATGTAATAAAAGCATTTGTGCATTCTTCTGTCCATGCAAACTCAACATCCTTAGTCAACAAGTCACAAAGGGGTTTGGATATTTTTGAGAAATCTTTTATAAATCTTCTATAGAACCCTGCATGTCCAAGAAAACTCCTAACACCCTTGACTGTAGTGGGAGGGGGTAGTTTTGATATTATATCGATTTTCGCTTTGTCTACCTCTATACCTGTTTTTGACACCACATGTCCTAAGACAATACCTTGTTGTACCATAAAATGGCACTTTTCCCAATTCAGCACTAAATTGCATTCTTCACATCTTTTAAGCACAAGCTGCAAATGGTTAAGGCATTCATCAAAACAAGATCCAAAAACGCTAAAATCATCCATAAATACCTCGATGAACCTTTTCACCATGTCTGAAAATATACTCATCATGCACCTCTGAAATGTAGCTGGTGCATTGCACAATCCAAAGGGCATCCTCCTGTATGCAAAAGTACCAAAAGGACATGTAAAAGTGATTTTTTCTTGATCTTCTAGAGCAATAGAAATTTGATTATAGCCCCTATAACCATCTAAAAAGCAATAATGACTATATCCTGCTAATCTTTCTAACATTTGATCAATAAAAGGAAGAGAGAAGTGATCTTTCCTGGTTTCGTTATTCAGCTTCCTGTAGTCTATGCATACCCTCCATCCTGTAGTCACTCTAGTAGGGATAAGCTCATTTTCTTCATTCTTCACCACTGTGACTCCACTTTTCTTAGGCACTACATGTATAGGACTCACCCACTTGCTATCTGAGATTGGGTAAATGATTCCAACATCTAGTAGCTTCAAAATCTCTGCTCTTACCACTTCCTTCATGTTTGGATTAAGCCTTCTCTGTGCTTCCCTGCTTGGTTTTGCGTTGTCTTCAAGAAGTATTCTATGCATGCATTTGGATGGACTTATTCTCTTGATATCTGCAATGGTCCATTCTATTGCACCTTTGTGTTCTCGTAGTACCCTCAGCAACTTATCTTCTTCCTGTGCACTCAGGTTCGCAGCAATTATCACAGGTAGCGTTTGGTTCTCGCCCAAGTAGGCATGCTTCAACTGGTCGGGCAACTGCTTAAGCTCTATGTCTGGAAGTTTCGGTACAGTCGACTGGTTCCTGGTTGGGGTCGGGTCAGTCGACTTATCCTGAGCACCAGTCGACTGTGCCGAGAAAATACAAATGTCATCAGTCACAATATTTTCAAATGCTGGTGCGAGTTTACCTGAATATGACTTTGGAGTTTCAAGGTGATGTACTGTTTCTACTATCCTCCAGTCATCATGTTCCTGTTCAACATTAGACAATGTTAGAGACTGTGTAATTGTGGCTTGTAGTGGTTCGACGCTCTGTACCTGAAATGTTTGATCAACAATCTCCTGAACCACATCAACATTATAGCATTCATGATCATCATGTGGTAATTTAAGTGTATCAAACATTTTAAACACAACTTTTTCTCCGTTTATCTTCATACTTATAGTACCCTTTTTAACACAAATTTTTATATCAGCTGTACTCATAAAGGGCCTACCTAGGATAATCGATAGGAACGATGGCATTGAAGATTCTTCCATATCTAACACAACAAAATCAGCAGGCAAAATAAAATCGTTTACCTGAACTAGGACATCTTCCAAAATACCTCTAGGTCTTTTGATGCTGCGATCTGCCAACTGCAAAGTGATGGATGTTGGTTTAAGTTCCCCCAATCCTAGCTTTTCATAAACAGAGTAAGGAAGAAGATTGATGCTTGCCCCCAAGTCTAGCAGTGCCTTTTCAAAGAAGTGCTCACCAACCCTGCAAGGAATGGTAAAACTACCTGGGTCCTTCAATTTAGGAGGTAGTTTTCTTAATAATACAGCGCTCACTTCCTCTGTCAAAGCCACATCCTCCTTAGCCTGAAATGTTCTTTTGTGAGTATAACAGTCCTTCAAAAATTTGGCATAAGAAGGAATTTGTTTAATAGCATCAAGTAAGGGGATATTAATTTCTACCTTTCTGAGATTTTCAAAGATGTCAAATAAATGTTGTTCTTTCTTTTGCTTGACTAACCTTTGAGGGAATGGTGGCACAACTGTTCTTTCTTTTTCACTTACCTTGTTGGAACCCAAAACTTTTGATGGTTGTGTTTCTGCTTCTTCTGTGTGTGTTCCAACTTTGTTGTCAATTATTTTACCATTTCTTAATGTTGTCACTGCCTTGAGCTGTTCTTGGCCTCCAGGGTTTGGTATAGTTTGTGATGGGAGTTCACCTGCCTTTCGTTCGCTTAATTCTTTCGCAATTTGACCAATTTGCGTTTCCAACTTCTGAATTGCTTGCCCTTGTTGGTTGCTTGTTTGATGTTGTTGTTGGAGCAATTGAAGAACGGTGGATTCAAAATCCAACTTCTTTTGTTCTTGAACTGGCCTATCAAACCCACTTCCCATTTGGAAGTTCCGTGCATGTCCTTGTGTGAATTGAGTCCCTTGATTATTCTGATTATTTCTCCAGGAGAAGTTTGGATGGTTCCTCCACCCTGGGTTGTATGTGCTCGAGAATGGGTTGTTCTTTGGTGGGAACACTCCTTGCCCCACATAGTTTGCATGCTCCTGATCTGTAAACGAAGACATAGGACATGTATCAGTTGTATGATCACAATGAGAACAAATTGCACAAATTTCTTTTGTTAGAATTTTTGCATTGCCCATTGTTGTCATTGCATTAACAAGCATATCAATTTTTTTATTCATGTTTGCCATTTCCACTTGTATGTTATTACTACCAGAAATTTCATAAACTTCCTGTTTTCTAGAAATGCCTCTTCCCCTTGTTGAGAATTGCTGTGAGTTCTCGCTAAGTTCTTCAAATAATTCGATGGCTTCCTCACCACTTTTCCTCATCAAGATCCCGTTGCAAGCTGAATCCACAATTGCCTTGTTAGTATCATTTAAACCTTCATAAAATGCTTGTACCTGATCATCTTTACGCATGTTGTGTGTAGGACATTTGAGAAGTTTGTTCTTGAAATCCTTCCATGCTTCGAAGAATAAATCTCCATCTTTTTGTTGAAGAGTTGAATCTCCCTTTTCAGCTGTTTGGTCTTTTGGGCTGGAAAGAATTCTTTCAAGAATTTTGTTGCCAATTGCTCCCATGAGTTTATTGATCCTGGTTCCAAAGAATTATACCATAGTTTAGCGTTAAGTTTTAAGGAAAAAGGAAACAAGATTAACCTGATTTGTTCAGGGGTAAGCCCTTGGACGCTTTGTGTCCTGCAAAGATCGAAAAAGTCTTGCAGATGGAGATGATGCTCTTCATCTGGTTTACCACTAAAGTGGGGAACCATGCTAAGTAACTGAGGAGATAGATGCATGTTCCCTGTGACATTAGGCTGATACACAATGCAGGAAGGTTGCTCAATATTCTTAGGCGTGAACTTGTCCTGCATTGGCACTCGATTTGGCATTTTCTCACCCATTGCTGTATGTAAACTGGATCTCTGTGCAGTCGACTGGTTTGTAGAGACAGTCGACTGGTTTGCTGCAACCAGCTTACCTAGTCTGTGCAAAGTGCGTTCTGTTTCTGCGTCAATAGGTAGTAGTTCTGGACGAAGTGATCTCCTTCCGTGCATCCACCAAAATCCTGTAACCTAAAAGAAAAATACTTATTAATAAAATTAAAAGAAAGAGAATAAAAACTTTCTACTGATCTGTTAGTTAAAATACTAGACAATCCCCGGCAGCGGCGCCAAAAACTTGTTGTGCAATCTAGTTACCTAAATAAATAGATAAACTAGACACAAATTAAAAATCTCGCAAGTGTACGAATCGTTTATAGAAGCGTAGCAATAGCAAGGGTCGATCCCACAGAGATTGTAGAAATTAACTTACTAATCAATAGAAAAATGTGAGAATGATAAAGAGTTGTTCTAAAGGTCTAAAAGAAATGAAAAGATTAAGATATACTGAATCACAAATATTTATTAAGTAGTTGGGTTTAGATCTCCACCGATAGTCAATAATGCTAAGTTACCTTCTGAACTTCTTCTTATTACTCATGTTTGTTCTCTTCAAGGGCATGGTATCTACTCCTTAAAGTAATGTTTTCCTAAGCCAAGAATTAGGCATGGTATCTACTCTAATTCGTTTCTTTCATTAAGTATTTAGCATGGTATCTACTAAGTTGCACTTAAAGAAAACATAAGAACAGTGGAAACGAACAAACACTCAAGGTTCTAGAAATTGGTATCAGATCTAGATCCCTTAAGTTGATTAAACCAAGAACCCCTAAGGATTCCCTTGTTACAAGTTATGAACACGAGATACGGGTCGTCTCAATATGCTCATATAACAGATTCAGATAGATGGTAATGCAAACTTGATATTCTCAAGTTCTGTATGTCAGTCGACTGGCTGTCACCTCAGTCGACTGCTCTCAGAACTTGAGAACAAGTTTGATTATCATCAATCTATACCAATTCAATCAGATTCAATCAATAAGTAAAGTAGAAGGATTCAGAAGAATATAGCACTACATAACTACGACTTCAATCTACCCAACTATGAAATTAGTTCCACATAATAATACTTTTATTGATCAACAAGTTCGAATACATGGTTAACATAAAAGAATTAGAAAGAGAAGGAATAAACTGATGTAGTTCGGCTAGATGACTCGGCTGGCTGTCACACAGTCGATCGGCCGTTCCTTTCCTTATGCTTGATCTCCTCTCTCCTCCTTCAATGCTGATACCGTACTGCTCTTCACTTGATGATTCAGAAAGTTGTGTGATTTTGTGATTCGGGAGCCTCCGTGTATATCCAGAATAATGCTTCTTGGTTGGTATTTATAGAACACGGCTAGAGAATTAGGGTTTGCACTCTTCTTTTTATAGAAAAGTCCTTTTCTTTTATTTATTTCCTCCCTTGTTGCTCTGCGTGTTATTTCTTTCTCTTTTCTTCTATTCTTCCTTTTCTGTTCTGATTTGGATTAGATTTGGACGAATCTTCAAATATCTTATATTTCAACTCTGCCGCCTACCAGTCGACTTGTCAGCGAACCAGTCGACTGTGCCGAGACTTCTGAAGATTTCATAATTGATCATACAAGTCGACTGTGCTTTGGAATAAGTTGACTGCAACGAGCGGCTGTGGAAAATCAACTTCTCTGTCCAGTCGACTGCTGTGGGGAACCAGTCGACCGATGATCTGCAGTTTTCTTTGTATCATCCTTAAAATCCTGAATCTACTTCGTTTCTCCGTTTTAGGCTGTTCCCTATGGAAAAGAAAAAATAAGAGTTAAATACCACATATAGAGCTTCTAAATGTCTAATTGCATTAAGATTATTGCTCCTAAATGTGGATAATATTGTGTTCATCACATATTATCTCAGGCGATGGTATTCTGTGAATCTTGCAAAGGTTGAGGCTGTGAAGGATTGGCCTGTTCCCAAGTCAGTTTCTAAAGTTAGGAGTTTCCTTGGTTTAGCTGGCTATTATCTGAAATTCGTCCAAGATTTTTTGAAGATTGTAGGACTGTTGACTAAGTTGACTGGGAAGGATCAGAAGTTCTGTTGGTCTGATGAGTGTGGTGTGGCTTTTGCTGAGTTGAAGAATAGATTGGCGTCAGCGCCTGTGTTGAATATTCCCGATGGATCAGGCGGATTTGTAATTCACTGTGATGCTTCTGGTAAGGGTCTTGGAACAATTTTGATGCAGAAGAGCCGAGTCGTTGTGTATGCATCGAGGCAGTTGAGGTCGCATGAGAAGAACTATCCGACTCACGACTTGGAGTTAGCGGCAGTGATTTATGCCTTGAGGCTGTGAAGACATTATTTACTTGGGGACCGAGTGGAGATCTTTACAGAACACAAAAGTCTCAAGTACATCTTCATCCAGAAGGAGTTAAACATGAGGAAAAGGCGTTGGTTGGAGCTTATGGCTGATTATGACATTAGTTTGCAATACCACCCTGGTAAGGTAAACTTGGTGCCTGATGCTTCGAGCAGGAGACCGGCAGTTATGTTCTTGACTCAGCAGAGGGATCAGATTCAGCAGATGAGGAGGTTGGAGTTAGATGTTATGTTGCCGAGTTCTGGTCAGAGTTGTTTGGTGCTCCAGCTACAGTCGTCTCTTGTTGAGCAGATTAAAGAGGCACAGGCTGGTGATGCGCAGTTGCAGAAATTTCGAGCTGAGGTTGAGTCTGGGTCTAGAATAGACATGGTTATTCATGCTGATGGATCACTTCATTTTGGGTCCTGATTATGTGTCCCGGAAGGTGAAGTTCGTCAGAGGTTGCTTGAAGAAGCCCATCAATCTTCGTATTCTATCCATCCTCGCGGTACCAAGTTGTATCAGGATTTGAAGCTTCATTGCTGGTGGCAGGGTATGAAGAGGGATGTGGCTCAGTTTGTTGCTCAGTGTTAGATCTGCCAGCAGGTTAAGACAGAGCATAACGGACCGCTGGACTTCTTCAACCGCTTCCTATTCCAGAGTGGAAGTGGGAACATATCACTATGGATTTCGTGACTGCTTTACCGAGGAATCCTAAGGGTCATAATGCCATTTGGGTGATTGTCGACTGTTTGACGAAGAGTGCTCACTTCATTCCTATTCGTGTCGGGTAGTCTACTGAGAGCCTCGCTGGGAGGTATATGCAAGGGATTTTTAGACTTCATGGGGTTCCAGTTAGCATTGTATCCGAAAGGGATACGACATTCAGATCTCAGTTCTGGGAGAGTCTTCAGGCCAGTTTGGGGAGTAAGTTAAAGTACAGTACAGCTTTCCATCCCCAGACTGATGGACAGTCAGAGTGGACTATTCAGATTCTTGAGGACATGTTAAGGTCTTGTATGCTTCAATTTGGTGGATCATGGGAGAACCATTTGCATCTTGTAGAGTTTTCGTACAATAACAGCTTTCAAGCCAGTATTAAAGCTACTCCGTTTGAAGCACTCTATGGGCGGAAGTGCAGATCACCAGTGTGCTGGGATGACATTGGTGAGAGGAAGTTGTTAGGCCCGGAGTTGATCACCAGGACAGTTGATGCGGTGGTCCAGATCAGGAATCATTTGCAGGCAGCTCTGGATAGGCAGAGGTGATAGGCTGATGTCCATCGGATGGCTTTGGAGTTTGAGGTTGGTGACCATGTTTTCCTAAAGGTATTGCCCTGGCACGGTGTCATTCGGTTCGGTGGTGGGGGCAAGCTTAGTCCTAGGTTTATTGGACCGTTTGAGATTTTGGAGCGAGTAGGCAAGGTGGCCTATCATCTTGCATTCTCGCCAGCTTTATCAGAAGTGCACGATGTCTTCATGTCTCACAACTCAGGTGATATATCCGAGATGAGAGCCACGTGATCGATTATTCTGAGTTGACCGTTCGGCTAGATTTGACTTTTGAGATTCCGCCAGTTGCTATTGTTGATCGGCGGGAGAAAGTGCTTAAGAACACGGTCATCAAGTTGGTTCGCGTTGCTTGGAATCCTCACTCGCCTAGTGAGTCGACTTGGGAGCTGGAGGAGGAGATTCAGCAGAAGTTTCCTCATTTGTTTGAGTAGTGGTGTTTTGCTTGGTTTAGCTTGTTTTTCTTTCTTTCGGGGTTACCCTATGTATCTTCTTTTTGAATTTCGAGGACGAAATTCTTCTTGTTAGGTGGGTAGGATTGTAACCCCTGTTTTTCATTTTGGGTATTTTTCAGTGTATTTTTCGTTTTAATGTATTTTTCTTCTTTGTATTCCTCTTGTATTTCTTTTGGACCGTATATTGGACCTTTGTTTCAATATATTTATTTGTATTATTACCATCTCTTTATTTGAATTCTTGATTCGGTTGTCTTCCATCGATTCGACTCTTTTTGCTCGTGCCATTATTTTTGATTCTCAGTGTTAATTTTTTTTTCCATTGGGTTATTTTAATTATTCTTGGTTGCCTATCATTTTTTTTTTTATCTCTTAAATCCCAAGACTCATTTGATACTTATACTCATTTATACTTCAACCTAATTATTACTGATAACCATTAACTACCCATTATCAGACCAAATTCACCCAACCCACTACCAATTACTTATTTCCTCATTATTCAACCTATGCCCAGCTTAAATCCATAAACTAAATTAACCAATTGAACTCATTTCTGAGCCATTACATAACCGGATCTCCTAATTACCCATTAGCCTAAATGATCCTATCCCTAACTACCCGGTTGCACCCAATGAAGCCCACCTGATATGTGCTATAGCCTAACCCTAAACTCCCCCATATATATACCCCCCACCTATGAATGCTCCTATTCCTCTAGCCGCAACCCATCAATATCGTGCCCTCACTCTCTCTTTCCCGTCTGATCCCCGCTATCAACCTCTCCCTGGTTCTCCCGACTACCACCTGCTGTCTCTCCCCGATCCACTGCACCCCCACCTCTGTCTCCATCCCGCTCTCGTTCTCCGGCACCCTCTCCTCAACCTCGCGGCACTCGACCCTCGCTCCTCTTCCGTGGTGCGTCGCGCGGCTGACAGCCACAGCGGCAGCAACCTAGGCTGATGTTCGCCATCGTCTTCTCCCGTCTGCCGTTCTCTCCCCCTCTCTTCCTCGTGCTCTCGGGGTTGAGTGTGTGTGCGTGCACTACAAGATATATGCCATTTGATAGCATTTTGTAAATGCTATTAAAGACATATGACAGCATTTTACAAACGCTGTCAATACCAACGCTATGGAATGTATATAGCGTTTCCGCGAAACGCTATAAAAAGCACAGCGTTTCGGAAACGCTATAAAGACGACAGCGTTTGCGAAACGCTGTCGTCTTTATAGCGTTTCCGAAATGCTATCGTTTATATAGCGTTTTCGAAACGCTATAAATACGATAGCATTTCAACAAACGCTATGGTTTTTATAGCGTTTTCGAAATGCTATAAAAACCATAGCATTTATCGAAACGCTATCGTATTTATAGCGTTTCGAAAACTCTATATAAACGATAGCGTTTGTCGAAACGCTATGGTATTTATAGTGTTTTCCAAACGCTATGCCTTTAATAACATTTCGGAAATGCTATCGTTTGTAAGAGTGGTGGTTTTTTTTTCCAGCGTTTTAAAAACGCTATTTATTTTGACCTGTATGCAAAAAAAATTCTACAGATGCATAGAAAAGTTTTAAAAATTCTCCAGAATATATCAATTTGCTGATAGTTCAGTCAATGTTGTTCTCCAGCATCCATGATCAATGCTATAAAACTCATGGTCGATACAGTTGTACATAAAATCCTCAGTTTCCAAAACACCAATATTTTTATACAAAAAAATTGTAACAAGATAAAATTAGTACATACAAAGCACAAAGATTCAGCAATATAAGAACCAATACGTTAACAGATTCGTCAACTCAGAATAAGAGTTTTGAAAGCTATACAGAGCAACTTCTAACGCACTTTCTGTCAGTTATGTGCACTCAAAACCCATACGAGCCAGAACATAAATCTCACTCTTCAAAGTCAATATTCATCCCAACTCCTAAAATAAAATATTCATATTTCTACATATTTTGAATACACCAGTATATAGAGTGCAGTATATAGAGAGCAGCCATCTTAATATTACTGGATAAAGTTGTAACTGCATTCTATTCCATGCGCTTCTTTGACCATGCACTGAACTGATTTGTTGTTCCTGCAGAGAGAGCCAAGATTGACTTAACATAAGGATTGTGCAATCAATCTACAGTACGATTAAGTACACTCAACATATAAGTGCGGTATATCTGAAACAGTACAATAACCCAACATTGACTTAAGTGCAGAATTCATCTAAGTGCAGAATTCATCAAAAACATATAAGTGCAGTATAAAAAAAATACAAACAGAGAAGTACACTCAACATATAAGTGAGGCAACCTCTGTTGCAGAGAATCACTTCATACTGTCCAGGCCATAATAGATAACCAAAAATGACATTTCAGAAGCTCTGTCCTTCATAAACTACTAAATAATTATTGTTTTTGTCTGATTATTTAAATAGTTGCTGACACTTACAATCCAGCTTCTCTCGAAATAAAATGAAAAGCTCTTACCCAAACTATAAAGATAAATACTTCGCTACCTACTTGATCTTTTTTCAAACAGATCTCCAAAATCCAAGTTTAATAAATTCATTATATTCTACTGTAGAGTTGAATATCATGCATTAGACCACAACTTGGTTCTAGAGTGTCATATCAGATATGAAACTACTAAACACACCCATGGACATTGAAGACAAACTCAATCCAGAATTGAATATAAATTGATTGCAGCTACAAACAACTACAGTTCATCAGAAAGCACAACATAAAAGGGTTTCGAAGAGCCTGGATCTTTAAATAAGATTGGTTAGGTTCACCAAAGTGAGTATCCACCTTTCACCTCCTGTTGGAATATGGTACTAAATTTTGCCTTATCTTTCCATACTGCAAGATGTGTATGTCTATGTATACCCGATAGCAAATCTCACCATAGTATAGTATATAAATGTCATGCTAGGTTATGGCAACATCTGACACTTTTGATTCCCTGGACTATTATTTATATGCATAGGTTCAAAATTATATAATGATTGACTACTTGTGTTTTTTAAATTATATTATTACGATGCAAACTAATGTAATGGAAACAAAATTAACATAAAAGTCTATAAAATTTATATCACACTGTCGTTCCGGGAAGGTCAATAATATTTATATTGTCTATATTTATATTCTGATTTAATGGATTTTCCATATTCAGGTAACCACACCACATTATATATGTTGGGTACCTTTTCCTCCCAAGCAGGAAAACCAATATTTTTTTTCACTTACGAATCAATAGTAAACTTCGAATTGGACTTACAAGTATACTAGAATTCCAGCGAGAAACCAAACAGCACGATTATCAAGAAATCATGCAGTTGCATACCGCATTTTTCTTGAAGAGGTACTTGGTACTTACGCTGAAAGACAAGTATCAAGGATGACACCAAGCTTTTTTCCAAACCCAGATACTGGACCAGACTGAACAGCTGCCTCCAACTCCAACAAACCCTAAAGATTTTAATATCATTAGATGACAGGGTGTTTTTCCAAGATCATAGAGGTATACTGCATCATGATTACCTCATTGGAAGTTAAATGTCTCAACTTTTCATTTGCAATCTCTTCACAGCGAACAATTGCAACCATTACCTATATTATTAGAAAAATAAAGGTGAAAAGGGGGACAACAGAAATTTTTAGCTGTAAAAACAAGAGTTTCTGGAGTTGGTACCTTGTGAGCAGGAAGATCAAGATCCTTATTTTCTCGTATAACTTTCCAAATCTGTTGCGCACTAAAAGAAAAACCTGAAGCAGGATAACACCCCGTCTGTCACCTGCAAGGCCTCCAGGGGCGATTGAATTGAAAAAACGTTGCCTTAGTTGTGCAACCTGCATAAAAAATAAAAAACATGATATTGACAGTACGTAAGTAATTCAATTTCAATAGCTACTTGAGTAAAAACAACTATAACACATTGAATAAGGCATCATAATGTAATTGAAACTAATGATTGAAGATTAGTAAGAACAGGATTAAAATATATTAGTTATGCATGGAAAAAGGGAGAAAACCAAATTATATATGCAAGAGACTTGCTACTTACCTGTTCTTTAAATAACTTTTCTTTCTCCTCACAACTAGCCAAAGCAGTGACCTCAACCTTAAAAATAAAAAGTAAGTATTCAGAAAAAATATGAGAAAAACATACCATGGTACATCAAGCCACTTACATTAAAAAATTCACTCAATGTAGTGTCCTTGTGGGCCTGGGGTTTCAAAACAATGTCCCATATCTGCATAAAAAGTAAGGCTATCTTAGTACTTGTAAAATGAAAAGAAAAGAAAATGCAGGCAATAAGTTCTGAACATATGATGCTACCTTCTGGATATCTTCCCTCAATACTGGTTCTTAATTTTTTAATATTCTTAGAAAATTCTCTACCTAGGGTTTAAGTTTACATCAAGTTAAGCATAAGTACTCAAACTACTGATAATTTAAGAAATTAAAACTAGGGAAGTTCAAAGAATTCCCAATTCCCATACTTATATTTCGCATTGAGTGCAGAAGTAAAAATTGATGCAACAGACTGACCTGGTGAAATGCAGGGAAGTTAGTTATAAAATGCGAGAAGATTGCAGGAATTCCAGAAACAAGTTCAGTGTGTATCAGACCAATTCCACGAACGCGAACAATCCCAATAGTGGGGCCCAGGCTGAGGAGCCAGTTGATTGAAACCTTGTTCTGAACATCAAACTCATACTTGAGGAGGGTTCCATAGTGCCAAACATACATTACAAGCATGAAGATGAAGGATAACACAATCGGAACCCACGCTCCCTCATGGAACTTTATGAGGGATGCAGAGAAGTAAAGAGCTTCAATGGTTCCAAAGAAGAGGACAAAGGTTATAGCAAAGAGGATGTTCTTATGCCAGCATAGAACCATCACAAGTGAAATCAAGCATGTGGTGACCAGCATACTGTTATCACTGCTAATCCTGTAAGATAAACAAATATGGAAGAAAATATATCATTGCATATAGATTTCATCGAACTGTGAAGACATATAATGGTTTCAACCAAATGCTTGGAATAAGTGTTGGACTTTTATATGTTTTGAATAAATTGAAAACAATGGATGCTCATCAGTATCAGTGACAAACTGGAAATTATCAAATGATTTTATGGCCATTACGCTCCATTCCCTGTGATTTTAAGGTCTGTCCATCCTACGTCTCCTGATTCAATATTCAAATTTAAATCAGGAAAATTTTCGCAAATACTTGCACTGATTACAGTTTGATTTAATAACCAACTTCGTAATGATTATCCACTTCACAATCATTTTTTAACTATAATTATCATAACAACAGTTATAAACCATCTTTAATGCTTTATAATGTTTAAAACATTAACAATTAGTTCTGTTCAATAAAACTTCACGTGAATTCCGTCAGAGGTTAAAAGGAGATCAAATCACCATAATCTGCAGGTAACAACAAACAAAAAGGTAACTTGGCTGCATTATAGACTGCATGGTTTTTTTATATTTAGTGGACATGTTGGCCTACATACCCATGATTGCCCTTTTTTGAACCATTTTTTAACATAAGATCATTTTTTTAATACGACGATCCTTTGAAATATTACATTTTTTAGCTATGACCCTATCAGAGTGTCACTGTAATTACTAATTATCCTATAAATCTGTCAAAGTAAATAGTAGTTGAGTAAAGATTTGTGCACTATAAAAATTGACTGCCTGATGTGGCACATTCTCATGACTGCTTATATATCGAGGGAATTGAGCAATGCAATAAGAATTTAGAGCATCAGCTAGTGGAGCACATGCATAGCAAGACTATCAGACATCATATTTAAAACCTTACTTTTCTACTAGAATAACAAAAGCCCAAAGTAAAATTTTGAAGAGAAATACAGTGTATGACATAAAGTAAACTAGGTACAGATTGGGAGTGCAAAATACATAATTAGCCGCCAAAAGAAAAGATTCCATACATATGGCATCCACATTCCTCACCTGGATAGGTAACTGAGAGAAATGCCCCAGATCTGCAAACATAGCTTCAGATCCTGTACAGGTCAAGAATATATACATTGGTTACTTGTTAGATATTGATAAATGATGCATGCAGAGAACTTAGAGAAGCACACAAGGTGTCATCTCGATATATACCTGTTATGCATAAGAGAATTCCACCCAGTGACATTCAGCCTCATCTGTGTCTTTTTCAAGAATTTGTACATGTAATATGGAGATGGCGCTTGATATACGTGAGGGTTCCAATGGAAAATGTTATATACGCCAATTGAACTGATACACAAGAGCCACATTATGACAATCGGTGCAAAGAGGAACCCTACGTGGTGAGTACCATAATGTTGTAGTGCAAACAAGCAAATGAGTATGATACATGCAACAGGAACCTCTACATCTGCAAGATATTCAAGTTAAGAATAATAAATAATACTAATCAGATAACACCACGATATTATAATCAATTATCCATCCAAAAGATAAAAAATGCAAATGAGCTCAATAAACTCTAAAATTCTAAACCATGTAACCAAAACAAACCCTAAGCCATCCCCCCACCGCGCGCCCCTCCTATCTGAAGCGAGCTGCTACCAAGTGTGTGATGCCAGCATATGGGTGAAATACAAGTACAGTTTCTTTCTCTTTACTAACAATTAAATATCTTCTACAGTCAGACAATTAAATATTTATATAGTCAACTTTTATGTTGCTTAAAATAATTGGCATATTTACAATAACTAAATAAGTTTTCAACTAATGCTTACTTGATTAACTCGTATGTATCATATGTCGTTGCACGTGTCCATAAATTTAGTCCTACTTCTTTAGAAATTGACAACAAGAACAAGCAAATCAGCGTGCTATGTGCAATAGTATCTCCAATTGGCACATTAACTCATTTTAAATTGATACAAGTGATATCTATTAGACCACTCCATAATTTTCCGATAAATTGTTTAGGAAAGAAACAATGCAAGGGATTCATTAAGAATGTAGACCAACACAATGATATTCTTTTCAGTTGGGTAGTACTAGTTTAATTTCTAACTCCAACCATTGGATGTGTTGAACCTGAATAATAAAACCATATAGCTTCAAGTAAGTTAATTGTTCTTGATTGAGCAATGGGAAACATCAGCTTAGATGGAGTCCATATTCTGAAAGATCAAAATTGAGCCAACAAACCGAAATGGTCCTCAACCTTGGTTAGCGCTTTTGTTAGCAAGTCCTCTGCTTCACCAAATTTCCTGAATGTTAAAGAAAACTGTTAAATTACATGCCTACAAAACAAGACAGTTGAAGAGGTATTTAAGAACTCAATGTAATTCGAAAGTATTATAAAAATTTCAACATGAACGTTGTTATATCGAAACATGCTAGGCTGCCAACTAAAAGTTGGTCATGCCTTCAGATCAAGAATCAAATATAGTTATTCGCATTTTGCTACGGATGTGCAGAGGTCAAGTTGAATATATTTTTTTTATAAATATTTACCCGATCTTTAAGTGCTGGCAGGTTTCTAAGAGTTTTCGAACCCGACCGTCGGGTTTCCGATAGGCTTCATGTTTGAGCCAAGTTTCTTTTATCGGGCAGGTGGAAGTTTGAACAGGTGAAGCAGGTTTGTACTAAATCTCCATAAATGTTTTTTGTTCCTCCTCCCTCTGGTTACTATCAAAAAATAATTGTCAGTTAAAAATATGTTTATCCCTTCCAAAATCGACACTGTTTTTTTACTTATTCTACGCAATGCAAACGAAATTGGTATCAGACAACTTTTTTCTTTGATAAAATGTACACATAAACTAAAGACAGTAGATTTCTGGAATTCGGCTAAGGGTTGGGTTTCGAGTTCTCGGGTTTACCTCAGTTTGGTTTCAGAACAGTAATAATGAAAACTATTTCTCGGGTGGGTCACATCCCGTTCTCGGGACGAACCAGACATGGTGCACCGCCCTATTTGGGCTACAGACATACCCAACATATGATCTTTTGGAAAACTCAATAAGGAAGTAAAGAACATCAACACAATAGGCCTTGTTTGGCATGTCGGTTTAGACGTGGAAAGTCAGGAAAATAGGAGCGAGTCTATAATTTGAGTTTCTCCCACTTTCCCCACTTTCCACTTCAAATCCCCATGCCTAAAGGGCGTAAACGGAGGGTGAACTCTAATGGACTAGGACTTTACCTTGAATGTGACAAAAGCTGACCTAATGCACATGTGGCTCCCAACAAAACTTCTTCGGCAACCATATTAGCAGATGCCATACATGAACTCTTAGCTTCTTTTGTGTCAAATGTATGGACAACCTTCTCATAGATATCCTTTGCCTCTGAGAATTTCCCAGTGGCATGTAAGAGATCCCCACTAGACAGAGAAGCATTTTCTGAATTACAAGGAAAAAGAAACTTGGTCCAAAGTGGCATATAACAGTAGTTACAAACAATTTTTTTTTAAAAGGGTCCTAATTTTACTTAAAGGAAGCACAAATACCTATTGAGTCCTTCTTCAATTCCAAATCTTCATACCCATCAACAATGATTCTGCTGTATAGAAAAATAAATGCTTATTGTGAATTAGTATGTTTCAGTAAGAAAGGTTAATCAAGGTAAAAAGAATCAGCAAAAGTACATGATTTAAGCTCTCAGAGAGCAAGATGAACAAGTACCTTGGTATCTCTGGGGCACAACTTTACATTTGATGTGAGCTGGTCATCTTCTGGGCTATTAGGCAACAACTTGAGGCAATCATTAGCGAGCATGGCCGCAGTACCATCCTACAGCACAATTACCCTTCGCTAGGAATTAGGAGGTTAGAAGAGTACCAACCAAGAAGACAGGCGAAGGGGAGTAATCGACGTGCACAGGAGGTCGATGGCGGAGCAGTGCGAGCGGCGGCGCAAGGGGGTCGACGATGCAGGGGTGGGGGACGACGTGATTGGGGATTCGGACTTCGACGGGCGCAGGGGGAGGACGACAGTGGCCCAGTGGTGAGCGGAGCGCAAGAGGGTCGACGGTGCGGGGGTGGGGCTGAGTGTGGTTGGGGGGATTTGTATTAGGGTTTGTGGAGAAAGCAGAAGGGTATTAAGTTTGGATGGGGGATTTGATGTGAGATGAAATTGGATTACTGGAATATTTCATTTTACTCCCATCTATTCAATTTATTTTTGGATACTATAGTGTTTTTAAAATGCTGTAAAAAGTATAACATTTCAAAAATGCTGTCGGAGCTAACAGTAAATTTTAAAATTACTAAAAGATAGCATTTTATTTAGAAATGCTATTATTGATCACTTTCAACAGCATTAACACTTAAATGCTATAATAAATCCGCTGTAGAAACCCATATATGTTGTAGTGGTGGTTACTCGTTCGTGGATTGAGTGTTGGATCTCGGGTGATTGTGGTTGGTATTCTCGTTGGTTCGTTGGGTTCGTGTGCTCGCTTCGGTTTGTGTGATCCGTTTGGTTTGTAATTCTTATTCGTGATTCATCCGGGTGGTGTGTTCGTGCCCCGGGAATCCGTTCCCGTTATTCTTATTCTTGGTGTTCATTTTCGTCATCGATTAAGGCAAGTAACTTGTACTCAAATTCCTTTGTATGATACAAGTCATAAATACCGCTAGCTGTGTAGTTGGGTTCTATAGACAACTCGTGTGTGTATTCTTGATGGGTATTGTCTCTATAGTATTTTGACCATAGTTGCCTCACGACACAAAATTGACATGAAACAACTTAGGTTTTGCCCATTCTTGTTGTGATGTATATGTGAAACAATTATGAGAACTTGTGTGCTTGGGAGATCCATGTGATATACTTGTTGTGGACATGTCGTATACCCTATTTCATGTTGTTTGGACACGTAGTAGACCCTAATTCATGTTTAGTGATGTTTCAACCAAGTTTCGTGTGATTCATGTTGGTGTTGTTCCTAAAGTAAATTCTGTATTTTTTGCCGGCAATCTGTCTTGAACAGTAATTTAGACCATATTAAGATCAGAATCTTAATTTCAGTATAAAACATGAGTTTTAGAGGAATTTATCTATTTTCCAACCCCTCCGACCTTGCTCGATTTCGTTTTCGTATGTGTGAGATATGACTGTTTTACTACAGAGGTGAATTTCATTTCCAGATTTCGTTTCTTGATAATTTTGATGACTAAACTATTTTGATACTAGTGTTAAACATATTATTTTGATCTAAAAATTTGGTCAGTATTTCTATATCTACCTAGGGATTATCCAGAATTTTGGTAGATTTTATTGATGAGTTTTATATGCCGTTCCATGCTTGTTTATAATGATTGTACTTGCTGAATTTTTCTCGCTGATCTGTAAAGAATCGTATTTTCACCCTGATTCCTTTTACTGTATGAAAAATATTTGTGAAATATGAAAGTTAGCTTATTTTGTCTATTTTCATCTTCCTTTCGCGAATTTGGATTTCGTTTCACGGTTTGCGAGATATTACAGTTTTCTTAAAGCATTATTGGGAATTTCAGATTTGCCAAACTATCGTTTCTTGATATTTTCTGATTTTTGTTGACTAAACTAATCTTACTGGAATATTTTGAAAATTTATATTTTGGTACTAGACATATAGGGGAATACCCCAGATTTTTCGTGGATTTATTTATTGAGATTTGATGTCGTTTTCCTGGCTGAGAATTTGATTCACTGATTTCCGCCTGAATGTGTTTTCTGGATTCAAATTAGTTTTGGGTTATGTTTTTGTGATATACTATATGACTTATTTGTATTTGCTGGATTCGGTTGGGAGTCTATTTTTTAGATCTTTCGACGGATTCAGATTTGTATTTTTGTAACACTGGGAATCACTATTTTACTACAGTATGGTCTTATTGTCCTGAACTTGAGATTTGGTTATTTTATGCCTATATGAATTATCTTGCACCCGTACTTGTTTATCTTGCAACGTGAACTTGTTACTTGATCATACCATGATATATTTGGCTTGTTCGTAATACATACATGCTTGTTTGACATTAACAATAAAATAACCAAGCCGGGGTTTTAAAAGGGACAGATCTAATACTGTATAATTCAGAAACGTGTACTCGGAAGAGAATCTATTGATTCTATGTGATACTTGGCTTGATACTTGAGATTTTGCCTAATATTTCGTTTGAGGCTTGATATTTTACTTCAGGCTTGATACTTCACTCTTGAGGCTTGTTTACTTGATACTTGAGGCTTGATACTTGATACTTGATTCTTGAGGCTTGTCCCTGAGTACACTGCCCTATATGGTCCACTATAAAATCTAAAACGAAATTGCATTGCTTGTAACAACCATGTGATAAAAGGATGGCACATGAAGTGTTACCTAGATAGTAATAATACAAGATATTTGATACATGCTTACTTGATACTTGATTACATGATACTTGAGACTTGATGCTTAAACATGATACTTGACACTTGTACTTGACTGCT
The DNA here is from genome assembly GCA_017893485.1 of Hemerocallis citrina. NCBI lineage: Eukaryota > Viridiplantae > Streptophyta > Magnoliopsida > Asparagales > Asphodelaceae > Hemerocallis > Hemerocallis citrina. Next base: position 129,357,753 of record CM030359.1, read on the forward strand.
TGACACTTGTTACTTGTTATATGATTTCGTGATACTTGTCTTACGACACTTGATACTTGTTTACATGATAGTTGTTCACTTGACACTTGCTACATGCCACTTGTACTTGTTCACCTTACCATGCTAGTTCTTATACTTAATATCATGCCTATTCCATGTTATTAGTTAGTTTTTCCCATGTACTTGTATCCTGCATTACAAGCGGCCCGTAACTTGCAATTGACGGGTAGTTATTTTCTCTTTTCCTCTTCCTTGCAATTGTTAAATTGCATATTATGGAGAACATGTTCCAGATGGTATTGGTGACATGAAGTATTAGTGCTGGATCTTGTTATTATTATTTCTTGTAGCTTGCTTGTACAATTGTATTCTTGTACTTGGATTTATATTTGTATTTGGGCAATGTGACCTATGATAATTGTCTTATTCAGATCTAGAGTATTTGAGATTAATATATTTTGGTTTCAAGTATTTTTGTTGGTATTTGGTTCATATGTGCATGTGGTTGATTCTTTTGCTTCCGACTCTGATTATTCTTGTGAATGTTGTAAAGATTCTTGAACAGCTTATGGATGATGAAAATCATTCACTGGGCTTTTGTCATGTATCCGTGTAGTGATTTTGGATGCACTCCAAACATCAGAATAGATAATCGTAAATGGAAGAGAGCTTCTACTTGGACTTGGAGGAAAAGAGACACGGTGACTTTTGCGAGTTCACACACATCACACCGAAAAATAGAAATATCTAACTTCAAAAATAAACTTGAAAATAATTTCTTCAAATAACCAAAAGAAGCATGCCCTAGACGTTGATGCCATAGCCAAATATCTGATTTTTTCTTCTCACCTTCGGATTCTTCCACACTTAGAGCTTGAGTCAACTTGCTTGAAATTTCAGATTCTAAATCTAGGTAATAGAGCTTCCCGTGTCTAACCCCATAACCAATCATCTTGCGAGTCCGAATATCCTGAAACACACAATATGAAGGACAAAATACTACAATACAATGTAAGGCAGTAGTTATTTGAGCAACAGATAATAGGTTAAAATTCAAAGATGGCACAACTAGGACAGTATCTCAGGTTAGGTTGTTTGTGAAAGGTATGGTACCCTCGCCAGTAACAGTGGCAGGATTACCTTTGGCAGTGGACACAGTTGATTTGGTGGAAGGTTGAAAATTTTGAACCTGTCTAGAATCAAAAGTCATATGGTCGGTAACACCCGAATCAATTATCCATGCATTATTCATAACAGAGCTAGAAATATTAAAAATCTTACCATCATTACCTGCAGCAACACGATTAGCAACTCCACCTGCGACGGTGGGTTGATTGCAAGTGTTCTCCCGAATATCCCTGCTATGATTCCAGATCTCTGAATAGCAGATAATCTCATAACAACGAGCTTTCGTGTGGCCGATCTTGCCACAATGAGTACACTTCCTTGACTGATACGGATATTGTCACATAGCAACACAACAAACAGCACAGCAAGCAGAACCAAGGATCCAAACACCAAACAGCAAACGAGATCAAAAAACAGCAACCAACACTCAAAGTGACTGCAGCAACAGCAACCAGAGAACACTAAATAGCAACAGGAGAGAGAGAGACAGCAGCAACGACAACAATGGAGCTTCAGTGGCATCGCTAGCGACGTAAGGGGCGGATGGCGACGAGGTCGCGGCGGCACTCAGGAGGAGCAGCGATTGAGTGGCACGCCATCGATCAGGAAGAGGTGTAGATCGGGTTCACAGGTCTGGGTCTGCTACTGATGTTGACAGTAAAGTTGAATGAGTTTGGGGGTCAGGTTTGGCAGCGCATCTGGGAGTGGAGAAGAAGGAGAGACAGAGGTGCGGGTGTTGAGACAAAAGCGCAGAGCAGCAGTGTTGATGGTTTTGTAGGGGTTTCGGTGGCGGAAGTCGTGGATGAGGGTATAGCGGTGATGGCGACGGGTACGGAGGATTTTCAGCGATGGGATCTGATGGGATCGGAGTCGATGATCGGTGACGGGATCAACAACGGGATCAGATCAAGATGGAGGTGATCAGTCTCATCTTCTTCTTCTTTACTTGGCCTAGATCTGATTAGGCTCTGATACCATGAAGAAAACAGATTTGGGGGAAAATGGTTCTTATTTTTATTGTTCTTATTCTTTACAGTGTACATCTATATATAGGGATTACATACATGGAGGAGAAGAAAGGAGATTGAGAGAAGATTGAGGGGTGAGAGATTTGGGGAATCTGTTTCCTATAGATTAGGAAACAGAATATACATATTAGTCCTTACAACATTTCAACAGTCTGGACTTTAAAACTGTATTCTGATCTTATATAGTTCTATCTCTTTATACAGAAGAGTCATCTAGGATGAAGTTATTATCTCTTCTTCTTCTTCTTACTCTGTTCATCCATATTTCTGCCATACGCATAGTTGCAGTAGTGGTTCACATAGACAAACAAATCCAGGTGCATGAGAAGTTATCTGAAGCTAAGCAGAATGCAAAGGGAGCACTTGGTTACACAGAAACTTCAATTGGAAAACCATCATAATATACCTAGGAACCAATACAATAGTCGTACTGGTGGGACCACTGAGCAACCACCCGAAAGCGATTATGATAACCAAGGAGGTGGTGATACAAATAACTAGTTAGTTTGTGTTCACTATAGTAGTCTGAAGTCAATGGCATGGTCGAATGTATACTACATCGTGTTATAAATATTTCTGTACGATATTGGATGCTTGTCTCACATGATTATACTCTTTGAAGCTTGCTATGCTTTTGATTTCGTAGTGTATGTGAAATTGATCTACAATATGAAATAAAATGGTTTTAGTTGTGTTGTGGATAGAACAATACTTTGTACCAGTAGGCGTGCATATTTGCAAGATACCTCTACACTAAAAGGTTGCATAAGAAAATAAACGAATGGTAAGGTGAATCAGAGTGCTTCTCAAAAGCCTACACGTTTAGTTGCTTATAACCTTTGTGAATGTGTATAAGAAAACAATGTTAGATATTTATCTAATATGTGGGCCTACATATATTATAAATTATGTATTGTAAATTATCTAAAGGATTATCCTATTTAAAGTGATCTTATATGAATTAAGCTATTGGGATTAAAGATGTCTCATTTGGTATAGACTTTGTAATGTGTAGTGTTGAAGAATTTACCACAACTCGTAGTGCTAATAGCGGAAACACACCACAAGCAATAGAAACTCCCAAGATTTAGATGAACTAAGAATAAGCCACCACAATATATGTAAGATCTCAAAAGAACACAATCAATATGCAGAGATAACCAATACTTCTTATTAGCCAAGAAATACAAAGATTACACAAGAGATTACAACTCTCAATCTCTCTCTCTCTCACCTTCGAAACACTCGGCACAATCCCCTCTTGAAGTTCAACAATGATAACGGCTCACCAAATCTCTCTCTTTGGATCTTTTCAGATATCTAAACCCTAGAGTCTACAGCCATATATATAGCCCCAAAGTAAACCCTAAAAGATAAACACAAATCCAGCAATTGGGCCTTAAACTCGTAAGCCCAAAAACACACGGCGCCGAAGTCGGTCGACCGCACCCCCAAGGTTGGTCGACCGCAACGTGTAAGTCCAGACTCGAGACCTGACCGGTCGACCGTCCCCTCCTCTTTTGGACCCTGTACACTCGAAGAACTCTCAGCATCTTGGGTCGGTCGACCGCAACTCTCCAGACTACACTTCTTTTACTTGCTGTTGTCTTCTCTTGCTGTCTTTGTTTCTTCCTCTTCTTCTCTAACTTCAAGTACTCAGTGCCTACGTGTATGTGAGACCAAAACCCTAACAATCTCCCACTTGGACCAAATACACCACGCTTCAAAGTTATTGCAATCTTTACCTCGCATTATCTCTGTCGATCTCCTACTTTCATGGAAGATCCAAGTACTCCCCACTCTCATGAAGAGCACCTCCGCCACTCCACCACGTGGAGTGCACCAACCACGCCTCATCGCCTCATGAAGGATGTGCTTCACCAATTGCATAGAGCACGAATACCGGAGTAACAACCTCCCATGTCGGATTCCATGTTACAAAACTTCCCAACTCATAGAATCTCCATCAACACCGGACATGGCTCAAAACCTCTTAATGCACCCTCTACATTAGAAGTCTCCGTAGACGACACCTCTACAAAATCCGCAGACTATCAACCCCTACAGTCCTAATTCAGTTACTCTCATGGATATCACCCCGCATATCGATACCAGTGCTCTCTACCATACAAGAGCGACTTGAAGCTTCAACTGCCAATTAGCAAAGTACCCTCACCGCAGCAACATCTTGCCCTCTAGGATCACTTCCATGGCCAGCAGCTCTCACTAAATTAGTAACCTCCCCTCCACAACTGAAAGAACTTGGTTGCACCCCACACAATCTTACTACTCGATTCCGGCTGAGAGTCAACTACAGGAGAAATGCCCTTCACGTCTCTAAGAAAATACAACGTTCCCTCACGCTTCCCTTTTGCAATCATCCTTGAACCTGCAGCTATACACCCCTCCCCAATACCAACTGTAGTAGACAACCCCTCTTTGTCTAGCCTTCCAATCGAAATAAGATTTTCCTTCAAGTCTAGAACATGCATTGTCTCCCGCAAGACAACACACTGATCATCATTGGCTTTCACGCGAACAGTACCAACCCTACGTACAGGACACCGATGACCATTCCCCACGATCACATCTCCAAAAGAACCCTCCTTGTAGTCATCAAACACCTCTCTCCTCGGAGTGCAATGAAAAAAAGCTCCCGAATCAATACACCAATCTTGAGTGCCCAACTCCTCTCGAGCTGAGGAGCATAGATCCTCAACAAGCCCCACTTGAGCTTCCTTTGGGGTATCTCTCTTCGGTTTCTCCTGCTTCTTCTTCATATAAGCCTTGCACCTGTGCATCATGTAATCCTTCTTGTGACAATACCAGCACTTAGGCCTATGTCCCCCATCTCTGTCATCAGACCCACTCTCAGATGAACTAATCTGATCCTTTCTTCTTCGACTGCTTTTAGATCTCCCACATCTCTTCTAAATGTACATTGCAGAATCTCTAGAAAATGATGATGGATATCCCCCATTTCTCACCCTTCTCACCTCCTCGTTCAGAATACTACTCACCACTTCCTATAGAGTCGTCAAATCTGTCCTAGTGCCTGTAATAGTCTGTTCCACCATACCATTACTATCGGGTAAAGTAGATAGAAGTAACAATGACTGCTCCCTCTCTGAAAACTTCAAACCTGCAGCTTCCATTTGGCTGTAAAGCATTTAGTAATTGTTCACATGCTCTGCTATTGAACCCCCTTCCTTCAACTTCATATTAACCAGTTTCTTCAGATGAAGAATTTGATTAGATGCCGAAGGTTTCTCATACATATCTATGAGAATCTCCATAGCCTCCTTTGTGGTCTTTGCCTTTGAGATATGAAATAATGCCTTCCTACTTAGCCCTAACTGAATCTGCCCCAGCGCCTTCTGATCCAAACGATTCCAATCTACCAAGACCTTCGCTTCCTTGTCTGCACCTACCGGCTTCTCATCAAACAACGAACCATCATGATAACTCTAATGAAGTTACAGTCATCTAAATCTTCCACATCGCGAAGTCACTTCCATCGAATCTCTCGATCTTCGACTTGCTATCGGCCATCTCGAACCCAACTTGGCTCTGATACCACTTGTTGAAGAATCTACCACAACTCGTAGTGCTAATAAAGAAAACACACCACAAGCAATAGAAACTCCCAAGACTTAGATGAACCAAGAACAAGCCACCATAATATATGTTAGATCTCACTAGAACACAATCAATATGCAGAGATAACCAATACTTCTTATTCCCCAAAAAATAAAAAGATTACACAAGAGATTACAACTCTCAATCTCTCTCTCTCTTACCTTTGAAACACTTGGCACAATCCCCTCTTGAAATTGAACAATGATAACGGCTCACCAAGTCTCTCTCTTTGGATCTTTTCAGATATCTAAACCCTAGAGTCTACAGCCATATATATAATCCCCAAGTAAACCCTAAAAGATAATCACAAATCATGCAAATTGGGCCTTAAACTCGTAAGCCCAAAAATGCACAGTGCCGAAGTCGGTCTACCGCACCCACAAGTTCGGTCGACCGCAACGTGCAAGTCCAGACCCGAGACCTAACCGGTCGACTACAGGGTCGATCGTCCCCTCCTTTGTCGGACCCTGTACACTCGAAGAACTCTCAGCAACTAGGGTTGGTCGACCACACCCCCAGGTCGGTCAACTGCAACTCTCTAGACTACACTTCTTCTACTTGCTGTTGTCTTCTCTAGATGTCTTTGTCTCCTCCTATTCTTCTCCAACTTCAAGTACTCAGTGCCTACATTTATTTGAGGCCAAAACCCTAACATGTAGATACCAAATGTTTGATTTCTATTTTAATGATGGGCCAAAGTAGATATAAGAAATGTTTAAAGGTCATGACTCTTCATGAAAGAGTTATGAACTCAAAAGTCATAGCTCTTAATGAAAGAGTTATAAACTCAAAAGTCATGACTTTTAATGAACTGTTATGAAATCAAATGTCATAGGTTATAAACTCAAAAGGCATAGGTTATGAACTCAAGAGTCATGACTCTTTATGAAAGGGCATGTACTTACCATAAATATAAGAGGTTATAATCCCCAATTGTAGAGAAAAATATACAATTCTCTTCATCCCATTAGAAGATGAACTAAGACAAAATTAAGGAAAATCTACAATTGGAATATCACTAATCCATCAAGAGCATCATCCTTTCCATCAAAGTCTCATAGATTCTTCAGGTATGCTTCCACATTTATTAATCATCTTGAATGACATGGGATTATAGATAAAATTTGATTTTATGTTTGTGCTTGATAAAAAAACATGTTTCTTGGTTGATCTTGTTTTTTGTCTACATGATATTTGAGGATTAGAAATATGTTAATGGACACAAATATTTTCAATTTACAAGTGGTATCAGAGCAACCCATGTTTCACTCATGAATGATTTACCATTTTTTTTTAATGTTTAGAGTTTCGACAGTGGAGTTTTCAATTTTTGTTTTCTTGATATTCCATTATGATTTTTTTATTTTTTTTATTTTTTTATTTTTTTTATTTTTTTATTTGTGCTCATTGTTTTGTGATGTACATTCACTTATGCGTTCAATTTTTTTTTGGACTTGAATTTTGGTTTAGTTTTGGAATTTTAAAAAAAACAACCAATTTTCTTCATTTCTCAAGTTATCATTTTAGGATTAAAGTTTTCAATCAAAATTCAAATAATTGGTCACAATTTTTAGATTATATAATTGTTTAACATTTTAAGTAAACTAATTAAACAAAGAATTCACCAAAGTGACCCCTCTTGTGTAGATTGTTCATGAAAAACATGTTTCTTTGCTGATCTTGTTTTTGTCTACATGATGTTTGAGGATTAGAAATATGTTAATGGGCACAAATAATTTCAGATTACAAGTGGTTTCAAAGCAACCCATGTTTCACTCACGAATGATTTAACGATTTTTTTTAAAGGTTTAGAGTTTCGATAGTGGAGTTTTCAATTTTCATTTTCTTGATCGTCCATTGTGTTTTTTTTCTTTTTTTGGAACTGTGCTCACTGTTTTGTGATGTACATTCACTTATGCGTTCAAATTTTTTTTTTTGGACTTGAATTAATTTTGGACTTGAATTTGGGTTTAGTTTTGGAATTTAAAAAAAAACAACCAATTTTCTTCATCTCTCAAGTTATCATTTTAAAATTAAAGTTTTCAATCAAAATTCAAATAATTGGTCACAATTTTTAGATTATATAATTGTTTAACATTTTAAGTAAACTAATTAAACCAAGAAGTCACCAAAGTGACCCCTCTTGTTCATGAGAAATGTTGAATATTAGTGTGTATGTGTATCCATGCGAGTATTGATCAGCCCAAAGGAAGATTAATATTTGACCAGATTGCATACACACCTGTGATGATAAACATATGATAATTATAAGGTTGTACATGTTAATGATAAATCAATCCAAAGAAGGGTTTATTATTTGATATGCATTATTGTCAATGTTTGATCACTATAACAAGAGTACCACTAGCAATTAATATTATTATCCAAAGACTTGATATTAATGTTGCACTAGGTATCTTGAGATGGGTTATGCCATTATTTGAATTTGTTGACGATTAAATTTTGATTATGATGTGAGTATATTTATGTTGTTTATTTTATTATTTTTCAGCGACTATTGCTACTGTATGTGCCAACCTGAATTCGGTTAAAGTCCTTAATAGTACAAACTTTAAAAACTAGAAAGAGAATATTTTAATTGTTCTTGACTACATGGATCTTGACTTTGCACTAAGGATGGAGCAACCCCCTACTCCTACAGACTCCAGTACCTCTGAAGAGAGGAAAAATCATGAGAAGTGGGACCGCTCCAATCGCATGAGTCTAATGATCATTAAGCGTGACATTCCAGAGGCATTTAGGGGTGCTATATTGGAAGGGATAACAAGAGCTAAAGATTTTCTTGCCGAAATTGAGAAACGCTTTGCCAAAAGCGATAAGACAGAAACATGCACACTTCTTCAATGCTTGATTTCTATCAAGTATAAAGGCAAAGGAAACATTATGGAGTACATTATGAAAATGTCTAATATTGCTTCCAAGCTTAAGGACCTAAAGCTCGAGTTGTCAGAAGATTTACTCGTGCATTTGGTTTTGATATCTCTTTTTGCACAATTCAGTCAATTTAAGATCAGTTACAACTGTTAGAAGGAAAAATGGTCTCTTAATGAGCTCATTTCATACTGTGTGCAAGAGGAAGAGAGGATGAAGCAAGAAAGGATAGAAAGTACTCACTTGGCAATCACCTCTAAGAACAAGGGCAAAAAAAGAAAAAATGAGACTACTAAGAATGAAGTTGCTAAGGGTCCAACAGAAAAGAAGCAAAATAAGAGTAGCATGACTAGACATGTCAAGAAGGAATGTACCAAGTACCATGCCTGGCATACAAAGAAAGGTATGTTCCTTACTTTGGTCTGTTCTGAGGTAAATTTAGCTTTAGTACCTATAAACACTTGGTGGTTAGATTCTGGTGCTACTACTAACATCAGTGTTTCAATGCAGGGTTGCTTGAGCTACCGAAAGCTAAATGACGGTGAAAGACACATCTTCTTGGGCAATGGAAAATCGGTAGAAGTGGAAGCAATTGAGCACTTTAGGATGTTGTTAGGGACTGGTTTTTATTTGGATTTGAAAGACACTTTTGTTGTTCCATCTTTTAGACGGAATTTGATTTCTGTTTCTATGTTGGATAAATTTGGATATTGTTGTTCATTTGGAAACAATCAGTTTAGTTTGTCGTTAAATTCAAATGTTGTTGGAACTGGTTATTTGAGTGCCTATGACAACCATTATTTGCTCGAAAGAATTGCATCATATAAAGAAACCTTGCATATGGAATCATGTGGTACTAAACGTAAATTAATTAAGAAAAATCGACGTCATTATGGCATAAGCACTTAGGTCATATCTCAAAAAGTAGAGTTGAGCGTCTTGTGTCTGATGGCATTTTAGAGTCCCTTGACTTCACAGACTTTGATGTATGTGTAGATTGCATCAAGGGAAAACAGTCCAAACCTAAGAGATTAGGTGCCAATAGATCGTCAGGGGTCTTAGAATTGATTCATACAGATATTTGTGGGTCATTCCCTATGGCATCTTGGAATGGTCAATAATATCTTATATCATTCATAGACGATTACTCATATTATGGGTACCTATATCTCATTCATAAAAAATCATAGTCTCTAGACATGTTCAAAGCTTATAAAGCTGAAGTTGAGAATCAAGTCAACAAAAGGATTAAGAACATCATATCTGATCATGGTGGTGAGTACTACGGTAGATATGATGGTTCAGGTGAACAACGTCCAGGATCATTTGCTAAATTCCTACAGGATTGCGATATTGTCCCACAATACACCATGCCAGGATTACCTAACATGAATGGTGTTACTGAAAGATGAAAGAGGAATCTTAAGGATGTGGTAAGGAGTATGATTGCTCATTCTACCTTACCTGAGTCCCTCGGGGGAGAAGCATTAAATGTAACGCCCCGAATCCCAAATACACTGAATTCGAGATGTTCTACAGGATCTTTTCACTTTCTTAGTACACTTTTACAGGGAAATTAAAACTTTTCATCATACATCAGAGATTACATCATAATTACATCTTTCTTTTGCACAGCGGAAGTAAAATACAACAATTAAATACAAGTACAACAGCTTGATAAAATCTTTAAGCATCCAAATCCTCTTTAATCTTTAGCATGACATTTACCTGCATGTTAGACTGTGGGTACGTCAGTTTATTCAACCGACGATCATTATACACGGCCGTCCTCGCTTTGCCGGAAATAGTATAACTTAACATTTCATATTTAGCAAACACAAACTTGTCACATTCCAACAAAAGGGACTACCCTAGTGATGTCGTGTTGTGATTGTGCACCTAGTCCTTAATGCAGTTAATTATGTTACATGACACTAATGCACACTTATTCGGATTCTATGCATCCCATACTACATAGGTCCGAGGGCAAGCCCTTATTCGTTCTTCATCTTGATAGGGTTCAATCCCCCGTTATGTCTTAACTACTACTGTAACTACGGTAGTGTCTTAGATGTCCTATGATCTATGAGCCCATGTCCAGGCAGCGAGGGGAATCCCACGCACTGTCACGACGCATCGAGCAGGCAACCTATGGACAATTCAGCCTCCGCCATGGAACAATGGCACCACCCATAGCCACTCGAACATCCCACGAGCATCGCCACTGGGACGATAATTCCGGAGTAGCGCCCACGCACTGTCTTGACGCATCAAGCAGGCAACCTGTGAATCGCTCTCACACCGCTATCCGTTGGCCCTCATACTCATGTTTTTCTTCTACTTTCATCACATCTCCACTATGTACTAGTCCTTAGTTTTATTTAAAAATCATGAACAAAATAATCACTAGAGTTAGCCTCTCCATCAACCGGACTTATTCATTTATTTCAACATGACCAACCTTGGTCTAATTTCAATTCAATTCTTGTTTCTCAATGCCGGGGAGACTTAGCTACTCTATTTCAAATTTCATTTCACAATCCTTAAGTCATAACCACTTCCATGTCACAATTTCATATTCTTTCTTATTCATGATTACTCTTTGTTCACAAGTCCATAGTGAATACTTATAACTCATAAAAATTCATATTCATGGCCAACAATTTCATCAACTTGATTTCTAAATTCCATAATCATACAATGGACTCATGCACTTTATAATTAAACACTCATACTTCACATTTTACACAATATCCTCAAGTGAAAAATTAATAACATCATGTCACACCACAAAATTCTTTGTGTCAATTACTTCTTAATAAACCCATTTCATTATATCTTTATAAACTGAAAATTTCCATAAGCATGTGTCTTAGGACCATAGCTTTAATTATACTATTTGTTCACAAACTACATTATATTTTCTTCAAATAATACCCAACTCAATCCCATAAAATTCCTTGTATTTTTTATGAAAATTACCATATTTTTCTCTCATTTTTTGGACATCACAAACTCACAAAAAAATGTTTTTTATAAAGTGCTAGGGGAAGGATTCGAACCCAGCACGATAGAGAAGAAGGCCAGAGCACCCGCCAATAGGCCAATCGTGTGCTAGCGATTAGAAGAGGGTGAAATAGGTATATGTGCTTTCGGTTCGCAGTCATGTATACTTATATACACAGTTAAGAAAAAAAGATGGTGAGGCCGGGTTTCGAACCGCACCGCTCAGGGAAACCGAGCGCAGTCACAGACCGCCTGAGCCACTGGCTCAGGTTGTCACAGTACTGGGTTAAAGACTATTAGTTTCATATTCGCACTGTTTTAGAAAACAACTCGATGTTCAAATCTATTTGGTTCCTATTGCCTTTATACAAACTACAGAAAAATTCCAGATTTAATCACCTTTATTTAATCTTCATACAGCAAGTATAAAAATAAATTTTTGTACTAAGACATAATTTTCTCCACCCAAATTAATAATTTGTTCCTTAAAACTATCATATCTTTTATTTTCGACATTGAAAAAGAAATCAATTGATCTTCTAATCTCTCTTATTCCCAAATTTTCCATGATAATTTACTGTTTATTAATCTATATTCACACCACATACAACTTGGATTTTCCCATACTCATATTAGCACAAGAATTCATGTAACACATGAATAGGTGAAACTCAACAATTACTAATTTTTTGGGTATTTCTATTTTGATGACAACAAGCAATTCATTGGTTCATTTATACCACTCCTACACACGAATTTAACATACTCATAACTCAAGCTTTCAATATACTTTTCTATTCAAATTTCATAGTGTCAATATCTTAATCAATTGTCATGTTCCAACCATACAATTTACAAGCAATTAATGAAGATCATACTAACCATATTGCATCATTATTCAATTAAACTAACAATCATAAAAAGTGCTACATATAGTTTAATTACATGCTAGAATTTCACATACACAATTAATCACATCATTCCAAACCATTCACATGCTAACTATTTAATTAGAATGGACTCTTATTAGTATTTTCCATGTATGGTGTTGACAATATAACTAGCATGAATCCTATATTAGAAATATGAAATATTTTACCCACCTTAATGGAGAGAACACAAAAAGCAACGAGTCCTAGTAGATAAGGACACCTCCTCCTAGCCAAAAGAGTGCACCACTCCAAGCTTCCAAGCCTAGCCGAATGCTTCCCCAAGCCGAATGCTTCCCCAAGCCCTTGACCGAATGCTCCAAGCAACCAAAAGAACCACACACTCTCTTATCTTTTATAACTCTCACAATTATATTACTATAGCTTTAGAAATTATACTTTGCATATGAAAAATTAGCCATGAGAAGGGGGGTATTTATACTAAAAAATGAGGGGAATGGAGGGCTAAGATCATCTTGGTGGTTGCAAAATGAAAGGCTTAGATCAAAGTAGGAGTTAGGAAAACTACCCACCTCCTTGAAACTACCCCCCATGTTCTCCACACCAAAAATTCAATTTCCCTCCAAAAAGAATGCTACCGGCCTCACAAAAGAAGTGTGCAATGCACGTGTACGTGTAGTGCACGTGCATGCAACTAGGCCAAATTTGTACATTCAAAAATTGTATAAAAATACATTTGTTAAAAAAAAATCTTCTACATGACAAGTTTAATTAAAAATAACTTAATTCATGGGCTTTCTTTTTGGGCCAAAATAATTTTATAAAATAAAATAAAATAAAATACTTATGGGCTTTTAAAGAAAATGCTTTTTAATTAAATCAAAGAAGGCTTTTAAAGAAAGGCTTTTGTACTAAAATAATTTGAGAAAAATATATTAAATAATTATACACATTATGATAAAATAATTCAAACAAGATATTGCACGTGCACAACACGTGCAAAATGAATAATTTTTCATTAATCGAAAAATCAGGGTATTACGGCACTCCCTCCTTAGAATAGTTCCGTCCCCGGAACTACAATCAAGAGCGAGAGAACAAACAAAATACAACACACTCAACAAGAAACAAAGATACAAAAATACAATCAAGCAAAAAGCTCAGGATAGTCCTTCAACATCCTCTCCTCAGATTCCCAAGTAGCCTCTTCAACCAAGTGGTTTCTCCAGACTACCTTGACCATCGGTATCGTCTTATTCCTCAAGACTTTCTCCCTACGGTCAACAATCTCAACAGGAGACTCGATGTAATTCAGGTCTAACTGCAAACCTTCCGGCACTTCAGGCAAATGATGACTCGGGTCTGGAATATAACCTCTCAGCATAGACACATGAAAGACATTGTGCACCTGAGACAACTCTTCCGGTAACTCAAGCCGGTAAGCAGTTTTCCCGATCCTTTTCAATATCTTATACGGGCCTATAAACCTCGGGGCTAACTTCCCGCCTTTGCCAAAACGAACCACACCTTTGCTGGGTGATACCTTCAGGAAGACGAAGTCACCAACCTCAAACTCAAGGTCCCTTCTCCGGTTGTTTGCATAGCTTTTCTGCCTGCTCTGAGCTTCCACCAACATTTTCCTGATCAGATCAATCTTCTCAGAAGTCAGTTGCACAAGCTCAGGACCAAACAACTGATGCTCCCCCACTTCATACCAACAAACAGGAGTCCTGCACTTCCTGCCATACAGAGCTTCGTACGGCGCCATCCCAATACTGGCCTGAAAACTGTTGTTGTAGGCAAACTCCACCAAAGGTAAATGCCTTTCCCAACTGCCTCCAAAGTCTAGTATACAACACCGCAGCATATCCTCAAGAATACGATTGACTATCTCGGTCTGCCCATCGGTCTGCGGATGGAAAGCAGTGCTGAAATCCGTCTTGGTACCCAAAGCTGCCTGAAGACTCCTCCAGAAATGCGAAGTAAACCGCGCATCTCGATCAGACACAATAGTCGAAGGAACGCCATGAAGTCGGACAATCTCACCAACATACATCTCAGCCAACTTGTCCATCGAAGCAGTGAGTTTCATCGCCAAAAAGTGAGCGGACTTGGTAAGTCGGTCGACTATAACCCAAATTGCATCATTGCCTTTAGGACTCTTAGGCAATCCCGTAATGAAATCCATACTGATGTTATCCCACTTCCATTCCGGAATAGGTAACGGCTGTAATAGACCTCCGGGTCTCTGATTTTCGGCTTTAACTTGCTGACAAACCTCACACTTCACGACAAATTCAGCCACATCCCGCTTCAAACCTGACCACCAGAAATGCTGCTTGATGTCTTTGTACATCTTAGTACTCCCAGGATGTACAGACAGAAGAGTAGCATGCGCCTCCTGAAGAATACTCTCTTTCAGGTCCGCCTGATTTGGAACGCACAGCCTGTCTCCGAACCACAGCACTCCATCCCTGGTTTGAAATCCGGGCAACCTGCCAGCACTGACCTGCTCCTTCATCTCCAGAATATCAGCATCAACCTCCTGACTTGCAATGATCCTTGCATTCAGAGTAGGCTGAAGCCTCAACTGAGCCAAAGATGCTCCCAATCCTTGTAAGACAACCTCAACACCAGCTCGGTCCAGCTCCTCAATCAGATGCCTCTGAGTTGTAATCAAACAGGCCAAACTGCTCTTGCGGCTAAGTGCATCAGCAACAACATTAGCCTTTCCGGGATGATACTTGATCTCAGGTCGCATATCCTCGAGCACTTCCAAACATCTCCGCTGTCTCAAATATATACTTCAAGCTCTTATGATCCGTGTACATATTCAACTTCTCACCGTACACGTAGTGCCTCCATTGCTTCAAAGCAAAGATAATCGCAGCCAACTCCAGATCATGAGTCGGGTAATTATTCTCATGCGGTCTTAGTTGCCTAGACCCATAAGCGATTACCCTTCCTTCTTGCATTAAGACACAACCAAGCCCCCGATGTGAAGCATCGCTATAAACATCATACTCAACACCAGCTCTAGGCAAAGCCAAAATAGGTGCAGTAGTCAGCCTATCTTTCAACTCCTGAAAACTCGCCTCACATTGCTCGGTCCACTTGAAGCTCACATTCTTCTTGGTCAGCCCTGTAAGCGGTACAGCTATCTGAGCATAACCTTGAATGAATCTCCGATAGTATCCAGTCATCCCAAGGAAACTTCTGACTTCCTTCACTGTAGTAGGCCTGACCCAATCTCTCACTGCCTCTATCTTCTGAGGGTCAGTTGCCACTCCCTCCTTAGAAAGGATGTGACCTAGGAATGCCACTTCAGATTTCCAGAAATCACACTTGGATAACTTGGCATACAACTGCTGCTCTTCCAACTTCTGCAACACCGCTGCTAGATGCTTAGTGTGCTCCTCCTCAGACTTGGAGTACACCAGAATATCGTCGATAAACACCACGACGAAAGAATCAATAAACGGCCTCAGAACTCTGTTCATCAAGTCCATGAAGATTGCAGGTGCATTCGTCACTCCGAATGGCATAACTAAGAATTCGTAATGCCCATGCCGAGTTCTAAATGCAGTCTTATGCACATCTTCAGCTTTCACTCGAACTTGGTGGTAACCTGATCGAAGATCAATTTTGGAGAATACAGCTGCTCCTTGTAGACGATCGAACAAGTCATCAATTCGAGGAATCAGATACTTATTCTGAACAGTGACCTTATTCAGCTCTCGGTAATCGATGCACATTCTCATCGATCCATCCTTCTTCTTTACCAAAAGCACTGGTGCTCCCCAAGGTGACGCACTAGGTTGAATAAAGCCTTTTCCCAACAATTCCTCAATCTGCCGTTTCACCTCATCCTGTTCCACTGGAGCCATCCTATAAGGTGCCTTAGAAATGGGTGCACTTCCCGGTTGAACAGTGATGCTGAACTCTACATCACGATGCGGGGGTAACCCAGGAAAATCTTCCAAGAACACGGTCGGATAGTCCCGAACCACAGGAATCCCTTGCACTTCCACAGGAGTCTCTTCCTTGCAGATAGTAGCCACCAGCTTAGAACATTTCCGGTTCCCTTGGAACACGACTTCAGGTCCACCTGGAGCCTTCACTGTCACCGTCTTGGCCTTACACTCGATGCTTGCACTGTACACCGACATCCAATCAATGCCAATGATAACATCGACTCCTAAGATAGTCAGCTCGATCAGATCAATGCCAAAGATTCTATCCCCAATCACGATCTCGCAATCAGCATAATACCGATCAGTGGTTAAAGTTTCCCCTGACGGAGTAGCTACTGATAAGATCTTGCCTGGGAAAGTCTTCGGTTCAACTCCCAACACTTTAGCAAACTTTGGAGACACAAAAGTATGAGAGGATCCAGTATCAAACAATACGACAGCTTTAATTCCATTAAGATAGAGTTCGCCTGTTACATAATATACATCATTACATAACAGTCTCACTAAACAAAGGGAAAGGAAATGACAAAGACTCTAAACACCAGCCCTCGTACCAGAGATGACCTGATCCGCCTCCTCAGCATCAGCTTCTGTCAAGGCAAATACTCGCCCTGATTGGTACGGCCTCTTCCCAGCCTGCTGCGTTGGTGCGCCGCTATTACTGCGCTGAAGTTTGGGACAATGAGATCGGTAGTGTCCCGCTTCCCCACAGTTAAAGCAAGTCACCGCAGAAGGTCTCGCCACACTGTTTCCAGGTCCTCCAGCTACACTAACAGTGTTCGCCCCTGTCGGTTTGAACCTCTGTGCAGATGGTTGCCCCCTGAAACTCTCCGAATGTGCAGGCCTCTTACCAGACTGCCAGTTGTTCCTCCTGTTCTGAACAACATGGAACTGCTCCATATCCGCCTCCGTCGCTGCCGCCCTCTTGACCAGCTTATCGAATCTCCTGATACCAAGGGGTATCATACGAGATCTCAAACTAGGCCTCAGACCATGCTCGAACTTGCGAGCTTTCTTGGCCTCATCCGCCACCAGTTCTGGAGCATACCTGGAGAGCTGAGTGAACTTGGTCTCATAGGCTCTCACCGACATGCTGCCTTGCTGAAGCGACAGGAACTCCATCGCCTTCTTCTCCTGGACGTCAGAGGGGAAATAATGGCTACGGAACTCCTCCAGAAATTCCTCCCAACTAGACAACAGACCTCCCATGGTCCTCTTCACGGATTGCCACCAAACCGCTGCATCCTTCTCCAGCTGCAAGGTTGCCAACTTGACCTTGCTACCCTCAGGGGTCTCCAATACCTCAAAGATTGTCTCCACTTGCCGTATCCAGTTGTCAGCCGAATCTGGGTCTGACTTTCCCTCGAACACGGGTGGTTTCATTCTCTTGAACGATTCCACCAGCTTTATCGCCTCGGGCACTGGATTTGCCGGCCCCCTAGCTTGGTGCTGAGCCACTGCATTCAACGTCTGGTAGATCCTAGCAAGTTCAGTCTCCAGATCCAAACCTTCCCCATTCCTTGCTCCTCTTCTCGACATATTCTGATGCAAAAGATCCGTCAAATTCGAAGTATAAAACAAGAATTTAAACCAACTTCCATTTCATTGAATTCCAAAAGTTTATACATTCGAATTTAAAAACATTTTTTGACATCAGAACGGAAAGAAACAGAAGCTACAACACTCTAACTCCTACGGGTCCTCTTCGCTGCTCGAAGTTCTTCCCGCAGTTCATCAACCTCATCCTTCAGCACATCAGTTAGGTTCTTTTTCTTCTCAAGTTCCCAAATCCGATGGCTAAGAACAGAATAGTCAGCCTTCCGCTTCTCCAGCTGAGCCTCCAACAATCCAACTCTCTCCTTCAGGGTTTCCACTTGCCTCTGAAGAGAAGTCACAAGACCACTTGGAACTGGTACTTCCTCTTCGTCGGAAGAAGAATCATCAGATGAATCCGGAGGTGGGGTGATCTCTCGGGATTCAGGGTACTCCTCATCATCAAAATCAGCTTGTCCAGGGTAGTACTCGTCCTCGGAATCTGCCTGTCCAGGATGGTACTCTTCCTCAATGATGTGCCAGTCGTCGCCTCCAGCAGGGTCGAAGTGATCAGCCATCTTAGAGATAGAGAGGAGAAGGCATAAATCTTAGAGCAACACAAATGTAAGTCACTTACATTTAAATCTCTAGATTCAAACACACACTCTAATGTCCACTTCTAGGGTGTCGTTCCCTATAAATTTGTACAAGTGTGAAAGTGTAGAAAGCGTGGCTCTGATACCACTCTGTAACGCCCCGAATCCCAAATACACTGAATTCGAGATGTTCTACAGGATCTTTTCACTTTCTTAGTACACTTTTACAGGGAAATTAAAACTTTTCATCATACATCAGAGATTACATCATAATTACATCTTTCTTTTGCACAGCGGAAGTAAAATACAACAATTAAATACAAGTACAACAGCTTGATAAAATCTTTAAGCATCCAAATCCTCTTTAATCTTTAGCATGACATTTACCTGCATGTTAGACTGTGGGTACGTCAGTTTATTCAACCGACGATCATTATACACGGCCGTCCTCGCTTTGCCGGAAATAGTATAACTTAACATTTCATATTTAGCAAACACAAACTTGTCACATTCCAACAAAAGGGACTACCCTAGTGATGTCGTGTTGTGATTGTGCACCTAGTCCTTAATGCAGTTAATTATGTTACATGACACTAATGCACACTTGTTCGGATTCTATGCATCCCATACTACATAGGTCCGAGGGCAAGCCCTTATTCGTTCTTCATCTTGATAGGGTTCAATCCCCCGTTATGTCTTAACTACTACTGTAACTACGGTAGTGTCTTAGATGTCCTATGATCTATGAGCCCATGTCCAGGCAGCCTGGAGGGGAATCCCACGCACTGTCACGACGCATCGAGCAGGCAACCTATGGACAATTCAGCCTCCGCCATGGAACAATGGCACCACCCATAGCCACTCGAACATCCCACGAGCGTCGCCACCGGGACGATAATTCCGGAGTAGCGCCCACGCACTGTCTTGACGTATCAAGCAGGCAACCTGTGAATCGCTCTCACACCGCTATCCGTTGGCCCTCATACTCATGTTTTTCTTCTACTTTCATCACATCTCCACTATGTACTAGTCCTTAGTTTTATTTAAAAATCATGAACAAAATAATCACTAGAGTTAGCCTCTCCATCAACCGGACTTATTCATTTATTTCAACATGACCAACCTTGGTCTAATTTCAATTCAATTCTTGTTTCTCAATGCCGGGGAGACTTAGCTACTCTATTTCAAATTTCATTTTACAATCCTTAAGTCATAACCACTTCCATGTCACAATTTCATATTCTTTCTTATTCATGATTACTCTTTGTTCACAAGTCCATAGTGAATACTTATAACTCATAAAAATTCATATTCATGGCCAACAATTTCATCAACATGATTTCTAAATTCCATAATCATACAATGGACTCATGCACTTTATAATTAAACACTCATACTTCACATTTTACACAATATCCTCAAGTGAAAAATTAATAACATCATGTCACACCACAAAATTCTTTGTGTCAATTACTTCTTAATAAACCCATTTCATTATATCTTTATAAACTGAAAATTTCCATAAGCATGTGTCTTAGGACCATAGCTTTAATTATACTATTTGTTCACAAACTACATTATATTTTCTTCAAATAATACCCAACTCAATCCCATAAAATTCCTTGTATTTTTTATGAAAATTACCATATTTTTCTCATTTTTTGGACATCACAAACTCACAAAAAAATGTTTTTTATAAAGTGCTAGGGGAAGGATTCGAACCCAGCATGGTAGAGAAGAAGGCCAGAGCACCCGCCAATAGGCCAATCGTGTGCTAGCGATTAGAAGAGGGTGAAATAGGTATATGTGCTTTCGGTTCGCAGTCATGTATACTTATATACACAGTTAAGAAAAAAAGATGGTGAGGCCGGGTTTCGAACCGCACCGCTCAGGGAAACCGAGCGCAGTCACAGACCGCCTGAGCCACTGGCTCAGGTTGTCACAGTACTGGGTTAAAGACTATTAGTTTCATATTCGCACTGTTTTAGAAAACAACTCGATGTTCAAATCTATTTGGTTCCTATTGCCTTTATACAAACTACAGAAAAATTCCAGATTTAATCACCTTTATTTAATCTTCATACAGCAAGTATAAAAATAAATTTTTGTACTAAGACATAATTTTCTCCACCCAAATTAATAATTTGTTCCTTAAAACTATCATATCTTTTATTTTCGACATTGAAAAAGAAATCAATTGATCTTCTAATCTCTCTTATTCCCAAATTTTCCATGATAATTTACTGTTTATTAATCTATATTCACACCACATACAACTTGGATTTTCCCATACTCATATTAGCACAAGAATTCATGTAACACATGAATAGGTGAAACTCAACAATTACTAATTTTTTGGGTATTTCTATTTTGATGACAACAAGCAATTCATTGGTTCATTTATACCACTCCTACACACGAATTTAACATACTCATAACTCAAGCTTTCAATATACTTTTCTATTCAAATTTCATAGTGTCAATATCTTAATCAATTGTCATGTTCCAACCATACAATTTACAAGCAATTAATGAAGATCATACTAACCATATTGCATCATTATTCAATTAAACTAACAATCATAAAAAGTGCTACATATAGTTTAATTACATGCTAGAATTTCACATACACAATTAATCACATCATTCCAAACCATTCACATGCTAACTTTTTAATTAGAATGGACTCTTATTAGTATTTCCATGTATGGTGTTGACAATATAACTAGCATGAATCCTATATTAGAAATATGAAATATTTTACCCACCTTAATGGAGAGAACACAAAAAGCAACGAGTCCTAGTAGATAAGGACACCTCCTCCTAGCCAAAAGAGTGCACCACTCCAAGCTTCCAAGCCTAGCCGAATGCTTCCCCAAGCCGAATGCTTCCCCAAGCCCTTGACCGAATGCTCCAAGCAACCAAAAGAACCACACACTCTCTTATCTTTTATAACTCTCACAATTATATTACTATAGCTTTAGAAATTATACTTTGCATATGAAAAATTAGCCATGAGAAGGGGGGTATTTATACTAAAAAATGAGGGGAATGGAGGGCTAAGATCATCTTGGTGGTTGCAAAATGAAAGGCTTAGATCAAAGTAGGAGTTAGGAAAACTACCCACCTCCTTGAAACTACCCCCCATGTTCTCCACACCAAAAATTCAATTTCCCTCCAAAAAGAATGCTACCGGCCTCACAAAAGAAGTGTGCAATGCACGTGTACGTGTAGTGCACGTGCATGCAACTAGGCCAAATTTGTACATTCAAAAATTGTATAAAAATACATTTGTTAAAAAAAAATCTTCTACATGACAAGTTTAATTAAAAATAACTTAATTCATGGGCTTTCTTTTTGGGCCAAAATAATTTTATAAAATAAAATAAAATAAAATACTTTTGGGCTTTTAAAGAAAAGGCTTTTTAATTAAATCAAAGAAGGCTTTTAAAGAAAGGCTTTTGTACTAAAATAATTTGAGAAAAATATATTAAATAATTATACACATTATGATAAAATAATTCAAACAAGATATTGCACGTGCACAACACGTGCAAAATGAATAATTTTTCATTAATCGAAAAATCAGGGTATTACATTAAAGACAACAGCTTACATTCTTAATAGAGTACCAACTAAAGTAGCTGCAAAAATACCTTATGAGCTTTGGACAGGTCGAAGGCCTAGTCTAAAGCACTTTCACATTTGGGGTTGTCCAGCAGAGGCAAGGCCTTACAGGCCACATGAAAAGAAATTGGACTCCAAAACAATGAGCAGCTACTTTATTGGTTATTCTGAGCGATCTAGGGGCTATAAGTTTTATGATCCCACACTTAGGAATATTTTTGAGATGGTAACTACAACATTTTTTGAGGATGTTGAGTTTGGAGGGAGAAATAAGGTTAGAAACACTGCTTTTGAGGAGGAATTGGATTCAAATCCAAACCCAATTCCTACCATTGCTTTTGGCATTGTTCGGGTTCCTACACCTATCACTGATCAAGAAGTGAATCCAGAACCTCAACAAGACAATGTTGAACAACCCCCTATTCAAAATGAGGTAATTGTTCCAGAAGAACAAACTCAACATCCTCAAGAATCAGAGATCCATTAAGGAGATCCATGAGAGAAAGGAGGAATGCTATTTCGGATGATTATATTATATTTCTCCAGGAACATGAGGAAAATGATGTTATGATGGCGAATGATCCAATCAACATCTGTCAAGCCATGCAAGATTCCAACTTGGTAAAATGGATTGTAGCAATGAATGAGGAGTATAAGTCCATGCAAGACAATAAGGTTTGGAAAATTGTCCCATTACCAGAAGGTGCGAAACCCATTGGTTGCAAATGATATTTAAGACCAAACGGGATTCCAAAGGTAATGTGGATAGTATAAGGCTCATCTTGTAGCCGAGGGCTATACTCAAAAAGAAGGGATTGACTTTAAACAGACTTTCTCTCCAGTATCATCAAAGGACTCTTTTAGGACAATCATGGCTCTTGTTGCACATTATGATTTGGAGCTTCATCAGATGGGTGTCAAGGTGGAGTTTCTCAATGGCAATGTTGGTGAAATGATCTATATAGTGCAGCCGAAAAACTTTGTGTCGGGGGACCCAAAGAAGAGGGTTTGCAAATCGACGAAATCCATCTATGGACTAAAACAGGCGTCTCGTCAGTGGTACCACAAATTTCACCAGGTAGTTCTCTCATTTGGTGTCAAGATGAATACTGTTGACAATTGTGTGTATTTCAAATTCAGTGGGAGAAAGTGTATTTTCTTGGTATTATATATAGATGACATATTGCTTGCCACTAATAATATATGCATGTTGCACGAAACCAAGAGATTTCTTTCAAGAAATTTCTAGATGAAAGATCTTGGTGATGCCTCCTTTGTATCAGATATCCAGATACACCAGGACCGATCTCAGGGTACTCTAGGATTGTCACAAAGGAGCTATATCGATTAAGTGCTCAAAAAGTTTGGCATGCAGGACTGCAAACCATGTGATACCCCAGACGCTAAGGGAAACAAATTTAGTCTCAGTCAATGCCCAAAGGGAAACCTTGAGATTCAAGAGATGCAGAAGATTCCCTATGCATCAGCTGTAGGGAGTCTAATGTATACTCAAGTTTGTACGCGTCCGAACATAGTGTACACTGTTGGAGTGTTAGGCAGATACTTAAGCAATCCAGGAATGGATCATTAGAAAGTAGCCCAAAAGGGTTATGAGAATTTGAAACGAACAAGGGATTATATGCTCACATATAGGAGGTCAAACCATTTGGAGATCATTGGGTATTCTGACTCCGATTTTGCCGGACGCCAAGATAGTAGAAGATCCACTTCGGGCTATATCTATTTTTTGGCTGGTGGTGCAGGTTTCTTGGTGCAGTGCCAAGCAAACTCTTATTATCCACCATGGCAGCAGAGTTTGTAGCATGTTATGAGGCATCTAATCATTGAATTTGGCTGAGAAACTTTGTCACTGGGCTGTGAATTGTGGAAGGAATTGAAAGACCACTTAAGTTATACTGTGACAACAAATCAGCCATCTTATACTCCAATAACAATAGGAGCTCGACCAAGTCAAAAGACATTGACATCAAGCTCATAGTTGTCAAAGAGAGGGTACAAAGTGGACAGATTTCCATAGAACACTTAGGGACAAACTCCATGATAGCTGACCCCTTACAAAGGGCCTTCCACCCAAGGTCTTTCATGAACACACTGCTCACATGGGTGTCTTAGGGTATGAGAAATCTTTGGTATAGTGGGAGTTTATCACTTTTGCACTTTATGTTCTATGTTTGATTTTGTATATATGAGCGCTTTTCTATTTAGAAACTTTTCTGATCAGAAATAATGTTTGGTATTCAGTTTATTACACTTTCTACGATATTTTCTTTAAATGATCTCACTAAAGTAAAGTTGGACCAGTTGGAAATAGGCATGTTTTGATCACATTACATGTAATTTTCATGCTGCACATCCATACTTAATCTGTGTCGTTGATTATATTGATATACGTGATCATTGATGGGTCTAGTTACGAGAAATATAACAAAAATCATCTTGGTCCTTATATTGATATGATTGATGGACCAGATTATTTGAGATGACAAATAAAGATAACAATTTTGAGCTCATAAGGTTATTTTGAATACATGATTATATAATGACATATGTCGCCCAAGTGGGAGATTGTTAGATATTTATCTAATTTTTCGGCTTACATGTATTATAAATTATGTATTGTAAATTATCTAAAGGATTATCCCATTTAAAGTGATCTTATATGAATTGCTATTGAGATTAAAGACATCGCATTTGGTATGGACTTTATAATGTGTAGATACCAAATGTCTTATTTCTATTTTTATGATCGACCAAAAAAGATATAAGAAAGGTTTAAAGGTCATGATTCTTCATGAAAGAGTTGTGAACTCAAAAGCCATGACTCTTAATGAAAAAGTTAAAAACTCAAAAGTCATGGCTCTTAATGAAAGGTTATGAACTCAAAAGTCATAGATTATGAACTAAAGAGTCGTAGGTTATGAACTCAAAAGGCATAGGTTATGAACTCAAGAGTTATACCTCTTCATGAAAGGACATGTACTTACTATAAATATAACGGGTTATGGTCCCCAATTGTAGAGAAAAATATACAATTCTTTTTATCCCATTAGAAGAGGAACTAAGGCAAAATTAAGGAAAATCTACAATTGGATTATCACTAATTCATCAAGAGCATCATCCTTTCAATCAAAGTCTCATGGATCCTTCAGGTATGCTTCTGCATTCATTAATCATCTTGAATGACATGGGATTTAGAGAAAAATTGATTTTATGTTTGTGCTTGATAAAAAACATGTTTCTTGGTTGATCTTGTTCTTGTCGACATGATATTTGAGGATTAGAAATATGTTAATATGCACAAATAATTTCAGTTTACAAACAAACAATCGGGAAATACATTACTTCTCGAAAGCATATATAATATGTTTATATACACAGATGCTCATGACCTTGGTGCGTGTTATATTTCTATTAGCTATTAATTGTTGATTTGCTACTTAATCGGTACTTATTCCAACCAAGGCACACACAACTACTAATAGCACTTTCCATGTTTCATAAAATCTTCTACTGGATTTCTCTTCCACCAATTGCAGGTCTCTGAATCTTCTGAAAACTACAGAACAAATTGTTTATGAAGTAGTGCATATATGCAAATTAATTTCAGTAGATATATTCATTAAATAAAATCTTTAGGAAAATGATGTGTGAGGGGATATATATTTCATATATATAGCATGTGAATTTAGAGTATTACACTATGAGTATCGTACTATTTTCTTATCGTAGAGTGTCATACTTTATGCAAGAAAGTATTTGCTTGTCTTTAGGAGCATAAAGCTCATGCGAATCAAGGAAACTGCATAGCATGAATTAGTAGATAATGAGACTATCTGCAAAAAGGCATTACTAATTGCTTACTATTTATAGTATTTACCTACCAGTTACCATCATGAAGATAGGAGTTGCTTTACCAATGAAAATGTAACATACAATAGAAAAGGATAGCATTAACTATATAATATCGCGATCATCTTTGTAAGTAGCCCACTCAGCTCCCTTAATGGAATCTTGTGAAGTCTCCTCCAATATGCCTGAACCACTTGCAATTACCTCTAGTGCTGATCCACTCCAATCAATAATTCTATAATATAACATTTCCTGCAAGTCTGATAACTCTCTCACTATAATAGTTGACTCGGATAGCTCGTCTTCGTTTGTGCTGAAAGTAAACGATATTAGCAAGTTGGGAAAAGCCTACTGATGATCCCCAAGTCCTTGCTAATATCGTTTACTTTCAGCACAAACGAAGACGAGCTATCCGAGTCAACTATTATAGTGAGAGAGTTATCAGACTTTGCATATATATACTTGAATTTATTCTTTGTTATTTTTCGATAAATTCCGAAGGAGTAGGCTTAACTGAGTGATGTTTGAAATAGCTTTCGTTATTGCTAATCAGAGTATATGTTTAATGTTGCTAGAAAAGAACTCACCTTGGCCAATCGTTTGATGGAATGACCACACAATTTACATTCAATTTTGCCCACTCAATTCCCCTAGCTTAACTTGAACCTTCTTAAATTTTCAAGCCTTTTAGGTTATGAAACTTCAAGTCCTGCTAGTTGCTCTTATTTCATTTGTGTTTTGACACAATGACATTGAATTTCCAGATTTAATCACCAGAACTTTGTAGCATCACAGAACAAAATTCGAAGTTTTAGCATGATTTTGTGGTGATACCTTGTACTCATGGTATGTGAGAGCCTTGCAGTGTGCTCTCGTTATAAAAATCATTTGATAATAATAATCTCTATCGGTTTATTGTTGATTTGTTTCCAATTGTCTAAAGTTTAAGTTTCGAGATTAGCAGAGAGAATGAACAATAAACTGAGTTTCTAGTTAAAGAATTAAAGCATACATATGTTTTGTACATCTTGTTGATAAGCAACTTTTCCAAAATTAATTCAGCATCTATACTGATCAAATATGATTTGTGTTTTGAGAGAATGTACCACACAAAGTTGCCAACTAGAATGCACCAGCTTAGAGTGTGTGCGTCTGTGTTCATCTTGTATGAAGAGAGGGAAATGTCGTTCCTGATCGTATATGGTAGAGAGAGTGCGGAAGCTTGCTCAGGAAGTTTAGTTTGTTTTAAATTTGGCTCGTGCTGTATATAATTTGAGTGATGTAATTTCAGGTTGTAGATACTGTTAGGGATTATGAGGATCTTGTTGAGTCTTTGACACAATCAACACAAACCACCAAGCAAGACTAGATCACATCAAATACACAAAGCACACAAGAGTTGTCCCGGTTAGGACTTTCGCCTTAATCCAGGGGAGGAAGAACCGAGATATTATTCAACTAGAGAAGATACAAGAATATTACAATTCTCACCACGACCCTCTCTCAAGCCTAATGGAACTTGATGTTGTTTACAATGGAGAAACTCTCTCACCCTTTCATATGAAGTACTCTCTTCTTCTATTTCGGCACTCAATAGAATCATCATGGATCTATGAGCCGTTACAATTGTTTATATAGATCTAGAGACAAACTCTAAGTTGATATCTTGTTACAATAGTCATTGGATGGTACATAAGAGATAACCCTACGATAAGAGCCACACGATCCAACTTGAAGAGCAAGTTGGGCTTTTCCCGAAACCCATCAGCGCCGCTGTCGGTCGACTGCACCAACAAGGCGGTCGACTATCCTCCCCTCTGGAAGACTTCTTGCATGGGACGGTTGACCGCAACTTCTGCTGTAGCTGCTACTGACTGTTTCTTGCCTCCACTCCGTTTCCAATTGCCTTTTTCTCTCCATCGTCTTATCGTCCTCTTATCCAATATCGTATATAAGACATAAACCCAACAATCTCCACCTTGGATTGCATACGCATGAATCCATATCTGTGTGATTTAAAACTCTTCTAGACTTTTCTTCTCTGCTTTGTAAACAGCATGTTTTTATGGCTTCTCCTCCTAGTTGAACAAACCTCCACCTGTTTTCTTCCAGCTGTATGCCCCCCTCAAGGGTACACCCATTTAGATGTAATCATGGAGGCGCCACCCTCCACACGAACTCCACCTACATCAAGACTTTCTCCACCTTCCAACGGTATTCGAACGTTGCAGTCTTGCATCGGTAATTCTAGTGACGGCTTACTAGATAATGCTTTAGGAACAATGGGCTTCCATACACTCGGCCGAGTTTTTCTGCTCCCACAAAGCTTGTAGAGGTTGTGCTGACCCTGCCCAATCCCCCTCTTACCCTTCATTACCTTACGACGACTATCCCAAACTGTCAAAACTCCACCTCGAGCTGTGTACATGCAGCCACAAGTATCAAGAGTACCCAAGGATATAAGATTCTTCTATATCGAAGGAATATGCATGACCTCTTCTAGTGTGAACCCTTTACCATCTGGCATCTCCAATTCAACTGTTCCCTCACCCACTACTTCACAATTCTCACCACTCCCTGTTCTCACACTACGGCTTGTTGATGACTTGTAAGTATAAAACATCTCCCTTTCGGAGCAAATATGAGAAGAACTTTCCGAATCAAGATACCAACTTGAATCCACATCTGAAGAACTTGAAACAAGAAGACAACAATCAACATTATTACTTGACTCAGTTGCGCTGACTATGTGGGCTTGTTCCCCTTCTTTAGTAGCACTCTTCTGACTCAACCACTTGTGACAGTCTCTCTTGTAATGCTCAACTCCTATACAGTAATGGCAACGAATCTTACCCTTTTGTGTCGCATCCTTTCCAATTGAAGTATCACCATTCACCGCAAAATACCCTAAAGAAATAGACCCTCCTTTATGAGTCTCCTTTCTTAGTTCATCTTCCTTCAGACCCTGAATTACCCCAGCTACAGTAAGTGTCTCCTTGGCCAATTTCCCATGTAGCATGGTAGTTAGCAAGTGATCATAAGATTTTGGCAGTGAATAAATCAATTTGAATGCTTTATCCTCTTCTCTAAGATCATTCGCGTTAATCGCCTTCAGTTTAGATATTACTTTATTGAACTCCACAATATGATCTTGAAAATGGGCATTCCTTCATTCAGAACCTAAATAGCTTCCTCTTCCAACACATCTGATCTAGCAATGACGATCCCAAGTAGTCAGTTTTGAGTCTCGCCCATAGACATGCCGCACTTTTCTCCTCAAGGATATTACACTTGACTTCGTCCGCCAATTGCAACTGGATTAAATTCATGGCCTTCAAACAAATCTCATCCCACTTCTCCTGCTGCTTGTCAGTTGGTTTCTTCTCTTCTAGGGCAAGGTGCAAGTCCTTATGAACCAAAACATCATACATGTCCACCTTCCATAGATTGAAGTTGATCTTACCGTCAAACCACTTGATCTTCGTCTTTTGATCTGCCATCTCCAAGGAACTCGAACAAACCCACGAATCCTGATTGCTCTGATACCACTCGTTAGGGATTATGAGGATCTTGTTGAGTCTTTGACACAATCAACACAAACCACCAAGTAAGACTAGATCACACCAAACACACAAAGCACACAAGAGTTGTCCCAGTTGGGGCTTTTGCCTTAATCCGGGGGAGGAAGAACCGAGATATTATTCAACTAGAGAAGATACAAGAATATTACAGTTCTCACTACGACCCACTCTCAAGCCTAGTGAAATTTGATGCTGCTTACAATGGAGAAACTTTCTTACCCTCTCAGATGAAGTACTCTCTTCTTTTATTCGGCACTCAATAGAATCATCATGGATCTATGAGCCATTACAATTGTTTATATAGATCTAGAGACAAACCCTAAGTTGATATCTTGTTCCAATAGCCATTGAATGGTACATAAGAGATAACCCTACGATAGGAGACACACGATCAAACTTGAAGAGCAAGTTGGGCTTTTCCCAAATCACCTAGACTCAAGTCCGAAATCCATCAGCGCCGCTGTCGGTCGACCACCAACAAGGCGGTCGATTGTCCTCCCCTCTGGAAGACTTCTTGCATGGGACGGTCGACCGCTCATTAGGGATGGTCGATCGCAAATTCTGCTTTAGTTGTTGCTGACTGATTCTTGCCTCCGCTCCGTTTCCAATCGCCTTTGTCTCTCCATCGTCTTATCGTCTTCTTATCCAATATCATATGCAATCCATTGTCTTATCGTCTTCTTATCCAATATCATATGCAAGACATAAACCCAATAGAACTACAAATATAGATAACATAATATTGTTTAATTTTATCCAGATAATACTGCCAAAGATATTATGTGTGTTTTCTTTACTAGCCAAAACTAGAATGAACCAGATGATTTGCATTTTCAAGAGAAAGTAAGAAGGTATCTGTCAGAATAGATGCACATATTATATTTAATTGGTATCTAACAAAAGAACATCTTACATCACATACATTATTACAACATAAACACTACGGCCATATAGTCAATAACTACGGCCATATAGTCAATAACTAATTACCTTTTGTATATTTCCTTTTTTTTGTCTGAAGATAAGTAACAACATTTGACAACAAAATAATCAGCAGTGATATATAATTTTATCTGGTTCAAATTCATTTTCACCAATAATGAAAATTTGGTAAACATGATAGCACATAAGGATAACTATCTAATTAATCACCTGTTCAAGAAAAAAAGAGAGGATAGAATTTGTTGGATATTATGTTAGAAGAGAGATATTAGTTTAGTCTCAGTTTGAATAATGTATCAGTTTAGTTTTCCCTTCTCTCCTATATATAGGAGACATATTATATCCATCAATAAGAATCCAATAATATAATAAACTATTCTTCGAATCCTACTGAGAGGTCCACTAGAGATCAGAAATTTTGGAAGAAAAATCAAGATGTTTCTTTTGTCCCTTCCACGTGATCAGAAAATCAAGAAATGGTTGATATATTCAAGATAAATACGTATTTACAAAATACCGTCTCAATTTATCCTATTTCATCAGATCTGGGATGTGATATGGTTCCGAAGGATGAACCAGATAGTGATAGTTCCAATACGATTTCATTCTTGAACAAAAATACAATTTTGGATTTATTTCATCTATTCCATGATTGGAACAAAGGGGGATATACGTTACACCATGATTTTGAATAAGAAGAGAGATTTCAAGAAATGGCAGGTCTATTCACTCTATCAATAACCGAGCCGGATCTGGTGTATTATAGGGGATTTGCCCTTTCCATTGATTACTAAGGGAATGATTTGGAATATCCAAAACTAAATACAGCAATATTTACTAGCAACAACATCATGGAGGCAGTCAATCAATATAAACTGATCCGAAATCTGATTCATATCCAATATAGCACCTATGGGTACATAAGAAATGTATCAAATTGATTATTTTTAAAGAATAGATCTGATCGCAACTTCGAATATGGAATTCAAAGGGATCAAATAGGAAATGATACTCTGAATCATATAACTATAATGAAATATACGATCAACTAATATTTACCGAATTGGAAAAAGAGTGGTTCAAATCTCTCAGTCTGTTAGGATGCCTCAGCTGCATACATCACTGTACTTCCACTTGACACCTATCGTAATGATAAACGGCTCGTCTCGCCGTGACCTTATCTTGGATTCTCAATACTTCTGTCGCTCGATCTCCGCATGTAAGGGCAGAGAACCCGTCGCTGTCTCGGCTATGCTACCAGAGGCTCTGGGGAAGTCGGAATAGGAGAGCACTCATCTTAGGGTGGGCTTACTACTTAGATGCTTTCAGCAGTTATTCGCTCCGCACTTGGCTACCCAGTGTTTGATGGAACTGAGATGATTCCCAGGACTATGGATTGGTGTGCGTATCGATCGTTAAATATAAACAGATTAAAAATGTGATCTAACCCTATATAGCGGAATCTAGGGTTCACAAATTATACCTGCGGTGAGAAGAAGACGACAGCGACCCCAAGATCTTCTGCACGTATTCCTTCCTCGGGTTGGACGTCGTGTGGGCGACGATCTCCCAACCTTTCTTCTCCTTGGCTGACCTCTCTTTCTCTCCTTACGTGAATCACGAGTTTTGAGAAAAAAAAATCTTATATTTCAGATTGTGAATGACGGCCAGAGAATAGAGAATATATATAAGGCTACGGCAGGGACCATGAGGAGAAATTAGGGTTAGGTCTCCTAACGAATCTGGGTATCCCGTGTTCAGCCCGAACACACAACCCAGGCCCATTAACAATAGCTCGGTCCACTAAGGAGCTATTGTTGCACTACCTTCCTAATCCCAAATTATATTTATGGGCTCCTTTTATTATATGCTCGTTCAACTCCCCATGTTAAGATATCGAATGTCCGTCGATCAAATTAAGTTACTGACAACTATATTGATCAACATCTTTTATCCTTAAGTAGTACCACTCAACTTTATTTGTCATGTCGGATGTAATCCACCTGCAGGGTTTACATGACAATCCTTATGAGCTCCTTAAGGGGACATCATCAACCCGACGTATCGGGACATGGATTCCTTTTACAATCAACAGCCCATCATACATACAATGCTATTACCCAATTCATAGAGGTTGTTGATCCATAATGAATCTCACTCTTTTATGAGTCAAAGTAATGCACACTGCATATACATGTCTGTTATTATATCTGGATTAAGAGCATAAGTATCCATAATAACAGAGGTGTTTGTTCTCTTTTGTAGTCAGTACAAAGAGAACAACCTCAAGTGGTCCTGTTCAATACACACAAAGTGTACTAGTGTAAACCTATAGTCAAGACAAACTAATACCAGATTACACTACAACCTTTCCAATGGATTGTCCAAGTCCGTCTAGGTTGTGAACTATTTATATATTCCATAGGGAACTGATAATATAATCTTCTGTGTGTCACCTCACACCATATTATCAACCTTATAGAATATCAGACACTTGCATTAATATTATAATAAACACAATATGCAAACATATGCCCATATGATTCTCATTCAAAAAAATAAGGAAATAAAGTTAATACAAAAGTGATGCTTTCAGTATATAACCCTAACAGTGTTTATCGTGGGCACGATAACTGGTACACCAGAGGTGCGTCCTTCCCGATCCTAGTCTCATATTGAATAATGTATCACTTTAGTTTTTCCTTCTCTCCTATATATATGAGACATATTATACTCAATCAATACGAATCCAATAATATAATAAGCTATTCTTTCCTATCCCTAAATTTAATATGGTATCAGAGCCTATTCTCCTATAAGGCCTGTACTATTTTTCTGCTCGCCGTCGAGGTGGAGTAGGTGGAGTGGTTGCCTCCTTCATCGGAATCATTCCACCTCTCGTCAACATCCCTCTCTCGATCAAATCCCAAAATTCTCCTAATCAATCATTAATCCACAACAAACCCTAATCTCTCCCCATCAACAGCCACTACCAGAGTCAACAACAGCAAGATCCAAAACCCTAGTCGACATCAACTACCTCTCCTGAAACCCTAGCCGCCAACATCAACAAAGCATCACCTCCACAAACCTCCGGCGACAACCACTTTTGGCACACCTAATCCACAACAACAGCAAGAAGTGGCAACACCCTTCCTCAACCTCCCGAACTCCAACACCTATGACAACATCCTCGTCGAAATCAGCGAAAATCAACAGGTTGTCATCAACTCTGACCCCTACGATGACATCCTCATCAAAATTAGCGAAAATCAACCAGTTGTCCTTAACTCTCGACGCTCCTGCTACAACTCTCATTGGCAACAACTGCCTCGCCGAAAACCTATCGCCCACCATTGCCAACATCCACCATCGCCAATAACACCCATCCGCAAATGTACCCGACTCCTTTTCTCCTTCAACTCATCAACACCTCGAACTCTCTACTTCGGTGGATACCTCCCAACTACTCCAACTCCACCTCCCTAGTCCCTCTCCTTATTTCTTCCCCTTCAAAAATCCCTTGCCGCCATCCCCTTCGAAATCCATAGCCACCATTCCCTCTAAACCATAATCTACCTGTACCCAATACACACCATATTTCAGATCCAACCCGAGCCAAATCCAAACCCTATTACCTTCCCAAAACCCAAACACTTAACCTCTAGACCCTAACACTTACCTGCATCCAAACCCGACCTGTTTACCAAAAAAATGAAAAGTAAAAAACTCTTTCTTGCAAGTTCTTCATCCCGATCCCGAGAGATTCCGGTACTTCATCAACAAACTCACACTAGTTGATCCATCATGAGTTTGAGAGGGGGAAATATAGACACCATCCCAATTCCGGTCTCTCTGATCCCACTTTCGTCGATGCCCACCAACTTCTGCATCCATATATCAAATACAAACTCACTGATTAATTCATCGTGAGTTTGAGGAGGGGATTTCTCGACATCAACCTAGTTCCCAACGTTATCCCAGATTCCGACGTCAACATCACCCACTACTTTCGACAGCTGCCACAACTCCCGTTCAACTCCTTTTCAACAGCAATAGCCTTTTTCAACTCCTTTTCAACAACAACAACACCAACATCTTCCTTCCACTTCTACTTCTTAGTTCGGGAGTGAGATCCCAACATACTACTTCCTTCCACTACTACTTCTCCAAATAGGGGATGGGATCCCAACATACTTCTTCTACTTCTCAGTTTGGGGGTGAGATCCCAACATGCGTTACTACCATGCGCCTCTACTACTTCTACTTCTTAGTTCGGGAGTGAGATCCCGACAT
The DNA here is from genome assembly GCA_017893485.1 of Hemerocallis citrina. NCBI lineage: Eukaryota > Viridiplantae > Streptophyta > Magnoliopsida > Asparagales > Asphodelaceae > Hemerocallis > Hemerocallis citrina. The sequence goes on from CM030359.1 coordinate 129,392,755, forward strand.
GTGCCACTACCGTGCGTGACTACTACTTCTACTTCTATTTCTTAGTTCGGGGGCGAGATCACAACATGCGTCACTACCATGCGCAACTACTAATTCTTCTACTTCTATGTTTGGGGGTAAGATCCCAGCATGCACCACTATAACTTCTTCTACTTCTCATTTTCGGAGTGAGATCCCAACATGTGCCATCTACCGTGCGCCACTACAACATACTAATTCTCAGAAAGGGGTGAGATCCCAACATCATCCAATGTGCCGCCGAGCACCGTCCCTGTGCCATCTACCGAGCACCTTCCCTGTGCCATCGAGCGTTATCACCAAGCGTCATCCGTGCACCATCCCAGATTTAAGAGTCGCCACTCCTCACCATCGTGTGTCGTCCCATGCACTGTCACTAAGTGTCGTTCCTGCACCACCGTGTGTTGTCCCTACCATATGAACATTGTAAATACTCCAAACTCATGTTATTTGAACTAACTTGAGTTTGAGAGGAGGTGTTAGATATTATGTTAGATAAGAGATATATAAGTTTAGTCTCATATCGAATAATGTATCAATTTAGTTTTCCCTTCTTTCCTATATATATGAGACATATTGTACTCAATCAATAAGAATCAAATAATATAATAAATATTCTTTCCTATCCCTAAATCTAACACAATCTTAAACTTAATCATAATCTGAATTCTGATCAGAACCAATATTGGATTCAAATGACAACCCCCCTGGAAAATACCACAATGTGACTATCACCTTATGTTAAGAAACCCTTTTATTCTAGTCCCACATAAGGCAAATTAAATGCTAACTTACCATCAGGTACCATCCGATAAAATTGGAACGGAACATAGAATATTTGCACCCCCCTGTAAAGGATGACATGGGTTTCTCCCCCCTGTAAAGGATGACATGGGTTTCTCAAGTCCTCCGACCAACTGATTAATTATTTCTTAGATTCAACCAAAATTATTTTATTAATCTTCTTATTTATAATGTCAGATTGGATTAATGATGGCCTAAACACCCTCTTTGCTTTTTAGTGGTGTTGTTGTATCAAATCCCTGAAAAGTACTTCTTCCCTCATCTTTATCTTGTCATCAATCCACGTATAATTTTTTCCTTCTCACTCACTTTGCCTAAAATTATGGATTGTTAGGATTAGGGTTTTGTTAGGAGTTTGATCATATGTGTTACTTAGCTTTTGATGTATAGTTTTGATTGAAAGGAACTAGAGATTAAGACAAGAAGTGTAACGTCCTGGATCCCCATCATCGGACATCCGTGACACAACCAGAATCTTTTCCTTCAAATGCATCTCAACATGGTAAATAGCACGGAAATTTAAAACACCTTTATTGCAATCAGAGTTATTACACGATAATTACAAATATCAATTTAACATGGGAAATTGTAACGTCGCCCTTTTTGACTCCAAATTCAATTCTTTCAATTTCCATATCACTTTAAACATAAACTAAGATAGTTATATTTCTAAGAAAATTTCGGCAGAGTTTCTCCTGAAATTTCTACCCCGAAACACAAAAAACTTACGGAATTCTGCTCTAAATTCCGTAGCTCACATCACAGGCAATAATATCACGGGCTCCCCAGGCCAAAATGAGTAGAATCACACAGGCAATATATATATATGCTCTGGGGGCCAAACTCATAATAGAATATCAACGATCAATTAAAAAGCATAAATTCCTTTGAAAATGTAGTAAGGTTTTTAGAAAATAATTTATAAAACATACCACAGGGTCCGGTACTCCACAACGAGATAGGTACGGATCAACAACATAGCATGCCACCCCACACTATACTCATCATCATCATCCACATACTTATACATCACAAATACAAATTAAATCATAAAATTCACTATTCACACAATTAAACCTTAAGCAACAAATTGTAAAATGAATCTCCATCCACAGAACTATGAATCAACACCTCACCTCTGCACTGCTGAGGACCTGTAACAGTAGGGGATCTAGGGTAGTCCAGGAACTCCCTAACCCCCCAAACACTAAGGGGTTAGCCATTTCTGGTGTAAGTATAATTTACTAAATAAGCAAATGGGTTAAACTTTATAAGTAAAACAGAACAAATCTTACGAATACCAAGATAAACCTGAACATGTAAACATCATAGATGGAAATTCACATCAATGCTCTCCGAGTCATTTCCTATATGCATATCCATACTCGCTCACAACATAGTTATCTTTAGTTTAGAAATCATTTCTAATTTGTCGCTTAAGGCCCATCACTTTACGCCTTAACTGCACCATATTTACCATTCATTTGCAATTACAGACTCACGACTTAGAATCTTTTCCAATCTCATATCACATAACATCGCATTCATTCATTTCTTACAACATATATCATCACGTCTCGCAATACATCACTTTCACACTCATTACACAGTTCAACTATCACACTCACAATTCAGCTTGAATGAAAAATAACGTGTATCCTGATTTGCTAGTGTTCGTGTATGCCATGACCTGAGTCTAATGCAACAATACAGAGTATAGAATAGATGCACTTAATCTAATGTCAGCAAGACTCTGGACACACATGCATCCCATACTACATGTGGCCCAGATCAAGCCGTTTCTCCAGTTCAGGGATTTGAACCCTCGCTATGCAATGCATTCTAATTTGGTCTACTTCCTGTTCCTGATAGTATGACATGGTTGAGGAGATAAATAATAGAAATACTTTGGGTCGCTACTCCGTTGTCACCAATAATCATTGCATCAGACCCTCCTCGAAAGCTGTGACGAACTTACAGATATACCGCAAGTATATCCAATGCGCAGAAGATCCATTATGATCCGTTCGTGTCCACCAACATAGAACATGATGGCCTAGAAGGTCCAAAACCCCCGATCCGCCAGGATATCAGCATCCCATTCTTACCATGGTACTTCAGGAATCAACAGTGCAGGATACGCGCCGCAACACGTATCCCTAATGACAGGAAGAGACAACCCCTATAGTATCACCACTTAGTGCTAACTTTCAGAACGAGTTGGATTATAGGAAATCACCCCTAACACCAATTCGGTCTTCAAGCGAAACAATAAAAGAAAACCTAATCAACCCAGTTCACTGAAACAAGTTGTTACTCAAATCACACTCGGTGTCGATCAACAATGTCGAGTCTGTCCGGTCTGTCAGACAACAATCGTCACAGGAATCACATCCACTGATTTCTAATACCTTCACAGGTCCGCAAGCAAACAATCCTGGCCCTGTGACCCTCAGCGAGTGATCCAACGGCGCCCCAAGGATGCAATACAATTCAAATGAAGGTAAGCATACACATAACCATCAATTCCTGACCATTGACAGACTCAGACATCGAGACACCAAACACAAACCGATCAGAGCTATATCTCAACTCACTCATGTCCACCATAAGTAATAAACACAGGAACTTATCTAAGTTCCACATGAAATGCTAAAACATCATTAAAAACCTGATAGCTCCTGATCACCACACTGCGGAATGCAGAGGGTTCCTCATCAATTGTCCGATGAAATAGTTCAAGAAAAAACAGTAGCTGTGACCCAAGCTACGCTCGTCGGAATGCAACACAATCAGACTTCTAGAAGGGTAGGGAGATCCACAGCAATCCCCTAGTGGGCGACTCTCAAATATTTAAGAGCTCAAGTCCCCAAGATAACTTAATCTTGAAGTCAATCTCAACAACAGGATGCCAAACTTACAACAACCACAACTTCCAATATACAGCTCAGATTTGCTTGACACCACCCACTCTGAAACTTTAAGACTCTGGTCTACAGCTCTCCAGCTAACCATTTCCTCGAATCCAATCCTCTTGATACTAGAAAACCTCATATACTCTCAATAGCATATCCTTCTTGCACTCGCTGCCCTTTCCAATATCATGAGGGTTTGCTCACTCATCAGAAATTCTCGATCCCGGATCCTATGGGAAGGTGGGAGTGTCTACTTCAACTTCCTAGTTGAACACCTCTTTCAGACTCTATCATTGAGTTCTCGAAGACACAAGTTCCATTAGTTGTACAACAGGGAGAAACTGGTTTACTTAGCCAATAATACTTTAACTAAGACTGGATCCGTTCCATCTTTGGAAAATCATAATTCTCAACCTATAAACTAGAATTACAAAACTCCAGATGGGTTAGGAGGCTATGACTCCCTACTACGACTCTCTAGTTGGTCAATCTCCCAAACTCTTAACAATAGTTCCCAAATTCTCATTTTCACCAACTAGTCAACTTATACTAGGCTGAACATAGCCACTTTGGATGTTAATAATAAATCAAACTTGAGTCCAATGCTCATGAAATTTGAGATTCTCACTCTACACATATACCATTTCATTGTGTCCAAAATTCACATTTAGATTCATCTCACACAATGATCTACGACTCTTCCTTGCCACAGTATACGACTTATTATTGGAACCTCATCAAACGTTCCTTTAAAAATTCTAAAACTTGAGAATCATCAAATAAACTCATACCAAAACCTACTCTCAAAGTTCATAGAAATTTTTGAGGTATCAACGACCTCGAAAAATTATGAAGTTTAAACTACAGTTGTGGACACATACAAGAGTGTCCACACAAATTCTTAGCTCCAAACACTCATGCTACACTAAGATACGAAATGGAAAACACACAGTAAATCGTAATTTAAAATCTTCATAACACACCATGTACATAAAATAAAAGAGATCATACTCACAAAATATTCTGCGAAGACTCGAAGCGCCACCACACAACCAAAGCAGCTAGTATATCCTATCACCAATTTCAAAGCAATTAAAACTCAATTCGTCCAAACCAATCACAAAAGCTAATAACACTATTCCAAATATCACACAAGCATTTATTAAATGCCTGGGATACACACGTGCTTTGCACGTAACATTCGAATTCTGACAAGATTCCTATTTTCAAACAATTACTAAAAGCACTCCCAAATTATTCTAATAATCCAACTACAAATTCTACTACCATATGAGAACTAATTCATACACATATAGTTCTCTTTTACAAACCCAAAATCCTAATTTATTAACAACATACAAATTCTCTAACAACTTGCTAATTTCTCGCATCTACCCTTCCCAACATCTCCTAATCTTTCTACCATAATACTCCTACTCAAAAGAAATTAACCACACTAAATTTTATACAATAATAAAATCTAGGGTTTACCTTCCTAGAATCCTTTCGAAAATCGGACACCGCCACGCTGTAGAGAACACTTCTATTAGTCCGTCCCTCAATTTAATTGAAAAATCATGGAGTAAATAGGTGGATTTGGGGGGGGGGGGGGGAAGTAGCGGCCGAAGGTGGGTTTTGATGGGTTTCTTTCCATTCGGTTTGGAAAGGAATGGGAGAAGGAAAGAAAAGGAGGAGGAAGGATGGGGGGGTGGGGTTTTATAAAAAAAGAAATAAATAAATAATTCGGTAAATAAATAATAAGGAAAAATTACATATAAGCCCCCAAGTCTCAATATATTTTAAATAAGCCCCCAAATCTCTACTTTAACAATACCAACATTACAAAAATGCATTAAAATCACCTCATAATAATCCTTCAAAATTATAAAATAAAGTAGACAATAAAATTGATATTTCTCAATAACAATCAATTGTTATTAGAAAATACACAATCGCGTGCAATTCTCAATTGCGCATAGATTACGATGCAAAATAGCCATATGCTATTTTTGCGGGGTATTACAAGAAGTACATATTATGTTGAGATTTCCATTTTTTTGAAGATGAAGATAAACTAGTGTTGCTGCTACTTTTTATGTGGGAGAAAATAGATGTTGTGAATTCTTTTAGAAACAATAAAAGAACTGACATTTTAGTTTTCGCCGATATTGAATGTTGCAAACTGATCTTGATTCCGAAGTCTGACTCGTTTGAATGGTTGGATCTGATCTGAACGGTGACGATAACTTTGATTGACCTTGCAAAAGTCTGAAACACTAGGGTTGGCCCCAGTCACAGACCAACCCAGCGACAGACCCTTCGATGCTCAAGTCATTACTCAGAAATATATGGGAGTTTTTTATGGTAAAATACCGATTACCTAATTTCTGTGGAGGTCATGGGGTATTTATAGTCGCTTTGGGGACTGATTTCAAGATATTGATTTATCTCTACTTCCTCGTGTTCTGATAAGGTTGGTTATTCTTTTCTTCATAGAGAGTAGAGTTGGTTACTCTTCTCTTGGTAAAGATATAGAGTTAGTGGACTTTTTTCTTCATGAAGAGATATAAGTAGTTGTGGAGATAGATTTAGGACTCTTCTCTTGATAAAGAGATAGAAATTTTTAAACCTCTCTTATGGATTGAGAGATAGAAGTGGTTACTCTCTTAGAAATAGAGAGTTTGAACGACACTTCAGATAATTATGAACTCCTTCATGTTAGGCTGTTATGGCAACTTAGTATGACAAACATGTTTTGGGTCGTTGGGATTAAAAGAGGCCCAACTCGCATTACAGGCCCATTTCTAGTGAATTTTACCATTTTATCCTTGAGAGATTTAAGATTCCTGTCTGATTTGGTTCTATTTTTACCTATATCATAAGCCCCCCACTCCCAAAGACTAAGTTTCACAACCTTTGAGGAGTAGTTTGCCCATTTAGATTGTTGGGGTCAACGTTGTTGTTGCTAAGAGGATTTCGGAGACGCCATGAGGAGTTTAAAGAACATAGGGCAATGTGAGAGTGAGGGAGCCAATAGACCATGACTTCAAAATCCTAGCTGATCCTTCTTTGTTTGTTTGCATACCCGAACACACTTCTAATACACTTAATCACAAATCAACAACTTCATCACCGTCGACTTCCCAAACGGTAGCAAACCACAACATCAACTTCGTTGTCATCATTAGCAACCACCGACAACAACAACCCCAACTCAAATGCCGTCATCATTGACCTTTTAATCACGAATTTTGGGTGAGCAACTTCGTCGACGACCTTCTCCTCCCAACGTCATCCTCAACACTGCCCCACCCCTTCCGCAACCGATAGCACCATCCAGCTCCCTCTCCTAATCCCAACACCAGCAATAGGTTCCGCCTTCATTTTGATTCCTGCCAGAGCGATATCAGTCTCATTCCTCCTCGCAGCACTTCTTCCTTTACATCCCCGACCATGACCGTTACTCCAGCCTTGCTGACTCCTGCTGATTGGGCTAATCTCCAGCATCGCCTCGCTCAACTGGAACTCCAGCTCTTGGGTCAGTCTATAACTGCTGGCTCCTCTGCCCCTATATTCTCCCCAGTATGAAATCTTCATGGGTTTTAGATTCTGATACTTCACATCATCTTACTTGTAATTATACTCTGCTCACCACCAGAACTACACTTCCCTCTCACTCTCTATCCCTACACACTGTCGATGGCTCACAACTTCTCACTATCATGGTATCAGAGCAGAATTGTAATCTCTAACTGTAACTCCTATTTTTTATTTTATGTATTTTTTGGTGTATTTTTCTTTTTGATCATTGTATCTCTTTTGAACCCTGTATTGGATCTTCTTTTGCAGTATATATTCATCTATTTGTCTTGTGGTCTTTTATTTGATCTTGTTGATTCTATTGTCTCTTATTATTTTGTCTCTGTTTGATCGAGCTATTATTTTTTATCCTCCTTATTTTATATTGTTCATGTCCTATTTTATCTATTTATTTTGGTTCCACCTCTTTATTGGATCACCTTATATTTCTATGTGGATCTTCTTAAATTAATCCTATTCAAACCATACCCACAAACCCATTTGTTATCTAATACCCATACCCTAATCCCCTACAACCCGAAACCCAAATACCCATCTGCACCCTAACCCTAACTTCATCATTTTATATATATATATTCATATTCCCTTACATATACCCTATCACCTCCAAACCCTATTAGCCGCCTGCCACCTTCCTCCGGTTCTCCCTCTCCCTGCATCTCCCGGCCTCCTCTTCATCCACCACCTCGGCAGCCCCCACCTTCCCTTCTCCAAACCCTATTAGCTGCTTGCCACCTTCCTCCCGTTCTCCCTCTCCCTGCATCTCCCGGCCTCCTCTTCATCCACCACCTCGGCAGCCCCCACCTTCCCTTCTCCTCTCCCGCAGTCGTCGCAGCCGTCGCAGCCCCGACGACCTTTCCTGTGCCGCGACCTCCCGAGCGTTGCCACTGTGCGCCGCCCCCATCGCCACCCCACCTCGGCGCCAGCCCCTGTCGCCCTGCCACTCGACAATAGCAACACCCTGCTGACATCGCGACCTCCTTGTCCGCCGTCATCCCCATTCAGCCGTCGCCATCCCCTCATGCACCTGGCCTTTCTCTCTCCCTCTTGTGTGCGGGTGTGTGATCTCTCGTTGTGACCGTGTGTTTGTGTGATTCGTGAGTCATTCGTTCGTGGAGTTCGTGCTGGGGAATCCGTTCCCGTTATTCTTGTTCTTGCTTCGTTGTTTTCGTCGACATCTATAAGGCAAGTAACTTGTATAATTTCTGTTGCATATACAAGTCCTAAATACCGTCTGTAGTGTGGTTGTGTTCTAGAGATAATTCTTGTGCAAAACCCCTGTTATATCTTGTCTCTATGTGGTGATTCGTCTGTAGTCGTCTCTAGTTACACACACGACATGAAATTTAGACTTAGATCTAATTGATCCCTGTTGCATATAATGTATGTTGGTTGTGATCCATTAGTTGTTGTATGAATCTTGCATGCTTGACGTGTTACTAGTAGTATATCCTGTTGTAGATCTGTTAAACACCCTATACCATGTTGCTTGGACATCTAGTATACCCTATTTCACGCTTTGTTATGAGTTGGGTGTGTTTCATATGATCTAGTTGATTTTATGCTTGAAGAATAATTCTGTCTTTATTATTACCCCATTTTTTTTTCAGTATTTCAGACCCTTTTAAGGTCGGTAAATGAAAATTATTTGTGAATATGAATTATAGAAAATTCTGTCTACTTTCTATATTTTCTGACAGATCTCAGTTTCGATTTATGAATTGCAAGTTATGGCTATTTTACTACAGATGTGTAGAAAATTCCAGATCCAGTTTTATATGAATTCTGTATTGTAATTTATTTTCATACCGAGATTAAAGATAATATTTTGACCCAATATTTTGCTAAATACAACTAGACTTGATTGGGATTAACCCCTAATTTTTGTGGATTTAATTAATGACTTTTATAAACCATTTTATGCTTGTGAACAACTACTATACTTGCAGAATTTTCATACTGTTAAGTAAACAAACATAATTTTGACCTGATTCTACTTGTTGTTTATATATGAATATGAATTGTAGCCTATTGTATCTATTTTATCACCCTTTTTACAGATCTGGATTTCGATTTATATTTTGTAAGATATTGCTATTTTAGTACTGCTGTGTTTATGATTTCAGATTTACAAAATTTCTATATCTTGCTGCTTTCTGATTTTTCTTGACTTTTCTATCTATGTTGGAAAATTATGAAACTTTTTTTCTGATACTAAACATACTAGGGAATAACCCAGATTTTTCTTGGATTTAATCAGTAAGTTTTTATGCTATTTTCCTGATTATGAATGCAAACTTCTGATTTCTGGCTGAACACATTTTCTAGATACAATTCTATTTTGAGTTCTGTTTTTGTAAAATGCCCGTTGTGCACACACTCTTCTGAAAAAGCTAATGCACACGCAGTGGAATATTCTATCACAAAGAAAAGAAAATTAGACAAAACTGGTTGCTCCACTATCACCAGAGAATATTACAAATGAGGGATAAACTATCTCTCTATCACACAAAGAAAACAGTCACCAACAATCTCTCTTGTTTGGAGTAGTAGCACCTGGTTTTCAAATGGTCTTCAATTCTTTGGGATGGCTTGTATTTATAGCATAGATAACTTCAAAAAACGAACCAACTTCCCAAAAAAAAAAACTGCCTTGGTTCCGTCCATTCATCTCAAAACTGAAGACTTTAAACTCTATCTCAAAACTGATGACTTTAAAGCCTATCTCAAAACTTTAAAGCCTATCTCAAAACTGATGACCTTAAAGTGTGCTTTGTCAAAAACTGATGACAAAGCCGTTTCTTTTCAATTCTCCACCTCGATGAAGATTTGGGAAACAAATCTGAGCCGATCACCATACTGGCAAGAATACACCACCTGGGCTGCACCATGTAGGCTACCTACATACCTCTGCAATAAAGGATCAAGCCCTCGTAGTTCATCCAATGCCCTGCAGGGCCAATCAATGTCGAAGAATGTGGATCAAGTCCAAGTAGTGCCTGAACTTAACCCCCGGAACAACCTTTGTAAGCATGTCGGCAGGATTGTCCTTGGTGTCGATCTTCTGCAGTAGAATGTTGCCCTCCTCAAGGATCTCTCTGATGAAATGATATCTGACATCAATGTTCTTCGTGCGTGCATGATGGATGAAGTGAATATTTGCAAGTGTACAAAATCACAACAAGTAATATAGTTAAATGAGTAGAGTGTTGAACCCACAGGAGCTAGATATTTTATTGAGTACCGATATCACTAGATTAATTACTATTTGGAAGATCGAAATTTAGAAATGATAAAATAACTAAATTAAATTAATCTAATTAAATCTAACTAGATTGGTGAAGAGGGAGAGGGCTGTAAAACTGTGAAGCTCTTGTAATTTATTAATGGTAAAATTAGTTCTAGGGCTCTTGGTTCACCTCGTTTATCACACACACAAATTATAACTCCTTATGAATTAAAGATATTATCTTTCCAAATTATAGACCAAAATCCTAAAGATATTAACCACTCTATCCACATAGTCTAAAAATTATTCTCAACTAATTCTTCGCCTATCCATCAAATTATTAATTGAAAATTTGGATTTCTTAACGGTCACGTCATCCAATATACGGTATTAATTTTTATTAATCACAAATCACATGTTCGGTCTCTTTATGATTTGAAAAATTATAGAAATGTTTATCCACCATTTTGTACGCATAAATAATAAGAATTAAAACACAACCAGGAAAAATAGAGTAATAATAAGGACTTAAAATTTGTGTTCTGCAAAACTCGGCTACATCTTAGCCTCTAGAACAATAAATTCAGTTCATGTTCGATTTGCAATTAATAAAAATGTTTGGGATTGCATCTAAAAAAATGGGAGAAGAAGAGATACAAAAAGAATTAAAAATTAATGCAAACCAGTTCCTTTCTCTCTCTTTCTGTCTCAAAAACTGAACCCAAAAACTGCCTTGAAGACCGCGCCGTCACGTTAGAGGTGTCGCCTCTCAGCTTGCAGAAAACGCGTCGCGTCAAAGCCGTATGCTGTCAGCTGCTCGCCAGGTCAGCACGTCTCGTCACCACGTCAGCGTCTCGGAGTCTGAGCTGTCGAATCGCACGCCAGATTAGCACTCAGAGGCATCTGGTCCCGCCTCTGAGCCGCTGTCGCGTCATGTCCAGGTGGTCAGAGGAAGTCCACGTGCTGCTCTACTGTTGCTTCGGCTCTCTGGCACGTGGGACCTAGAGCCGCCAGCTGCTGTTGTCCCGTCTTCATCTCTCTCTCTCTCTTTTTCGTTTGCTCCCTGCCGCACGCAAGAGAGAAGAAGGAGTGCGTGGAATCGTCTCTCTCTCCGCTTTGTTTCGCTTTCTTCTTTTTTTATTATTATTTTTTTATTTTTTATTATTTGTTAGAGTAGCCGTCACCTCTTGAGTTCTTCTCTCTCCATGTGCTTGTATTTATAGAGAACGGAAAGAGAGAATTAGGGGTTGTACTTTTTACAGAAAAGTCCTTTCTCTTCATTTATTTCCTTCCTTTTTAATCCAGAATTTTATTTCTTTCTCTTTCTTTCTTTTCTTCCTTTTCTGCCAACCACGTGCTGCTGCATACACAAAATAATACAAAATATTAGGATTTTTAAATAAAATAAAATTAATTAGTTTAAAATTAATTAAACTAACTACAAATCATATTAGCTTATAAAAATCCTTTTAAAATTATTTGTCGCACTTTTAACTCAACAAAACAATAAAAATTGATAAATCCATTATTTTACTTTGTTTGTTGATTTTTCCATAAATCTTTACTTTTTGCATCAAAAATATTATTTCTTCAAAAATAATTAATTAGTTGAAATTGTATAGAAATAAGATGAATTATAGACAATATCAACGAAAACAAGCAATTTTAATAGGTAAATGAGTACAAATATTTGTATATAAATTAGACACATCAAATACCCCCAAACTTAAGATTTTGCTTGTCCTCGAGCAAAAAGTAGAATCATGAACAAGGGAATAATAATCAAGAGTAGGCTCAACCTATCACAGCAAGAATTCTCATCATGCAAGCATCAAAATTTCAATTAAAAATATAAACAATAGCAAATAAAGTAAAATCAAGCATACCCACTTTCTCCAGTGCAATTATTTATTCATAATTCCAAACCCAATCATATTTGTCATGCAATTAATATAATTATAGTATGTAACAACTCAATATGTGATTATCCCTTCTCACTACTGCAAACCGAGTAGCAAACTAGAGTTTTTTTTTTTTTTTTTTTAAGTCTCTTCTTTAAGTTGTCACTTGCCTTTTGACGCGAATGCAAAACATTTGTGATGAATTCACCCGGTTACTCAACAAGTCACAAACTTAAAGTGCTTTGCATACTCATATTTCAAGTGCCGTTTTATGTAAAAGTAAACATTTGTGATGAATACCCCTAGTTACTAAGAAACTCAAAACATTAGAGTAAATTGACTTTATTCATAAATTTTTTTTCATTATTACTCTATTTACTTAAACTCTGTTTAGGACTAGATCAAAGGGGATAATCACAAGAAAAAAACATCACATTTGTCTTTAATGTATAATAGCATGACCCACACAATTTTGTAAGGAATTTTGAAACTCAATCATTCTAAAGTAAATAAGTATGCTTACTCGTGCTTTATAAGCAATTGTCTATCCCAAAAAAAGTTATTTCAATGCTTATCACAATAAAGAACTCAAAAGTGTAATAGTAAGCCTAATTGAAATCATTCTGTTTTCTTTTTCTTTTCGATAATAAATAATAAATTTGTAAACCTTCCCCCCAAACTTGAATATCACATTGTACTCAATGGGAAAAGAAAAAGAAAAACAAAAAGAATGCAAAAAGTTTAGAATTTCTCCCCTGATTCGTCTTTAAATTTCTGCACGCGCAGCGTTCGGTATTTTAGAGATATCTGGAGCTGTAGATGTCCAAATGGGCTGATTTTTTTTTTTTGCTGGAAAGCTATGACAATTGTCGCGACTTTCAAAATTTATGCAATCCTACAAAATAAAATCAAAAATTAAAATAAAATAAACTAAAAGATAAATCAAAACTAAATGCAATAAAATAAAATATGGGTTGCCTCCGAAGAAGCGCTAAGTTTTAAGTCTTCAGCCAGACATTCTTCATCTTTTCATTATTGTTTGGCCTTCTCGATGTGTATGATTTCCTTGCCAACTTCACTATCCATTTATGGCTTCATCCGCTGTCCATTCACCTTGAATGTCCCTTTTTGCTCATCATAAATTTCTATTGTTCCATATGGAAACACTCGTGTGACAACAAATGGACCCGTCCACCTAGATCGTAATTTTCCTGGAAAAAGTTTAAGTCTTGAATTAAATAACAATACTTTCTCCCCTTCCTTGAATTCTCTTCTCAAAATATGCTTATCGTGCCATCGTTTAGTCTTTTCTTTATAGATCTTGGCATTTTCATAAGCATCATTGTGAAACTCATCCATCTCATTTAGTTGCAACATTCTTTTTTCGCCAGCATCTTTCATGTCAAAATTTAGTGTCTTTATTGCCCAATAAGCGCGATGCTCAAGTTCAAGTGGTAAGTGACATGCTTTGCCATACACCAATTTATATGGAAACATTCCAATTGGTGTTTTAAATGCCGTCCTATAGGCCCATAATGCATCATCCAATTTTCTTGCCCAATCTATTCGTGCCCTATTCACTATTTTCTCAAGTATTCGCTTCAACTCTCTATTTGAAACCTCCACTTGACCACTTGTTTTAGGATGATATGGTGTGGCCACATGATGAGTAACTCCATACTTAGCAAGTAAAGCATCAAATTGGCGGTTGCAAAAATGTGTTCCTCCATCACTAATAATTGCCCTTGGAGCTCCAAATCGTGAAAAGATATTTTTTCTAATGAAGTTTACCACTACTCTTGCATCATTTGTTGGTAGTGCAGCAGCTTCCACCCACTTGGAGACATAATCTACAGCAACCAAAATATATTTATTAGAAAATGAGGATGGAAAAGGACCCATAAAATCTATCCCCCAAACATCAAATAATTCAATCACTAAAATATTATTTAGGGGCATCTCATGTTTCCTAGAAATATTTCCCACCCTTTGGCAATTATCGCATAATTTAACAAAATTAAAAGCATCTTTAAAAAGTGAGGGCCAAAAGAATCCTGATTGTAAGATTTTTGCTGCTGTTTTTGTTCCACTAAAATGGCCACCACATTCCAATGTATGACAATGTTTGAGTATGCTTTCCATCTCCTCTTCAGACACACATCTCCTTATTACTTGATCAAATAATTTACTATATCGGCATACCATGGAGGATTTTGTATCATCATTAAATGCTCATCTGGAAATTCTTCATTGATTGGTGTAACCTGCAATTTGTTTCATCTTTTGGTTCAATGTGAGATAAATGATCGACAACCACATTTTCCACACCCTTTTTGTCTTTTATTTCCACATCAAATTCTTGTAAAAGTAGAATCCAACGAAGCAATCGAGGTTTGGCTTCCTTCTTTGCAAGCAAGTACTTTAGGGCTGAATGATCCATATACACAACCACCTTTGAACCTATCAAATAAGATCGAAATTTGTCAAAAGCATATACAACAGCTAATAATTCTTTTTCAGTAGTAGCATAATTAAGCTGTGCTTCTGTCAAAGTTCTACTTGCATAATAAATGGTGTGAAAAATTTTATCTTTTCTTTGCCCCAAAACAGCACCTATTGCCACATCAATAGCATCACACATTAATTCAAAAGGCATATTCCAATCTGGTGCAATAATAATAGGTGCTGAAATCAATTTCTTTTTCAATGTTTCAAAAGCATGCAAGCAATCATGAGAAAAATTAAAAGGTGTGTCTTTATTTAAAAGTTTGCAAAGAGGTTTAGTGATTAAAGAAAAATCTTTTATAAATCTTCGATAAAATCCTGCATGACCCAAGAAACTTCTCACTCCTTTAACTTAAGTTAGTGGTGGTAGCTTTTCAATGACATTAATTTTAGCACGATCCACTTCAATTCCCTTAAAGGAAACTTTGTGCCCTAACACAATTCCTTCTTTCACCATAAAATGACATTTCTCCCAATTTAGAACCAAATTTGTTTCCTCGCAACGCTGCAAAACCAAAGACAAGTTAGATAAACAATTATCAAATGAATAACCAAAAACTGAAAAATCATCCATAAAAATTTAATAAATTTCTCAACCATACCCGAAAAAATTGACATCATGCAGTGTTGAAATGTGGCGGGGGCATTACAAAGACCAAAAGGCATCCTTCTATATGCAAAAGTTCCATATGGGCAAGTAAAGGTTGTCTTTTCTTGATCTTCTGGTGCTATAGCAATTTGATTGTACCCCGAATATCCATCAAGAAAACAATAGTAAGAATGGCCTGCAAGTCTTTCAAGCATTTGGTCAATGAAAGGTAATGGAAAATGATCTTTTCTAGTTGCATCGTTTAATCTTCGATAATCTACGCACACTCGCCATCTCGTGACTGTTCTTGTTGGTATTAGCTCATTATTATCATTTTTTACTATAATTATTCCTCCTTTCTTTGGCACAACATGTATAGGACTTACCCATGCACTATCTGAAATTGGATAAATGATACCTGCATCTAAAAGCTTCAATACCTCCTTATGCACCACTTCTTGCATTGATGGATTTAATCTTCGCTGTGGCTGCACAATAGGTTTAAAATCATCCTCCATTAGAATTTTATGCATGCAAATTGAAGGACTAGTCTCTTTTATATCAGAAATGTTCCATCCCAAGGCAGTTTTATGTTTTCTCAAAACTCTTAACAATTTTTCTTCTTCAAAATTATTCAAAGAATCATTGATAATAACAGGAAAAGTGGAGTTTTGGCCTAAAAATGCGTACCTCAAACTCGATGGGAGTTGTTTAAGCTCAAGTTGTTGTGGTGATGAGAAAATGAGTGGTGTATCTTTCAAATTTTTATCATAATCACAAATCTCTTCATTTTCTAATTCAAGTGTTTCTGAATTTGTTAAGCATTCTTCTAAATGTAATTTAGCAATTTCATCCAAATGTGTTTCTCCCATGACTTCACTTACTTGAAAACATGCATGAACTTCTGAGGGAAGCTCCATGGATTTAAATACATCAAATGTTACCTGTTCGTTGTCAACTCTTAGAATAATTTTGCCTTGTTGCACATCAATTAATGTTCTCCCTGTTGCAAGAAAAGGTCTCCCCAAAATCAAAGGGATTTGTTCATTTTTCTCCATGTCAAGTACAATAAAATCAGCTGGAAATATGAATTTGTCAACTTTCACCAAAACATCTTCAATGATCCCTCTTGGACATTTGATTGACTTGTCCGCCAATTGCAAGGAAATTATTGTAGGCTTTTCTTCTCCAATACCTAGTTTCCTGAAAACAGAATATGGCATGAGATTAATACTCGCTCCTAAATCACATAGTGCTTTATGAAAAGAAGAATTTCCAATAGTGCAAGGGATTGTAAAACTCCCTGGATCTTTAAGTTTAGGTGGCAGCTTCTTTTGCAAAATTGCACTACTTTCTTCAGTTAACATCACCATCTCATGCTCTTCTAGCTTCCTCTTGTTTGACAAAATGTCCTTAAAAATTTTAGCATATTTAGGCATTTGTTCTAAAGCTTCAATAAGAGGAATATTAATATGCAATTGCTTGAAAATATTTTAAAAATTTGCAAATTGATTATCAAGCTTATTCTTTTTAAGTCTTTGTGGAAAAGGAATAGATTGATCATAAGGAGAATTAGTACAAGTGTTAGAATTTAACTCCCCTGAAATGGTTTGTCTTGACTCTCCTTGGTGCTGCATTTGTTCTTCCATAGTTTGTTCATTCTCACCTTGCTTTTCATTCACATCATGTTCTACATTTTTGATTTGTGGCTGCCCAATTGTTGACCCACTTCTAAGTGTTATTGCCTTCACATGCTCCTTGGGGTTTACAACTGTGTTGCTTGGTAATGTTCCTGCAGCTCTTTCATTAAGAATATTAGAAATTTGACTAATTTGTACGTCGAGATTGTGAATGGAAGCCGAAGTTGAATTTGCAACATTTTGAATTGCTTGATCCGTCTTTTGCATGTATTGCTTGAACATTTCTTCTAATGTCGGCTTCTTTTCTTGTTGTTGAAAATTTTGTTGTGGTCTAGCTCCTCCTTGATTGTTGTTCCAAAAAAAATTGGGGTGATTTCTCCATTCTGGATTATATGTGTTTGCATAAGGGTTGTTTTTCCTTTGAAAATTTGACACATAATTCGCTTGTTCTGCATTTGATGGAGCAAAAGGGTTCCCCACTTGGCAATCTGCACTAGAATGATTTCCTGCACAATGATCACAAATGATATGAGATTGAATAGCATTAACATTCATATTACCTATTTGCTTAGATAAAATATCAATTTTTGCATTTAAATTAGAAATAGGGTCAAGTTCAAAAACTCCCGCCACTTTTCTTTGCATTGTTCTTTCTGAGGACCACTGATAATTATTTGATGCCATTTTTTCTAAAAGGTCATCAGCTACTTCATGAGTTTTGCTCATTAAGGCACCTCCAGCTGCTGCATCTACCATAGATCGATTTGTGGCCCCCAAACCGTTATAGAATGTTTGCACTTGTAGCCATTTTGGACGTTCATGATGAGGACACTTTCTTAATAGATCTTTGTACCTCTCCCATGCATCATATAATGACTCTGTCTCAAGTTGAGTGAATGTTGTGATGTCATTTCTTAACTTTGCTATTTTTGCTGGGGGAAAATACTTTGTCAAAATTTTTTGTACTAAACCTTCCCAAGTTGTAATAGCTCCCTGTGGTAAAGAATTCAACCAAGCCTTTGCCCTATCTCTAAGTGAGAAAGGAAAAAGTCTCAATCGAATAGCATCATTCAAAACTCTATTGTGTTTGAAGGTATCACATATTTCGAGAAAGTTTGCGATATGAACATTTGGATCATCATGTGCTAGTCCTCCAAATTGAACTGTTTACTGAATCATCTGAATAATTGCGGGTTTGATTTCAAAATTGTTTGCTTCAATTACCGGCCTTGTGATACTTGATATCGTTCCTTCAATTGAGGGCATTGCATAATCCCTCAAAGCTTTGTTCTCCTTTCTGTTCGCCATGGATAAAGAGGATGTGGTCTTTTCTTTCTTTTCCTTTCTAATTTGTCGTAAGGTTCTTTCAATTTCTGGGTCAAAAAGTTTAGGCTCCAATGGGTTAGATCTGGGCATACACACCTAAACCCTGAAAAACAAGTAAATAAAGAAAGAAAGAAAAAAATATATAAATCAAAAGGGTAAAGAAGTAAAAAAAATTAAATAAAAATAAAAATAAAAATCCTAAGTCCTGAAATGTAAAAATAGAAAACTAAATACAAATAAAAATAAAAAGAAAAATAAATAAAAGTAAAAGTTAGTAAAAAGATAATAAAAGATGTAAAATAATAAAAAAATAAAAATAATTACCCAAAATCCAAACTAGCAATAATCTAGCAATTTTCAATATCAATAAAAGAATAACTAATCCCCGGCAACGGTGCCAAAAACTTGATGTGAATATTTGCAAGTGTACAAAATCGCAACAAGTAATATAGTTAAATGAGTAGAGTGTCGAACCCACAGGGACTAGATATTTTATTGAGTACCGATATCACTAGATTAATCACTATTTGGAAGATCGAAATTTAGAAATGATAAAATAACTAAATTAAATTAATCTAATTAAATCTAACTAAATTGGTGAAGAGGGAGAGGGCTGACCTTTATTGGTGGTAATAATGTTGGTTCCATTTTGATCTTAGATTTATATGGAACTCTTTAGAATCCTAAATTGTAAGGAAATGTTTTCCAACTCTACTACTACAAATATGTAGTTGTTTTTGTAAGATGAAATATAATGGTAGATGTTCTCAATCAAGTCCGTTCCGCTAATAGGGTTTTGCAAACTTTGATTGTCCTTCACTCATCCTGCCCAAAATTTCAAACCCCAAAATTAAATTTTTCCACTTAACTTCTATCTGGGGATTTGTATCAGGTATTTTCATGTTAATCTGATTTAGTTGAATGCAGAATTACTTTTTTCCTAAAATCCTATATGGAGTCTCCTCCATACATATTTTCAGTTGGTGGAACTCAAATAGTATATCCGAAATTGACATCTGTGAAACACATCTCCCAATTCGAAACACCGCACCCTTTTACTTGTCTTTTCTGAAATTAGTTGCCGTTTGGTAGGATTCAAGTTTACTTGAGAAGAAAAAAGTATGAAAATACCTTATAAGGTATTTTAGTAGTAAGGACAAGCACTCTAGGATAACTAAATGTTGTAATATTATAATACTCGATACTCCGGTTTTCCATTCGATTTCAATTCACAGTTTCATTTACAAAACCTGTAAACTAATTTACAACTTATTCAACCAATTTCGTTGCATATTACTGGGCAAATCACAACCAAACACAAGAATAATTAAACATAATAAAGTTTCACACGTGTTTTTAAGTGAAAATACGTGTGAAACTGTTATAATGTGATTAAATAAAGTTTCACACGTGTTTTTTCAGTACAAGAAACGTTGATTCATGATTTGCATGGTAGTGGTTTGAGTGGTCATTTGGGTCGTGATAATTCAATTACCAGCTTGGAGGAACGTTATTGTTGGCGGCCCGACCTTCGATCCCGTCGGATTTGCGTCGCGTCATCTCTGACAGGCAGGCCAGCCGGATGAGGGGTGAGGGCCGCTTTCAACACGGCCTCGAACCATTGTCGACAACCTTCCCAGGCGCACAATCCGGCTGGTTAAAATCTTGGTTAACTTTTGTAGGTTAAAACTTATAGCACAAAGCACAAAATGTTCATGCAACTCTTCTCGAGTTGCACGAACTTTGGAGCCTAGCTTTTCAATAAACCCCTTATCTCTTGTACAAATTATATAGGGACTGAAAATAATTGTTCTATCCATTATAAAAATGTCTATCTATAGATTTTGATAATAACTAAATTAAATTAATCTAATTAAATCTAACTAAATTGGTAAAGAGGGAGAGGGCTGTAAAACTGTGAAGCTCTTGTAATTTATTAATGGTTGATATGGCTAAAAATGAGGTTAAATCGGAACCGTCCAAATCGAGCACGAATCTTGAAGCCCAGGGGTAAAATGGTAATTTCACCTATCAATGGGTCTAAAGCGGGTACGGGTTCCCCTCCTTGAAGACCCACTAACCCGCGAATGGGTCCATCTTAACTGGGTGCGGGTCTCAACCCGCAGCAAACCCGGTCCAGAAAGGATAGAATTAGGGTTTCTGATTAAATCTTAATCAACGGCCCTGATTCATATCTATCCTTTCACTGGGGATTAGGGATTACATTCCTTATCTAACCACATGGATTACATTCCTAATCTGATCCCAGCGGTGCCTATAAATACCCCCCATCCATCTCCATTAAAAGGTAATCAATCTTTTGCCAGTTTTTGTGCTCTTTCATAATCACTTCTGATTACTGACTTGAGCGCCGGAGGGTGCGTCGCCGGGAACAACCCCGGTGTCTCGCACTTCTTGCAGGTGGACGGCAGGAGCAACGGTCAAACTCCGGCAGAACAGGTAACATGTTTGTTATTCAAAGTTTCCTAAGAATCCACAAATACCATCTGATTGCCCCCACACCAGATTCAGCGGCAACAGATTGGCGCCGTCTGTGGGAAACTAACGAATAGCAGCCTTCTCTCTTCCCGTTGGATAGATCTTCTCCAGCCATGCCTCCTAGGAAAGCCAGATCCAGAGGGTCCAACCGAGGACACAACCCCGATCAGCAACAGGAAGTTCCCCCTCAACCCGCTCAACAGCAGGGGCAACTTCTTCCTCAAGCGGAGGACCCACTCCAACAGGACTTGCCTGCTCCTCAGAACCAACAACCTTCTAAGGGTCCCAACCCGCAGAAACAGCCTCTCCATCCGGACCACGTCTCCATCCACAACGCCTCTTCAGACTCTATGGCCTTCCATAATCCCCGAGCTTCCGATCTTCGCAACACCGTCCTCAATCGGCAGAAGGATGAGGATCTTCGCCGCCGTCTGGATGAAAAGCGGGTCCGAGAGGGAACCTCCCGCCAACACCGTCCGGATGAGCGATCTCTTCACCGCCGAGAATACAGAAGGTCCCCTACCCGAAGGGGGCGGAGAGAGTCCCACGAGCATCACAGAAGAAGACCATACTCCCCTGCAGGTCGGCAACAGCCTAGGAACGATGAGGCACCCATCACCCGTGCCGAGTTCCAGCAGTTCCAAGCGACCGTCCTACAAGCTCTCAATCTCCGTCCTAACACCAATGCTCCGAAGATTCCCTCTCCTCCTCCGGTCCGAAGTCCTCGCCGACGGTCCCCAACTCCTCCTCCCGCTCCTAGCAACTCCCGGCATATGGCTCCAGGAGCTACCGACGTCGTAGCCCCCGCTCTCCCTCGTACGAAGACGAGTCTAGAGGCTCGGCTGATTACCAGTCGAAGGGATGACGCTGTCTACCGCCGTCTCCATGAAATGGAGAGGCGCTTGGGTCAGTTGGACCGAGAAGAAGAGCTCAGAGGAAGGACTCTTCGTCCTAGTAGACCTCCTTTTTCCCGAACCATAATGGATGCACTTGTGCCAATTGGCTTTAAGCCCCCTCAATTTGAGACCTATTCCGGGGAGACCGACCCCGTTGATCACATCGAAAGCTTCAAGACCCTCATGCTCATCCATCAAGCTTCCGATGCTCTGCTCTGCAAAACCTTCCCTGCAACTCTCAAGGGCCCAGCTCGAGAATGGTACTCTCGCCTTGCCCCTTCCTCAATATTCTCCTTCGAGCAGTTTGAGACTCTCTTTCGTCACCCACTTCGTGAGTAGCCGCAGAACTGAGAAGACCGGCATCTCGCTACTCTACCTCTACCAGAAGAAGGGTGAGAAGCTGAGAGACTATGTGAAAAGGTTCACAGCTGAA
The DNA here is from genome assembly GCA_017893485.1 of Hemerocallis citrina. Classification (NCBI taxonomy): domain Eukaryota; kingdom Viridiplantae; phylum Streptophyta; class Magnoliopsida; order Asparagales; family Asphodelaceae; genus Hemerocallis; species Hemerocallis citrina. The sequence continues at coordinate 129,415,110 of CM030359.1, forward strand.
GCCAGGTCCATAGCATCCCTCGACTAGTCGCTCGCTGCAGCAGCATTTCAATCCAATGTCCTCAACTCCAGCCTCTGCTCCTCTCTCGCAAAAAAGCCCCCACAGAACTTCTCTGACCTCCTCCTCTGGAGTGAAAAGTATATTCGAGCCGAAGAAGCTGAGCATCGCCCCAACTTGGAGGGGTCTTCCTCCGGGTCTAAGAGAAAGGGTACAGAAGAGGAAGGAGCCAAGAAGCTCCAGAAGGATAATGGCGGCTAGCGCCGACCTCCCCCCAGATTCGAGAAATTTACTCCTCTCACCACCAATGTCTCCACCATTCTAATGGAAGTTGAGAAGGAAGGGATCATACCTCCTACTCCGAGTATGAACACCCCCGCCAAGAAGAGGGATAAAGAGAAGTGGTGCCATTATCACCGAGACCATGGCCACGACACCAATGATTGTCGGGCCTTGAAGAATGAGATAGAAGCCCTCATCCAAAGGGGGCAACTGACCAGGTTCATGAGAAAGGACCGAGCCGACCTTCCTCCCCGCCTCGGGGGGCTAACAAGCGTCCTGAACGCGATGAAATGCCTGACTTCGAAGAGGAGCGTGTCCTACACCTCATTCATGGGGGCCCAATGGGGGGCTCCTCAAACTCCTCTCGAAAGGTGTTCATTAGGGAAGTCAATTCGGTTCGTGCTACTCCCCCTCCTAAAGGCCTCGAAGTACCCGTCACATTCTCGGACCAAGATCTTGAAGGTGTCCGCGCCCCCCACTGTGATGCACTCATCATCAATCTCCACATGGCGAACTTCAAAGTGGAGAGGATCCTAGTGGACAATAGCAGCTCCGTTAACATCCTCTTCCTCGCCGCTTTCAAAGGCCTGAAACTCTCCCGAGACAGACTCAAGCCCACCGGCTACACGCTACATGGGTTCACGGGAGTGCCAGTGACTATTGAAGGGGTGATCACCCTCGATGTAACCACTGGCAAAACTCCTACTACCCGAACGGAGTCAATGGACTTCATGGTCGTAGATGTTCCTGCAGCTTACAATGTCATTCTGGGTCGGCCCGGCCTAGCTGCCCTTGAAGCCGTCCTTTCTGCCTATCACCTCAAGATGAAGTTTTCCACTCGGGCCGGAGTAGGGGAAGTAAAGGGCAATCAGGAAACGGACCGTAAGTGCTACATGACCTCTACCCTCGGTCCAGTCCTCTCCCTAGAAACTCTGGAAATCCCTCAAGATGATGCCCGACCAACGTCCGAGCCGGTGGATGAATTGGAGGAAGTGCTGCCCGAAAATTCTTTGTTAGCAAGACCCTCCCATCCGCCCTATGCTCAGACATAGTCCAGTGCATCCGAAGGAACCGAGACCTCTTTGCTTGGTCAGCTGCAGACATGCCCGGAATTTCCGAAGAGCTCTTGGTCCACCACCTCAGCGTTGCTCAGGGGTCCAAACCAGTTCAACAGAAGAGGTGCATGTTCGCCCCCGAATGCCAGCTAGCTATAAAAGAGGAGGTGGACAAGCTCTTGAAGGCCCGGTTCATACAAGAGGTGAACTATCCCGAGTGGTTGTCGAATGTGGTAATGGTGAAAAAGTCCAATGGGACTTGGAGGATTTGTATCGATTTTACCGATCTCAACAAAGCTTGCCCCAAGGATCCCTTCCCTCTTCCGAGTATTGACACTCTGATTGACGCCACTTCGGGTCATGAACTCCTCAGCTTCATGGATGCCTTCTCAGGCTACAATCAGATCCAGATGTTCCCCCCAGATATCCCGAAGACCTCATTCGTGACTGACCAGGGCCTCTACTGCTACAGGGTTATGCCCTTCGGTTTGAAAAATGCAGGCGCAACATATCAACGCCTTGTCAACAAGGTTTTCCAAGCTCAAATCAGCCGGAATATGGAGGTGTATGTTGACGACATGCTTGTAAAAGGCATCTGAGGAGCCGATCACGTGACTGACCTACAGGAGGCGTTTGATGTTCTGAGAAAGCACAACAAGAGACTCAATCCGAACAAGTGTGCGTTCGGATTCTCGTCAGGAAAGTTCCTTGGCTTCATGGTCAGCCAACGAGGAATTGAAGCTAACCCTGAGAAAATCAAGGCCATATTAGACATGGCCCCTCCCAAGAATGTTAAGAAGTTCAGAGGCTAACAGGCCGACTAGCCGCTATAGGGCATTTTCTCTCGAAGTCCGGGGAGAAATGCCTCCCCTTCTTCAAGGCCCTCAGGGGGGCTAAAGGTTTCGAATGGGGTCAACAGCAACAGGAGTCATTCGACCAACTCAAGGCTTACCTCGTCAATCCTCCTCTCCTCAGCAAACCAATCCCTGGTGAACCCCTCTACCTCTACCTGGCAGCCTCTGAGCAGACCCTCAGCGCCATTTTAGTAAGGGAAGAAGATCGGGCTAAAAAACCCATCTACTATGTGAGCAAGGTACTTCGGGATGCCGAGCTTCGCTACCCGAGGATAGAAAAGATGGCTTATGCCCTAGTGATGGCCGCGAGGAAGCTTCGCCCATATTTTCAGTCCCATTCGATGGTCGTTCTTACCGACCAACCGCTGAAGCAAGTGCTCTACAAGCCAAAGACCTCCGGTCGCCTTATGAAGTGGTCTATCGTGCTGAGCCAGCATGATATAACGTATCAGCCTCGGACCGCGATCAAGGCTCAGGCCTTAGCAGAATTTATAGTTGAAAGTACCATCCCCGAGTTCAGCCAAGCAATGAAGGAACCACCTGTCTGGTCGGTTTATGTGGATGGCTCCTCTTGTAACGAGGGAAGCGGGGCCGGGGTCATTCTGGCAGGCCCAGATGACTTCATCCTCCAGTACTCCCTCCGTATCAACTTCAAAGCCTCTAACAACGAAGCAGAATACGAGGCACTCATAGCCGGCCTAGGAATGGCCCGCAATGCAGGGGCGCAACGCCTCCGGATCTTTAGCGACTCTCAGCTAGTCGTAAATCAGGTCCTCGGCGAGTATGAAGCACGTGATGACCGGATGGTTAAGTACTTAGCCAAGGTTAGGAGCCTCATGGCACTATTTGAAGAAGCCCTCATCCAACGAATCCCCCGAGAAGAAAATTCCCAGGCCGATGCCCTCTCCAAGCTAGCCTCTTCCTCCCTCCAAGGTCTCGAGCAGACCGTCTTGATAGAGGTCCTCCTGAAGCCAAGTATAGAGGATGAAACTTCTGACTCTATGGAGTCGCTGCCTGTCCTGCTTGAAGATAACTGGATGAAACCCCTCGTCGAATTCTTAAGGGACGGGCACCTCCCTGAAGATCCTAAGGAAGCTCGAAGAGTGAGAACCCGAGCCGAGCGATACACACTGATCGGAGGCATCCTATATAAACGCTCCTTCACACAGGTAGACGGCAGGCCTTACCTAAGATGCCTCTCCCCCGAGCAGGCCGACTACGCCCTACAAGAACTTCACGAGGGCATCGGCGAGGCACATTCAGGGTCCAGATCCTTATCCCGCAAAGTGTTGAATTATGGATATTTCTGGCCCACTCTCCTACAGGACGCCGAACAACACGTTCGGCAATACAGCTCATGTCAGAAGTACTCCAACATTCGATGCCTCCCACAAGTTCCACTCGCTTCCCTATCAAGTCCAATCCCTTTCGCAATGTGGGGGATGGATTTACTAGGGCGATTTCCACCGGCTCCCGGTTAGTTCAAATTCTTAGTCCTGGCAATCGACTACTTCTCAAAATGGATAGAGGCCGAGCCCTTGGCCACGATCATTGAGAACAAGGTAGTTGAGTTCTTTTGGAAGAGTGTAATCTGCCGATTCGGCGTCCCTCGGGTCCACATAACAGACAACGGAACCCAGTTTACCGGGGCTGCCTTCCGAGCTCTATGTGAAGACCTTGCCATCCAACACCGATTCTCCTCCGTTTCCCATCCCCAGTCGATTGGCCAAGTCGAGAATGCTAACCGACAGATCCTCTCCGGCATTAAGAAGAGGTTGGATAAATGTTCCAAAGGCTTATGGGTCGATCAGCTTCCAACGTGCTATGGAACTACCGCACCACAAAACGGACCCCCACAGGAGAGTCTCCGTTCAATCTCACCTATGGGTCCAAAGCTATGATCCCCCTAGAAGTTGGTATACCCTCTCCTCGTATAATGGCTTATGAAGAAGAACAAAATGCCAGAGAGCTCCGAGCAAATCTAGACCTGATCGATGAGATCCGAGAAAGAGCTGCCATTCGTCAACAAAGCTACCGAAGAAGGATCGAGTTGGCATACAACAAGAGAGTCTGTCCTACCGACCTCAAAGAAGGGGACTTGGTCCTCAGAAAGTTAGCCATCTCTTTCCCAGATCAGAAGAGCAAACTGGCTCCAAATTGGGAGGGACCCTATAAGATTTCCAAAGTCGTTCGGCCCGGCACATACCGACTAGAAGACCTCGAAGGCAGGGAGATCCCCAGGACTTGGAATGCCGACCATCTCTTAAAATACCAAGAGAGAGCACTAACGCCTCTCTAAGTATTTTGAGATGTCGAACTGTTCCTATCCTTTTACTTGTATTTTTTCCGTTATTTTTCTCTTGTAATAACGGCTCGCAACTTTAGAAGCAGCTGACCATTAGTCATCAATAAAGAAAACTTTTTCATATTTTACTTGTAAAATTGTTTGCGTCTCTCTACTTTCGCTCTTCACTCTAACGATGGTTCGGAGTCCAACACTTGGCTCGAGTCTACTTCGCAAGCTCGCTCTTAAGCGAGCTAGAAGTAGGTTGCCATTCGGAACTGCTCCCACAACCGTTGAACAACTCTACCGATGGTTCGGAGTCCAACACTTGGCTCGAGTCTACTTCACAAGCACGCTCTTAAGCGAGCTAGAAGTAGGTCGCCATTCAGAACTGCTCCCTACAACCGATGAAAAACTCTACCGATGGTTCGGAGTCCAACACTTGGCTCGAGTCTACTTCGCAAGCTCGCTCTTAAGCAAGCTAGAAGTAGGTCGCCATGCGGAACTGCTCCCACAACCGTTGAACAACTCTACCGATGGTTCGGAGTCCAAAACCTGGCTCGAGTCTACTTCGCAAGCTCGCTCTTAAGCGAGCTAGAAGTAGGTCGCCATTCGGAACTGCTCCCAAAACTGTTGAACAACTCTAACGATGGTTCCGAGTCCAACATTCGGCTTGGCTGTGCTCACTCGATCCCCCGAACCGAGCGGACGAGGAACCGACCTCCACATATGGAGAAAAATTCCGCCGAACCAATTTCACCATTAGATCATCTCAAAATCTGTGCTTAGACATGATGGATGGATCAGATCGTACCACGTATCCACAAAACGACAAGATAGTGTTTTCTTGAAACTCGTGCCTCCTGCTTCGTGATGCGTGCCACGATCGTGATCAACCGCCCAGATTGAGCCACGCGGTTCGCGTCTGAAATCCGAGCTACCACACCACCGAAGTGCAAAGTTGCCTCGGTACACTCCGAGCAGAAGCTGGAGTTCTATAGCTAAGGCAAGAGTTCTACGGCTAGAACGCTCGAAGAAGCTAACTATAGGTCCTTATAGTTCATTTCAAGAGTAAGGCAACTACGGCACAACAATGGGCAGACGAACTTCGATTTTATTAAGACAACTTGATAAATTTACAAGTCAAAAAGTTACAGCAAAAAAGCAACTTGAAAAATTTACAAGGCATGTTATTACAACGAAGAAAACGATGCAAGAAGTCAAAAGCTCGATGCAACTTGTTCAGCGCCTCCTAAGAATAGGGACGAGCCGATTCAGAGACACTCGGGGTTTTCGTCTCTTCATCTCCGAGCTTGTCTCTAGGCCGACGAACTGGGACGCCTCTTCGCCACTAAGCCTAACGGTGGCTCCGACCGAGGCTCCGCTCGAGCTAACAGCTACGCCACTTTGTGCATCGACTGCAGTCCAACCAATGACGGGAGGGCGAGTTGCGAGCTCGTAAAAGGAGATCCCTCTCTCTCTCTCCTCGCGAGTGCACGAGGTGCTGCGGACGTTAGTCCTTTCGGGTGAGGCTTTAGACGAGCCACCTCCTCCTCGAGCTCAACGATCCTGTCTTTCAGAGTCTCGTCCTTAACCAGTATCTTGAATCGAGGGAGTTTCGCCGAACCTGGGTACTCGGCACTATCAGATATAATGCGACGCAAGTTGGTCACCTCGATGCTCTTGTCGACCGTGACCCTCTACAGCTGCTCGACCTTCTTCGCGAGCTCATCTCACTCGGCCCGCACCGAGGCTAGCTCTTCCTCCTTCGTCGAGAATTCCTCCTCGACTATCCGTAAGTGGTGTACCTCGGCCAGCAGCTCGCTATTCTTCTTCTCAATGTTGAGCGACACTCTCCTGATCAGCTCGATCTTACCCTCGAGGCGAGCCTCACGGGACTGCTTAAACAGCACAGCACGATGCCGAGCTGCTGCGGTGTCTGGAGCATAAACGAGGATCTAAAAGATGAGCATATTACATTCAAAGACTAAAAGTTCGAGCCAAACACTTAAGACAAATTTGAAGAAAGAATTTTATTCATAAACAAAGAAGGCGGTGGCCAGTCCGCAAAAAGGCGTTACATTTTCAGAAATAAAAGAAAAAACAAAATTACAAAAGACGAGGAGATCAGGGGTCCACCTGCGTCGTCGCCTCGACCACAGGCGCCTCGTTAGACGGCCCCTCATTCCTCGTCGCCCCGGCTCACATCATCCTCGTCTTCGCCTTCTTCCTCTTCACCTTCCTCCTCTTCACCTTCCTCCGCTTCGTCATCTGCCGCAGCTCTGTAGCCGACCTGCTAGAAGCCGAGGACGCGATCCTGGACATGGTCGAGGGCTCTCTCGTATGACTTCTCCATGTTCGAGGCCATGTGCGCCTTCACCTCGGCCTCGACTTCGGCCCGGATCACCGTCGCCAAAGCGTCCTTCTCCGTCTTCGCCTCCGCCAGGGCTTTCACTGACGCCGCCAGCTCCTCGGCAGCCTTGGCGGCTTTGGCAACCTCCTCAGCAAGTCGCCCCTTCACTCGCTCCAGGTCTGCCACAAGGTCGGCAACCTGGACCTCCAAGCCCTCAGCTCGCCTCTGCTCTGCTTCGAGCTGCCGAACCGCCCTCACCTTGTCTGCCCTGTCCTTATCACTGGCAGCCTTCAGCTCCTTCTCCTGTTTGGCGAACGCTTCAAGGAGGTGGCCGAAGTGACAAGTGGCCTGCCGAAAGAAAAGGAGAATAAGAACACAATAAGAGCAGAACGGTAGACTTAAAGAAATTCTCGCGAAAAAGTATGCAGAACTTACTGATACGAGCGACCGAGCGACTTCATAGGTGTCGTCGCCAACCGTCCCCGCCTTCAGCGCGGCTCGATCCTTCGGGGTCGCCAAGTGCTTGACGGCTTGCATGCACATATGCGAGTTCCTGAGGAAGCCGTCGTGGTTCTTGACTCGCCAGTCCGGGACGAACAGTTTCTTATGCTGCTCGGTCAAGATCACCTCGGCCTGAGGGGTTAGGGGCAGAGCCTGGAGCGACAGCACCGCCGAGACGTCGAAGGCCTCACCGGCCGTGGCAGATGTAGCAGGAGCCGAGGGGTTGGCGATAACGACTACCGCTGGCGAGGGGACCTTTGCAACGGGGGGAGGCGGAGCAACTGCCGAAGCAACCTTAGGGGGCCGACCAGACGAAGCGGTCGTGCTCGGCCTCTTCCTCTTCCTCTCATCGACAACTTTGCCCCGCTCGTTCATCATCCCCAAAAAGTCCATCTTCAGCGCTTCTGTTCCAAACAACAAACAAACAAGTCAGTGAAACGAGCTAAAAACTTAAAAGAAAAAAAAAATATTGCGAGATGTTAGGAGCGTACTCGGGTCGATCGGACGGAGGCCCAACCCGTGTAGCATCTCCTCCGTCAATTCCCTCCAGTTCAACATCGGGAGGGCCATGATCTTCGCCCCAACTTCCTCCTCGGCCGCAGTCAGTATCGGGTCGGCCCACGAAAACTTTGGCACCTCTGCTTTCCACTGAGTTGGAATCTTCAGCATCGAGGGCTCCCTCATCAAAAAGAATTTCTCCTTCCAACCTTTGATCGAGTCCGGGTTCTCTATAATCCGAACACCTTTCCTCGGTGTCAAGTATTAGCGATGCTTGGTCTTGTGCATCCGGTGAACCCTATACATGCTCCACAAGATCATCAGGTCTGGCTCGACCTCGGCGTTGCGGCACTGCAGCAGGAAGGCGTTCACGTGGCGCCAGGTATTCGGCATGAACTGGGTCGGCGCAAGGCAGTACCACCCGAGGACCTGTAGCACGAAGGGGTGTAGAGGGAAGCGCAGTCCAGCGTTCAGCGAGTCGTAGTTGAACATACACATATCCGACGACGACAGTTTGGAGTTCGCTCGCATCCCAGGGCCAGGGAGAATCAGCTTGTACTCCGGAGGGATGGTGAACCCTTTTCTGATCCGGAGCAGGTCCCTCTCAGATAACACCGATGCAATCTCATCCACTTCGGTGGTCAGAACCGGGTTGTTCTCCTCGTAGACTTCCGATTGACCTATGATCGCCTTCTTCATAAGGTCGCCCTCGTATTGCCTGACCCCAGCAGGCCCGGACAGTACACAAGGGTACCGGCCTGACTCAGGGGCTTGCCTCGGGGTCTCCACAATCTCCTCGACTACAGGAGATTGGGCCACTACCCTCTTCTTCTTCTTCTTTGCCTCGGCCACGGACGGCTTGGCCACCTGCTTCCCCTTTCTTCGGATCTCCATTCGCCTCCTCTCCTCGGCGCCACTATCGCCCGAGGACGAGGCCTCACTCCCCGAGTCTACCCTTGACATCTCTGAAATAAGATAAGGCAAATAAACTGACCTTGATGTGACGTGTCCTTGACGTGACGTTCACGGTCGAAATTAGTTCGCCGGAAATTGCCTGGCCCACGCGACAGCTAACACAACCGCCTTGGAACGAAAGCCGCCGCTAGCAGAGAACGCAGAGAGTAAAAGTGAAAACTTGGAGTAAAAAGTGAGAAATGAGCTTGGGGGTGGGGGAGTGAGAACTTATAACCACAATGCGACGTTTGGGCTTCCTTGGGAATTTAAAAGCCCACTAAGAGAAGCCAAAACACCAAAACGGAAAGCTGCGACATCTCAAAACAAAGACTCCTCAAATCGCTTAAGTCCATGACTCGACCACCGGTGTGCCTAGCTGAGCTACCGAACAGCTCGGCTAAGCAACCGAGCTACTGAGTCGGAGGGTGGCGACGCTTCAAAGCCGGAACGCTTCAAAACGTCTAACTCCATACCTCGGCTAACAGCACCGAGCTTCCGAACCGAGGGGACGAGGAACCGACCCTCACATATGGAGAAAAATTCTACCGAGGCTGAATCACCATCGGATCGCTCCAAAATTCGTGTCAAAACTCGATGGACGGTTCAGATTGCACCACACTCACAAAACGACAAAATAACGTTTTCTCGTGATCTGAACTCTGTCCTCGTGATTCACGCAATGATGGACGCTCCAGATCTGGCCACGTGTACCTTCGGAGCTTCTGGCCACCGGTATGCCTAGCCGAGCTACCGAACAGCTCGGCTAAGCAACCGAGCTACTGAGTCGGACGGTGGCGACGCTTCAAAGTCGGAACTCTTCAAAACGTCTAACTCCATACCTCGGCTAACAGCACGGAGCTTCCGAACCGAGGGGACGAGGAACCGACCCTCACATATGGAGAAAAATTCTACTGAGGCTGAATCACCGTCGGATCGCACCAAAATTCATGTCAAAACTCGATGGACGGTTCAGATTGCGCCACGCTCACAAAACAACAAAATAATGTTTTCTCGTGATCTGAACCCTGTCCTCGTGATTCACGCAATGATGGACGCTCCAGATCTGGCCACGTGTACCTTCCGAGCTTCTGGCCAACGGTATGCCTAGTCGAGCTACCGAACAGCTCGGCTAAGCAACCGAGCTACTGAGTCGGAGGGTGGCGATGCTTCAAAGCCGGAACGCTTCAAAACGTCTAACTCCATACCTCGGCTAACAGCACCGAGCTTCCGAACCGAGGGGACGAGGAACCGACCCTCACATATGGAGAAAAATTCCTCTGACCTTCTTCAGCCGTTGGATCCCGTCAAAAAACGTGCTCAACGTGATGAACGGCTCAGATCTTGCCACGTTCGCTAAACGACAAGATAGCGTTTTTGGGGATCCACGCTGAGATGGACGCTTAGGATCTTGCCACGTAGTTTGACAGATTTCGAGCTAAGTGCCGAGCTGTCGAGCCGAGGGGACGAGGAACCGACCCTCACATATGGAGAAAAATTCTGCCGACCCTCCTCAGCCGTTGGATCTTGTCAAAAAATGCGCTCGACGTGATGGACGGCCCAGATCTTGCCACGTTCACTAAACGACAAGATAGCATTTTTTGGGGATCCATGCTGAGATGGACGCTCAGGATCACGCTACATAGTTCGGCAGATTCCGAGCAAAGTGCCGAGTTGCCGAGCCGAGGGGACGAGGAACCGACCCTCGCATACGAAGAAACTATCTGCCGAGGAACGCAAATCGTCCGATTGCCTAGAAAATCGCGCTCGGCTCTGATGGAGGGCCTAGATTGCGCGACGCCATAAATCGGTATTAAAAATTAGTTTTTATTTAATTTAATCGTTTTATTTATTTAAAAATTGCAAAAAAATTACTAAAAATTTAGGAAAATTAACTAAAAATTCTAGAAAATAATTATAAATTCGGGGGTATATTTTTGAGCCCTTGAACGAACAATTATTGCCTAGAATGTGTTGTTAAGACCCCCGAACGACCGGTTAACACATCGCAAAATTAAATAAATAATTCGAAAAAATAGATAAAAATCACCAAATATCCAGAGAAGCTCAAGAACATCTTAGAGTATGAACAGCTTGAAAAATCACCTCACTACCTCCTTCGGAGATTCAAAACCCTCCATTTGGACCCCGATACAACTCCACTAGCCATTAAAACAGTAAAACTACTCCTCAAAGGCTGATCAAACTCAGTCTTCGGGAGTGGGAGGCTCGTGAAATGGCTAAAAATGAGGTTAAATCGGAACCATCCAAATCGAGCACGAATCTTGAAGCCCAGGGGTAAAATGGTAATTTCACCTATCAATGGGTCTAAAGCGGGTACGAGTTCCCCTCCTCGAAGACCCACTAACCCGCGAACGGGTCCATCTCAACTGGGTGCGGGTCTCAACCCGGAGCAAACCCAGTCCAGAAAGGATAGAATTAGGGTTTCTGATTAAATCTTAATCAACGGCCCTGATTCATATCTATCCTTTCACTGGGGATTAGGGATTACATTCCTTATCTAACCACAGGGATTACATTCCTAATCTGATCCTAGCGGCAACTATAAATACCCCCCATCCATCTCCAATAAGAGGTAATCAATCTTTTGCCAGTTTTTGCACTCTTTCATAATCACTTCTTATTACTGACTTGAGCGTCGGAGGGTGCGTCGCCGAAAACAACCCCGGTGTCTCGCACTTCTTGCAAGTGAACGGCGGGAGCAACGGTCAAACTCCGGCGGAACAGGTAACAGGTTTGTTATTCAAAGTTTCCTAAGAATCCACTAATACCATCTGTTTGCCCCCACACCAGTTTCAGCGGCAACAATGGTAAAATTAGTTCTAGGGCTCTTGGTTCACCTCTTTTATCACACACACAAATTATAACTCCTTATGAATTAAAGATATTATCTTTCCAAATTGTATACCAAAATCCTAAAGATATTAACCACTCTATCCACGTAGTCTAAAAATTATTCTCAACTAATTCTTCGCCTATCCATCAAATTATTAATTGAAAATTTGGATTTCTTAACGGTCACGTCCTCCAATATACGGTATTAATTTTTATTAATCACAAATCACCTGTTCGGTCTCTTTATGATTTGAAAAATCATACAAATGTCTATCCACCATTTTGTACGCATAAATAATAAGAATTAAAATACAACCAGGAAAAATAGAGTAATAATAAGGACTTAAAATTTGTGTTCTACAAAACTCGGCTACATCTTAGCCTCTAGAACAATAAATTCAGTTCATGTTCGATTTGCAATTAATAAAAATGTTTGGGATTGCATCTAAAAAAAGGGAGAAGAAGAGATACAAAAAGAATTAAAAATTAATGCAAACCAGTTCTTTTCTCTCTCTTTTTGTCTCAAAAACTGAACCCAAAAATTGCCTTGAAGTCCGCACTGTCACGTCAGAGGTGTCGCCTGTCAGCTTGCAGAAAATGCGTCACGTCAAAGCCGTACGCTGTCAGCTGCTCGCCAGGTCAGCACGTCTCGTCGCCACGTCAGCATCTCGGAGTCTGAGTTGTCGAATTGCACACCAGATTAGCATTCAGAGGCGTCTGGTACTGCATCTGAGCCGCTGTCGCATCACGTCCAGGTGGTCAGAGGAAGTCCACGTGCTGCTCTACTGCTGCTTCGGCTCTCTGGCGTGTGGGACCCAGAGCCGCCTGCTGCTGTTGTCCCGTCTTCTTCTCTCTCTCTCTTTTTCGTTTGCTCCCTGCCGCACTCAAGAGAGAAGAAGGAGTGCGTGGAATCGTCTCTCTCCGCTTTGTTTCGCTTTCTTTTTTTTTTTTTTTTTTTTTTATTATTATTTGTTAGAGTAGTCGTCACCTCTTGAGTTCTTCTCTCTCCCTGTGCTTGTATTTATAGAGAACGGAAAAAGAGAATTAGGGTTTGTACTTTTTGCAGAAAAGTCCTTTCTCTTCATTTATTTCCTTCCTTTTTAATCCAGAATTTTATTTCTTTCTCTTTCTTTCTTTTCTTCCTTTTCTGCCAACCACGTGCTGCTGCATACACAAAATAATACCAAAAATTAGGATTTTTAAATAAAATAAAATTAATTAGTTTAAAATTAATTAAACTAGCTACAAATCATATTAGCTTATAAAAATCCTTTTAAAATTATTTGTCGCTCTTTTAACTCAACAAAACAATAAAAATTGATAAATCCATTATTTTACTTTGTTTGTTGATTTTTTCCACAAATCTTTACTTTTTGCATCAAAAATATTATTTCTTCAAAAATAATTAATTAGTTGAAATTGTATAGAAATAAGATGAATTATAGACAATATCAACGAAAACAAGCAATTTTAATAGGTAAATGTGTACAAATATTTGTATATAAATTAGACACATCAATGGACCTGGTTTCTCGCAAAATAGATAACACTCATACTATCACAATAAACCTCTAGAACATCTTGCAAAATACCCAAGTCAGCTAACAAGCCTTGGAGCCAAATGGCTTCTTTAATCGCCTCTGTTACCGCCATATATTCTGCTTCAGTAGTACTGAGAGCAACAGCAGACTGCAAAGTAGACCTCCAACTCACCGGTCCACCGGCTAAGGTAAACACGTATCCGGTGGAGGACCGACGCTTATCCAAATCACTAGCATAATCAGAATCAACATAGCCAACACATGACTGCTTACAGCTGACATTCTTCACAAACATCAATCCCATATTAATGGTACCAGGAATGTACCTCAAAATCTATTTCACAGCTTGCCAATGACCCTTACCAGGATCGTGCATGTATAGGATAACCAAACTCACAGCCTGTGAAATATCGGACCTTGTACACACCATAGAATACATCAAACTTCCAACACACTCACATAAGGAACTTGAGACATGTACTCACGTTCATCTTCAGATTCCGGAGACATGGAGGCGCTTAATTTGAAGTGTGAGGAAAGAGGAGTACTTACTGACTTGGAGTCTTTACTAATGCCAATTTCTTGAAGCACCTTCTGTAAGTACGTCTTCTGAGATAGCCACACTTTGCCTTGACTTCTGTCCCTCTGGATCTCCATCCCAAGAATCTTCTTTGCTTCACCTAAATCTTTCATCTCGAATTCTGCTGCTAGCTGCTTCTTCAACTTATCAATTTCAGATACATTCATAGAAGCAATAAGCATATCATCAACATACAAAAGCAAATAGATGAAAGAGATATCTCTAAGCTTATGGAAGTAGGCACAATGATTGTAATGACTTCTAGTGTACTTTTACCCTAACATAAACCTGTCAAATCGCTTGTACCACTGTCGCGGAGACTGTTTCAAACCATAGAGCGATTTGTTCAGTTTACATACCAAATTTTCTTTTCCAGCTACTTTGAGTGTAACACCCCGCAAAATTTAATTGACAATTTTGCCCTCGGGTGTTACGCACGTGCATTTTGTACTGCTATTAATGATATCCATAACGCATTTTGATATGTATTTTGAATTTTGATTATTTATGCAATCCCGTATTCTTAAAATCCCATTTGAGACAACTCAATTGCTAAATTTCAATCTTTGAGTTTTTACGTGCTTTTTACGTATTATCGATGCACGTGTCGATTTCGTGTTTTCCACCATTACGTGCAAAGTTTTCGATGAATTTCAATCATTCATTTTTATAAACATGTTTTTGTAAACGGAATTCAATTTTTGTCTATTTTAATTAAAATAATTTTTATATGTGCAATATACGTGTTTTCTGTACGTTTGAGTACATTATCGAATATGTATATTACATAAATTCTTATGTTGCATTCTGATTAATTATAAATATTTTTCAGGTTGATAAAGTCAATTTTGTATTTTTGAGATTTTACGGGCGATGCACGTGTTTCGGTGCACGTGTTTTAAGCGTATTAGTCTTTCAAAATAAATTTCAAGAAATTATGTGTGTCTATTTTAATTGTGCACGAAAAGTATAATTTTTAAGTTAATTTTATATGTTTATTATATATATAAATAAATTGTTTTAAAGGGATTAAATAAATAAATTATTTTGTACACAAAGCACGTGCACGTGCACATGTGCGATGTGCACACATTTTGGGAACCGGGCTATTTTTTTGAGAAGAGGGAAAATCTGAATATTTGATTTTGAAAGTAGGACGAAAAACAAGTTGAAAATTTTAGAAAATGGGGTTAGTGGTGTTTATGTGGGAGGTGGTTATTCTAACTACCGACTAGTTGATCTATAAAGACACACCTAAGTTTCTCCCACACTCTCATTCTCTCCTTCCTTCTCTTCTCTGTTCCATACCCGAAAGCTCCAAACAAGGCAGACCAAGCTATCTCCCCTACTCACCTATCCAACTTTATTCATTATATATATATAAATATAGGTGTATATATAGGCATATCTATGTATATATGTAGATATGTATATAGTATGCACATGATGAGGGTCTTCTCTGTTTGGCCGAGGGTGCTCTTGCTGTTTGATGCTGACCGAAAGGAAGTGAGAACTTGCCTTGATGTGCGGATCTCGAGGAGTTGCAAATGGAGTTTTCTTTAGGAGCTCCTAATTCTAGGAGTTCATTTGAGTACAACCTCTTAAACTTTAGGTGGGTGTTTCTTAAATGCTTTCTAATTTATGAGGAATTTGCATGACAGATTATATACAATTTATATGTTGAATTTGAATTTGTATGATGAGATTACATGCTAGTTGTCGTAGAGATTGATTGCTAAATTCTAATTATTGTGATAGTTGTGAATTGTTAAATTTATGGTCCAAAATGTGTTATGATGATTGTTAGGATATTTGCATGCAAGAATATGTGCCGTAGTAAGTTTTGATTGTATGATGCTTGGTTGAAATAGTAATTGAAATAATACAAATATCTGGAGAAATGACTTTCGATGCTAATGTGGTAAAGAAGTGCAATTCTAACGTCAAATATTTATTTATGCGAGTATAGAGATTTTATAAAGTGACTTTTGATAAAAGACAATAGTTTATTTGGAAAATTGATTGGATATAGGTTTTGATGCAATTGTAAGGATTTCATTGAAAAAAAAAAGAAACTGTGAATTTGTGAACACATACGAAATTGTTTTTAAGAGGATTACATTCTGGAAACGATCTATATTTTTATATGGAAGTACAAATCAATTAAAAGGTCGAAAAATATATGCAGGCTGCAATTGGTGTAATTGACAGTCGACTGTCTACTTTCCACAGTCAACTGGCAAGTATAAGAAATTGGATTTCGTCGGCAGGACAGTCGACCGTCTACTTTCCACTGTCGACTGCTGCTGTCCTGAATTTTGGTGTTTGAATTTTCAAAGCATTCGCGGAATAGTCGACTAATTCCTGGTCGACAGTCGACTGAACCGAATGTTTTATTTTTTATGTTTCAAAGTTTCGTAAAACAGTCGACTGATTCTTGTCAGAAGTCGACTGAACCGAACTGGCTTTTGTTCTGGAGTTTTGATTTTATTTCTGACAAGTGAAATTTGAATAAGATTAAATATAAGATTTTATGATTATTAATACTTGATTGAGTTTATTTTGAAATGCACATAAGGAAATGAAAGATGAAATTGACAAAGATATCGAATTGAATTGTTCTCATGTTATGAGATTATAAAAGAAATGTTTTAAGAAAGAGTTGTGAACAAAAGAAATGGAAATGTTATTTGAGATTGATTAAGAAATATTGTTGATCTCTAGAAAGAGATAGTTGTTGGAATCTAGAGGCTAGGCAAGACCCTAGTGGCCGGCAGTATTATTTATGATTTTGAGAGCAAACTGTTGAGCGTTGAGCGTCTCTTGAGAAGTGGCCAGGTAGGCTGACTGTCTCTGTTGTTTTGATTTAAGTCCCTCTAGGTTGTGATGATTTCCTTTTAAAACAAACATTGTAAGGATGTAATGAAAGTAAGAGAAAAACACAAGTATGAGGGCCATTGGATTGGCGGTGTGAGAGTATTCACAGGCTGTCTTCACGATGCGTCGTGACATGACGTGGATACTGCTCCAGAGTACCGTCCCGGTGGCAACGCTTGTGGGGTGTTTGGTGACTGCGGGTGGTGTCATGTCCCATGACGGAGGCTGAATTGACCACAGGCTGTCTTCACGATGCGTCGTGACATGACGTGGGATTCCCCTCTAGGCTGTCTGGACATGAGCTCGTAGATCACAAAACATCTAGGATACTTACCGAAATTACAGAGAGATACATAGTGGAGATGTGATGAAAGTAAGAGAAAAACATAAATATGAGGACCATCGGATTGGCGGTGTGAGAGTGATTCACAGGCTATCTTTCAAGATGCGTCGTGACATGACGTGAGCATTGCTCCAGAATTATCGTCCCGGTGGCGACGCTTGTGGGGTGTTTGATGACTGCGGGTGGTGTCATGTCCCATGACGGAGGCTGAATTGATCACAGGCTGTCTTCACGATGCGTCGTGACATGACGTGGGATTCCCCTCCAGGCTGTCTGGACATGAGCTCGTAATTCATAGAACATCTAGGATACTTACCGTAGATACAGTAGTAGATTAAGTCATGACGAGGGATTGAACCCTACAAGATGAAGAACGATTAAGGGCTTGCCCTCTGACCTATATAGTATGGGATGCATAGAATTTGAATAAGTGCGCATTAGTGTTATATAACCTAATAGTTTCATTAAGGACTAAGTGCACCGCACGACACGACATCTATAGGATAGTCCCTTGTAGTTCTGTTTGTGATCAATTTTGTGTTTGCTAAAGTATTTAAGAATCGTTATACTGTTTTCGGCATAGAGAGGATGGCCGTGTATTATATTTCGTCAATTGTAAGCAACTGACGCACCCACAGTTTTATATGCAGGATTTGGAGTTACATGAAGATACAAAGATGATCGATGCTGTTGATTACTTAAATGTTAAAGTTGTAGCAATTGTACATTCATAATTGTTGTATTTTATTTATTCCGCTGCGTATTGATGTAAAAAACTCTGATGTAATTATTGTTGAAATAAAAGTTTTAAATTCCTTGTAAAATTGTACGAAAGAAGTGTAAAGATCCTGTGGAATCTCGAATTCAGTTGTATTTGAAAGTCGGGGTGTTACAGAGTGGTATCCGAGCTACGCTTCTAAGTAGTACAAATTTATAAGGAATGACACCTTAGAGTGGACATTAGAGTGTGAGTTCAGTTTATAGAGATTTAAATGTAAGTGATTTACATTTGTGTTGCTCTATACACTGATGTTTCATCTTTCCTTTTCCTATTGGATGGCTGGTGTCATGAATGGAAGTTGTTATTGAATTTACATTCAAATTCATTCACGATGCTCTCCTCGTATACATTGATTTGAGATTGTATGCAAGCTCATTTTTCTCTGGGTATCAGAGTAGCACAGTGGAAGCGTGGTTGGTTTGAACCGTTATTCATGATACCTCACACATAGACACACTTTCCCCTCAAATTATTTTCTGTGGATTTTCATCATAGTACTTTTCGACATTTAATATTTTCCAAATAAATATTTTCTTATACTATTAAATCACATTAATGCCTATTATTTTGTCTATTTTCCTTAGTCTTGATTTTTTTAAATTTGTTTTTCCTTCAGTTTTAAAATTCTGTTTACCATGTTTTATGTCACTTTATGTTCATCCATCTATATCTGCTATTACTTTATATATTCTGTTAAATTTATACTACCACTATTATTTTCAATTATTATTACATTTTGAATTTTGCTTGTGAATTTTGCTTATGTGCATTCATTTTACATGATTTGATTTTGTGATACGATATTCTTTCGTTATCTCGTATTGTCCTATATACTTCAGTGTATTTTAACGAGATTGAAATATTTTATCCGTATAAATACAACAAACTAATTTGATTTATTGCCTGCATTCAATATTATTGTTATTACATATTGTCTACTAATTTATTTTGTTATATTTATAAATTTTGTAATTACGTTTCCTTAATATAATGCATATACTCGCTATTCATACTTTACTCTATCCTCTAATTTTAAATTGTCTTTACATTCTTGATTACTACATATATTTTCCATTGATTTTTATATGTGTCGTGTATTTCAAGATACTTACTATACATATAATTTCACCCCCCTCAAATTACTATATTATTATTTTTATGTATAATTGTTTGCGTCAATTGTCCTAATTTGCTACGTTACATCATTATTGTTTTCATTTGTACTTCCAACACGAGCATATATTCTACATTATTTATTTTGGTGTTATAAATAATTTTTCAGTACTAATAATTAGTACCGCCTATGTTTGATATGTCTTATACACCTATTTTTGATATTTCATCATGTAAAATCTTTTTCTATATCATTGATTTCAAACATAACATCACACTTTATTAAACATCCCATACCTAAGTACATATGTAAGATATCCTTTCATCTCCCGTTTTGGTGCAACTTGATGTCGAGAGGGCAAATTTGCAACTAGACATCATTGGAGGCAAACTGCAACTGGATATCGGTAAGGCAAAGTTTGCAACCGAATGTCCAGAAGGCAAACTGCAACCGGATATCGTAGAAGCAATTATGCAACTTGAGATCAAGACAGGCAAGTCTGCTGTTGGATACCAGCGAGACAAACCTACACCAGAAGGAAATACTATACTTAGATAACCCCTACCTTGTTTTTCTATAATATTCACTTACAACTATTTCATTTTGTACTAGCATATACTATTTCCTAGCACTATACTGTTTATACTAATTTCTATATCTATCAAACAGGTGTATTTACCACTTAATCTCAACTATCTTGCCGTCTTTTCCTTATTTTGGATCTTTCTCATGAGGAAGTATTTCGTACCACTTTATTCTATTTTGCTATTTTAAAATTTGGTGGCTACTCACCTAACAGTTTTATCTATTATACTTTTGTTTATAATTCATGATTTACTTCTATATGAGTAGCTTTGCATTGTTACTACTTTTACAACCATAATGTGTTATTTTACTCCTACACATCATTTAAAACTTTTGTATCATGATATCGTTGTTTCGCCCTATAACATTACGTCTATGTATGTACATAATTTTGTATGCTGACTTTCTTGGTTTACTTGACAAATCGAAATTTTTCGGATTTATGCCTTTTCATTTTTATTTTATTTTATCATACATATATAATTATTGTATTTACCTTACATATTATTTTATGATATCAATTTATATACAAAATCATTTTCATGTTGTCTATAATATTAACTATATTTCATTCTCATATTTTTCAAACTCTTATTCAATAGTCTTCTTTTAAATATACTAATTCAGTTTTCATTATATCATACAAAAAAAACAAAACAAAAAAAAAATAGTTTGCGACTTTCTACCATTTATTACATTGATGAATTTTTAGTATTGAATCTATTTGTGAGGTATCCATTAACTATGTTCTTCTTTACTGCATTAATTCTGAACTATTTCACAATTAATGACCAAGTTCATTTATCATTTTATCTAATGGTTTACTTAATAGTATTTTGTATGAAAACCCCCTTCAATATACACTACCCTTTATTATCATATCTATTCTCTTATGCTACTTTCAAGATTTCCTTGTTCAGTTCTTGCGAAATTTTGATACTCATAAATTTTCTTAAATAGATTTTCGTCTTATTCCTCCACATTGCTTACTTTTATGCTATATGGATTTTCTTAATGTTATACTGATATTTTCTTTGGTGTGTACAAAATACAGCTTTTACCATAGTGAGTTCCGGAGACGGAACTATTCTAAGGGGGGGAGAGTGTAACACCCCGCAAAATTTAATTGACAATTTTGCCCTCGGGTGTTACGCACGTGCATTTTGTACTGCTATTAATGATATCACTAACGCATTTTGATATGTATTTTGAATTCCGATTATTTATGCAATCCCGTATTCTTAAAATCCCATTTGAGACAACTCAATTGCTAAATTTCAATCTTTGAGTTTTTACGTGCTTTTTACGTATTATCGATGCACGTGTCGATTTCGTGTTTTCCACCATTACGTACAAAGTTTTCGATGAATTTCAATCATTTATTTTTATAAACATGTTTTTGTAAACGGAATTCAATTTTTGTCTATTTTAATTAAAATAATTTTTATATGTGCAATATATACATTATCGAATATGTATATTAGATAAATTTTTATGTTGCATTCTGATTAATTATAAATATTTTTCAGGTTGATAAAGTCAATTTTGTATTTTTGAGATTTTACGGGCGATGCACGTGTTTCGGTGCACGTGTTTTAAGCGTATTAGTCTTTCAAAATAATTTTCATGAAATTATGTGTGTTTATTTTAATTGTGCATGAAAAGTATAATTTTTAAGTTAATTTTATATGTTTATTATATATATAAATAAATTGTTTTAAAGGGATTAAATAAATAAATTATTTTGTACACAAAGCACGTGCACGTGCACACGTGCGATGTGCACACATTTTGGGAACCGGGCTATTTTTTTTGAGAAGAGGGAAAATCTGAATATTTGATTTTGAAAGTAGGAGGGAAAACAAGTTGAAAATTTTAGAAAATGGGGTTAGTGGTGTTCATGTGGGAGGTGGTTATTCTAACTACCTACTAGTTGATCTATAAAGACACACCTAAGTTTCTCCCACACTCTCATTCTCTCGTTCCTTCTCTTCTCTGTTCCATACCCGAAAGCTCCAAACAAGCCAGACCAAGCTATCTCCCCTACTCACCTATCCAACTTTATTCATTATATATATATAAATATAGGTGTATATATAGGCATATCTTTGTATATATGTAAATGTGTATATAGTATGCACATGATGAGGGTCTTCTCTGTTTGGCCGAGGGTGCTCTTGCTGTTTGATGCTAACCGAAAGGAAGTGAGAACTTGCCTTGATGTGCGGATCTCGAGGAGTTGCAAATGGAGTTTTCTTTAGAAGCTCCTAATTCTAGGAGTTCATTTGAGTACAACCTCTTCAACTTTAGGTGGGTGTTTCTTAAATGCTTTCTAATTTAGGAGGAATTTGCATGACAGATTATATACAATTTATATGTTGAATTTGAATTGATATGATGAGATTACATGCTAGTTGTCGTAGAGATTGATTGCTAAATTCTAATTATTGTGATAGTTGTGAATTGTTAAATTTATGGTCCAAAATGTGTTATGATGATTGTTAGAATATTTGCATGCAAGAATATGTGCCGTAGTAAGTTTTGATTGTATGATGCATGGTTGAAATAGTAATTGAAATAATGCAAATATCTGGAGAAATGACTTTCGATGCTAATATGGTAAAGAAGTGCAATTCTAACGTCAAATATTTATTTATGCGAGTATAGAGATTTTATAAAGTGACTTTTGATAAAAGACAATAGTTTATTTGGAAAATTGATTGGATATAGGTTTTGATGCAATTGTAAGGATTTCATTGGAAAAAAAAAGAAACTGTGAATTTGTGAACACATACGAAATTGTTTTTAAGAGGAATACATTCTGGAAACGATCTATATTTTTATATGGAAGTACAAATCAATTAAAATGTCAAAAAATATATTCAGGCTGCAATTGGTGTAATTGACAGTCGACTATCTACTTTCCACAGTCGACTGGCAAGTATAAGAAATTGATTTTCGTCGGCAGGACAGTCGACCGTCTACTTTCCACAGTCGACTGCTGCTGTCCTGAATTTTGGTGTTTGAGTTTTCAAAGCATTCGCGGAACAGTCGACTGATTCCTGGTCGACAGTCGACTGAACTGAATGTTTTATTTTTGATGTTTCAAAGTTTCGTAAAACAGTCGACTGATTCTTGTCAGAAGTCGACTGAACCGAACTGGCTTTTATTCTGGAGTTTTGATTTTATTTCTGACAAGTGAAAGTTTAATAAGATTAAATACAAGATTTTATGATTATTAATACTTGATTGAGTTTATTTTGAAATGCACATAAGGATATGAAAGATGAAATTGACAAAGATATCGAATTGAATTATTCTCATGTTATGAGATTATAAAAGAAATGTTTTGAGAAAGAGTTGTGAACAAAAAAAATGGAAATGTTATTTGAGATTGATTATGAAATATTGTTGATCTCTAGAAAGAGATAGTTGTTGGAATCTAGAGGCTAGGCGAGAACCTAGTGGCCGGCAGTATTATTTATGATTTTGAGAGCTAACCGTTGAGGGTTGAGCGTCTCTTGAGAAGTGGCCAGGTAGACTGACTGTCTTTGTTGTTTTGATTTAAGTCCGGTAGGGTAAGCTAGCTCTAGGTTGTGATGATTTCCTTTTAAAACAAACATTGTAAGGATGTAATGAAAGTAAAAGAAAAACACAAGTATGAGGGACATTGGATTGGCGGTGTGAGAGTATTCACAGGCTGTCTTCACGATGCGTCGTGACATGACGTGGATACTGCTCCAGAGTACCGTCCCGGTGGCAACACTTGTGGGGTGTTTGGTGACTGCGGGTGGTGTCATGTCCCATGACGGAGGCTGAATTGACCACAGGCTGTCTTCACGATGCGTCGTGACATGACGTGGGATTCCCCTCCAGGCTGTTTGGACATGAGCTCGTAGATCACAAAACATCTAGGATACTTATCGAAATTACAAAGAGATACATAGTGGAGATGTGATGAAAGTAAGAGAAAAACATGAGTATGAGGACCATCGGATTGGCGGTGTGAGAATGATTCACAGGCTGTCTTCACGATGCATCGTGACATGACGTGAGCACTGCTCCAGAATTATCATCCCGGTGGCGACGCTTGTGGGGTGTTTGATGACTGCGGGTGGTGTCATGTCCCATGACGGAGGCTGAATTGACCACAGGCTGTCTTCACGATGCGTCGTGACATGACGTGGGATTCCCCTCCAGGCTGTCTGGACATGAGCTCGTAACTCATAGAACATCTAGGATACTTACCGTAGTTACAGTAGTAGATTAAGTCATGACGAGGGATTGAACCCTACAAGATGAAGAACGATTAAGGGCTTGCCCTCTGACCTATGTAGTATGGGATGCATAGAATCCGAATAAGTGCGCATTAGTGTCATATAACCTAATAGTTTCATTAAGGACTAAGTGCACCGCACGACACTTCTATAGGATCATCCCTTGTACTTCTGTTTGTGATCAAGTTTGTGTTTGCTAAAGTATTTAAGAATCGTTATACTGTTTTCGGCATAGAGAGGATGGCCATGTATAATATTTCGTCAATTGTAAGCAACTGACGCGCCCACAGTTTTATATGCAGGATTTGGAGTTACATGAAGATACAAAGATGATCGATGCTGTTGATTACTTAAATGTTAAAGTTGTAGCAATTGTACATTTATAATTGTTGTATTTTATTTATTCCGCTGCGTATTGATGTAAAAGACTCTGATGTAATTATTGTTGAAATAAAAGTTTTAAATTCCTTGTAAAATTGTACAAAAGAAGTGTAAAGATCCCGTGGAATCTCGAATTCAGTTGTATTTGGAATTCTGGGTGTTACATTGAACCCTGGTGGCTGAGTCATATAGATTTCCTCATCAAAATCGCCATGAAGAAAGGTGATCTTCACATCAAGTTGAGCTAGATCCAAATCAAATTACGCTACTAAAGCTAAAAGAATACGAATAGAAGAGTGTTTCACAACTGGAGAAAATACCTCATCATAATCAACACCTTCTCTCTGAGCGTAGCCTTTGGATACCAATCTTGCCTTGTAGCGGACATCTTCTCCTGGAGATCCTTCCTTTATTGCATAGACCCACTTGCAACCTATCGCCTTCTTTCCCCGGAGTAGCTTAGAAAGTTCCCAAGTCTTGTTCTTATGAAGAGACTGCATTTCTTCTCCCATTGCTCACTCCCAGAATTCTGACTCAGGACTTTGTACAGCTTCCCGATGTGTGGAAGGAACCTCATCAGCGGTGATAGGAAGTGCATAAGCAATCATCGTCTCGATAAGCCTTTCACGCCTACCGACTATTCTCTTGGACCTTCTAAGTGCAGTAGACTCCTCAAGTGGAATCTCATTACTGTGGGTTCTGAAAACTGATGTCCCACTATCATCTCATTCTTCTTCTTTTTCACCTGTATCTGCATTTGTCTCCGCTGAAGAATCATCATGTTGATCGTCATCTTCTGGTGTCACGTTAAAAGATGGCATTCGAATAAATACACTGCTCTCTGGACTCTGTGGAGATGCATTGGTCTCCACCTGCTGCGAATTCTCCTTGGTCTTGGCAGTCTTCACCTGCTCAAAACTCATAGACTTCACCATGGAAGTCTCATCGAATGTGACATCTATGCTAATGATACTCTTTCTGTCTTCTAGATCCCATAATTTGTAATATTGGAACCCGATGAACACAGCTCTCCTTGCTCGAGGATCCAACTTACTACCCTTGACATGGTAGTAGGCCAGACAACCAAACACACGTAGAACATATAATCTTTTGCAGCTTCACCAGACCATGCTTCTAATGGAGTTTTACTTCCAATTGCAGCTGACGGTAACCTATTGATGAGGTGGCTTGCATATGTAACAGCCTCAGCCCAAAACGATTTGCCTAATCCAGAATTAGACAGCATACACCGTACCCAGTAATGTACGGTTCATGCGTTCAGCCACCCCATTCTGCTGTGGTGTCTCTCACTGTGAAGTGGCGTTCTATGCCCTCATCCCGACATACTTGCAAGAAAAGATCACTTTTGTACTCTCCTTCATTATCAGAACGAAGCTTTTTAATTTTTCTGCCGGTTTGCGTCTCTATCACCTTTTTCCACTTCAGAAATATCTCTAGAACCGCATATTTCTCTTTCATTGGGTAAACCCACAAATGTCTAGAAAAATCATCAATAAAAGACACAAAATAACGGTTACCTCCATTTGATGCTGTCTGAGTAGGACCCCAGACATCTGTGTGAACTTAGTCAAGAATCCTCTTTGTACAGTGAATAGCAGTGCCAAATTGGACTCTTGTCTGCTTGCCCAAAACACAATATTCACAAAAGTCTAACTTGCAAACTGATGCACCTTTGAGAAGACCTAACAAGAGAATGTAAGGCCTTCTCACTAGTGTGTCCCAGTCGCATTTGCCATAACCTCGTTGTATCATCCGCTGAAGCGGAAGTAACTGCAGCATCTCCTGAAACAGTACTACCTTTCAAGTAGTATAAGTTTCTCTGTCGTAAGCCCTTCATGATAACCATTGCACCACAGAGTACCTTAAGTACTCCGTTCTTAATGACAACTCTGAAACCCTTAGATTCCAAAGAGCCGACTGAGATCAAGTTCTTCTTCAATGTAGGAACATAACGAATGTCTTTAAGCTCTCTAACGATTCCATCAAACATCTTTATATGAATGGTACATATCCCAACTGTGCAGCATGCATGGTCATTACCCATCAATACCACACCAGTATCTAGCTCCTCAAAACTAGCAAACCAATCCCTTTCGGGACAGATATGATAAGTAGCACACGTATCCAAAATCCACTCCGATGAGTTAGAATAACATACCACTCCGATGACTTCCCTCTATTGCCGGATTTACTACAGCTCTGTGATCTTCCTCTTGCTGCTAATACGTCTAAGGTTGAATCTTCGGTGGAGAAACTTCGATCTCTCCTTCTATGATCGCTACTAATCAATGCCGCGGTCACTTCTTCATATTGGACTGATGCTTTTCCAGTGATGAAGGAATCACACCAGACCACGTACTCTTTCGGTAACGAATTCATTATTATCATTGCCTTATCCTCATCTTCCACCTTCACCTTGACATTCAACAAATCAGCAAGAAGCTTAGTAAAAGTGTTTAGGTGCTCACCGATAGAAGCACCCCTCCTCATGCAGAACGCATAAAGCCTCCGCTTCAAATGAAGACGACTCTCTGCATTCTTGGTCAGGTACTTGTTGCCCAGCGTGTCCCATAACTTCTTCGCCTATATCTCATTCATGACAAGGTACCTGATGTCTTGTATCAGACAAAATCGAATGACACCGCATGCAGAACGATTCATCTTCTTCCAATCAGATTCTTCGACTTCTTTTTGGAGGTTTCTCTGATTCCAGAGTTTCCTCTAGATTCTGTGCGTTGAGAGCATCCCTCATCTCGCACATCCACATGCCAAAGTTGATTACACCATCAAATTTCGCAACATCGATCTTTGTGCTATGGACAGTTACTACCGGAGCCGCTTTAGTGCTCGAAGTGCCAGCCTTGTCTCCAGCCATTTCTGTCTCAAATCAAGATCTCCACCAAAAGCTCTGTTGCCAATTGTTGTGCACACACTCTTCCGAAAAAGCTAATGCACACTCAGCGGAATATTCTATCACAAAGAAAACAAAATTAGACAAAACTGGTTGCTCCACTATCACCAGAGCAGATTACAAATTAGGGATAAACTATCTCTCTCTCTCTCACAAAGAAAACAGTCACCAATAATCTCTCTTATTTGGAGTAGTAGCACTTGGTTTTCAAATGGTCTTCAATTCTTTGGGATGGCTTGTATTTATAGCATAGATAACTTCAAAAAACGAACCAACTTCCCAAAAAAAAACTACCTTTGTTCTGTCCAATTAATCTCAAAACGGAAGACTTTAAACTCTATCTCAAAACTGATGACTTTAAAGCCTATCTCAAAACTTTAAAACCTATCTCAAAACTGATGACTTTAAAATGTGTTTTGTCAAAAACTAATGACAAAGCCATTTTTTTTCAATACCATATGACTTATATATATTTGCTGGATTCGGTCGAGAGTCTATTTTCCAGATTTTCTGACGGATCCAGATTTGCATATTTGTGGCAATTAGAATTCCAGATTTAGTGCAGTACTGTCATGCTGCTGGACTAGAATTTTCGTTGTCCTACCCTTTTATGAGTTGTCTTTTACCTATACATGTTTATTTTCCAACCTGAACCTGTTACTTGTTCATGCCATATTATTTTTGCTCTATTTTGTGCACGTATATGCCTGTTTGATAATAATAACAAGTAATCAAGCTCGAGGTTAAGGGAAAGACCTTAGTAGTGGACAATATAGGTATCTGTTCTCAGAAGGGGGCCCGTGTTTTCCTTTTTATGTTGATTCATGTTGATACATGAACCTGTTGCATGTTATGTTTGATTCATGAATCTGTGGATTCGTAAGCCAGTTGTACTTTATGCTTTAATGCATGAACCTGTTGGTTCGTGTACCTGTTACCTATTGATTCATGAACCTGTTGATGTATGAATCGGTTGATTCGTGTACCATTCTTATTCATGAACCTGTTCCTATTACCTGCTACCTGACACCTGAGTACACGGCCCTATAGAAACCCACCACTAGATCTAAACGTAATTTACATGTATGTAACAACCATGTGGTAAAAACCTGGGATGCATGAAGTGCTACCTAGATAGTAATTAACATAAGACTTGACATGACATAATACTTGTTACATGCTTACCTGTTACATGATCACCTGTACATACTACCTGACACCTGTTACATGTTTACTTGCTTGCATAATACCTGTTACTTGTTACATGTTATATACATTTGTTATCTCACCACATTACTTGATTCTGTTCATGATTCATGCCAGTTGTTCTATTTTGTTGCCATGTCTATTCCATGCTATGTTTGCTTCCGTTGTTACTCTATGTTGTATATTCTTTTCCTGTACTTGTGCCTGCACTACAAGCGGCCCGTAACTTGCATTGACGGGAGTTTGGTTTCTCTTTCCTTTTTCTTGCAATTTTGTTAAATTTCATATTATGGTGATCAGCTGCCCGATGGAGTAGGTGATCTGAGATTTTATATGCATGAGTTCTTGCTATTATTATTATTTCCTGTTGCTTATTTTGAATGAATGTATTGCTACTTGGATTATTTTGTATTGGGCAGTTTGACCCAGGATTATTGACTTGTTCAGATCTGGTTTATTTGAGATTATTAAATTCTGTTTGAAGTAAATTCCTGTTGGTGTATTGATTCATATATGCATGCGTGGTTGATTTCTCTATGTTTACTTCCTGTTATTCCTGTGAAATGTTGAAAAGATCCCGACAGCTTATGGATGATGAAAATCATTCGTTGGACTTAGTCACGTATCCGTATTTCGTATTTTCTTTTTGGGAAGCGGGGCGTGATACTAACCCTAATCCTCAATCCCCAGTCCAATAATCTAATAATATTTCTCATTCTCTCTGTAAACCATATCATGGTATCAGAAGATCTACAGAACTTATTGGAGTTTTCAGGGACATATGAATCTTTCTCGTGGTGTAACAGAATTTTGACTTTGTAAAGCACCCCGAATTATTTTTATAGTTTTCTAGAAATTTTGAGACTTCCAGATTTTTCTGAACTTTTTTCAATTTTTAATTACATTTTCGAATATTTAATTCAATTTTCTGATTTATATAGTTAATTTATAAAGTTTTAATTAATTATTTAAATTTATAATATTTTTTGGAATATTTTAATATTTTTTGAAATAATAATTATTTTTAAAGAATTTCTAATTAATTAATTCGATTTTTAATTATTTTTTGGAATTTTCAATGCTTAATTCGAATTAATTATTAAATAAAGAAAGTAAATAACAATTAAATCATACCTGGTGACATGGCATGATTTGGATCGTCATCGGATCGACCTCGTGCTTTGAGAAGATCAAAGGGTCCAGATCCGTTCAGATAGCTACCTGGTGTTGTGCGCCAGGTAGATTTTTGAAGAGATCTGGAGCAATCATCAGGTGGAGCACGCTTTTAAGGAGATCCGACGGTCCACATTAAAGATTTTGCTTGTCATACTTGGAACACAAGTTACCAGGTGTTGTGCACCGGGTAGAGGCTTGTGGAGCTAACGTGGCATCCCACGTTGCGCTCATTGGTCGATCTACGTTGACTGGTCAAAAATTTTGGCCATTTTTTTTTCTTTTTTTGGGATGCTATTGCTGACATCAGCATTTTTTAAAATCTTTTTTTGGGGCTAACCACGGGCATGTGTGCGTGCGACACACGTTCCCCACCTTCTCTCTCCTCGTCATTTTCTTCTACTTTTTTTTTCTTTTCGGATTTCCGCAAGTAACTGGAGTATATTGCACTTTCCGGATGGCACAGAGGTCCGATCGGGATCTATGACCTATTATTTTGAAGGAGACTCAAAGATCTACAAGTTCTGTTCAAAAGTCGGTTGAGGAATCGTCCATCTTTAAGGTCAAGCCGGCCCACAATATCTCTGCCTCCGGAAAGTTGAGAAGAGCTTTGGCGTTGGGGATCAACGAAGAGGAGGTTCGCCATGGAAGAGATACAAAGAGAAATTTTGCCCCCAGGGAGCTACGAAGAGGAGCTTCGCTCCCGATGGGCTAAGAGGAGGAGCTATGAAGAAGAGCTTCGCAGGACATTTGGGAAGATTAGTTGAGGAGGCGAGTTTAGGGAGAAGCTCTAGGAATTAGTTGAGCTTCGAACTTGCCGTGGAAGAAAAAGGCCGCTCAGGAGGTGAGAAGAGTACCGAACTCATTGCATGAGGTGAATGAGTTGCTAGGGAGTTTAGGCAACAATCTTTGTCCCAGATGAGCTTGACCACCGAGGGCTACGAATAGAAGCTTCGCCACAAAGGAGGTATGAAGAGAAGCTCCCCCCCGAGGAGCTAAGAAGAGAGGAGGTACGAAGAAGAGCTTTACCCTCGATGAGTTAAGAAAAGAAGCTTCGCTCCTGATGAGCTAAGAAGAGGGGCTTTTCCCCCTAGGGAGCTCGTGAAGAAGAGCATCGCTAGGCTCTAGGGAAGAGCCGTTCGAGAGGAGCATTTAGGAAACTGCTCTAGGAATGAGTTGTTCCGAACTCGTTATGGAAGAAGAAGGCCGCTCCAGAGGCGAGCAGAGCATCGAAAACACTGTATGGAGTCAATGAGCTCCTCTCGAACACTGTGTGGAGAGGCTCGTGCGGCGAGCGGAGCACTGACCTCATTATATGGGGATAATGAGTTGTTGGTGGAGCTCGAGTAAGGAACAGAGCACCAAACTCATTATATGGAGCAATGAGTTATTGGGGGAGCTCGGAAGAAGAGTTGAGAACTGAACTCATTTCCTTGAGTTGTTGAGTTGTGAAATCATTACTAGGTTGCCTGTGGCAGAGTTGGGCTTACTCGCTTATAAGAGAAGCTATTCAAGGCAGAAGTGGAGTTTGGCTACTTGAGAATAGTGTTGACCAAGAGAAATATCGAAGCTGATTGCCTTGGTGACTCTTCACGGCCTCCTCTCGAGGTGGAGGGATTCTTGCGTGATGGTGAGAATCCTATTGTTGAGACGACCGTCGGGAGAGATTTAGAGATTAAATCCATTCGTTGCTTTTTGCTTGCGGCTACCACCGAGAGGGATGACTTGAAGAACATGGTGCTTGAGAAGATCTTAAAGATTGCTTATTCAAAAGAGATCATCCCCGAATACTCAGGATAGGCTCATCCGGACTGTTAAGCATGCAGTCTTATGGTATGTTGGAAGATTAGGATGAAGGGATGCACATCTCAAGGAAAGGCTTGTCGAGCAGGAAGTGGAGATCCATCGACTGAAGCGACTTCTTGAGGAGGCAAAGACTAAGTGCACTTCTTGCTCTCATGATGAGATAAATCAAAGGAGGTCATTAAATGAACTGGCTTTACATCCGCAGGGGATCTCGAGGAATCTACGAGACGCCCAAAGCGGGGTGACTAGTTTGTCAAGTGTTGCTTCGATTGGAGGGGCGGTGCGTGTTCATGGTCATGCGGCTCGGACACAATCTGCAGGTTTGGTATTTCCTTCGTATCGTTTGAGAGAAAGAGGTAGTTCTTTGGTACCCGGGGGGGGGAGACATATGCTACGAGTGTCCCTTAACATGCATATCCCCTTGCCACGAGGGAGTATAGACGACTCTGAGGGAGACTTGTAATCATGTTGATTGATTCTTTTGAACTTGTATTGAGATATTGGTGTAAAATGAAAATCTTTTAAGTGTTCAAGCTTTATCTGTTGTTCTCTTTGAGTTGTAGTTGTTTGTGTTAAGAGTGGCTAAGACCGCTCTAGTAGAGAGTTGGACCTCTTGTGCCCCTATTGTGGCAAGTTATGTGAGTGTTCTTTGGGAGGGGCCCCCTTTTTTGTTAGTCGAGGCAGCTAATGAGTGATGATAACTTGTTTCGAATTGCAAGTTGAGATCTCTAACTTTCTTGTTTGTGCATCGCTACAGCAACTTCATGTCGTGAGTGTAAACACCAGGCTTGTTCTTTAAGTGTTTCAAGAGCAAATCGAGTGGCGAGTTGAGTCAATGAGCTTGCTCAGGTGCATGCTATTAGACCATCTCTATGAACCACGAGTATGAACTCCGAAAGGTTGACAACAAGTTTTGGGAGCAGATTGAATGGTGAGTCATGCCTCGCACTTGCTAAAGCAACTTTATGGACCATGAGGATGGACTCCACACTTGTCTGTTGGTTGTTTCAATAGCAGATCAAGTAGTAAGTTAAGTCTCTGAGCTTGCTCGGGTCCATGCTACTAGACAAACCCTATGAACCACAACCATGGACTCCGAACTTGTTGACAACGAGTTTTGGGAGCAGGTCGAATGGCGAGTTGAGCCCCGCACTTGCTTGGTGGCAAGTTCCTAGAGCAACTCTATGAACCATGACTATGGACTCTACACTTGTCCGTTGGTTGTTTTAGGAGCAGATCGAGTGGCGAGTTGAGTCGCTGAGCTTGCTCGAGGTGCATGCTACTAGACTAATTCTATGAACCATGAGTATGAACTCCTAACAGGTTGACAACGAGTTTTAGGATCAGATCGAACGGCGAGTTAAGTCCCACACTTGCTCTGTGGCACGCTGCTAGAGCGATTCTTGAACCATGAGTATGGACTTCGCACATGTCCATTGGGTGTCTCAGGAGCATCTCGAGTGGCGAGTTGAGTCTATGAGCTTACTCGGGTGCATGCTACTATACCAACTCTATGAACCACGAGTATGTACTCCGAACAGGTTGACAAAAATTTTTGGGAGCATATTGAATAGCGAGTCGAGCTCCACACTTGCTTGGTGGCAAGTTGCTAGAGAGACTCTTGAACCATGAGTATGCACTCCGCACTTGTCTATTGGGCATTTCAGGAGCAGATCGGGTGGCGAGTTGAGTCTCTGAGCTTGCTTGGTTGCATGCTACTAGACAAAATCTATAAACCATGAGTATGGACTCCGAACAGGTTGACGATGAGTTTTGGGAGTATATCGAATGGTGAGTCGAGCCCCGCATTTGCTCGATGGCAAGCTGCCAGAGCAACTCTTGAACCGTAAGTATGGACTCTGAACTCGCATGCTATGGTGCTAAATGAGTAGTTGGTGTTGCTCGAGGGCGGACCATATTTCTGACTCATTGTTTGCGTTCGATGAAATTGTACAAGAATTTTACAAAAAAAAGACTAAATTTTTATTTAAAAATAAAACTAGGTGGCTTCTTTGATTGCTAGCCTTTACTACATGCAGTGATAGTCAGCCTTTATTACATATTTGAAGCTAACTATTAGAGGAGGGCATTAAGGGCCATCGTTGTACTTCATCAGATACTCGGCGTTCCAAGTCCTTGATCTCTTCTTTCCCACAGGCTTTCAAGTTGTTAAGCTCTTGGGCGAACCACTTGTAAGACCTTGTATGATCCCTCCTAATTAGGTGAGACCTTGTGAGACCTGGGCAGTGAAGGCCGGTTTGTCAATTCCTATTGGGGACGACAATGAGGGCTTGAAGGATCTCATCTTTGAAGTTTCAGAATTCTTCCCAGGTGATGGGTGCTTTTTCCTCCCTACCACTCTCGGAAGCAAATCGACTTGTTAGAATTATGATCCTTCTCCAGCGAGAGGGAGGAGTCCTTCTTTGTCCCCTAGGAAAGTGATAGCTTCTTCGCCCCCTAGGGGGAAGGGGTTATTCTGCATCTCTGTCTTCGAGGAGAGGGACCCATCTTGCATTTCTGGCATGCTAGATGGGGGACATCTTCCTAGACTCACATTCTGTTCAAGTGATCTCAGAGGTCAGACCCCTATTGTCGAGAGAGTGTGATCTGGCAAAGGTTTGGTTGTGCTTGAGAAGCCACAGGGGCACCGTTGAGGGTGTTGAGGTGTGGACCGACCCCCTATTCTCACCAACAAGCCGCACGTGGCACTGACTCTTCGGGAGCCCCCCGGTGTAGCCTCTCTGGAGAGAGGCTGGGTAGGTTGTTCTGGCTGAAGAGGTTGATCTGTTTGATGGGTTGATCATTCTGAGAGGTAGGAGGGACGTCCTCATGAGGAGCAGTTGGAGGAAGAGGGTTGGCTCGTCGGCTTGAGGACACCGCCTTCCCTTCCTCGAGGCATTGTTGAAAATAGTTTTTTCCGGCGAACCTATGTCGGATTTCTTATCTGTTTTCCGCAGACGGTGTCAATCTGTTGCTGATATTTTCTGTGTGGGAGAAAACAAATGTTGTAAATTCTTTTAGAAATAATAAGATAACTGACCTTTTAGTTTTCACCGATATTGACTGTTGCAAACTGATCTTGATTCTGAAGTCTAACTCGTTTAAATGGTTGGATCTGATCCAATTGGTGGCGATCGTTCTGATTGACCTGAAAAAATCTAAAACACTGGGGTTGGCCCCTACAACAGACCCTTTGATGCTCAAGTCAGAACTTAGAAATATATGAGAGTTTTTAGTGGCAAAATACTGATTACCTGGTTTCTTTGGAGGTCATGGGATATTTATAGTTGCTTTGGGGGCTGATTCAAGATATTTATTATCTCTACTTCCCCGTGTTTTGATATGGTTGGTTATTCTCTTCTTCTTGAAGAAATATGGTCAGTTACTCTTCTCTTGATAAAGAGATAGATTTGTTGACTTTTTTCTTCATAAAGAGATAAAAGTAATTGTGGAGATAGAGTTAAGACTCTTATCTTGATAAAGACGTAGGGTTTTTTAAACCTCTCTTATGAATGGAAAGATAGAAGTGGTTACTCTCTTAGAGAGTTTGAACGACACTTCAGATAATTATGAACTCCTTCATATTGATCCGCTATGGTAACCCAATATGACAAACATGTTTTGGGTCATTGGGCTTAAAAGAGACCCAACTCTCTTTTACAGATCCGTTTCTAGTAAATTTTACTGTTTTATCTCTGAGAGCTTTAAAATTTGTAGCCGATTTGAACAGTTCTGATTTGATTCTATTTGTACCCATATCAACTGGGTAACCCGGATTGAAGTGGACATTCATTATGCGCCAGTATGCTTCCCCTGCGCTTTTGTCTTCAGTTAATATCAATTTAGCTAGAACTAGATTCATTATTGTAGACACGTTTCTTCTTCTACCGAGAGTTGTTTAATCTACTTCTCTTGATAATTCGTCATATTTATAGATTTGGTTCATGTGACTTCCTACTTGGAGATTGTTGGAAACATCTTATAGTTAATTAGTGTTATTTGCAACCCAGCATGCATGTTCTATTCATAAGATCATAAATTAAGCTAAGACACATCATGATCTGAAGTATGCCACATGAAGTGCATGAAGAAACCCGTAAATGCAATGATCGCAACTACAAGAACACAAAACTTATGGAGGTCTATTAAGAAATACAACCAAGTCGAAGACAAAATGACGTTTAGGCTGTTTTAGCCTCTCTGTTTTATTTATTGATTTTGTTTACAATTGATTCAAGCACCATGCAAGATAAGCTCCATTATCTTTCAACAGTCCATTACTGTTAGGATTGTGGTCTCAAATACACTTAAGCACAGAGTACTTGAAGTTGAAGAAGAAGAAGAGGAGACGAAGACAACAAGAGAAGAGAACAACAAGTAGAAGATGTGCAGGTTGGAGAGTTGCGGTCGACTGTGGTGGGGTGCGGTCGACCGACCACCCGACCGCAACTAGGCTGCTAAGTATCTTCGAGTGTACAGGGTTCCATAGAGAAGAGGACGGTCGATCGTGCAGTCGACCAGTCACATCTCGGGTGTGGACTTTACACGTTGCGGTCGACCGACCTGGGGATGCGGTCGTTCGACAATGGCATTGTGTATTATTTCGGCTGACGAGTTTAAGGCTCAATAAGCTGGAATTGTGTTTATCTTTTAGGGTTTATTTGGGGGCTATATATATGGTTGTAGACTCTAGGGTTTGTATAACTGATTAGAGAGAAGTGATGATCCGTTATCATTGTTCAACTTCAAAAAGGGATTGTGCCGATTTCAAAGGTGAGGGAGAGTGATTGAGAGTTGTAATCTCTTTGTAATCTTTGTATTTCTTGGGGAATAAGAAGTATTGGTTATCTCTGCATATTGATTGTGTTCTTCTGAGATCTTGCATATATTGTAGTGGCTTGTTCTTGGTTCATCTAGGTCTTGATAGTTTATCTCAGCATATTGATTGTGTTCTGCTATTTCAGAGACTATATGAAGCTCAATGAAAGAACAAAGGAGGGGTCTGTCGAATTGTAACAACTTCTTGATCCTTCTTCTTCTCCTTCCCCTTCCCGAATCTTCTGTAACTTTTCCCCAACTCCTCAAAAGCTAGTTCTTGAATGTAAAGATTTCTTGATTTGTCTTTGATTTGCAATTCAATTTCAATCAGATGTATTCGTTGAGAATTCATTTGATCTGTGCTGTTATCAATTGGTGCTTTCACCGTCTTGAACTCAAGGATGGCGGATGGAACGTGATGGCGATTGATGATGGAAGAACCGTTAGGTGCAATCTTGGAAACAACAAAAAATCATGGCGATCAGTTACAGTCGCTTGCGTCGTCAATGGCGGAGCAACAGAAATCGACATCGGAGCAAAAGGAACTGATGTCGGAAGTGGTGGAGAAGCTAATGATTCTTGGTGCTAAGATCGATCAGGCAAATCGCACTCCGATTATGGATACTCCAGCTACTATAAGAAATTCTCACTTCATCTCTCATGAATTTCAAGTGCAAAATCCTAGGTTAGATTTCCCTAGGTTTGATGGTATGAATCCCACAGGTTGGGTGTTTAAAGCAAATCAGTTCTTTGCTTATCATCAAACGCCTGATGAGCATAAATTGCCCATCTCTTCGTTTCATATGGATGAAAAGGCTTTGGCGTGGTTTCAGTTCAAATATGATAATGGTGAATTTTAGAATTGGGAGTGTTTTGTTAAAAAGCTATATATTAGGATTGGACCGTCTGCATATGTTGATTATGAAGGGTTGTTATTCAAATTTAGTCAAACAACAACATTAGCTGAGTATCAAGATCAATTTGAGGTTTTAGCAAACAAGACTCAGGGCGTGGGTGATAAATATGCGCTGAGTTGTTATATTTCTAGCTTGAAACTTGATATTTGACAAGAAGTTCTAGCTCATAAACCTGCTAATCTGGCTGAGGCCATTGGGTTATCAATACTGCAAGAGGAGAAGATTCTTGAAGAAAATTCGATGAGAGGGAGAAATACTTATGTGAGACATTCTTGGTAGCCACCTCCAAGCAATCTTCCACCATTACTTCCCACACCTGCACAAATGCCACATGTACAAGATGCTTCTGTTGATACTGTTAGACAGCCTTTTATTAAGAAAATTCCTCCTGAGGAGTGGGCAATTAGGAAGGAAAAAGGTATTTGTTTCAACTGCGATGAGAGATATTTGCCAGGGTATCGATGCAAGAAGTAGGGCTGCAAACAAGCCGAGCTGAGGCGAGTATCTTGAGGCTCGAGCTTGGCTCTTTAAGGAATCGAGCTCAGTTTTGAGCTTGAGCTCGGCTTGAGCTCGTCTCGAGCCAAGCTTTGACCGAATTCGAGCCGAGTAGCTCGCGAGCTTAGCCTAAAATCACAAAAATCCCAAGCTCGAGCTCGGCTCGTTAAGCTATCGAGCTCGATTTCCCGCTCGAGCTTAGCTCAAGCTTTGACTGAGCTTGAGCTGAATAGCTCGCGAATAGCTCGGTTCATTTGCAGTGCTAGCAAGAAGCAATTTTTCATGTTACTAATGGATGAAGACTCAGCTGAGCAGGGTAATGAACATGAGTCTGTTGAGATAGCTGAGCAAGAGTTTGAGCAGTCACCAAAGATATCTTTTCAATCCCTTTCTGGCCAGGTAAATCTCAAGAAATTGAGGTTGCAGGGGTGCATTAAGAAGCACAATGTGCATGTCTTCATTGATTCTGGAAGCACGCATAATTTCATTCAAGAAAGGTTTGTCCAGTATCTCAAATTTCTTGTTATACCCTGTCAACCATTCAAAGTGGTGGTAGGAAATGGGGAATCACTGCAGTGTACAAGGAAGTGTGTATATGTGCCTCTTCAATTGCAGGAATATGATTCTCAGGTTGATGTTTTTATCTAGCCGCTTCATGGAGCTGATGTGGTTCTAGGTATTCAGTGGCTGAGGCTTTTGGAAAAAATAGTGAATGATTACTCTAATATGAAAATGTCATTTGTTCACAATCTGCAATCAATTACGTTGAAGGGAGAGACTCAATTACCTGTGTCCATAGGGCTTAATTCTTTGAGAAAATAGATTCACAGAGACAACATTAGTCATTACTATCATTTGGTGTTGCAGGTAACCAATGATACAGAGCATGTTCCTGAGGTTTTGCATGAAGTTTTAAACCAGTATGCTTGTGTTTTTTAAGAACCAAAGGGGCTGCCTCCATTAAGGGGTTTTGATCATCCATTACACCTCATTCCTGGGACCAAACCAACTAATGTCAAGCCTTATAAATACCCACATTTTCAAAAAGTAGAGATTTAGAAACAAGTGTCTCAGATGCTGGCAGAAGGCATTATCAGACCCAGTGTAAGCCCCTTCTCTTCACATGTGCTTTTAGTAAAAAAGATGGATGGCACATGGAGGTTTTGTGTCAACTATTGGGCTTTGAATGCCATTACAATCAAGGACAAAATTCCTACTCCTACTACGGAAGAATTGTTTGATGAACTACATGGTGCAGAGGTCTTTTCTAAGCTAGATCTTAGAGCGGGATATCACCAAATAAGAGTTCAAGCAGCAGATATAGGCAAAACTGCCTTTAGAACTCATCAGGGTCATTATGAATTTCTAGTAATGTCTTTTGGCTTAACGAACGCACCAGCAACCTTCCAAGCTGCATTGAATACTATTTTCAAACCCTTTTTATGTAAATTTGTTCTTGTTTTTTTTTACAACATTCTGGTGTATAGTAGGGGGATGCAGCAGCATGCGCAGCTTTGCAAACAGTCTTGAGAATTTAAGAACAGAATATGTTCTTTGTGAAGAAGTCTAAGTGTGTTTGGCAAGGATCAAATTGAAAATATGGGCCATGTAATTTCTGCTAAGGGAATCCAAGCTACGGCTAGTAAACTTGAAGCAATACAGAATTGGCCAATTCCTCGCAATGTCAAGTAGTTAAGTGCTTTCCTGGGGCTTATAGGGTATTATAGGAGATTTATTAAGGCTTATGCCTCTATTGCTGCTCCTTTAACTGACCTACTTAAGAATGAGGCATTTAAGTGGTCGTATATTGCTGAAAAAGCTTTTGGTGACCTCAGGGCAGTAATGCAGTCACCTCCAGTATTGGTCCGTCCTGATTTTTCAAAATTGTTTGTAGTAGAACTGATACATCTGGAGTGGGTATAGGTGCAGTGCTTCAACTGGAAAAACATCCGATAGCATTTTTTTAGTAAGAAGCTATCTCCAAGAATGCAAGTTGCGCCGACATACATTAGAGAAATGTATGCTGTAATTGAGGCCTCGAAGAAGTGGAGGCAGTATCTGTTGGGTAAAGAATTTGAGATATATACAGATCATCAATGCCTGAATCATCTCCTTACTCAAGTAATTCAAACACCAGAGCAGCAACATTGGGTTCACAAGTTAGTTGGATACAATTTCAATATTCTGTATAAGGCTGGTAAGAAGAATTTAGCTGCAGATGGCTTATCTAGGCAGTATGAGGATGACTCTCAGTTGTCTTCCTTGGTTTATCAACCATAGTTAGAACTGGTAAACAATATTAAAGAGGAATTGCAGAAATATTTCCACTATAAAGAGTTGATGAAGAACTTTGCCTTGTTGCCATCACACTATAGTATCAAAGAGGGGTTGTTGTGGTTTAAAGGGCAGATTGTAGTATCGGAGGCATTGTATAATGAGATTATGAAGGAGTTTCATTCAAGTCCCATTGGTGGTCGTGCAAGTATCACAAAGACCTTGTCAAGGTTGAAATCATCTTTCTATTGGCAAAATATGTTGTGACGTTTACATGACTTTGTTAAAAGATGTTCCATCTGCCAGCAGACTAAATACGACGCTTCAAAGCCTGGAGGTCTGCTTCAAACATTGCTAATTGCAAATCAGGTATGGGAGGAGTTATCAATGGATTTTATAACTGGTTTGCCTAATTGTCAAGGTAAGATAGCAATAATGGTGGTAGTGGATAGATTGACAAAATACAGCCACTTCATTACTTTGCCTCACAAGTTTACAACGGAAAAAGTTGCGGAGATATTTGTTCAAAATGTTTTCAAACTACATGGGTTGCCTAAGTCTATTGTGACTGACAGGGACAAGTAGTTTGTGAGTGATTTTTGGCAGGAACTGTTTCGATTGCAGGGCACCACTTTGAAGATAAGTACGACATATCACCCGCAATCAGATGGTCAAACAGAGGTAGTGAATAGATGCTTGGAGCAATATCTACGGGCATTTGTTGGCGATGAGCCCCAATAGTGGGGAAAATTTCTGCACTTGACTGAGTTTTGGGATAACTCTTCATGGCACTCATCAACGGGTATGACTCCTTTTGAAGCAGTTTACGGTCGACTGCCACCAACCATTCCTGACTATATTCAAGGCAATGCAGTTAATTTCACAGTTGATGCAAGCTTGGAGAAGTTCAAACAGTTGTTGTTGAGTCTCAAAGAGATATTGCTGCAATCACAGATTAGAAAGAAGAATCAAGCAGAAAACCGTAGGTATGATAAGGTGTATGAAGCTGGAGATTGGGTGTATGTTAAATTACAACCATATAGGCAAAAGTCTGTAGCCAATCGCTCATCACAGAAGTTATCGAAGAGGTATTTTGGCCTATTTCTGGTTGCGAAGAAAATTGGGAAATTAGCTTACAAGCTAGCGCTGCCAAAGACGTCTCAAATTCATCCTGTGTTTCATGTTTCTTTATTGAAGAAGTGTATAGAGGGTCCAGGTCTTGTAGAACCAGTACCATTACCTGAATGCAATGATGATTTGCAGACTGTCTTCCAACCTGTGGCAGTGTTGGGGCATAGATGGATCAAAGGGGGCTAGGGTTTACAGGAAGAATTGTTGATACACTGGGAGGGACTATGTAACACCTCGGATTTTAAAATACCGAAAATATTCGTTTTTATATTTTGTAGGGGTGAGAATTATTTTAAGTGATATCTTATTGATACTGGTATGGATATTTTAATTGGATTGGTGTAGGAGCTATGTTGAAGCCATGAGTTGAGATTTTATGTGAAGAAATATTATTTACTTTATTTTATAATTTTGGAGGATTGTTATGAGATGATTTAATGTATTTTGTATTATTAGTATTATTAAAGTATAAAGTTGGTGTTTATTTGAAATATTTTAGGGTATTGGGGGTTTATTTGCAAATATCATTTAATTAATTATTATTATTATTATTAATCTTTTTACAACCCCCCCCCCCCTTCTCTCCTCCTTCCTTCTCCCTTCTTTTCTTTTTTTTTTTCCATTCCCAATCGCAGAACCCTTCGGCCGAAACCCATCGGCCTCCCTCACTCTCGCTCAAATCCACTTGGATTCTTCACCAAATTCAAATTAAACTGAAGGGTATGCTAATTGAGGGGTTCTCTACATCGTGGAAGTGTCGGATTTTCGAAAGGATTTCGAAAAGGTATATCCTATTTTATTTATTCGTATAAAATTAAGTGTGGTTAGTTTTATTGAGTAGGATTATTATGGTAGAGAGATTTAGAGGTGTTGGAAGTGGAAGATTTGAGGAATTAGTGGATTGTTAGAGAAATTACAAGTTGTTAGTAAATTAGGGTTTTGGGTTTGTAAAATATATATATATATATATATATATATATATATATATATATATATATATATACATATATATATATATATATATATATATATATAAGAATTATCTCTTGTATGGTGGTAAAAATTATAGTGAGCCATTAGAATAAAATGGGGAGTAGTAATTTTGGCATAAACTCAAACTATAGGGTTTATGAAATCGGGTAGAAAACTGGATCCAAATAATTATAGAAAATGCATATGAGGGTGTAGAGTATTATGAAAGTATTAATATGAATTTAGGATGATTTTTATAGACTTCCAGCTCAATTAAATTGAGCAAAATAGACTATAGGTGTAAAGTGCATGCCGGGTGTTCGGTGAAATGCCCGCGCGATATAGAGGTGAGAATTTGATGAATTCGGAGGTGTATATTGAGTCTCATTATTGTTGTTAACCCTAATTTGAGATATTAGGACAAAGGGAATGAAGAAATTAGGAAATAGGAAATTTTCCTATTAGAAAGCCTCCGATCCATAGGTAAGTTCTTGTATTGGGGTTCGAATTTGAAATCCGTCGATGTAGCTCGCCAACGTATATTATTTATGACATGTGGGTGAAGACGGATTTGAATTTGGAGATCCATAGGTCGAGTTTTGAGTTTCATGCTAATTGATCCTATAATTTCCAATTTAGGTGGAAAAAGTCGAACTTCGTCTGGCTACAGGACGAACGTGGGACATCGTTTGCTCGATCCGTCAGGTAAGTATGTTGTATTTATAAATATTTTATATTGTGGCCGAATTTCGTGGCCTTTTGATATGTTTTGTGGGATTTATGCCAAAAGTGGGTTTTTATTGAAAATACGGATTTTTAAGGATCCAAAATGGGTTTTTGAGAGATGTGGTGAAAGTGACTATTTTATGTATATA
The DNA here is from genome assembly GCA_017893485.1 of Hemerocallis citrina. NCBI lineage: Eukaryota > Viridiplantae > Streptophyta > Magnoliopsida > Asparagales > Asphodelaceae > Hemerocallis > Hemerocallis citrina. The sequence continues at coordinate 129,457,819 of CM030359.1, forward strand.
AAATCTATAGTATGGGTTATTGTGATGTGTTGAAGTATAAAAACTAATTATATTAGATTGTTTATGCATATTTTTATCCAGTGCATATTTTGTGCATGTTTTGGGGCATATAGGCCCTTATAGGTAATTATGATTACATGGAGCATGGTGTATGAGCTAGTATGATATAACTAGATATTATAAGATTTAATTAGAGGAAATAAGTGATTTTGGCCCCTTTTTCTGGGAAACCTGCATGTGTGGTGTATATTTGTGATATATATATAGCTGATTATGACGTGTGATGCAATAGTTGATGAAATTAATAATTGGGTACATGTTTACATTGTAATTATGTTCGAAGTGAATTAATGGGCAATAATATGATATTATTCTGTAATGAATTATATATTTTGATACGCTTACGATACAGACCAGCACCTTATAATTCTTTTATTTATGATATAACTTGGCGTATGGCTATATGTGATTTAATGAAGTAGTAAATAGCGTAGTATTCATAATGGGTGATGTTATGGAAAAATAAATAACGTGGTGCATTCGTGATATGCAATAATATGACATGTTGGTTTATATGTTAAATGACTAGGTGTATGTATATATGTGATATACTGAGATGATAATTATATCGTGGACATCAGATGTGCATCAAATGCAAGATAAAAGATAAGATGGTAAGTGCTAATTAAATGTGTTATTAATACACGTGACTAAAATCAAGGTGGTAGCTATTCTTGAATTCAAAAGTGTAATGTTGTGGAACATAGTAAGATGGAAAGATGAAATGAATAATGCTAATAACAGATGATTTTGTTGACCAGTACCTACAGCAATCCTGGGGGTTTGGGCTAGACCTCCTAATACCCAAGGACTGGCTTGGGGTGCGGTGTTTTTCCCTCCTGACTTCGGCTGGGAGGAAGTACCCAGTTTATCTGGGGTACGGTGTTTTATCGCCCAAGCTATCGGCTTGAGGCCCGGTTTCCCTCGATGATAGCTGTCGCGAGGAAGTACCCAGTTTATCTGGGGTGCGGTGTTTTTCCCTCCTGGCTATCGGCTGAGAGGAAGTACCCAGTTTACCTGGGGTGCGGTGTTTTTCCCTCGATGACAGACGTCGTGAGGAAGTACCCAGTTTATCTGGGGTGCGGTGTTTTTCCCTCCTGGCTATCGGCTGGGAGGAAGTACCCAGTTTACCTGGGGTGCGGTGTTTTTCCCTCGATGACAGACATCGCGAGGAAGTACCCATTTTATCTGGGGTGCGGTGTTCCCTCGCTAGTTCGGCTAGGAGGAAGACGTAGCCTCAGACGAGTAAGACTCTGTGTGAGCATCGGTCCGCGTGTTTTACTGGGCTGTCGGCTTTCAGTATATTGGGATACTGTGGTTCACTGGTCGACAAACTAATAAAATAACTAAGTGTTAATAAAAATGTGAAAGTACAGAAAGCGAATTGTGAATTGTGGATGAGAAAGAAAATAGTTGTGAATGAGGTAAATGTGAAGGAAAACGAGTTATGAGTTAGTGTATGAAAAGAAGTGATAAATGTAGTACGTGGTTAATTTAAAATGAAAATAATAAAAGAGACATGTGTTCTTATGAATAGTACGAAGTAATTGTATTATGTATGTGATCATTAAAGTAAAATACAGTTGATATGAGTTGTACCTTGGAATTGTGTCAAGGAACTACCTGCCCGCTATTTCTGTGAAATGGTGGGAACTACTTGCCTTGGCATAATTCGCAGGGTGAGTTGGTATGATAGTGGTAATGATTAATGAAAATGAAGAATTAAGTAAAGTGAAGATGATAAGTGATTGAAGTGAATTAATAACCAAGCTATCGGCTTGAGATGTGATGTGATATTACCCAAACTGTGTGTTTGGAGTGCGGTGATTATTTCCCAAGCTATCGGCTATGGGGTGTGATATGTTGTGGCCCCAGATTGTGTTTGGGGATTAAGTGAAAATGATAATAAGATTTATTGTTTATAAGAAAAAGAAATTACTAAAGTGGTATAATGAAATGGGAATGAGCTATAAAACAAGTTTTCGCTGTAATGAGTATAAGCATTCTATCAATAATGTGTTAATGATGTGATGAGATGTGAGAGCATTGCAATAAGCAATAAGATGTTATATTTGCTTTATAAGATATGAATAAATGTGGTATTATGAGAATAGAAGCATTTGTATGAAGTGATACTTGATAGGGCATAATAAAATAAATACCCGTATTATGAGATTGGTTATGAAAATGGTTATTAAGAGAGTATGTTGTATTATGAGTTGTATTCATATAAATGGTTATTAATGAAAGGAGTAATAACATCATGTAGTTAATGCTATTATGACGATACTTGTGGAAGAATGAATATTTGGGTTAGAAAATTTTAAATTGAAAAGTAATGGATTGTATGTGTATTCGTACTATGCAGATGTAAAATAAGTATATATATATATATATATATACGAGGTTGAGGTGAAGTATATTATGAAATGTGGGAAGTTATGGATAATGAAATAGTTGAATGCAGGATTGGCAAAGTATTTGATATATCGTCGTATTGATGATGTTGTTGTGTTCAGGATTCAGATTACATTATCTTAACTTGGTATTTGTAAGTTTAAATTATTTTCTTTATAATATTTTAATTTGTTATTAGATTAATAACTATACTCACACCAGAAATGGCTGACCCCTTAGTGTTTGGGGGGTTAGGGGAGTCTGAGGACTACCCTAGATCCCCTACTGTTACAGGTTCTCATCAGTGCAGAGGTGAGGCGTGGGTTAGTAGGATGAAGTTTTATTTTAAAAATTTGTACTAATTAGTTATGTGAATAGTAAAATTTATGATCTAAATTGTATTATGGATGTATAAGCATGTATATGATGATGATGAGTATAGTGTGGGGTGGTATGGTATGTTTGTGACCCGTACCCATCTCGTTGTGGAATACCGGGCTCTGTGGTAGGTTTTACAAGGATTTTTCTAAATTTTTTCCTCGTTTTTCAAAGAAATTTATAGTTTTTATTTGATATTTGATAATCCGTTATGAGTTTGGCCCCCAGAGCATTATATTATATTGCCTGTGTGTTTCTGCTCGTTTTGGCCTGGGGAACCCGTGAAATTATTGCATGTATTGTGAGCTACGGAATTTTGAGCAGAATTTCGTAAGCTATTTGTGTTTCGGGACAAAATTTACAGGGGAAACTCTGCCAAAATTTTCCTTGAAATATATCTTTCTTAGTTTATGTTTAAAGTGATATAGAAATTGAAATAATTGAATTTGGAGAAAAAAAAAAATTGGGGTGTTACAGACTACCGGTTGAGGATGCAACTTGGGAGGATGCGAAGGCGATGAAGAAAGCATTCCTACTCTCGAACCTAGTGGAACAGGTACATTTTCAAGGGGAGGGTATTGATACGATGATTGAGAATGGCACAGGAGATGATGAAGGGATGAACAGAATGATCATAGGCCAAGAAGAAAGAGGGAGAAGCCTAGGCATTTAGCAGACTTTGTATTGGTGTGAAGTACACGTAGATTTTAAATGAAGAATACGGCAGGAAGCAGATCAGGACACGTGTACGGCTCAGGCGCTATCTCAGAGACTATAAGAAGCTCGATGAAAGAACAGGGGAGGGGTTTGTCGAATTGTAACAACTTCTTGTTCCTTCTTCTTGTCCTTCCCTTTCCCGAATCTTCTGTAACTTCTCCCTAACTCCTCAAAACCTAGCTCTTGATTGTAAAGATTTCTTGATTTGTCTTTGATTTGCAATTCAATTTCAATCAGAAGTATTCGTTGAGAATTCATTTGATCTAAGCTTCGGTCTTTTAGAGGTTCAGCAACAAAAACTGCCAAAATTATCTTTGTAAAGAATTAAAAAGTAAAAAAATATAATTTACAAATAATTTTAAAATGTACTGTATATAATTAATAAGCAATTCAAAAAGCCCCGACTGTAGTTGCTGCTTTCACTTTAGCGTCCCAGTGTACTTTATCTCCGCTTCAAGATTTACAAAAAAGATTGTCTTCGAAGATTGCTTCCTGATGTTATATTTTAGAATTTCAGTGTTAATCTTTTGAACTGCTTTATTAAGTATATAGTACTACATGAACCACAATGACAAATACACTGTTCAAACTTGGACTACGATAACCAAGACTATAAATCCAATTTGCGCAGAAATGGATTGTTCAATCAGGCATCTTTTTTAAATTGGACCTAAAAAACAAAAAAAATTCCCGAATCGAACTTCCCTGAAAATTTTGCGCAAATCGACCTCTCACACACCACATAGGCATGTCAGAAGTCGAACTCAATGCCAAAGTGGATTGGTTGCTTAGAAATCGACTTTTGAAATGTAGTTTTCTTCATTAAGACTAACACTGGTGTTTCAAATGTCCATTCCAATTTTTAAATTTTTTTCTTTAACTTCCAGATGATGGGCTAGCCAAATTCCTTGAAAATATCCCAAGTTTTAAAAAAAACTGTTAGGAAAGTTATGGGCAGAAGGTAACACACAACTAAAGTGAAATTGAGAAAGTGGCAAACAAGGTGGACACAAATATTTTATGTGGAAAAACTCCCAAAGGAGACGGGGTAAAAAACCACGGGTAAGGTAATAGAATTTTACTATTGAAAGTAGGGATTACAACAGCTTCTCTCTAAATATAAGGAGAATACAATTTTCGCTCTCTTATAATAGGAGAAACACTGTCTCACAAATTTGAGGAAAAATATAAATGTACAAATTATCTCTAAGGAGACACAATATATTCTCTTTTGAGAACACTCTTATAATACTCAATTTTACTAATCCCGCTTTCTTTCTTCTTCCTCACTTTTCTCTACATTCTCAATCTCTTCTCCCGATCACCATTTATAGCCAGGGAAGGAGTTGTCGTTGTTGATTTTTTTTTCATTTCATTATTTTCCATTTTGTCAAAGGTTGCGGTTGTCGGCACCGCATTCGGTGCCGACTCTCCCATTTGTCAAACATGTTTGGTGTGAGGGGCCCATATGGTGGGGCACTCACCTATTGATATTATTGCCAACATTCACCTACTTGGAGACTTGATTGAGAAATAATTATGTCTCCACATAATCCATTTATATTGTTATTCTCATTCTGCTTACGTTTCTGCTAGGCCACACAAGGATCTATACCATTCAAACTTGCCAGTGTTAATTGGTTTGGTCATAACATCTGCTAGGTTCTCGTCAGTATGAATCTTGTGCATATCCACACTGCCTTCCTCCACTACTTCTTGAACAAAGTGATACTGGACTCTTATATGCTTTATCCGTGAATGAAAAGCTGGATTCCTTGCGATGTGCAGGGCACTCTGACTGTAACAAAATAGAACAATCTTCTCATGTTTGTGCCCGAGCTCCTTCAATAACCTTTGAATCCAGACTGCTTCCTTGTAAGTTGTTGTAGCCGCCATGTATTATACTTCTGTTGTAGAGAGCCACAACAGTCTGCAGTTTCGAAATCCAGCTTACAGCTCCTCCAGCAAGTATGAACACATAGCCCGTAGTGGATTTTCTTTTGTCGATATCGCCAACAAAATCTGAGTCCACATAGCCTCTGACAGTTAATTCTGATCCTCCCTAACATAATGCAACATCTGAGGTTCCTCTGATGTATCTCAGAATCTTCTTTACTGTGCACCATTGCTCTCTACCAGGATTCGCCATGTATCGACTAACCGCTCCTACTGCTTGTGTAATGTCTGGTCTACATATCATAGCGAACATCAAACTTTCTACTGCTGATGCATACTGTACTCGAGACATCTCCTTGCTCTCTACTTCATTTCTAGGACACATCTTTAAGGATAACTTGAAATTAACAGAAAGTGGAGTAGAAATTGGCTTACAATCTTGCATATTGAAGCGCCGCAAGATTTTGTTGAAGTAGTTCTTCTAGGAAAGCCAAATGTTCCTGTTACTTCTGTCTTGGTCAATCTGCATCCCTAGAATCTCGTTTGCTGGTCCCAAGTCCTTCATGTCAAACTCCCTAGCCAACTGTGCCTTTAATTCTTGGATTCGATCTTTGTTGGGGCCTGCTACCAACATGTCATTCACATACAACAATAGGATAATGAAGTCTTCCTCACCGTTAAACCTTTTGTTATACGTACAATGATCTAAACTGAGACTGTTGTATCCAAGACTAATAATGAAGGAATCAAATCTCTTGTACAAACACCTCGGCGCCTGTTTGAGATCGTACAGAGATTTGTTCAACCTGCAAACCAAGTTCTCCTTGCCTGTTTCAGCTGTAACCCCTGTTTTCCCAAAAATGTATTTTTGTGTATTTTCTGTATTTAAAATTTTTGTAGATTACATTTCGCATTCAAATTATTTTTTTAAAATGTATTCTTTGATCTTCTGTTAAAGCCTGTTTTTTTATCAATAATTTATTTGTAACTATTTCCTATGATTTTTTATACAAATCTTATTATTGATAATATTACTTTGATTTCTTTTATTGTTACTATTACTATTATTATTATTATTATTATTATTATTATTATTATTGTTATTGTTTTTATTATATTATTATTAATATTTCTAAAAAATCCAAATTTTATATTTTTATTTATTATTTTATTTATTTTATTTCCCATACCCATTAACCCAAACCCACCCGTTAACACCCTAAACTACCCACACCCGAAACCTTACTCAGCCTAAACCTTAAATATTTCCCTCCCCTATATATTTACCCAGTCGACTGTTCACCTACCACCCTATAATCAACCCTAGCGCCGTCTCACCCTGTGCCGCTCACCTGCTCCCGCTCTCCTCCTTTCCCTACTCTAACCTCGCCCCTCCTCCTCTTGCTCCTCTCCCAAAGCCAGTGGCGCCTCTCCTCGATAGCGCCTACATCGACAACAGCAGTCGACAGTGCCACCCTTCTCCCCGCAGTGCAGACCTCCGACGCAGTCACCCTGTGCTCCTCCTGAGCGAGGCCAGTCACCGCGCAGTTCCAGTCGTCGGCAGCCCTCGACCACCGTCAGCATCAGCCAGAGCGCCTCCCCCTGCCTCCCTTGCGCTGCTCTATCCCTACAGTTTCAACAATAACATTGTGCTGTGTTGTTTCTGCCGACCGCAGCGACAGCCAGCAGCCCGAACTCTCTCTCCCTCTCTTCCTCGTGCTCTTGGGGTTGAGTGTGTGTGTGAATGTGTTGGTGTGCGTGTGTTGGATCTCGGGTATTTGTGGTGTTCGTGTGCTTGAGGTCGTAGTTCGTTACCGCATCGTCCCTTCCCTCGTGTTCTTGCCGACTGTTCTAGTGGCAGTGTGCGCATGCTCCTCCATGCACGTGTTATCTTGGTGGTGTGTGAGTGCAATTCTTGGTTCATGTGCTCTCGAGTTGGTTCATGAATTCTCGTTAGTGGGTTCATTGTCCGTTCGTTGTGATCATGCCGAGGAATCCGTTCCCGATATTCTTGTTTGGAGTCATTTTCGTCGTCGGTTAAGGTAAGTAACTTGTACTCAAATTTCTTTGTATGATACAAGTCATAAATACCGCTTGTAGTGTAGTTGGGTTCTAGAGACAACTCGTGTGTGTTATTTTGATGGGTTTTGTCTCTATAGTGCTACTTGACCATGGCTGACTCACGACACAAAATTTGACATGAATCAACCCTAGGTTTCGCCCGTTCTTGATATGATGTATATTTGAAATAATTATGAGAACTCGTATGCTTGTGGGATTCATGTGACATACTTGTTGTGGACATTTAGTTTACCCTATTTCATATTGTTTGGACACTTGGTACACTCTAATTTAAGTTTAGTTATGTTTTGATCAAGTTTAGTGTGAATCATGTTGGTTTTGTTCCTAAAGGAAATTCTGTGTTTTGTCGATAATCTGTCTTGATCAGAAATTTAGACCAGGTTAGGGTTAGTATCTTAATTTTAGTATAAAACATGAGTTTTATAGGAATTCGTCTTCTTTCTAACTCCTCTGACCTTGCTCGATTTAGTTTTTTTATGTGTGAGATATGGCTATTTTACTACAGAGGTGTCGATAAATTTTAGATTTTGTTTCTTGATGATTTTGATGACTAAATTATTTTGATACTTGTGCTACCCTTATTATTTTGATCTAAAACTTTGGTCAGTATTTCTATATCTATCTAGGAATTACCCAGAATTTTTGTGGATTTTATTGATGAGTTTTATAAGCCGTTTCATGCATGTTTATAAAAACTATACTTGCTGGATTTTGCTCGCTGTTCTGTAAAGATTTGTATTTCAGCCTAGTTCCTTCTACTGTATGGAAAATATTTATGAAATATGAAAGTTAGGCTAATTTGTCTATTTTCTCCCTTTGGTGGATTTGGATTTCGTTTCACGATTTGTGAGATATTACTCTTTTCGTACAACAGTGTTGGGAACTCTAGATTTGCCAAACTGCCGTTTCTTGATGTTTTCTAATTTTTGTTGGCTGAACTAATTTTACTGGAAAATTATGAAACTTTATATTTTGATACTAGACATATAGCGAAATACGCCAGATTTATCTTGGATTTATTTAAAGTGTTTTGATACTGTTTTCCTGACTGTGAAATCGATTTACTGATTTCTGACTGAACGTGTTTTCTGGGTTCAAACCTGTTTTGAGTGATGATTTTGGTAAATACTATATGGCTTATTTATAATCGCTGAATTTGTGTGGAAGTCTATTTTCCAAATTTTTGACGGATCCAGATTTGGATTTCTGTAACAACGGGATTCCCTATTTTAGTACAGTAGTGTCTTGCGGTCCTGAATTAACATTTACATGATTCTATTCCTTATCTGTACCTGTTTATCTGTCACCCTTAACCTGTTAAATGTTTATACCATGGTACTATCACTCTATTTTCTACATATACACGTCTGTCTACTAATAATAACAAAAGTAATCAAGCTGGGGTTTAAGGGAAAGATCTAGTTGTGGGAAAGCATAGAAATGTATACTTAGAAGTTGGCCCGTGTTTTCCATTTGATTATCTGTTATCTATCATCTGACCTGTCTAAATTACTTCCTATAGGAAGGTGTAGGAAAGAAGAGAACCACTAGGTTCTATCTGCCTCTCTGGATCTGTTATCTGACCCTGTCTACATTACTTCTTATAGGAAGGTGTAGAGAAGAAGAGAACCACTAGGTTCTATCTGTCTGATCTGTTATCTGATATCCGTCTGAACCCTGAGTACACGGCCATATATGATTCCCTACGAAATCTACAAACGTAACTGTTTTGAATGTAGCAACCATGTGATAAAAGGATGGCACATGAAGTGCTACCTAGTTAGTAATTAATACAAGACTTATAAATATCCGAATCTGACATCTATATTTGTATCTGAACTTGAATCTGAATCTGTTATCTGTATCTGCTATCTGATTATCTGATTATGTGATTATCTGTTATTTTTCTGATACTACCATTTGACACTATGATTTGACCCTATCTGTATGTCTGTCTGCATGCTATTTGACTTTTGACACTCGACACATGTTAGTATACCATGCTAGTTGATTATGTTACACCATGATATGTTTCGTTTCTGCTATTATTTATATTGGTTAGTTTTCCATGTACTTGCATCATGCATTACAAGCAGCCCGTAACTTGTATTGACGGGTACTTGTTTTCTTTTTCCTTCTCCGGCAATTTGTCAAATTGCAGATTTGGTGATCAGCTGTCCGATGGAGTATGTGATCTAAATTTCTAGTTCGCTAGAGCTTTTGCTATCTCTATTTATTTCTGTTGCTCATTTTGAAAAATATATCTATTACTTGGATTCTTTGTATTTGGATAGTATGACCCTAGATTTTTGACTTGTTCAGATCTGATTTATTTGAGATTAATACAATTTGTTTCAAGTAAATTCTGTTGTTATATTGATTCAATTATGCATGTGTGGTTGATTCTCTTGCTTCCGACTCTGATTATTTTGTGAGATGTTGTAAAAATTCCTGAACAGCTTATGGATGATAAAAATCATTTCCTAGGCCAATGTTACGAGCTCGTATTCCGTATTTTTGGGAAGCAAGGCCTGACAAGGTTTTTAGTGGTATCATAGCCCAGGTTTGGCTAATGCATGTAACCCCTGTTTTCCCAAAAATATATTTTCTGTATTTAAAATTTTTGCAAATTATTTTTTTTTCGGTTTTCATTTTTTTTATTATCAGAATGTACTTTTGGATCTTCTATTAAAATCTATTTCTATGTGCTAATTGTATTTGTATCTATTTGAAATAAATTCTATTTTTTGTAATGCAAATTATATTTTTATTATAAACAATCTTTTGATTTGCTACTTTATTTTCTTAATGAATTTTCAACCCTCCCCCCTATTAACCCATTTATTTAAAACCATATATACTCTACCAAAACCCATTACTATTTACTTATCCCTAAACTACCCCCCAACCCGTTAATTTAACCCAATACCCGAAACTTGTTCCCACCCGTCACCTAACCCTACCCCTATATATTAAACCCTATATTTCTATCTTGTCTCTTCATCTTCCCCTAGCCGAAACTCACCATCTTCATCCCTGTGATCCCCCGTCTCCCGATCCTCTCAACCTGATCCTCCCCCTTTCCACTGCATCGCGCTGCAGCAACCTCGGCAGGCCCCGCCCTTGCGCCGCCTTACTTCGGTGCAATCCTTTGGTGCCGTTTCCCTGTGTGCCCACCGCAGACTACCTCAGCGATGCAGCCACAGTGCCCAGACGTAGCTGCCTTGGTCCCCTCCCTATTTGCTGTCGCACTGCCAGAGCAGCGAAGCAGCAACAAGCATCAGCCCCTGACTTCGCCGTGCCTGCCTCTGGTGTGCTATTCTGTGCTGTCTCCGACTAGCAGCAGCAACCCGACACAGCCAGCGCATCGGTCCCGATGTTCCCTGTGTTGTGCTCGTCCCGACTACAGCACCGCTCCTCGCTACTGTTGACCGTGTAATGCCCCTCCACTTCTGCAACAGCGACCGGTAGTCGTTGTCCATGCCGCTGCCTGAGCCTATAGCCATGGGTGTGCTGTTCTTGATCATGTGGGTTTTGATCATGTTTGAGTGCATTGTGGGCCGTTGATCACATCTTGATCATGGTGTGTTGATCAGCTTTGTTGTGGGCCGTCGGATCTTTACGATCTCATCTTGATCTTCTTGATCATGGTTTAATCTCGACTGTCGGATTGATCTTGTTCATGATCTTGATTCTGATCTCTTGATCTTGGTCGTCCGTTGGATCTTGATTATCATCTTTGATTATAGACCGTTGGATCGCATTATCATCATCTTGGAGTTCTTGATCACTTTGATTGGTGGTTGTCTGATCGTCGATCTGACCCGATCATCATCATCATCATCAAGATACTGATCACATTTTGATCTTGATCTTGATCTTCGATCAGAGTCGTCCGATCTGATCCGATCGCCTTGATCTTTTTGTCTTTTGATCTTTTGATCTCAGCCATCCGATCTTGTTCGCGATCAGTTGTTCATCTTGTTCGTGATTCGCTGTTATTGAGTTTGTTGCTCGGGAACCTGTTTCCGTTATTCTTTATTTTTCGTCGGATTCGTCATCGGTTAAGGTAAGTAACTTTGTACTCAAATTCCTTTGTATGATACAAGTCAAAAATACCGCTTGTAGTGTAGTTGGGTTCTAAAGACAATTGTGTGTGAAACCCCTGTGTTGATATTGTCTCTATAGTGATTTGACCATAGTTGCCTTACGACACAATATTGACATGAAACAACTTAGGTTTCACCCGTTCTTGATTTGATCATGTTTGTGGGATTTTTGTGAGAATTTGGGTATTTGTTGAGATCCATGTGATAGACTTGCCTTGGATATGTTAATTACCCTATTTCAGGTTGTTTGGATACTTGATAGACTCGATTTCATGTTTGGTTGCGTTTGGATCAAGTTTTGTTGGATCTATGTTGATTTTTGGTTTTGAGGAAATTCTGTATTTTGCCGATAATCTGTCTTGATCAGTAATTTAGACAATATTAAGGTCAGTATCTTAATTTCAGTATAAAACATGATTTCTAGAGAAATTCGTCTGCTTTCCAACCCCTCTGACCTTGGTCGATTTTGTTTTTGTATGTGTGAGATATGACTGTTTTACTATAGAGGTGTAATTCGTTTCCAGATTTTGTTTCTTAATGATTTTGATGATTTAATTATTTTGATACTTATGCTACACATATTATTTTGATCTGAAACTTTGGTCAGTATTTCTATATCTATCTAGGGATTACCCAGAATTATGGTGGATTTTATTGATGAGTTTTATACGCCGTTTCATGCTTGTTTATGAAAGCTATACTTGCTGTATTTTGCTAGCTGTTCTGTAAAGAATCGTATTTTCACCCTATTTCTTTTTACTGTTTGAAAAATATTTTTGAAATATGATTATTTTGTTTATTTTCATCTCCCTTTGGCGGATTTGGATTTCGTTTCACGGTTTGCTAGATATTATAGTTCTCGTACCGCAGTGTTGGGAATTCCAGATTTGCCAAACTATCGTTTCTTGATGTTTTCTGATTTTTGTTGACTGAACCAATTTTCACTAGAATATTATGAAACTTTATATTCTAATACTAGACATATAGAGGAATACCCTAGATTTTTTATGGATTTATTTAATGTGTTTTCATGCTGTTTTCCTGCTCTTGAATTCGTTTTCCTGATTTCTGGCTGACCGTGTTTTCTGTATTCAAATCAGTTTTAAACTATGTTTTTTTGAATTACTATATGATTTATTTATACTCGATGGATTCGGTTGGAAGTCTACTTTCTAGACGTTTTGACAGATTCAGATTTGCATGTCTGTAACACTGGAAATCACTATTTTACTGCAGTGTGGTCTTGCTGCGCTGAACTTGAGATTTGTTTATTTTATTCTTTTATGAAATATCTTGCACTCGTACATGTTTATCTTGCAACTTGAACTTGTTACATGACCATGACATGATATACTTGTTATATTTTGCACACCTAAAGGCTTGTTTGACATTAATAATAATATAACCAAGCCGGGGTTAAGGGAAAGATGTAGTAGTGGATAGTGCAGAAATGTGTACTCAGAAGAACCTAGTGGTTATTGGAGCTTGTTTACATGTGGAGCTTGACACGATATACATGACACGTACACACATGACACTGGAGCTTGTTTGGGTTTTGGAGCTTGTTTACATGATACATGATTACATGATACTTGGAGCTTGTCCCTGAGTACACTGCCATGTATGGTCCCCTATGAAATCTAAAGCGAAATTATTTGTTGTAGCAACCATGTGTTATATTTTTGGGGCGCATGAAGTGCTACCTAGATAGTAATAACTACAAGACTCGATATATGATACTTGAACATGATACATGCCCATTGGATACTTGACTACATGATACATGAGATTTGATACTTGATACATGCTACATGATTACATGATTCTTGATACTGGTTACTTGATTCATGACACTTGTTTACTCGACACTCGACACATGCTATTATACTTGTTCATCTTGCAGTGCCATGATTTATATTCTGTTATCATGATTATACCATACTAGGCTTGTCTCTTAGATTTATCTATCCCCTGTACTTGTATCTTACATTATAAGTGGCCCTTAACTTGCAATTGACGGGTACTTGTTTTCTTTTTCCTTCTCTTGCAATTTATTAATTGTAGATCAGGATGGTCAGCTGCCCGGTGGCATTGGAGATATGAGATACTAGTGCTGGATTTCATGCTTTAATTGTTATTATTATTGTGCTTCAACATGAATAAGATGTACTTGATTACTTGGATATTTATTTTGTAATTGGGCAATGTGACCCAGGATATTTGTCTTATTTAGATCATGATTATTTGAGATTAATACATTTGGTTTCAAGTATTCTTGTTGGTATTTTGGTTCATATGTGGATGTTGGTTGTATCTTTTGCTTCCGACTCTGATTCTTGAGAATGTTGTAAAGATTCTTGAACAGCTTATAGATGATGAAAATCATTCTCTGGGCTTTTGTCGCGTATCCGTATTCCTTATTCACTTTTGGGAAGCAAGGCGTGACAATGTATTAGTTGCCTAATATATTACACAAACTTGGCTCGATCTGGGATCGGCTCAACATTTCACCAACCATGCATACATGAATGAATCATTATCAACATTGATCTGGATACTAGTCTTGTTCCATTCATTTGATCCCTTCTTATTCGATTTCCTTGATTCCTTGTTTCTTTCGTCTCTTTTAGTCGTTCTCATTGTTGATTCATTATTGAGTATAGTTTCGTTCTTTCCGTACCCATATTCTTTTCATTCTTTCATTCATCTTCCTTTATTGATTCATTTTGCCATATTCTCTTTAAATTCTGCTTGTGCCCCCTCGTTCCTCTTCCTTTATATTCAATTCTTTGATTTCTTATTTTCTTTCGTCCCCTGTGATCGTCCTCCTTTGTTGACTCTTTAGTGGGTGATATGGCTAAAAATAGGGGTTTAATCAAGGCCGTCCAAATGGGGCACGAATCCCGAGGTTCAGGGGTGAAATGGTGATTTTACCTACAAAACAGGTCTGAAGCGGGTACTGGGTCTCCTTTTCGCAGATCCAGTAACCCGCGAACGGATCCACTGCAACTGGGTGCGGGCTTCAACCCGCAACGAACCCGGTCCAGCAGGGTAGAATTAGGGTTTCTGATTAATATTAATCAACGGCCCTGATTCATATCTATCCTTTTACTGGGGATTAGGGATTACATTCCTTATCTATATACACAGGAATTACATGCCTAATCCGTTCCCTAAGACGCCTATAAATACCCCCCACTCATCTCCATTAAGAGGTAATCAATCTTTCACCAGTTTTTACGCTCTGTCATAGTCTTTCAGATTACTGACTTGAGCGTCAGAGGGTGCGTCGCCGGGAACAACCCCGGTGTCTCGCACTTTTTGCAGGTTTACGGCGGGATCGACGACCAAAGCCCGACGGAACAGGTATACAGGTTTACTATTCAGTTTCCCTAAGAATCCACAAATTCATCTGTTTGCCCCCACACCAAATTTAGCGGCAACAGATTGGCGCCGTCTGTGGGAAACTAACGAATAGGAACCTCTCCTCTTCCCCGAAAACAGGTTTTCTCCAACCATGCCACCTCGAAAAGTCAGATCAAGGGGCCAACCGAGGACCCAACCCTGACCAGCAGCAAGAAGTTCCCAACAATCCTGCTCAACAACAAGGGCAGCTTCCCCCTACGGCAGAAGACCCGCTCCAACAGAACCTTCCCCCTCCTGATCCAAAGGGTCCTAACCCTCAGAAACAACCCCTTCATCAAGAACAGGTCTCCATCCGCAACGCCTCCACTGACTCTATGGCCTCCCATCACCCCCGAGCCTCTGGTCGCCACAATACAGCCCCTAACCGCCAGAAGAGGATGATCTCCGCCGCCATCTGGAAGAAAAACGGGCCCGAGAGGGAGCCTCCCGCCAACACTATCCGGGCGAGCGGTCTCCTCGCCACCGGTACCACAGGTCCCCCGTCCGCAGAGGGAGGAAGGAGTCCCCCGATCATTACCGAAGAAGGCACTCTCCTGCAAGTCGGCAACAGCCCAGGAACAATGAGGCACCAATCACCCGTGCCGAGTTCCAGCAGTTCCAAGCGACCGTCCTACAGGCTCTCAACCTTCGTCAAAATCCTAATGAGCCAAAGGTGCCATCCCCTCCTCCAGTCCGAAGCCCTCACCGACGGTCCCCATCTCCTCATCCTGCTCCTAGCAACTCCCGGCGTACCCCAAGTCCTCGCCGCTCCCGAAGTTACCATCGCCGCAGCCCTCGCTCTCCCTCATACGAAGACGAGTCTCGTGGCTCGGCAGATTACCGTCGGAGAGATGACACCATGAACCGCCGTCTTCATGATAAACCGAGAAGAAGAGCTCAGGGGGAGGACCCTACGTCCTAGCCGACCCCCTTTCTTCCGAACCATAGTGGACGCACCTGTCCCGTTCGGCTTCAAACCTCCCCAATTTGAGACTTACACCGGGGAAACCGATCCAGTTGATCACATTGAAAGTTTTAAGACCCTGATGCTCCTACATCAAGCTTCCGATGCCCTCCTCTGCAAAACCTTCCCCGCAACTCTCAAAGGACCAGCCTGAGAGTGGTATTCTCGTCTCGCCCCCTCCTCGATATTCTCCTTCGAACAGTTCGAAACCCTCTTCGTCACACATTTCGTAAGCAGCCGAAGGGCCGAGAAGACGAGCATCTCCCTATTGCACCTCCACCAGAAGAAGGGGGAAAAATTGAGAGACTACGTGAAGAGGTTCACGGCCGAGGCCAGATCCATAGCATCCATCGACGAGTCGGTCGCTACGGTAGCATTTCAATCCAATGTCCTCAATTCCAACCTCCGCTCCTCCCTCGCCAAGAAACCACCACATGACTTTTCCGACCTTCTCCTTCGCACTGAAAAGTATATCCGGGCCGAAGAGGCCGAGCAACAACCCAACTGGGAGGGGTCTACCTTCGGGTTTAAGAGGAAGGGGACGGAAGAAGAAGGAGCTAAGAAGCTCCAGAAAGATAATGCCGGCCAGCGCCGACCTCCTCCTAGATTTGAGAAGTTCACTCCCCTCACCACTAACATCTCCGCCATCTTCATGGAAGTTGAAAAAGAAGGGATCCTGCCTCCAGCTCCGAGGATGAATACCCTCGCCAAAAGAAGAGATAAAGAGAAATGGTGCCGCTATCACCAGGACCATGGGCATGACACCAACGACTGCCGTGCGCTGAGAAATGAGATCGAAGCCCTTATCCAGAGGGGGCAGCTGGCGAAATTTGTAAAAAAGGACCGAGCAGAACTTCCACCCCAGCCTCGGGGGGCTAACAAGCGTCCGGAACGAGAAGAGACGCCAGACTTTGAGGAAGAGCGAGTCCTCCACCTCATCCATGGGGGTCCAATGGGGGGCTCCTCGAACTCCTCTCGAAAAGCATTTATCAGGGAGGTCAACTCAGTCCGAACCACCCCTCCTCCCAAAGGCCTCGGAGTGCCCGTCACCTTCTCTGATGAAGATCTTGAGGGTATCCGCACCCCTCATTGTGACGCACTAGTCATCAGTCTCCACATGGCCAATTTCAAAGTGGAGAGGATCTTAGTAGATAACGGCAGCTCCGTCAACATCCTCTTCCTCGACGCTTTTAAGGGCCTGAAGCTCTCCCGAGACAGACTCAAGCCCGCTGGCTACACACTCCATGGGTTCACAGGAGTGCCGATGACTATTGAAGGGGTGATTACCCTCGATGTCATAGCTGGCAAAACTCCTACTACCCGCACGGAGTCGATGGATTTCATGGTCGTAGATGTCCCAGCAGCCTACAATGTCATTTTGGGTTGGCCCGGTCTAGCCGCCCTTAAAGCCGTCCCTTCTGCCTATCATCTCAAAATGAAATTCCCCACTCGGGTCGGAGTAGGAGAAGTAAGGGGCAACCAGGAGCAGGCCCGCAAGTGTTATATGACCTCTACCCTCGGACCCGTCCTCTCTTTAGAAACATTGGAAATTCCCCAAGATGCCGCTCGGCCGACTTCCGAGCCGGCGGACGAGTTGGAGGAGGTGCTCTTCTCGAAGCAAGAGCCGACCCACAAGTTCTTCGTTAGCAAGACCCTACCATCCGCCCTATACTCAGATATCGTAAAATGCATCCGGAGCAATCAAGACCTCTTCGCATGGTCAGCTGCAGACTTGCCTGGTATCTCCGAAGAACTCTTAGTCCACCGCCTGAGTGTTGATCCGGGGTCCAAACCGGTTCAACAGAAGAGGCGCAAGTTCGCCCCCGAGCGTCAGCTCGCTATAAAAGAGGAGGTGGACAAGCTGTTGAAGGCCCGATTCATACAGGAGGTAAATTACCCTGAATGGTTGTCAAACGTAGTAATGGTGAAGAAGTCCAACGGGACGTGGAGAATTTGTATTGATTTCACCGACCTCAACAAGGCCTGCCCCAACGATCCCTTCCCTCTGCCGAGCATCGACACTCTGATTGACGCAACCTCGGGACATGAGCTCCTCAGCTTCATGGACGCTTTCTCGGGTTACAATCAGATAAGAATGTTCCCCCCGGATATCCCAAAGACATCTTTTGTAACCGACCAAGGCCTTTATTGCTACAGAGTCATGCCATTCGGCCTAAAGAATGCAGGGGCGACATACCAACGCCTCGTCAACAAGGTTTTCCAGGCCCAGATCGGCCGGAACATGGAAGTGTACATCGATGACATGCTTGTGAAAAGCATTCGAGGCGTTGATCATGTGGCTGACCTCCAAGAAGCATTTGATGTTTTAAGAAAGCACAATATGAGGCTCAACCCGAACAAGTGTGCGTTCGGCGTCTCATCAGGGAGATTCCTCGGCTTTATGGTTAGCCAACGAGGAATAGAAGCAAATTCGGAAAAGATCAAGGCCATATTGGATATGGCCCCTCCTAGAAATGTCAAGGAAGTTCAAAGGTTGACTGGTCGCCTAGCTGCCATAGGGCGCTTTCTGTCGAAGTCCGGGGAAAAGTGCCTCCCGTTCTTCAAAGCCCTCAGGGGGGCTAAAGGATTTGAGTGGGGGCAGCAGCAACAAAGCTCATTCGACCAGCTTAAAGCATACCTCGTCAATCCACCTCTTCTCAGCAAACCTATACCTGGCGAACCGCTCTACCTCTACCTGGCAGCTTCCGAACAGACGCTTAGTGCGGTCTTAGTCAGAGAAGAAGAAAGGGCTCAGAAGCCCATTTACTATGTCAGCAAAGTGCTTCGGGACGCTGAGCTCCGGTACCCGAAGATTGAGAAAATAGCCTATGCCCTGGTAATGGCCGCGAGAAAGCTTCGACCCTACTTTCAGTCTCATTCGGTGGTCGTCCTTACCGACCAGCCACTGAAACAGGTCCTTCACAAGCCCGAGACGTCCGATCGCCTTATGAAGTGGTCAATCGAGCTGAGCCAACATGATATAACTTATCAGCCTCGGACCGCGATCAAGGCACAGGCACTGGCCGAATTCATAGTCGAAACCACCATCCCCGACTCCAGCCAAACAATGAAGGGACCACCCGTCTGGTCAGTCTATGTCGACAAGTCTTCTTGTAACGAAGGAAGTGGGGCAGGGGTCATTCTGGCAGGCCCAGATGACTTCATCCTCCAATACTCCCTCCGTATAAACTTCAAAGCCTCGAACAACGAAGCCGAATACGAGGCGCTCATAGCCGGCCTTGGAATGGCCCGAAATGCAGGGGCACAACGCCTGCGGATCTTCAGCGACTCTCAGTTGGTCGTCAATCAGGTCCTCGGCGAATATGAAGCCCGTGATGACAGGATGGTTAAGTACTTGGCTAAAGTGAAAAGCCTCATGGCGCTGTTCGAGGAGGCCCTCATCCTTAGAATCCCCAGAGAAGAGAATGCTCAGGCCGACGCCCTATCCAAATTAGCCTCCTCTTCCCTTCAGGGCCTCGAACAAACTGTTCTGATAGAAGTCCTCCTGAAGCCGAGCATAGAGGATGATGCGTTCGACTCCGTTGAAACACTGCCAGTCCTCCTCGAAGACAATTGGATGAAGCCCCTCGTCGAGTTTCTAAGAGACGGACTCCTTCCCCAGGATCCGAAGGAGGCACGAAGGATAAGAACCCAACCCGAGCATTATGTATTAATTGAAGGCATTCTGTATAAACGCTCCTTCACCCAGGTGGACGGTCGGCCCTACCTAAGGTGCCTCTCCCCCCGGTAAGCTGACTATGCCCTGCAAGAACTCCATGAGGGCATTGGCAGGGCTCATTCTGGCTCCAGAGCCCTAGCGCGCAAAGTGTTCAACTATGGGTATTATTGGCCCACTCTCCTACGGGACGCCGAACAACACGTTCGGCAATGCAGCTCCTGCCAGAAATACTCCGACATCCGACGCCTTCCACAAGCACCACTCGCCTCCCTATCAAGTCCGATCCCCTTCGCAATGTGGGGGATGGATTTACTAGGACCGTTTCCGCCAGCTCCCGGACGCTAAAGTTTCTAGTCGTGGCAGTCGACTATTTCTCGAAATGGATAGAGGCCGAGCCCCTGGCTACAGTCACCGAGCATAGAGTCGTTCAATTCTTCTGGAAAAATGTGATCTGCCGATTCGGCGTTCCCTGGGTCATAGTTACAGATAACGGAACGCAGTTCGCCGGGGCCGCCTTCCGAGCCTTATGTGAAGACCTCACCATACAACACCGCTTCTCCTCCGTCTCACATCCCCAGTCTAATGGTCAGGCCGAAAATGCCAACCGACAGATCCTCTCAGGCATCAAGAAAAGACTAGACAAGTGCTCCAGGGGCTTGTGGGTCGATCAGCTGCCCAACGTTCTGTGGAATTACCGCACCACGAAGCGGACCCCAACAGGTGAGAGCCCGTTTAATCTCACCTATGGGTCCAAGGCCCTCATTCCCCTAGAAGTTGGGAAACCATCTCCTCGTTTGATAGCCTTTGAAGAAGAGCAGAATGCCAGGGAGCTCAGAGCAAGCTTAGACTTGATAGACGAAATCCGAGAAAGAGCTGCTATACGGCAACAAAGTTACCGAAGGAGAATTGAGCTCGCATACAACAAAAGAGTCCGCCCAACCGACCTCAAAGAAGGGGACCTAGTCCTTCGAAAATTGGCCATCTCGTTTCCCGGACAGAAAGGCAAACTGGCCCCGAATTGGGAGGGACCATACAAAATCTCGAAAGTGATCCGCCCCGGTGCATACAAGCTAGAAGATCTTGAAGGCAGGGAAATTCCCAGGACTTGGAATGCCGACCATCTTTTGAAATACCAAGAGAAAGCGACTACGCTCCTCTAAGTAACTCGAGATGTCGAACCATTCCCTTCCTGTTACTAGTAGTAATTTTTCCCTTATTTTTTCATTGTAATAACGGCTAGCAACTTTAGAAGCAGCTGATCATTGGATATTAATAAATAAAGTTTTTCATATTTTTTATACTGTCGCACCTCTCTGCCTTTAATTCTTCAATCTCACAATGGTTCGGAGTCCAGCACTCAGCTCGACTCTTCTTCCTCGGCTCGTCCATAGACGAGCCGGAAGTAGATCGCCATTCGAAATTGCTCCTGCAGCCGTTGAATGGATCGGAGTCCAACACTTGGCTCGATTCTACTTCGCAAGTTCGCTCCTAAACGGACTAGAAGTAGCTCGCCATTCGAAACTGCTCCCACATCCCTTAAACTAATCTCACAATGGTTCGGAGTCCAGCACTCGGCTCGACTCTTCTTCCTCGGCTCGCCCATAGGCGAGCCAGGAGCAGATCGTCGTTCGAAATTGCTCCCGCATCCGTTGAATGGTTCGGAGTCCAACACTTGGCTCGATTCTACTTCGCAAGTTCGCTCCTAAGCGGACTAGAAGTAGCTCGCCATTCGGAACTGCTCCTGCATCCCTTAAACTAACCTCACGATGGTTCGGAGTCCAGCACTTGGCTCGACTATTCTTCCTCGGCTCGTCCATAGACGAGCCGGAAGTAGATCGCCGTTCGAAATTGCTCCTGCAGCCGTTGAATGGATCGGAGTCCAACACTTGGCTCGATTCTACTTCGCAAGTTCGCTCCTAAGCGGACTAGAAGTAGCTCGCCATTCGGAACTGCTCCTGCATCCCTTAAACTAACCTCACGATGGTTCGGAGTCCACCACTCGGCTCGACTCTTCTTCCTCGGCTCGTCTATAGACGAGCCGGAAGTAGATCGCCGTTCGAAATTGATCCTGCAGCCGTTGAATGGATCGGAGTCCAACACTTGGCTCGATTCTACTTCGCAAGTTCGCTCCTAAGCGGACTAGAAGTAGCTCGCCATTCGGAACTGCTCCCATATCCCTTAGAATGATCTAACGATCGGATCTCTTTTATGGCTCGACCCTATCTCCACCGGCTCGTCCTCAAAATGGGCCGGAGTTAGATGGTCATCCCAAACTGCCCCGCGACTGTCGAGCCGAGCGGACGAGGTACCGACCCTCGTATATGGCAAAAAAACCTCCGGAGACGAAACCACCGTCAGATCATCTCAGAAAGTGTGCTAGGGCGTGATGAGCGGATCTTATTCAGCCACGTGTCCACAAAACGACAAGATAGTGTTTTCTTGGAAACTGGACCTGTCTCAAGATTCGTGCAAACATCAGACGACCCTGATCGCTTCACTTCGCTCGGCAAAAGTCACCCCGGACTTCAAGCTACGATCAGGCCACGTGGGCACAGTTGAGAAACAACTGCGCCTTAGCAGCCGAACCGAGCCGCACCTGAAGGGACCGGGCAAGGTTCAGAAGCGCAGCAAAAGAGAAAGTTTTGAGGCCAAGGTGTTCGGCGATGCGAACACCTGCCTCACGGTTCATTTCGAGCCTACCCTAGTTAGCGCGACTAGAGCACGGATAAGAAGACAACAGAGAACAGTTCGGATAAAACAACTCCAATTCTATTAATAACTTGGACAAAGTTACAAAATGGACAACAACAAAAGCTCGCGAATGGGTTACAACGACAAGACACGACCCATCTACTACCTCTGAGGAAGATGTATGCTCCGGTTCAGTGACACTTTAGGTCGGCGCTTCTTGACCTCCGAGCTCGAATCCAGTCCAACGAACCGAGACGCCTCCTCGCCGCTGACCCTGACAGTTGCTCCAACCGAAGCACCGCTTGAAGACACCGCCACACCGCTTTGGGCGTCGGCGGCTGACCTGCCTACGATAGGAGTCCGGCTCGCCGCTTGATAGAACGTGATCCCTCGCTCGATCTCTTCGCGAGTGCACAAGGTGCTCCGGACGTTAGCCCTCACCGGCTGAGGCTTGAGCCGAGCAACTTCTTCCTCCAGTTTGACGATCCGATCCTTCAATGTGCCATCCTTTACTATCACCTTAAACCGAGGAAGTTTTGCCGAACCGGGGTACTCGGCGCTGTCGGATATAACGCGGCGCAAGTGGGTCACTTCGATACTCTTGTCAACCGTCACCCTCTGCAGCTCTTCCACCTTCTTCGCTAAGCCATCTCGTTCGGCCGAAACTCGTGCCAGTTCCTCTTCCTTAGCAGATAGCTCGGCCTCGACTATCCGTAGGTGGTGCAGCTCGACCAAAGCCTCGCTATGCCTAATCTCTAAGTTGTGAAGTATCCTCCTCGTCAAGTGAACCTCACCCTCGAGACGATCCTCCCGAGATCGCTTGAACAACTCGGCTCGACGCTGTTCAGCCGAGGTGTTATGAGAACAACCCCGGTGATCGGGAGAAGGATGGTGCGTCGCCGAGAACAACCCCGGTGTCTCACACTTTTTGCAGGTCTACGGCGGGATCGACGACCAAAGCCCGACGGAACAGGTATACAGGTTTACTATTCAGTTTCCCTAAGAATCCACAAATTCATCTGTTTGCCCCCACACCAAATTTAGCGGCAACAGTGGATATAAAATTCATTCTTCTCCTGCCTATATTTTCCTTATAATTTTTTTTGAGTATTTTGTGTATTTCGATTATTATTTGTTATATTTTGGATCTTCTATAAAATTGTTTTCTAAAAATAAAAATTTTGTTATTTCGAATAATTGTCTATTTTTAATATCACAAATTTCAAAACGTAACTTCCTACTTAAATTGAGCAATCAATATCTAAGTACGCGTGGAAGATTGCATCATCTCGTTCATCGTTTTGTTGCAACTGGATGTCGAGATGGCAAACATGCAACTAGACATCAATGGAGGCAAATTGCAACTGGATGTCGAGATGGCAAACATGCAACTGGATGTCGAGATGGCAAACATGCAACTAGACATCAATGGAGGCAAATTGCAACTGGATGTCGAGATGGCAAACATGCAACTGGATGTCGAGATGGCAAACATGCAACTAGACATCAATGGAGGCAAATTGCAACTGGAAATCGGGAGGCAAAATGTGCAACCGAATATCCAGATGGCAACCTGCAACCTGATGTCGTGGAGGCAAACCTGCAACTTGATGTCCAGAAGGCAAGTCTGCAACTTGATGTCATGGAGGCAAACCTGCAACTTGACATAAATGAGGCAAACCCACATCAAAGAAATTTTACTACTATTATTATTGTTTTCCTTATTATTATTAGTATTATTATTATTGTTATTACT
Organism: Hemerocallis citrina; assembly: GCA_017893485.1. Classification (NCBI taxonomy): domain Eukaryota; kingdom Viridiplantae; phylum Streptophyta; class Magnoliopsida; order Asparagales; family Asphodelaceae; genus Hemerocallis; species Hemerocallis citrina. The sequence continues at coordinate 129,481,953 of CM030359.1, forward strand.
ATTACTATTACTATTATTGTCTTTTTGTTTAATATTTTATTTTTGTTGTTAATATTGAATTACTTTCGCAAAAAAGATGAACCCCAAATTATATTATGTCTTGCATTATTATCCTTACCAGTATTGTTAATATTATTATTATTATTATTATTTTTATCAGTATGATTATGATGAATATTTTGTTATTATTATTTTATTATTAACATGTGTTGATTTTTTTTTGTATTATTAATATTATTTTTGTTAACACCCATTAGTTTTGACATAATTATTTAAATTAAAACCCTCATCTAAAGCCCAATTTTATTCTGGTGTCTCATTCTTTTCTTCCTGCTCGAATCGTCGCTTGGTGTCACGTAGTCTACAACGACATGTCTGCAGCCTGGAATGTCACCATCAAAGTGTTGCAGCAGAAGAGTGGTGGGCCCATAACCCACAGGTCCCAGGATCCTATTGTTGCTTCTCCTTCCTTACATTGTTTGCCTTTCACTATCTCATGCATTTGTTCTCATCCATTGACTCGTTGCTTGGTTCATCTTTTCCTTATCCATCCTTTCTTCGATTCCAACCCTATCTATTTCTTCATCTCTTTGCTTTGTTATCTTGCAAGTCTTGTGTTGTTCTTCTTCATTTTGATACCAGTTACTTTTTTCTTGCATTCCATTTTGCCATCATGCACTCATTCATTATCTAATTCATTCTTCCTGTTCATTCTCCCTTTGATTTCAGTTTTACCTACTCCGTATGTTGCTTATTATCTTGTGTGATTTCTTTCTTTTTGATCCCGTTTGCTTCTTTTCTTGTATTCCATTTGACATCATGGCTTCCCACTTCTTCATTCTTTTTCTGGTGATGTCACTGCTTTGCTGCTTCCCCATTAACCCTTTGTTTTGTTACCCTTCCCTAAGTTTGCTTTTGCCTTGTCCTATGTACCGCCTAAGCAAATTTCGAGGACAAAATTTTGTTGTAAGGTGGGTAGGATTTGTAACCCCTGTTTTCCTAAAAACGTATTTTTGTGTATTTTCTGTATTTAAAATTTTTGTAGATTATTTTTTGCTTTCAAATTATTTTGTTAAAATGTATTCTTGGATCTTCTGTTGAAGCCTATTTTTTTATCAATAATTTATTTGTAACTATTTCCTATAATTTTTTATACAAATCTTATTATTGATAATATTACTTTGATTTCTTTTATTGTTACTATTAGTGTTATTATTATTATTGTTATTGTTATTGTTTTTATTATATTATTATTAATATTTCTAAAAAAAATCTAAATTTTATATTTTTATTTGTTATTTTATTTATTTTATTTATTTATTTATTTATTTTTCCCCAAACCCATTTTAACCCATATACCCATTACCTAATAACCTAAATGCAATTACCCATTACTTTAACCCACATTCCCTAACCCAACCCATTAACCCATACCCATCCGTTAACACCCTAAACTACTCATACCCGAAACCTTACTCAGCCTAAACCCTAAATATTTCCCTCCCCTATATATTTACCCAGTCGACTGTTCACCTACCCCCTATCATCAACCCTAGCACCGTCTTTAACCTCCGACTCCTACCCATCTCTCCATCTCCGTCCGCCCATCCCTGTGCTTTACCCCGTCACCCTGTGCCGCTCACCTGCTCCCGCTCTCCTCCTCTCCCTGCTCTAACCTTGCCCCTCCTCCTCTTGCTCCTCTCCCGAAGCCAGCGGTGCCTCTCCTCGACAGTGCCACGTCGACAACAGCAGTCGACAGCACCGCCCTTCTCCCCGTAGTGCAGACCTTCGACATAGTCGCCCTGTGCTCCTCCCGAGCGAGGCTAGTCGCCGTGCAGTTCCAGTTGTCGGCAACCCTCGACCGCCGTCAGCATCAGCCAGAGCGCCTCCCCCTACCTCCTTGCGCTGCCTTGTCCCGACAGTAGCGACAACAACACTGTGCTGTGTTGTTTCAGCCAACCGCAGCGACACCCGTAGCCCGAACTCTCTCTCCCTCTCTTCCTCGTGCTCTCAGGGTTGAGTGTGTGTGCGAGTGTGTTGGTGTGCATGTGTTGGATCTCGGGTATTCGTGGTGTTCGTGTGCTTGAGGTCGTAGTTCATTGTCGTGCCGTCCCTTCCTTCATGTTCTTGCAGACTATTCTTGTTGTGGTATGCGCGTGCTCCTTCGTGCACACGTTATCTTGGTGGTGTGTGAGTGTCGTTCTTGGTTCGTGTGCTCTTGAGTTGGTTCATGAATTCTCATTAGTGGGTTCATTGTCCGTTCGTTGTGATCGTGCCAGGGAATCCATTCCCGTTATTCTTGCTTGGAGTCATTTTCGTCGTTGGTTAAGGCAAGTAACTTTTACTCAAATTCCTTTGTATGATACAAGTCATAAATACCGCTTGTAGTGTAGTTGGGTTCTAGAGACAACTCGTGTGTCTTATTTTGATGGGTTTTGTCTCTACAGTGCTACTTGACCATAGTTGACTCACGACACAAATCTTGACATGAATCAACCCTAGGTTTCGCCCATTCTTGATATGATGTATATGTAAAATAATTATGAGAACTCGTGTGCTTGTGGGATCCATGTGACATACTTGTTGTGGACATTTAGTATACCCTATTTCATATTGTTTGGACACTTGGTAGACTCTAATTCATGTTTAGTTATGTTTCGATCAAGTTTCGTGTGAATCATGTTGGTTTTGTTCCTAAAGGAAATTTTGTGTTTTGTCGATAATCTGTCTTGATCAGAAATTTAGACCAGGTTAGGGTAAGTATCTTAATTTCAGTATCGAACATGAGTTTTAGAGGAATTCGTCTTCTTTCTAACCCTTCTGACCTTCCTCGATTTCGTTTTCGTATGTGTGAGATATGACTGTTTTACTACAGAGGTGTCCATAAATTCCAGATTTCATTTCTTGATGATTTTGATGACTAAATTATTTTGATACTTGTGATACCCATATTATTTTGATCTGAAACTTTGGTCAGTATTTCCATATCTATCTAGGGATTACCCAGAATTTTGGTGGATTTTATTGATGAGTTTTATACGCCGTTTCATGCCTATTTATAAAAACTAAACTTGCTAGATTTTGCTCGCTGTTCTGTAAAGATTTGTATTTCACCCTAGTTCCTTCTACTGTATGGAAAATATTTATGAAATATGAAAGTTAGTTTAATTTGTCTATTTTCTTCTCCCTTTGGCGGATTTGGATTTCGTTTCATGGTTTACGAGATGTTACTGTTTTCGTACAGCAGTGTTGGGAACTCCAGATTTGCCAAACTGTCGTTTCTTGATATTTTCCGATTTTTGTTGGCTAAGATAATTTTAGTGGAAAATTATGAAAATTTATATTTTGATACTGGACATATGGGGGAATACCCCAGATTTTTCCTGGATTTATTTGAAGTGTTTTGATGCTGTTTTCCTGACTGTGAAATCGATTTACTGATTTCTGACTGAACGTGTTTTCTGGGTTCAAACCTGTTTTGAGTTATGATTTTGTGAAATACTATATGGCTTATTTATAATCGCTAGATTCGTATGGAAGTCTATTTTCCAAATTTTTTTGATGGATCCAGATTTGCATTTCTGTAACAATAGGATTCCCTATTTTAGTACATTAGTGTCTTGCTGTCCTGAATTAACATTTACATAATTCTATTCCTTTATGAACTATATATCATCTGTACCTATTTATCTGTCACCCTAAACATGTTACATGTTTATACCATGTTATTATCACTCTGCTTTCTACACATACATGTCTGTCTACTAATAATAACAAAAGTAATCAAGCCAGTGTTTAAGGGAAAGGTCTAGTAGTGGGAAAGTATAGAAATGTGTACTTAGAAGGGGGCCCGTGTTTCCCATATGATTATCTGTTATCTGTTATCTAACCCTGTCTACATTACTTCCTATAGGAAGGTGTAGGAAAGAAGAGAACCACTAGGTTCTATCTGTCTGTCTGTATCTGCTATCTGACCCTGTCTACATTACTTCTTATAAGAAGGTGTAGAGAAGAAGAGAACCACTAGGTTCTATCTGTCTGATCTGTTATCTGATATTTGTCTTAACCCTGAGTACACGGCCCTATATGATTCCCTACAAAATCTGTAAACGTAATTGTTTTGAATGTAGCAACCATGTGATAAAAGAATGGCACATGAAGTGCTACCTAGTTAGTAATTAATACAAGACTTATAAAAATCCGAATCTGACATCTGTATCTGTATCTGAACCTGAATTTGAATCTATCATCTGTATCTGCTATCTGATTACCTGATTATCTGATTATCTGTTATCTGTCTGATACTACCATTTGACACTATGATTTGACACTATCTGTATATCTGTTTGCATGCTATTTGACTTTTGGCACTCGATACATGTTAGTATACCATGCTAGTTGATTCTGTTATACCATGGTATGTTTCGTTTCTGCTATTATTTATATTTGTTAGTTTTCCATGTACTTGTATCCTGTATTACAAGCGGCCCGTAACTTGCATTGATGGGTACTTGTTTTCTTTTTCCTTCTCCTACAATTTGTCAAATTGCAGATTTGATGATCGGCTGCCCGATGGAGTATGTGATCCAAAGTTCTAGTTGGCTAGAGCTTTTGCTATCTCTATTTATTTCCTGTTGCTCATTTTGAACAATGTATCTGTTACTTGGATTCTTTGTATTTGGGCAGTATGACCCAGGATTTTTGACTTGTTCAGATCTGATTTATTTGAGATTAATACATTTTGTTTCAAGTAAATTCTGTTATTATATTGATTCAATTATGCATGTGTGGTTGATTCTCTTGCTCTCGACTCTGATTATTTTGTGAGATGTTGTAAAGATTCCTGAACAGCTTATGGATGATGAAAATCATTCGCTGGGCCAATGTGACGAGCTCGTATTCCGTATTTTTGGGAAGCAGGGCGTGACATCAGCAAAACCTTCTGGTTGGAGCACATAAATTTCTTCTCCAAGATCTCCATGAAGAAAAGCAGTCTTCACATCTAACTGCTCTAAATGTAGGTCAAACGTAGCACACATTGTCATGACTACTCTGACTGTCATGAGTCGAACCACAGGTGAAAATATCTCATTGAAGTCAATACCTTCTTTCGGAGCATTTCCTTTTACCACCAATCTTGCACGATACCGTTCCACTTGGTCATTACCGTTACGCTTGATCTTGTTGACCCATTTGTTGCCGATGGCCTATCTTCCTTGTGGTAGCGTAACAAGATCCCATGTCTTGTTCTTGTGTAGAGCGTTAATTTCTTCCTGCATTGCTACCATCCACAAGGATAAATCCGAGCTTTGATTGCCTCCTGGAAAGATGATGGCTCCTCATCCTCTGTTAAAAGACAGTATGCAACAGTGCTCTCTGTAACATACTCCGAGTGCCAAGATGGCAGTCTTCTCGCACGAGTTGACCGACGAACTTCTGGAGCCTCAGACTCGACTGGTTCTTGTACCTCGTGCTCTAGTGCTGCTTCAGAAGAAACTAGATCTTCATCTGGTTTACCTTCCACCTGAACTGTAATAGTCTCTAGATTCTCCTTTGATGTGCTATCGCTTCCATCTTTCTTGAGTAGCCGATCTTCTAAAAGATCACATCCCTGCTGACAACAACCTTGTGGGTAGTGGGGTCCCATAGGCAATACCCCTTCACACCATTAGCATACCCCAAGAACATGCACCTCCTAGATTTCGAATCCAGCTTCATTCTTTCTTATGCATTGTACATTACGTACACAGGACATCTGAACCAATGTAAAGTAGAGTTATTTGCTGGCTTGTCAGTCCACATCTCCATCGGTGTCTTCAGCTTAGTTTCCATTGATGGCAACCGATTTATGACATAACAGACAGTTTTGGCTACTTCTGCCCCAAAAGAGTTGGGTTAACCTGCAGTCTGCAATATAGCTCTCATCCTTTATACAAGAGTTCTATTCATCCGTTCTGCCACGCCATTTTGTTGAGGTGTGTATGTGACCGTGAACTGTCTTTTGATACCTTCTCGCTTACACAGTTCAAGAAACTCGCCGTCTTTATACTCCCTTCCATTATCTGTCCTCAAGCACTTGATCTTCTTTCCGGATTCAAGTTCCACCTGTGCTTTGAAGTCTTGGAACATTGAAAACACATCTGACTTCTTCTTGATTGGATACACCCACAATCTCCTGGAGTAATCATCAATGAAAGACACAAAGTACTTAGCTCCTCCTAGGATCATTCTGGTGATTCTAATACATCAGAATGAACAAAATCTAGAATGCATTTACTCCTGGCTTCAGATCTTCTTAACTACAATCTATGCTACTTACTTGTAACACAATGCTCACAAAATGGTTGATTCACCGATTTGAGCCCTGGAAGCAACTTCCGGTCGGAGAGAACCTTCAAACCGCATTCGGACTTATGGCCTAGTTTGAGATGCCACATCATTGTCGACTCTTCTTCCTTGTTGGTCGATGCGACACATGCATCAGCTTCCTGCAGTGTTTTTCCATTAAGCATAAATAGATTTGCTACAATATTTCTACCTTGATGACCACAAGCGTGCCTCTGATAATCTTCATGACCCCATTTTCAACATGGGTCTTACATCCTAGACTATCTATTTGTCCCAAAGACAATAGATTCTTCATCAAGCCCTTTACGTGTTGTACCTCCTGGATGGTGCAAACCGTACCATCAAACTTTTTGAGCTTGACAATACCAATACTAGCAATTTCAAATGCATGATCATCACCCATGTGTACAGAACCTCCTGAGATTGGTTCGTATGTGTGGAATCACTCTCTCCAGGGAGTCATGTACCATATTGCTCCTGAGTCTAGTAACCAGACGTCAGAGAACTGCTTTCTGCTACCAACCACTATTGTTGCCTCACTATATAGAACTTCACCATCATACCGGGTACTCGCCACATTTCCTTGAGCATTTGATGACGCGGGTCTCCACTCTTCTTCTTGAACCAACAATCCTTTTTGAAGTTCCATTTCTTGCCACAGTTGTGGCACTTGTAAGTCTTCTTTCTTCTTGACTTTTATCTGTCATGATTCCGACTCCCACTTTGGCCACGTTCCGTTGATCTTCCTCTCATCACCATCAAAGCTTCCACTTGCTGCGAACTTTCCTTCAATCTTCCTTGTTCTTGTGCCGGTCTCTTTTTCCAAAACAGCAACTGCAACTTCGTAAAAAACTACATATTCCATCAGGATGTTGTTCGTCAGGTTGATGATGAGTTGATCGTACGAGTAAGGTAGACTTTGAAGTAGAAGCTCCGCACGTTCAGTTGGCTCTATCCTGCAACCTATTGATGTAAGTTGCGAAAATAGAGAAGTCAGAGTGTTGATATGGTCGGTCACCGGTGTTGCTTCTACCATTCGAAGAGTGTACAATCTCCTCTTTAAGAAGATATTGTTGTGAAGTGAATTGACCTCGTACAATCTCGTCAGAGTATTCGATATCTCTTTTGTTGTCTTCTTTTCAGCCATAATGGATAGCACACCATCAGCTAGTGCCATGTGCAGATCGGCAATTGCGTTGCCATCCATCTTGTTCCACTTGCCGTTGTCGGTGATCTCCGCAGGCCTATCTCCAATTGCTGCAAAGAAATTTTTCTTCCTCATGATTGCCTTGATCTTCATTTTTCACAACAAGAAATTACTCCCGTTGAATTTCTCAACATCAAACTTTGTTGTAGTCGATATTTCTACTTCACACCCTGTAACCAAAGCTCTGATACCACTGTTAGGAAAGTTATAGGCAGAAGCTACCACACAACGAAAGTGAAATTGAGAAAGTGAAAAATAAGGTGGACATAGATATTTTACATGGATATACACCCAAAGGAGACGGGGTAAAAAAACTACGGGCAAGGTAGTGAGATTTTACTATTGCAAGTAGGGATTACAACACCTTATCTCTAAATATAATGAGAGTACAATTTTCACTCTCTCTTATGGGAGACACTATCTCACAAATTTGACGAAAAATATAAATATACAAATTATCTCTAAGGAGACACAATATTATCTCTTTTGAGAACACTCTTACAATACTTCCATTTACTAATCCCTCTTTCTTTTTTCTTCCTCACTTTTCTCTGTATTCTCAATATCTTCTCCCGATCTCCATTTATAGCCAGGGAAGGAGTTGTCTTTGTTGATTTTTTTTCCTTTCATTTTTTTCCATTTTGTCAAAGGTTGCGGTTGTCGGCACCGCGGCACCGCATTTGGTGCCGTCTCTCCCATTTGTCAAACATGTTTGGTGTGTGGGGCCCATATGGCGGGGCCCTCACCCATTGATATTATTGCCGACAATAACAAAGAACCTTGCAAAAGGAGGTTTCTTTGTTAATGAAGAACCCGACTTTCCAAAAGAATGTTTATCTGTTAAGATTAAAACAGACTGTCCAAAAAGAAGTTTCTCTGTGATGTTTAAAACTCAAAATTCCAATAGAGATTAAGCTCCTCTCTAGAGTTTATGATACTTCTAAAATTTGGAAGTGAGCCCTACCTTTCAAAATTCGGGTTCTTTGTAAAGTCTTGTTAAGATAAATGGGTTAAACTTGAGTGCACCAAATGAACCTTCTGAGAATGACTCTGGAGTTGATCGGCAACAGGGAGAATGTGAAAAGTGGCTCAAGGCGTGGGTTGCACTTTCTTTAAGAAGCTATTTGGCCGATTCTGGAGATGAATCTTTGATCACCAAAAACTTCTCCCGGGATATAACGAGCTTCTGTTTACAGTGCTATCTAATGCTCCAATAGCAGCACGTACTAACTTGCACCACCCAAATCAAGGAAAAAATCGCTCAAAAATAGATTAGAAGAAGAGAAGGACTGTATTGTTTTTCTGTCATCTGTTTCCAAAAAAATTTCTTTTCTATAACTAGTAACCAGGAAGGAATAAAAACTGTAAGCATTTAATAAAAAATGGCTACATCATAAAGATCCTTTAACTCTTGGAATGACTATAACATAAAGCCCATCTACTTCTTGAAACAGCTATATTATTAATTGAAAAAAAAAACGTTTTGATCTGTTTGAAATTTGAAAGTTCAAAAAATTTAAAAAAAAAAAATTCAAGAGACCCAAAGAGTCCTAAGGCCTGGCCCGATCATAAATATATATATATATATATATATATATATATATATATAATATGGAATGTAGGAATTGAACCCCCAACCTCATGTGAACTCAAAACATTAACCGTTGGGCCATAAGACAATGTTATCAACAAGATAAGTGTTTTGAATGTATACTCAATTCCAACAACCCCGCACTTATATATTTAAAACACTAATTTGAAAAGAAGCGGTTTTTTAAAAGTATAGAACCATGCATAAGTAACGTGTCCAAAGACTTGAACCATACATAGTGAACAATGTAGCGCCCCGAATTTCTAATAAATAAAATTAGAAATATGTGGCAGAAATCCCAGAATCAACTTCAATTGTAATCATAAACATACCAACCAAATACAGGAAAAATTAAAACTTTTTATTACATCAACTCTTTTACAAAGCGCAACGGAATTTAAACACCTTGGATTACAATTCTTTTTACAACACAACGGTATCTAAAAGCACCATAAATACAATTTCTCTTTACAATCATGCCTTTTACAAAATATGCAATAACATTAAACATTCTATCACATGCTCCCAATTCCATGCTAATGGTACCTACCTGTAAAACATGAGGCTAGAGATAACCTTAACCCCCAAAACTACAGGGGTCAGCCATAACAGTGTGAGTGATATTCAAAGGAAATACAAATTTAAATAGAAACATAAGGAAAGAAATCATAAGTCAAGAAGTTAAACATATCAACACAGTAAGCACAGATGGAATATGAAAAAACAATAAATGAAGCATAAATTATCAAGTGATACTAAGCTAAGTGTCAAGTGTAACTAAACAGAAAACAAGCATGCATAATACTAGTCAAGAAAACACAAATGCCTATGCTGATTTCTAGGGCATACTTGTCGGATTCTATGCATCCCACAATATATAGGTCCGGTGCAAGCCCTTATCGTTCTCCACTTTTAGGGGTTCCATCCCTCGTCATCCAACTAATCTTACTACGATGATAGAAACAAGATCTAGAATACTCTGCGAATAGGCCTAAGTCCCGGTATCTACCCGCCAGACTAGCACCCTTGACTCGCAAGCATCATGTAAGCATTGCTCTAAACCCAGAGAATCACCTCCCTGCCATGTACCCCACGAATAGGCTTGCCGACCCTCGACGTGCAGATACAGTGTACATTCCGCGAATAGGCTTGCCAATCCTCGACGCGCGAATATACTGTATATTCCGTGAATAGGCTTGCCGACCCTCGACATGTGAACATACCAAAACCATCTCACTTCTAGACATTCCGCGAATAGGCCTGCCGACCCTTGACGGGCGAACCTACTAGAGAGACACAAAAAATACACAGTCCTGGAGTACATTCATCTGACTGTAAACAGAGCTCATACTTACATTTCCCAAGATCTATCACATCTCCACTAGTGCATGTCCTTATGTTTATTATTTTTAATTAATTAATTAGAACACAGTCTTTCTAGAGTTGATGTACCCAACCAGACTTAACACAACTAAATCAAGAACAAAGACCCCAACTGGTCAACTTCCACAAAAATCTCATCTGCCGGTATACAAGGGTCCCACTCAACCTCTAGAGTCTCACAACCGAAAGTATCATCTCTAGGGTCCACATCATAACCCTAAGTCTCAGATCAAACCCATCTTGGTTTTTATCACACAAAAATACTCTTCATTAATCACATTCCTTTTAATCAACCAATATTACCATGAGAATTCGTTTATTTGTATGAAAGCACATTTCATCTATGAAAATATAGACTTTTTTTACAAAATCTGAAAATTATACGATTTTGTTACTCAAAACAGTACACTTTAAAATCAATATTAAACTCTGAAAAAATTCACTTAAATCCAGCACATAATAAGGAATCGACCATAAAAACCTGGGCTCAAATAAATTAGTTTAAAGGGTTGATATTCAATAAATTCCGAAAACTATCTTTCATCAAAAAATCTGAAAGTTACATGATTTCGTTCCTCAAAACAGTACATTCAAAAACCAATATTAAATTCTGGAAAAATCAAATTAAATTTAGTACACAGCGAGGAATCCACCATAAAAATATAGAAACAAATAAATTAGATTAAATGGTTCATATTCGATAAATTCTGAAAACTAACCATTATTTTAAAAATCTGAAACTACGATAGTACATTGGTAGAAATTGCATATCTTAAAATCTATAAGTCGGATTGAGGATCCGTCAGATGTTCAGGAAACTCGACACAGTGAGCTCCAATTTCTATTTTATAAGTTCTTGGTAATTCCATTAGCCACTCAGTCGAAATCGCGATCCAAACTGAAACAGACGACAGCAATATGTAGCTGCTACAAATGTTCATCCGAACACCTGACCTTCAAACCCTGGGTTTAAACCCCCCCAAACCCTAGCCCTTGGTTACCAATACTTCTAATTATATTTTTATAACGATTTTATTCCATATTTGTGTATCGAAATTCAATCTTGCAGCCCATTACAAATCATATAGAAAAATAGCAAATAATCAACCAAAATTTCATCTTTTAACAATTCAACCATGTTCTTTACTCACACATATAGATATTTACATCCACATTCACATATAGGTTCAAACAATATAAATTTTATATCTTTCATGCATAAACCACTTTATTCATAATAAATTATTTTCGGTCCAACAATTATTCAAACTTTAATATTGAATTTCAATTTTTGATGATTAAAAAAACAACCACTAACATGGAAAGATCTCAACTTTATAATCAATCAAACATGAATTCAATAGCATGCAGCAAGTTCTAATTATCTCTACATATATTTATTAACTACAATTAAATCCACAAATCCCATGTTAGACTTTTCATCCATCATCAATATTTGACATTCAAAATTAATAAAACATGATTATTTCTCATAAAAATTGCATCTTTAGTTCATGTCAACATCCATAAGTTCATTCATGATGATAATATGAGTAAAACACATAAAAAAAACTAGAAGTATCACTCATCTCAAAGAAGATCAACTTGAAGAATAATAATATAATAGAAATAAAGAAAAGCCTTGTCCTTACAAAAGTCCAAGATCCAAGCTTTAAACTCCAAGAAAATAATGAGAAAGAGATGATTTCAGTACACAAGAGAGGTGGTCAACTGCTGCCCTTATTGTAGGTCGGGATTGACCCTTAGGGTTTCACAAAAGTTTACAAATTCCCCCCCCCCCCCCAAGAGTATTATTTATTTACATATATGGATCCCGTCCAATTTTTAGTTATTCAAATTAATTTATAATAAATAATTTAATCCCTTCACAACCCAGATCTGGCCAGCCCACACGTAGCTTGAAATTTCAAAGAAAATCTGGAGTTTTTACTCCAAGTGGCAATTTTGCACAAAAGTCATTTTCTTTGTAATATTTGCAAATAAGCCATAAAATATTCATAAAAATCCATAAAAATTAGAATTATTATCTACTAATAAAGATGAAAATTTTCAAATAAATTTTCTGACTTTTATACTCCAGGAAGAATATTTCAATAAAGCCCCCAACAATCTCAAAATTGTGTAATTATATATTTATTCAATTAAATAATTAAAAATCAACCAAATATAAAAATAATATAATTCCTTAGAGCCTTCTACTAAATATCGAGCCCTAAATGCAGCCAAACAATTTTTAAGTTAAATTTTCACCACTAAACAACTTTTTACAAAAAGACCCATTTCTTTCAAAAATTTACAAAAGTAGTTTTCTTTATTAAGGAAAATCTCAAAAATTCTAATATACCCAATAACAAATAATAGAATTTTCTCATCAACTCAAAATTCTAAGTTCACAATTTGAAAATATTTGCACATGTTTTGTATGTGTGAAAATATCAATTTTACAATTATTCAAAATAATCAAATAAATTAATTTAAAAATTATTTATTAATTCAAGATAATGTATTCAAAATTACGGGGTGTTATAGACAATCCCCATATTGCAAGAATAATGAGTGATCTTAAGTCTTGAACTTATTACCTGTTTTTACATAGTGAAGGAAAACCACACGTGATTTACCAGGTGCAAGTTCTAAATGTCAGCACATTCCGGCCTTGTGCTTATCCCAGTATAGGTGAATGTTTTAGAGAATCAGTCTCATTCTCATAGAAGCGGTCACACTTCACAATCACCCCGGTGAGTCTATCAAGAGTGCTATTGTGGCTAGGCACTTCTCTCATCCTGAGATATAGAGCTCATTAAGAGCCAAGCTCATCCTTACTAACGCTACAAGACATCATGCACATACACATCAGGATGGACTAAGGAGTGATAAACTCCTAGGTTGCATGATTTCAATCACAGTATGACTTGTTTTTCCCATTGAACCTATGTCTTGGGATCTCCAGTGTAATATCCCGGACGGATATTACCGTGTATAAATTATTATTTTATTATTATTTTATTATTATTTTGTTTTAATTCCAAAATTAGAATATTTTGGTGATTTTCACCCGGTTCATTCATAGACATTATCTGTACCCAGATATCAGTCAGTATACATCCGTATTGTACCAAATTGATACCGTGATCTTCCGAACTAATAATAAAATTAATTTTATTATTATTTCCAAGATTAAATTATTTTTATACGGATTATGCGAAGATTTTCAGTATACAGATATATATGCGCACATACGTGTAGTATGTCGATTAGTACATTATACAAATTGTGTGTTGTGTATTTTTGGACAACACTTGTCTTTGTTATGACAAAACCTATTAGATTGTTAGGGTTTATAAGTGGTTAACCTAGGTTAAGTGTGCATGAGGAGGTTAAGGAAACCCTTCTAGAAACCCTCACATAACACCTCCACCACATAACACCATACCCTCACCATACCTCCACCTCATCCCTACCATCCTAGAGGTATGGCCGGCCCCCATTATAGGGAAGGGTTTTTGTGCAAATATGTGTGTGCATATTTGCACTCTCCACCCTTCTCTCCACCTATAAATACCCCCTCCTTCTCCACCTTGTCTCATTTTAGAAAACACAAAGAAAGAAAGGAAAGGAAAAGAAAGAGAGAACCATTCTAACTTGAGAGTTTTCTTTGTAGGTTTAGAAATTTTCTAAGAGCTTAGAAGGAAGGAGAAGGAGTGCTAGGCAAGTCCTTCCTTCAAGGGAAACTAAGGTGGGGGTTTCTCTTTGTTTGTTTGTTTATTTGTTTTGTTGTTTTGATGTTTCTTCTTCTTCTTGCCTTCCTTGTTTTGTTTTCTTTGGTTTTTAGGATGGTTGTTGTGATAGTATAGTGGTATGTGGTGCTTGCTTTGTATGTTTGTAAATGTTAAAGATAATAACCACAAGAAATGAATGGAAACAAGTAGTAGTGCTAAATAAACATAAAGATTAAATCTTTATAGTTGTAGTTGTAGTTTGTGTTTGTTAATTGGACTAAAATGACATAAGACATATGGACTTGTACATACAACCGTTTGGGGTTGTAGGACTTGATGTGAACACATGAACAAAGCATATGAACCTTTTTACAACCATTTTTGGTTGTAGGACTTGTTTTTGGACTTGGACTAAAAAGATAAGCATATATTGGTTGAACCAAATGAAGGTTCTTACCTTATTTTTTATTATTGTTGTTTTCTTTTATAAAGTAAAAAGAACCTAAATTAGATGTTAGTTCTAATTATGAAAAAAAAAAAGAAATCACTAGTTGTAGAATAAATAAAAAGATCTCTTTTTATGTCCACTAGTAATAATAAGAAACATATGCTAATAAAGATTTAATAGATATCTAAGTAGTAGATGCTTCATGATTAAATAAAATAGTAGTAGTATGTTTAAGTAAAATAGTAGTAGTATGTTTAAGTAAAGTAGTAGTATTATGCTAAAATAAAGTAGTAGTAGTAGTAGATAGTTGTAGATGTTTTATGTTATATCCATGGTTAAAATAAAGTAGCATTAGTAGATGTTTATAAAGTTGCAATAGATGTTCATGTTTAAATAGAGTTTTAGTAGAGGTTTATGTTCAAATAAAATTGTAGTATATGTTATGTTTCAATAAAGATAGTAGGTGTTCATGCTTCATGCTAAGTTAGTAAGTATCATGCTTAACTATTATTCATGATAAGCATCTATACATGCTTAGAATGTTGTAGGATTCATGTTAAAATTATCGATCATGTTTAGGAATGATGTATATCATGCTAAGTGTATAAACATGCTTAGAATGTTGTAGGATTTATATTAAAAATACCTACCATGTTTAGGAATGATGTATGTCATGCTAAGTGTATAAACAAGGTTAGAATGTTGTAGGATTTATATTAAAAATACCTACCATGTTTAGGAATGATGTATGCCATGCTAAGTGTATAAACATGCTTAGAATGTTGTAGGATAAATGCTAAAATTACTTACCATGTTTAGAAGTATGTACATATATACTTAGGAATGTTGTATGTTCATACTAGTAGTTATCCATGCTTAGTAAGATATTCATGCTTAGTAGTTATTCATGCTTAATAAGATTCATGCTTAAATGATAGTAGGAAAGTAGTATACCATGATAGATTAATTTGTCTATACTTAGATGATAGTAGGAAAGTAGTAAACCATGCTAGCTTAATTTATCTATGCTTAGATAGTTGTAGGAAAGTGGTATATCATGCTAGATTAATTTATCTATGCTTAGATAGTTGTAGGAAAGTGATATATCATGCTAGATTAATTTATCTATGCTTAGATAGTTGTAGGAAAGTGGTATATCATGCTAGATTAATTTATTCATGCTTACATGCTTATAGGAAAGTTATATACCATGCTAGATCAAATAAATATTCATGCTTACATGATATCCATGCTTAGATAAGTATATGTTCATGCTATGTTAGTAGATGATCATTCTTAATCGTTATTCATGCTAAGTTAGTAGATGTCATGCTAATTATTGTCTATGTTAAGTTAGTAGATGACCATGCTAATGATTGTTTATGTTAAGTTAGTAGATGTCATGCTAATAATTGCTCATGCTAAGTTAGTAGATGTCATACTTAATTATTGTTCATGCTAAGTTAGTAGACGATCATGCTTAGACGATATCGATGCTTAAATAGTGTATGTTCATGCCTAAATATTGTTTAAGATCAAGCTAGAACATACTCATGTTTAACAAATGCCATGTTAGATTAAGGTAGGGATTAATCTACCATGCTTAGAATGTGTAGGAGTTATAAGTCATGCTTAGGAATATTGTAGGTTAATGCTAATTATATATCCATGCTTGGGTTGTGATGATTAATCGTGTTAAGTAATGAAGATCCATGTGTAAGGTGGTAGTAGAGATACATACTCTAAAGTAGTAGGCATTCACGCTCAAGTTGTAACTTATGCTTGACTATAGTAAACTTCATGTCTAGACCATAGTGATAATTCATGCTAAAGCTTGATATAAGCACATGCTTAAATCATATTCGTACTTAGGAGTATTGTGGTGAGTGGTTACGTTATGTACCATAATTAGATTGTCGTGGATGCCATGGTTAAAGTACTATAGGTTGAAGTAATAAGGATTTGGGAGACCACTAGTAATAGTTAGTTTGATAAAGATTGTTATGTCGCCTTCGGTTCTTCATTGGTAGAATACCGATTATAGACTATTAGTAGATTCTTCTGTTGCTTCTAATAATAGAAGATCAAGTTTGCTAGTAAGCACGTTTGGTTGCTTCTAGGATTGATTACCGTACGTGGCTCGACTGGCCCGTATGTAGCTGTGGGTCTCATACGTAGTTTATTTGGCTCGTATGTAGGTTGTTGTCTCGTACGCGGCTCGACCGGCCCGTGCGTAGTTGTTGGTCTCATACGCGGCTTATTTGGCTGGTATGTACGTTGTTATCTCCTATGAGGCCCGCCTGGCTCGTAGGTAGCTATTGTTTCATACGTAGCTTATCAGCTCGTACGTGGTTGTTACTCGTGTATAGCTTGTTAGCTAGTACACTGCTCGTTGTGCTCGTCTAGGGTGATATTACCACCCTAAGGGCTATCGACCATCAAGACATATGTTTTCTTACCCTAAGGAACTGTGGAGGAGTCACTCCTTGTGTACCGTCGAATCTTAACCAGGGTAGGTTGATTGAGGACCGGAGTATAGACGGAATCAAGTTTAGGGTAGCGGCATGCATGTATATTCGCACGGCCGAGGTCTTGGATCGATGGGCCAGGAACCGGATCCCGAGGGGTTCTGGTAAGTCTAGGTTAAGCAGCCTAGTAGAGTTGTCTAGCAAAGTCTAAATTAAGGCCTAGCATGTTGTGGTTATAATATTGTCCTCCCTAGGAGTGTTCAGGGCTAGAGACATTATTAGGGTAGTGACTTATAAAGATCATTACTTAAACCTTTTGCCGGAAGAGAGGAGTCGGTTGTAGGGGGCACCTTATAATTAACTCGTCCCTTGAGGCAGACCAAGTGGTGTTATTGGGTTGTACCTTCCCGTCAAAAGGATACGTACGGTGCCTTCTCACAAGTTGGGAGCACGGGTTACGTATCTCGCTCTGTTAATTCCTGAAATACCGTGGCTGGGGTGCCACAGGATGCATTGTGCAGTCCTGCACTTGCGAGACCCCAGAGGGTGCCACAGGGTAGGCTTCACGCTACCCTGCGCTTGTGAGACCCTATGGTTTGATTTTGGAATGAGGCTCGATACACTGGGATCGTCAGTGAGGTCCGGCATGCCGGGTATTAGTGGAAAACGGAGACACCATAAGCAGACTGCATAGGGGGACTTGATCCATTCTGCAACCTCACAGAGTCATGGAGTATTGTCAGGAACAGGTTGTGTACAATTAGAATTCATAATGCGGGTTCAAATCCCTATATATGAAGAAACGGCTTGAGATGGGGCGCATGTAGTATGGGCTGCATGTTGCTTTCAGAGACTTGCTGACATTAGAATAGGAGCATCCTAGTTCTACTTAAATATCGCATTAGAGTCTAGTCATAGCACTCACGAACACTTAAACTACACCAACACCATTGCCATGTTTTGTATGTTGTTTGGGAGATTCGCTGCTTTGATATCAGCCTTTAAGCGTCAGTGAATACTGACGTCCCCACTTCCATAGGTACTGGATCGCCGAAGTACAAGGGCGAGATTCAGGAGGACTCGAGGCAAGGAAAGCAAGGAGTCAATGTCGTATTTAGTTCCGCTGTAAAATGTGTGTTGATCATCTATTAGTTGGAAAGTACACTGATGTAAGATGTTGAAGGTTGTAATACTTGGAAATGTAAAGGTAATATTGTAACTCTATTGTAATGTATTGCAGTTGTATAATATTCAGACTTGTAATACATTGGGCGTTGAATAAAAAGTTTTAAATTCTCCTGTTTTCTGTGTATTGTGACTAATTGAAGAAAAGGTCTTGGCTCGTGTCACGGTTTCCCAGTGTAAGGAAATCGGGGCGCTACACCAGTGGTGTAGGTTGGGTTCCCACAAATTGTAATACAAAATGGGCTTCAGTCCCATCCTTATCGATGTGTTCCAAATTTTGTCTCGAGATAATCCTTTCGTCAAAGGATCTGCAAGGTTACTTTTGGATCTCACAAAATTCACAGTAACAACACCAGACATAAGGAGCTCTCTCACCGTACCATGCTTGCGAGGAATTGCTAATCTCTTACTGTTATAGTAAGCATTTTGTACTTTAGCTACGGTAGAAGTACTATCTGAGTGGATTAAGATTAGAGGTATAGGCCTACTCCATGAAGGAATGTAAGACAAGAGGTTCCTCAACCAGCTTGCCTCCTCACTAGCTGCAGCTAGAGCAACTAACTCAGACTCCATAGTATAGTAAGTTAAAATAGTCTGTTTCTCGGACCTCCAAGAAACAGCACCACCAATGATACTAAAAATGTGTCCACTTGTGGCCTTGGAATCATCTAAAAATGAATTCCAATCTGCATCGCTAATTCCTTAAGGATAGCGGGAAACCTCTCATAATGTAGTCTTAAGTTCATGGTCTTTTTCAAGTACCTCATGACTATGTCAATAGAATTCCAATGCTCAGAACTAGGACAACTCGTAAATCTACATAATACCCATATAGCATATGCATTGTCAGGTCTAGTGCAGTCGGTAGCATAGTGAAGGCTACAAATAATACAAGCATATTCTTTTTGTCTAACTGCAGAATTTTTCAAAAGTTTAACATGACGGTCACTATGTGTACATGCAGGTCACTAAACGTAATTGTATTTTTTCAAGATCTTCTCAATGTAATGAGAATATCCAAGAGTAATACCAGTCTTTGAACGTGTGATTTTCATGCTTAAAATAACATTGGTCTCACCTAGGTCCTTCATATCAAAATTTTGACTAAGCATAGTTTTAGTCTCTGAAATCAATTCAACCAAAGAACCACAAATGAGTAAATCATCTACATATAGACAAAGCATAATGCAAATATCATTGGATGCTTTATAATAAAGGCATTTATCAACATTATTAATAGAAAAACCATTTGAGAGTAATAATTGATCAATTCTGTCGTGCCACTATTTAGGAGCTTGCTTAAGACTATATAAAGTCTTATTCAGCTTGCAAACTTTGTGTTCCTGTCCTGGAATCACAAAACCTTCAGGTTGATCCATATAAAGTTCCTCTTCAAGTTCTTCATTAAGGAAAGCTGTTTTAACATCCATTTAGTGAATCAACAAATTATGCACAACAGATATAGCTAATAAAACTCTAATGGTAGTCACATGAGTCACAAGAGAGTAAGTGTCAAAGAAATCTATATTTTCCTTTTGTACATATCCTTTAGTTACTAGTCTAGCTTTAAAATTTTCAATAGTACCATCTGGTTTTAGCATTCTCTTAAGAATCCATTTGCATCCTATAGTACGACTAGCGCGAGGTAAGTCCACTAACTCCCAAGTATAATTAGAGGCTAGTGAATCCATCTCAACTACTTGAAATTGATCATCGAGGGGTATTCCCTTTGAAATGATCTCATGACCATGTGCTGTAACTTGTGTGATTGAATAGTTACCAGCTTGTCGTCGACCATGGTGTATTTGAGATAACGACTGACTGCGAATTTCTTCGAGCCAGCCTCTTCGGTGTCATATTTCTTTTGCAGGGCTTCCCAAACAGTTCTAGCTGTATCAGACTGTAAGTAATAGTCATACAGTTCGTCGGATATCCCATTCAAGATAAAGTTTCTACATTTAAAATTGGCATCCTTCCATTCTGATATGTCGTCGAAGATTTGTTCATTTTTATGAACATCAACAGGTTCTGGGTTAGGCATTACAGGGCAGTCGGTAGTAAGAACATAAGCAACTTCATTCAGCGACAGATAGAAAAACATCTTGTTCTTCCATCGCTTGAAGTTCAGGCCAGCAAATTTCTCGGGTTTGTTGGATTCATGCTTGCGGTCAGAAACTTGTGCCATTACAGATTACAGAAAATAGCTTCTTGAAATTGTTAAGGTAAATGGGTTAAACCTGAGTGCACCAAATGAACCTTCTGAGAATGGCTCTGGAATTGATCTTCAATAGGAAGAAGGTGAAAAGTGGCTCGAGGCGTAGGTTGCACTTTCTTTAAGAAACTATTTGGCCGATTCTGGAGATGAATCGTTGATCACCAAACACTTCTCCCGAGATACAACGAGCTTCTGTCAGCACGTACCAACTTGCACCACCCAAATCAAGGCAAAAAACCGCTCAAAAATAGATTAGAAGAAGAGAAGGACTGTAATTGTTTTCTATCATCTTTTTCAAAAAAAATGATTCCTTTCTATAATTAGTAACCAGGAAGGAATATAAACTGTATGCATTTAATAAAAAACGGCTACATCACAAAGATCCTTTAATTCTTGGAACGACTATAACATAAAGCCCATTCACTTCTTGAAACAACTATATTATTAATTGAAAAAAAAAACATTTGTGATCTGTTTGAAATTCGAAAGTTCAAAAAAATATTAAAAAAAAATTCTTTTTTTTTCAAGAGACCCAAAGAGCCCTAAGGCCCTAAGGCCCGGCTCGATCATATATATATATATATATATATATATATATATATATATATATATATTATGTGGAATGTAAGAATTAAACCCCCAACCTTATGTGAACTCAAAACTTCCTCATGTGAACTCAAAAATTTAACCGTTGGGCCATAAGACAATGTTGTCAACAAGAGAAGTGTTTTGAATGTATACTCAATTTCAACAATCCCCCACTTATATATTTAAAACACAAATTTGAAAAGAAACAATTTTTCAAAAGCTTAGAACCATGCATAAGTAAGGTGTTCGAAGACTTGAACCTTACATAGTGGACAATCCCCAAAATGCAAGAATAATGAGTGATCTTAAGTCTTGAACTCATTACCCGTTTTTACATAGTAAAGGTAAAACCACACGTGATTCTACCAGGTGCAAGTTCTAAATGCCGGCACATTCCGGCCTTGTGCTTATCCCAGTATAGATGAATGTTTTAGAGAATTAGCCCCATTCTCATAGAAGCGGCCACACTTCACAATCACCCCGGTGAGTCTCATAAGAGTTCTCTTGTAGCTAGATACTCCTCTCATTCAGAGATATAGAGCTCATTAAGAGCCAAGCACATCCTTACTAACGCTACAAGACATCATGCACATACATATCAGGATGGACAAAGGAGTGGTAAACTCCTAGGTTGCATGATTCCAATCACAGTATAGCTTGTTTTTCCCATTGAACCTATGTCTTGGGATCTCCAGTCGTATAGGTTGGGTTCCCACCAATTATGATCCTAATGGGCATCAGTCCCATCCTTATCGATGTGTTCCAAACTTTGTCTCGAGACAATCCTTTCGTGAAAGGATCTGCAAGGTTATTTTCCCATCTCACAAAATCCACAGTAATAGCACCAGACGTGAGGAGCTCTCTCACCGTACTATGTTTGTGACGAATCGCTAATCTCTTATCGTTATAGTAAGCATTTTGTACTTTAGCTATGACAGCAGTACTATCTGAGTGGATTGAGATCGGAGGTATAGGTTCCTCAACCAGCTACTCCATGAAGGAATGTAAGGCAAGAGGTTCCTCAACCAGCTTGCCTCCTCACTAGCCGCAGCTAGAGCAACTAACTCAGACTCCATAGGCCATAAGGTCTGGCACTGTCATATATATATATATATATATATATATATATATATATATATATATATATATATATATTATGTGGAATGTAGACTTTGTGGCACTTGGAACATTTACAAGTGAAACCTGATATGGGTCAGATGACGTGGCCCCTCCTGGGCCACAGGATCCCCTCAAAAGGCATTCACCACCGGATCATCCGGATCTGCCACGTCAGCCTGGAAACCACCCAGGCCTCCGCCAGTCAGCCCTAAACCACCCCAGGCCCATGCCACGTCAGCCCTATACCACTTGGGCTTCCGCTACGTTAGGCCCACGAGCGACCGGGTCCAGACCTGGTTGGCTTTTTCTATAAATACCAGGCCCCCTACCCCTTCCAAAGGTAATCAATCTTTCTCCTCTCAAACTCTAGTTACTGTTACTCTCCTTCAGTGACTGACTAGATCGTCGGAGGGCCTGCCACCGGGATCAACCCCGGTGTTTCTAGGCCGAGTGCAGGCATACAGACTCCCGGATCCGAGCTTCCAGATCCAAGCTGAGCCTCCAGCTCCGAGATGAGCATCCGACCTCCACCTCTCTCCCTCCTTTTCTCCCGATTGGGTCCCTCGGCCGAGGGTCGGGCGTACCATCCGTACCGAAGCTTCCGCAAAAATACAAATCGAGAAGAACTCACACTTGGTGTAGCCACCCCCTAAAACAAACTGTATCAGGTTGGCGCCGTCTGTGGAAAACAAGTGCGGACGTTGGCCCGAGCCCAGCCATCAATGGTATCCTATCAATCCGAGCTCACATGGAAGCCAAGGCCAGGAGAGCTGTCACCTCTACGCATCGCCAGGACGTCCCTCCTCAGGACTTCCCCGCCGACACTCATGGATCCAACAATCCGAGTATCAGCCTCAGACACCAGTTGGGTGCCTCTTGTTCGGTCGTCCCTGACCTGCACGGAGTCATCCAGAATCGACAGGCAAGCCGGACTAGGGGAAGGGCCGCTTCCAACTCGGTCCCGAACCATCCCAGACCTCCACCCTAAGAGCGGGAGTCGATGCTCAGCCGCATCGGTCGGAGGTCGCCGCCCCAATGTAACCAGGCTGAGCGAGCTCCGGTCACCCACCAAGAGTTCCAAGACTTCCAGAAAGAGATCATGAAGGCTATCCGGGAGACCCCCGTCGACGAGACGCTCCGCTGCTCTCACTCGCGTTCGGATGTCGAGGCCAGTGCATCTCGCGGCCCGACAGTCCTGCTGGAGTATGACGATGACATCCTGAAATGCCTCTAATAAATCGAGGACTGCCTCGACCACTTCGGCTGTAATACCCTAAATTTCTCTTTTTAATAAAATATTGACTTTCACGTGTTGTGCACGTGAAAATTTCATATGTATATTATTTATTTATTTTTATATATAAAATCTCTTTTGATAGTATGAACAATTATTTTTCCTTTCCTTTATTTTCCTAAAAAACTTAATTTTCTAAACAAAAAGCCAAAAACACTAATTAATTGTTTTAGCCCACTTTAATTTATTACTATTTTGTTGTTTGGCCCACAACCTAAGCCAACCAATTTAATAAATTAATTAAATGGCCACACTTGTCATGAAGAGACAAAATGTGAACAATTTAATTTATTAAAATTGTACAAACTTTTAATGAGGGATACTAGGGTAGCACGTGCATGCAATATAGTGTGCATTTCACACCCTTTAGTGGGCCGGTTTTGAGAGAGAGGGGGAGATGGGAGTAGTGTGGAGGTAGTTATCTCATCATGGGTAGTTGCTACAACTCCCTAATTCATCCTAGCCCTTAATCTCTAACTAGTTGATCTAATCCTAGCCATTCAGTCCACCCAAAATTGAGTATAAATACCCCATAGTTTCTTCTCATCTTAGTACAATAGAAAAATTTGTTAAAGAGAGAAAAGATTAGAGAGAGAGAGAAAGATTGAGTAGTTTCTAGTGTGAGTGTTCCCTTGGAGGTCGGCTATTCAACCCCAACTTGAAGCTTCGGTTTTGGCAAGGAGCAAGGAGGAGGAGACGTGCATCGCAATCTAGGAAGCTCTAAGGGATTTCTCTTTGTTTCTCCAAAAGGTGGGTGTTTCTCATGACTTCTAGAATAGAAATCATGGTAGGATTGAGATTGAATTGTCATTATGTGTGTGTAAAGTTAGATTGATTGAATGATTGTTATAATGAAATCTCTCATGCTATATACATCATGTGCAAACTTGAATGAATGGAAAAGAACTAAAGACATTTTGAGAAATTGGAAAACTAGCCGTACAGTCGACCGATCATGTCGAATAGTCGACTGGTCTGAAAGAATCAAACACACCATGTTAAATTTTGTACTAATTATGCATGAATAAACAAGTGAAATTATTGCTTTTGTTAATACTACGATTTGAATGAAAATGAAATACAAGTGCGATTGCAAGAAACGAATGAGTGAACTTAACGGAATGATATGATTAATGTTATGTTATTTTGATTTTAATCTAGTATGCTAATTTGGACTAAATATTCATCTCTGTAGAAAAACAATGAGTAAGAAGAAAAAAATATGTTGTTAGAAATCGTGGTTGTGTGAAAAATACGAGTTGTGAGAATCTCTACATTAAATTGTAAACCATGCGTGTAATGATGGTAGTCAAATAAAGTTGCATGCTAGTGTTGATAAATGAACATATTTTAGTTAAACTGAAATGTTGTGTACTAATCAAAAGGGAAGAAGAAAACGTTTCCGTACTTCCATTTTATTGCTGACCAGTCGACCGAATAAGCATAAGTAGTCGACTGACCTGAATATCAAAACTTTCTGAGTTTAGAACCCGGCTGAATAGCCGACTGGTCTAAGTAACAGTCGACTGTCCTGATCCTTTTTGAATTTTAAATCTTTTCGGAACAGCCGACTGGTCGTGTTGGTAGTCGACTATCCCAAGCATTTTTTTCTTGAATATTTTCTTTAGCTGAACAGTCGACTGGCTATGTCTTGAGCCGACAGTCCAGATTATTCTGACGTCTCAGATTTTAATTTCCGTCCTATGACAAAAATAAACATATATATATATATATATATATATATATATATATATATATATATATTGCTTGAAAAAGATTTTGATAATGGAGATTGTATGTGATGGATTAGAAAAGTGAATTTTATTTACCTTTGCATGAAATCGCATATGAAGTGAAGTAAATTATTCTGTTGAATTTATGAAACGTTTTACGATTATGAATGCCATTAACATGAAAAGGAAAATCTGATGTAATCATGAAAAATGAACCTATGAGCTTTAAAGGCTCAATTCTTGTGAAATTGTGAATTGAAATTGAGAACTAGAGTGTAGCTAAGCCTCATACCGGCATTGGAAACAAATGAATTGAAATGAAATTTAAAATGAAAAGACCAAGATTTGGGTCATGTTGAATAAAGAATTAAGACCGGTATAGTGGAAAGGCTAACTCTAGAGAATTGATTTTGTTCATGATTCTAACGAACTAAGGACTAGATACATAGTGAGGATGTCATGAAAGTAAGAGAAAACACGAGTATGAGGGCCATCGGATTGGCGGTGTGAAAGTGGTTCACAGACTGCCTGCTTGATGCGTCATGACATGGCGTGGGCACTACTCCAGAATTATCGTCCCGGTGGCGATACTTGTGGGGTGTTTTGGTGGCTACGGGTGGTGCCATTGTTCCATGGCGGAGGCTGAATTGTCCATAGTCTGCCTGCTTGATGCATCATGTCAGTGCGTAGGATTCCCCTCCAGACTGCCTGGGCATGGGCTCGTAGATCATAAGGCATCTAGGATACTTATCGTAGTTACCGTAGTAGTTTAAGACATTGTGAGGGATTGAACCCTATAAGATGAAGTACGATTAAGGGCTTGCCCTCGGACCTATGTAGTATGGGATGCATAGAATCTGAGCAAGTGCGCATTAGTGTCATATAATATAACAACTGCATTAAGGACTAAGTGCACAGCATGACACGACATCAATAGGATAGCCCCTTTAGCTATGCTTTGTGAACAAGTTTGTGATTTTGTTAAGAAATGAGAATCGTTATACTGTTTCCGGCATAGAGAGGATGGCCGTGTATAATTTCCGTCGGTTGAATAAACTGACATACCCACAATTTTGTATGTAGGGAAAATGGTCCGATAAAGATTAAAGGAAAACTGATGCTTAAAGATTATTCAAATATCGTTGTACTTTTATATAATAATGTTGTAATTTGCTTCCGCTGTGAAATGTAAAGTGTAATGATTCCATGTAACTCTGATGTAACGTGCAAACTTTTAAATTCCTTGTAAAATTGTACGAAAGAAGCGTAAAGATCCTGTGGAATCTCGAATTCAGTTGTATTTGGAATTCGGGGTGTTACAGAGTGGTATCAGAGCCACGCTTCACACTAGTACAAATTTATAAGGAACGACACCCTAGAAGTGGACATTAGAGTGTGTGTTGAGTCTAGAGATTTAAATGTAAGTTACTTACATTTGTGTTGCTCTATGACTTATGCTTCTTCCTCTCTATTTCTAAGATGGCTGATCACTTCGACCCTGCTGGAGACGACAATTAGCATATCATAGAGGACGATTATTATCTTGGACAAGCAGATTCCGAGGAAGAGTACTATCCAGGATAAGCAGATTCTGATGGAGAGGAACGGCCTGAGTTTTTGAGAGATCACCCCACCTCCGGACTCATCTGATGATTCTTCTGACGAAGAAGAACCAGTTCCGAGCGGTCTTGTTTTGTCTCTTCAGAGGCAGGTTGAGACTCTGCAAGAGAGAGTCGGACTATTAGAGGCTCAGTTGGTGAAGAGCAAGGATGATTTTGCAGTTCTCAGTCATCGTGTATGGGAACTCGAGAAGAGGAAAAACATGACCGATGTATTGAAGGAGGAAGTTGAGGAACTACGGCAAGAGCTTTGTGAAGCGAAGAGAAACCGTAGGAGTTAGATTGTTGTAGCTTCTACTACTTTCATTCTGATGTCAAGAAATATTTCTAATTCGAATGTATAAAGTTTGAAATTCAATGAAATGAAAAGTTGATTCATGTTTTATACTTCGAATTTAATGGATCTTTTGCATCAGAATATGGATGGACGAAGAGCAAGTAACTGTGAAGGTCTGGACTTGGAAACGGAACTAGCGAGGGTCTATCAGACACTCAATGCCGTGGCCATGAACCAGAACCAGAACCAAGGAAGGGTGCCTGTGAATCCAGTAGCCGAAGCAATCAAACTCTGGAATCATTCAAGCGGATGAAAGCACCGGTATTTGAAGGGAAGTCAGACCCTGACGCGGCTGACAACTAGATCCGGCAGGTAGAGACTATCTTCGAAGTCTTGGAGACCCCTGAAGGCAGCAAGGTGAAGTTGGCGACTCTGCAATTCGAGAAGGATGCGGCTGTGTGGTGGTAGTCGATGAAGCGGACAATGGGAGGTATTGTTCTTGGCTAGGAGGAGTTCTTGGAAGAATTCCGCAGTCATTATTTTCCCTTAGATGTCCAGGAGAAGAAGGCCATGGAGTTTCTGTCACTGCAGCAGGGCAGCATGTCGGTTAGGGAGTATGAGACGAGATTCACTCAGCTCTCAAGGTATGCTCCCGAATTATTGATGGATGAGGCGAAAAAGGCTCGTAAGTTCGAGCATGGGTTGAGGCCGAGCTTGAGGTCCCGGATGATACCTCTTGGTATCAGGAGGTTTGACAAGCTAGTCAAACGGGCGGCAGCCACGGAGGCAGACATGGAGCAGTTCCACGCTGTTCAGAATAGAAGGAACAACTGGAACATAGGGAAGAGGCCTGCAGTTGCTGGGAGTGCCAGGGGATAGCCGTCAGCCCAGAGGTTCAAACCAACGGGAGCGAATGCTGTCAACATAGATGGGAGACCCGGAAATGCATGGGTGAGACCTTCTGTGGTGACTTGTTGACAGGTCACTACCGATCCCAGTGCACGAAGTTGCAGGATGTCTTCCAAAGGGGACCAACTCAGCAGGCTAGAAAGAGATCGTACCAGCAAGGGCGAGTATTTGTCTTGACTGAAGCTGATGCTGATGAAGTAGATCATGTCATCAATGGTACGAGGGCGGATGTTTAGTGGTTCATGTTGTTTTCTTTTCCCATTTATTTAGTGAACTGTTACGTAATGAGTGTGTATTATGTAACAGGAGAACTTTATTTGAATGGAATGAAAGTTGTTGTTCTGTTCGATACTGGATCCTCTCATACTTTTGTATCACCTAGATTTGCATAAGTTCTGGGAGTTGAACCGAAAATCTTTCCAGGCAAGATTTTAGCACTAGCTACTCCATCAGGGGAGACTTTAACCACTGATCAGTACTATGCTGACTACGAGATCGTGATTGGAGATCGAATTTTCGGGATCGATCTGATCGAGCTGAATATTTTGGGAGTCGATGTTATCATTGGCATTGATTGGATGTCGGTGTACAATGCGAATATCGAGTGCAAGACCAAGACAGTAACAGTAAAGGCTCCAGGAGGACCTGAAGTCACTTTCCAAGGGGAGAGGAGATGTTCAGAGTTGGTTGCTGCTATTAGCCAGAAGAAGGGGATTCCTGCAGAGGTGCAGCAGATTCCTATGGTTCGGGATTATCCGATTGTGTTCTTGGAAGATTTGCCTGGGTTACCTCCACATTGTGATGTAGAGTTCGGCATCACTATTCAGTCAGGGAGTGCACCTATTTCCAAGGCACCGTATAGGATGGCACCTGTGGAGCAGGATGAGATTAAACGGCAGATTGAGGAACTATTGGAGAAAGTCTTTATTCAACCGAGTGCGTCACCTTGGGGAGCGCCGGTGCTTTTGGTAAAGAAGAAGGATGGTTCGATGAGGATGTGCATTGATTACCGAGAGCTGAATAAGGTCACTGATCAGAATAAACATCCGATTCCAAGAATTGATGACTTGTTCGATCGTCTACAAGGAGCTACTGTTTTCTCCAAAATAGACCTTCGATCAGGATATCATCAAGTTCGAGTGAAAGATGAAGATGTGCATAAGACTGCGTTCAGAACTCGACACGAGCATTACGAATTCTTAGTTATGCCGTTTGGAGTAACGAATGAATCTGCAATCTTCATGGATATGATGAACAGAGTTCTGAGGCCGTTCATTGATTCTTTCGTCGTGGTGTTTATCGACGATATTCTCGTGTACTCCAAGTCGGAGGAGGAGCACACAGAGCATCTGGTAGCAGTTTTGAGGAAGCTTCAGGAGCATGAGTCGTATGCCAAGTTGTCCAAGTGTGATTTCTGGAAATCTGAAGTGGCATTCCTAGGTCACACCCTTTCTAAGGAAGGAGTGGCAACTGATCCTCAGAAGATAGAGGCAGTGAGAGATTGGGCAAGGTCTACTACAGTGAAGGAAGTCAGGAGTTTTTTTGGATTGACTGGATATTCCAGGAGATTCATTCAAGGCTATGCTCAGTTAGCCGTGTCGCTCACTAGTTTGACCAAGAAGAATGTGAACTTCAAGTGGACCGAGCAATGCATGGCAAGCTTTTAGGAGTTGAAAGAGAGGCTGACTACTACACCCATTTTGGCTTTACCTAGAGCAGGTGTTGAATATGATGTCTACAGCGATGCTTCACATCGTGGGCTTGGTTGTGTCTTAATGCAAGAAGGAAAAGTGATCGCTTATGGGTCTAGGCAACTAAGACCGCATGAGAAGAATTACCCGACTCATGATCTGGAGTTGGCTGTGATTATCTTTGCCTTAAAGCAATGGAGACATTATGTGTATGGTGAGAAGCTGAATATGTACACAGACCATAAAAGCTTGAAGTACATCTATCAGCAGAAAGATCTGAACCTGAGGTAAAGGAGATGGCTGGAGGTACTTGAGGACATTCCTCCGGAGATTAAGTATCATCCGTGGAAGGCTAATGTTGTTGCTGATGCACTTAGCCGCAAGAGCAGTTTGGCGAGTTTGATTACAACTCAGATGCAGTTTGCAGAGGAGTTGGATCGGGCTGGTATTGAAGTTGTTCTACAAGGCTTGGGATCATCTTTAGCTCAGTTGAGACTTCAACCGACGCTGAACGAAAGGATTATTGCAAGTCAGAAGGAAGATGCAGAGAGTCTGAAGATGAAGGAGCAGGTTGGTGCTGGCAAGTTGCCCGGATTTCAAATCAGGGATGACATGCTGTGGTTTGGTGAGAGACTGTGTGTTCCGGATCAGTCGGACTTGAAAGAAAGTATTCTTCAGGAGGAACATGCTACTCTTTTGTCTGTACATTAAACAGCATTTCTGGTGGTCAGGTTTGAAACGGGATGTGGCTGAATTTGTGTCGAGGTGTGAGATTTGTCAACAAGTCAAAGTCGAGAATCAGAAACCTGGAGGTCTATTACAGTCGTTACCTATTCCGGAATGGAAGTGGGATAACATCAGTATGTATTTCATCACAGGTTTGCCTAAGAGTCTTAAGGGCAACGATGCGATCTGGGTCATAGTCGATCGACTAACCAAGTCCGCTTACTTTTTGGTAATGAAACTCACTGCTTTGATGGACAAGTTAGCTGAGATGTATGTGGGTGAGATCGTCAGGCTTCATGGCGTTCCGTTGACCATTGTGTCTGATCGAGATGCGCGATTTACTTCGCATTTTTGGAGGAGTCTTCAGACAGCTTTGGGTACCAAGACGAATTTCAGCACTGCTTTTCATCTGCAAACGGATGGGCAGACCGAGAGAGTCAACCGTATTTTTGAGGATATGCAACGGTGTTGTGTACTAGACTTTGGCGACAGTTGGGAAAGGCATATACCTTTGGTAGAGTTTGCCTACAACAATAATTTTCAGACCAGTATCGGGATGGCACCGTACGAAGCTTTGTATGGCAGGAAGTGCAGGACATCTGTTTGTTGGTTCGAAGTGGGGGAGCGTCAGATGTTTGGGCCTGAGATTGTGCAGCAGATCTCTGAAAAGATTAATCTGATCAGGAAGAGGTTGGTGGAGGCTCAGAGTAGGCAGAAGAGCTATGCAGACAACTGGAGAAGGGACCTTGAGTTTGAGGTTGGTGTCTTTGTCTTTCTGAAGGTATCGCCTAGCAAAGGAGTGATCTGATTCGGCAAGAGTTGGAAGTTAGCCCCGAGGTTTATAGGTCCATATGAGATATTGAAAAGGATCGGGAAAACTGCTTACCGGCTTGAATTACCGGAAGAGTTGTCCCAGGTGCACAATATCTTTCATGTGTCTAGGCTGAGAGGTTACATTCCAGATCCAAGTCATCATTTGCCCGAAGTGCCAGAGGGTTTGCAGTTGGATCTGAGTTACATTGAGCTCCCAGTTGAGATTGTCGATCGTCGAGAGAAAGTCTTGAGGAATAAGACGATACCGATGGTCAGGGTAGTCTGGAGAAACCAGTTGGTTGGAGAGGCTACTTGGGAATCTGAGGAGAGGATGATGAATGATCATTCCGGGCTCTTTGTTTGATTTGTATTCTTCTTTCTTCTTGTTGTATTTCTGTTTTCTCACCCTTTAATTGTAGTTCCGGGGACGGAACTATTCTAAGGAGGGAGTGTTGTAATACCCTAAATTTCCCTTTTTAATAAAATATTGACTTTCACGTGTTGTGCACGTGAAAATTTCATATGTATATTATTTATTTATTTTTATATACAAAATCTCTTTTGATAGTATGAACAATTATTTTTCCTTTCCTTTATTTTCCTAAAAAGCTTAATTTTCTAAAAAAAAGCCTAAAACACTAATTAATTGTTTTAGCCCACTTTAATTTATTACTATTTTGTTCTTTGGCCCACAACCTAAGCCCACCAATTTAATAAATTAATTAAATGGCCACACTTGTCATGAAGAGACAAAATGTGAACAATTTAATTTATTAAAATTGTACAAACTTTTAATGAGGGATACTAGGGTAGCACGTGCATGCAATATAGTGTGCATTGCACACCCTTTTGTGGGCCGATTTTGAGAGAGAGGGAAAGATGGGAGTAGAGTGGAGGTAGTTATCTCATCATGGGTAGTTGCTACAACTCCCTAATTCTTCCTAGCCCTTAATCTCTAACTAGCTGATCTAATCCTAGCCATTCAGTCCACCCAAAATTGAGCATGATACCCCATAGTTTCTTCTCATCTTAGTACAATAGAAAAATTTGTTAAAGAGAGAAAAGATTAGAGAGAGAAAGATTGAGTAGTTTCTAGTGTGAGTGTTTTCTTGGAGGCCGGCTATTCAACCACAACTTGAAGCTTCGGTTTTGGCAAGGAGCAAGGAGGAGGAAGCGTGCATCACAATCTAGGAAGCTCTAAGGGATTTCTCTTTGTTTCTCCAAAAGGTGGGTGTTTCTCATGACTTCTAGAATAGAAATCATGCTAGGATTGAGATTGAATTGTCATTATGTGTGTGTAAAGTTAGATTGATTGAATGATTGTTATAATGAAATCTCCCATGCTATATACATCATGTGAAAACTTGAATGAATGGAAAAGAACTAAAGACATTTTGAGAAATTAGAAAACTAGTCGTACAGTCGACCGATCATGTCGAACAGTCGACTGGTCTGAAAGAATGAAACACACCATGTTAAGTTTTGTACTAACTATTCATGAATAAACAAGTGAAATTATTGCTTTTGTTAATACTACGATTTGAATGAAAATGAAATACAAGTGCGATTGCAAGAAACGAATGAGTGAACTTAACGGAATGATATGATTAATGTTATGTTATTTTGATTTTAATCTAGTATGCTAATTTGGACTAAATATTCATCTCTGTAGAAAAACAATGAGTAAGAAGGAAAAAAATATGTTGTTAGAAATCGTGGTTGTGTGAAAAATACGAGTTGTGAGAATCTCTACATTAAATTGTAAACCAAGCGTGTAATGATGGTAGTCAAATAAAGTTGCATGTTAGTGTTGATAAATGAACATATTTTAGTTAAACTGAAATGTTGTGTACTAATCAAAAGGGAAGAAGAAAACGTTTCCGTACTTCCATTTTATTGCTGACCAGTCGACCGAATAAGCATAAGTAGTCGACTGACCTGAATATCAAAACTTTCTGAGTTTAGAACCCCGCTGAACAGCCGACTGGTCTGAGTAACAGTCAACTGTCCTGATCCTTTTTGAATTTTAAATCTTTTCAGAACAGCCGACAAGTCGTGTTGGTAGTCGACTATCCCAAGCATTTTTTTTCTTGAATATTTTCTTTAGCTGAACAGTCGACTGGCTATGTCTTGAGCCGACAGTCCAGATTATTCTGACGTCTCAGATTTTAATTTCCGTCCTATGACAAAATATATATATATATATATATATATATATATATATATATATATATATATATATATATATATATTGCTTGAAAAAGATTTTGATAATGGAGATTGTATGTGATGGATTAGAAAAGTGAATTTTATTTACCTTTGCATGAAATCGCATATGAAGTGAAGTAAATTATTCTGTTGAATTTATGAAGCGTTTTACGATTATGAATGCCATTAACATGAAAAGGAAAATTTGATGTAATCATGAAAAATGAACCTATGAGCTTTAAAGGCTCAATTCTTGTGAAATTGTGAATTGAAATTGAGAACTAGAGTGTAGCTAAGCCTCATACCGGCATTGGAAACAAATGAATTGAAAATGAAATTTAAAATGAAAAGACCAAGATTTGGGTCATGTTGAATAAAGAATTAAGACCGGTATAGTGGAAAGGCTAACTCTAGAGAATTGATTTTGTTCATGATTCTAACGAACTAAGGACTAGATACATGGTGAGGATGTGATGAAAGTAAGAGAAAACACGAGTATGAGGGCCATCGGATTGGCGGTGTGAAAGTGGTTCACAGACTGCCTGCTTGATGCGTCATGACATGGCGTGGGCACTACTCCAGAATTATCGTCCCGGTGGCGATACTTGTGGGGTGTTTTGGTGGCTACGGGTGGTGCCATTGTTCCATGGCGAAGGCTGAATTGTCCATAGTCTGCCTGCTTGATGCATCATGTCGGTGCGTGGGATTCCCCTCCAGACTGCCTGGGCATGGGCTCGTAGATCATAAGGCATCTAGGATACTTACCATAGTTACCGTAGTAGTTTAAGACATGGTGAGGGATTGAACCCTATAAGATGAAGTACGATTAAGGGCTTGCCCTCGGACCTATGTAGTATGGGATGCATAGAATCCGAGCAAGTGCGCATTAGTGTCATATAATATAACAACTGCATTAAGGACTAAGTGCACAGCATGACACGACATCAATAGGATAGCCCCTTTAGCTATGCTTTGTGAACAAGTTTGTGATTTTGTTAAGAAATGAGAATCGTTATACTGTTTCCGGCATAGAGAGGATGGCCGTGTATAATTTCCGTCGGTTGAATAAACTGACATACCCACAATTTTGTATGTAGGGAAAATGGTCCGATAAAGATTAAAGGAAAACTGATGCTTAAAGATTATTCAAATATCGTTGTACTTTTATATAATAATGTTGTAATTTGCTTCCGCTGTGAAATGTAAAGTGTAATGATTCCATGTAACTCTGATGTAACGTGCAAACTTTTAAATTCCTTGTAAAATTGTACGAAAGAAGCGTAAAGATCCTGTGGAATCTCGAATTCAGTTGTATTTGGAATTCGGGGTGTTACAGAGTGGTATCAGAGCCACGCTTCACACTAGTACAAATTTATAAGGAACGACACCCTAGAAGTGGACATTAGAGTGTGTGTTGAGTCTAGAGATTTAAATGTAAGTTACTTACATTTGTGTTGCTCTATGACTTATGCTTCTTCCTCTCTATTTCTAAGATGGCTGATCACTTCGACCCTGCTGGAGACGACAATTGGCATATCATAGAGGACGATTATTATCTTGGACAAGCAGATTCCGAGGAAGAGTACTATCCAGGATAAGCAGATTCTGATGGAGAGGAACGGCCTGAGTTTTTGAGAGATCACCCCACCTCCGGACTCATCTGATGATTCTTCTGACGAAGAAGAACAAGTTCCGAGCGGTCTTGTTTTGTCTCTTCAGAGGCAGGTTGAGACTCTGCAAGAGAGAGTCGAACTATTGTACTTTTATATAATAATGTTGTAATTTGATTCCGCTGTGAAATGTAAAGTGTAAAGATTCCATGGAACTCTGATGTAAAGTGAAAAGTTTTAAATTCCTTGTAAAATTGTACGAAAGAAGCGTAAAGATCCTGTGGAATCTCGAATTCAGTTGTATTTGGAATTCGAGGTGTTACATCGGCGACGGTGGCCCGAGGCCAGCTCAGGGCCATAGGCCGACCCAACCAACTTTCTCCACCGCAATCCTGCTGGCAGAAATACCCTGGAATTTTCGCCCACCACAATTCGAGACTTATGATGGCGATGGTGATCCTGCTGATCACATGGAGGGCTTCAAGACCCTCATGATGATTCACAGTGCATCGGATCCCCTCCTGTGTCGTGCCTTCCCACCACCCTCCGGGGTCCGGGTCGGGAATGGTTCTCTAAGCTCCCCTCCGGCTCCATTTACTCTTTCGACCAACTAAAGGACAACTTCCTCACCCACTTCGTGACCAGCAGGAAAGCCGAGAAGATGAGCGCGTCCCTGCTAGGTCTCTGACAAAAGGAAGGAGAGTCGCTCCGGCTGTTCGTCCGAAGGTTCACCACAGAGGCGAGGTCGGTCTCCTCCCTCGACCCAGGGGTCGCCTCGGCATCATTCCGGCACAACGTCCGGCACGGTCAGCTGAAGGCATCCCTGGTGAAGAAGCCTCCGATCGATTTCCCTGACCTCCTCAATCGGATCGAAAAACATATCCGGCCCAAGGAAGTCCTGAATCCGAAAGATGCCTAAGAAGTCCCTGGGAAGGTAAAGCGCAAGGCCGACGAGGCGGAACTGGCAAGGAAGGTCCCAAAAGATGGGGGCATCGCGAAAAGGGTCTCTCCGGTCCCCCGCTTCGAGAGGTACACTCTGCTGACGCAGAACGTTAACTATCCTCTTAGCGATCGAAGACAGGGACCTCATCCAATTCCCTCCTCGATCGACCAACAATAAGAAAAAGAGGGATCAACGGTTCTACTATCGCTTCCACCGAGACAACGGGCATGACACCGACCATTGCCGTGCCCTGAAGGACGAGATCGAGGCCCTCATCCAACGAGGGTACCTACGGGAGTTCAAACGGGAAGACACCCAGGACCAAAGAGACACGAGGAATCGGAGGCCTTCTCCTCCTCCTCGAGCACTCAGACAGCATCCCGAGCAGGACCCCGAGCCTGAAGAACCTGAGGGTCAAGCCATCTTGCATTACGTACATAGAGGGCCCATGGGAGGGGAGTCCAACACTTCTCGCAAGGCATTCATTCGAGGGGTCAACGCCTTCCAGGGCCCCCTCCCCCCCATGTCAGCAACTCCCCGTCTCCTTCTCTGGGAAAGACCTCGAGGGAGTTCGGCTCCCGCACTGCGATGCACTCGTCGTCAACCTCAGCATGGCGAACTTCGAGGCTCGTCAAACCCTCGTGAACAAGGGGAGCTCGGTAAATATCCTCTTCCTGGAGGCATTCGAGAACCTAAAGCTCTCCCGGGATAAGCTGAAGCCAGCCGGGTACACCCTGCACGGGTTTTCCGGCATCCCGGTGCCAATCGAGGGTATCGTGACCTTAGGCGTCACCGCCGGTACGACCCCTCACAGGCGGACCGAGTCGATGGACTTCAAGGTTGTAAACGTCAAGGCTGCCTACAATGCCATCCTCGGCCGTCCTGGGCTCTGCTCCCTGCAGGCGGTTTCCGGCCTACCACCAAAAGCTGAAATTCCGTACCAAGTCAGGCATCAGAGTTGTCCGAGGAAACAAGGAAGCGACACGGTCGTGCTATATGACGGCAATCGGGGGTGGTATGTTCCCCCTGGATGCCGTCGAGCTACAGCCCGAAAGAAGCCAGCCAGAACCTGAGCCGGCAGACGAATTAGAAGAAGTCTCATCCGAGATGGGGGACACGTCGAAGTGGTTCCAAGTGAGCAGCTCCCTTGCTCCCAACCTCAAATCTGCCCTGATCGACTGTATTCGCCGCAATGTCGACCTCTTCGCCTGGAAGCCCTCCGATATGCCTGGCATCTCTGAAGACCTGATCATGCACAAACTCAGCGTGATCCCTGGCTCGAAGCCGATCGTCCATAAGCGACGTAAGTTCACCCCGAAACGGCAGTAGGCGGTGAAAGCGGAGGTGGACAAACTCTTGTCTGCTTGCTTCATACAGGAAGTCAGCTCAGTGGCTGGCGGACGTCGTAATGGTCAGAAAGGCGAGTGGGAGCTGGAGGATCTGCATAGACTTTACTGACCTCAACAAGGTGTGCCCCAAAGATCCGTTCCCCCTACCCAGCATCGATGCTCTGATCGACGCTACGTCGGGTCACGACCTCCTTTCTTTCATGGATGCCTCCTCAGGCTACAACCAGATCTGAATGTTTCCACCAGATATAGCCAAGACGTCCTTCGTCACGGACCAAGAGCTTTACTGCTACCGGTTTATGCCCTTTGGGCTGAAGAACGCCGGTGCTACTTATCAGAGGCTCGTTAACCGAGTCTTCAAGATCAAATTGGTCGCAACATGGAGGTGTACGTCGACGACATGCTCGTCAAAAGCCAGCAGAGATAGGATCACGTCGCTGACCTGGAAAAAGCCTTTGGGGTCCTTTGGACCCACAATATGAGACTCAATCCGGCGAAGTGTGCGTTTAGCGTCTCCTAGGAGAAATTCCTCGAGTTCGTCATCAGCCAGCATGGTATCGAGACAAACCCCGAAAAAATCCAGGCCATAATAGACATGGTTCCTCCCAGAAACATCAAAGAAGTCCAGAGGCTCACGGGAAGACTGGCAGCCATCGGCCATTTCCTCTCCAAGTCCAGAGAGAAGTCTCTCCCATTCTTCAAGGATCTATGCAGAACCGGAGGTTTTGAATGGGGCACTCAACAGCAGGAGGTGTTAGCCCAATTGAAAGAGTACCTCGCCAACCCTCCTCTCCTCAGTAAGCCCGAACCAGGTGAGCCCCTCTGGCTTTACCTTTCGGCTACAGAAAACGTGCTCAGCGCTATCTTCGTTCGAGAAGAGGACGGAGTCCAAAAGCTGCTGTACTATGTGAGCAAGGTTCTGCTCGCCGCCAAGACCAGATATTCTAGAATGGAGAAGGTGGCGTACGCCTTGGTCATGGCCGCCCAGAAGCTCCATCCCTATTTTCAGGCGCATTCGATTCTGGTGCTCATGGACCAACCTCTGAAGGCCGTGCTCTATAAGCCCGAGAGCTCCGGACGGTTGGTCAAATGGTCGATCGAGCTCTGTCAATACGACATCGGCTATTAGCTAAGGACGGCCATCAAAGGGCAGGCCCTCGCTGAGTTCATAACGGAATGCTCCATCTCCGAGCAACCTGAAAGCAAGGAGGCCGACCAGATGTGGGAGGTTTACGTCGATGGCTCTTCCTGCGAAGCAGGGAGTGGTGCGGGTATTATTCTGCGGGGTCTCGACGGTTTCCTCCTTCAATATTGCCTCCGCCTCAACTTTCCGGCCTCTAACAACGAGGCTGAGTACGAGGCCATGATCGCCCGGCTCACCCTGGTGCATCAGGCCGGCGGCAAACAGATCAAGGCCTTCAGCGACTCTCAGCTCGTGGTCAACCAGATCACCGGAGAGTACGAGGCCCGTGACGATCGGATGATCAGGTACCTAGCCGTGGTCCAACAGCTATTGACGTCCTTCGACGAGTCGGCGGTCTTAAGGATCCCCAGGGAGCAGAATGCCCAGGCCAACGCTCTGTCGAAGTTAGCTTCCTCGTCCTTCGAGGGCCTCAATCGCACCGTCCTGATCGAAGTACTCCTAAAGCCGAGTACTGACTTCCCCGAGACTCTCTGCATTGAAGACGGAGCTCATCCTGATGATTGGACCACTCCTATCAAGAAGTTCCTAATCAAGGGAGAGCTCCCCGGAGACCGAGCTGAAGCAAGGCAGGTCAGGGCCCGTTCAGAAAGGTTCGCCATGATCAACGAGACCCTCTTCAAAAGATCATACACGACGAAGGAAGGAAGACCCTACCTTCGCTGCCTAACCCCCGATCAAGCAAAGTATGCTCTCAAGGAGTCGCATGAGGTAATCGGCGGGTGCCATATGGGAAGCCGCTTGCTTACGCGAAAGGCTTTGAATCACGAGTACTACTGGCCCACAATGCTACAAGACACCCTCACCCTGGTCAAGAAGTGTGGCCCCTATCAACGGTTCTCCCCTGTGAAAAGGGCTCCGCAAGCAAACCTCCGTTCCCTGGCCAGTCCGACCCCCTTTACAATGTGGGGGATGGATCTGGTTGGCCCACTTCCGAAGGCAACGAGCCAACGAAAGTTTCTCATAGTGGCAATCGACTACTTCAGGAAGTGGATTGAGGCCGAGCCACTAGCCACGATCACTGAGCAGCAGACCCAACATTTTTTCTAGAAATACATTGTCTGACAATTCGGGATCCCACAGGTGCTCATTACAGACAATGGGACTCAATTCGTGGGTAAACATTTCCGAAGGTTCTTCGAAAATCTCAGGATCCAGCAATGTTTTTCTTTGGTGTGCCACCCGCAGTCAAACGGTCAGGCCGAGAACGCAAACCACCAAATCCTTGACGGTCTCAAGAAACGACTCGATAACTTTTCCAAGGGGTTATGGGTCGATGAGCTACCGAGCGTTCTCTGGGCCCACCGAACAACAAAGAGAATCCCCACGGGAGAGTCTCCATTCAATCTAACATACGGCACGGAGGCCGTCATCCCCCTAGAGGTCGGAATCCCTTCGCCCCAGATCATGGCCTTCGATGAAACAAGCAACTCGGCACAGCTATGTACCGACCTAGATCTCATAGATGAGGTCAGGGAGAAGTCCGCCATTCGAAGGAACATCTACCAGCAGAGGATCGAGAGGTTCTACAACAAAAAGGTGCATCCTACTGACATCAAGCTCGGGGACCTTGTCCTCTGGAAGCTGGCAGTATCCAACCCCGACCAAAAGAGGAAGCTGGCCCCAAATTGGGAAGGCCCATACAAGGTATCTAAGGTCGTATGCTCGGGCATGTATTTCCTAACTAACCCGGGAGGCAAGGCTGTCAAGAGGCCCTAGAATGCAGAGTACCTCATCAAATTCCTAAAAGGGGAGGGTTAGCCTCTACAGCTTATGTAAAATTATTAAAAATGTAATCGGCATGTCGTGCCTTATTTTTGTAAGGTTCAAGAATGTTGTAATTATGCCAACTTTCTTGAAACAAGTTCTCAATAAAAACATGTCTCGGACTCGGCACTTGGAAGAAACCGCGAGCCACAAAAAGCTTCCCTTACAAGCTTTGCGGCTTGGCACTCGGATGAAACCGCAAGCCACAAAAAGCTTCCCTTACAAGCTTTGCAGCTCGGCGCTCGGAAGAAACCGCGAGCCACAAAAAGCTTCCCTTACAAGCTTTGCGGCTCGGCACTCGGAAGAAACCGCGAGCCACAAAAAGCATTCCTTACAAGCTTTGCGGCTCGGCATTCAGATGTTACCGCGAGCCACAAAAAGCTTCCCTTACGAGCTTAAGGCTCGGCATTCGGAAGAAACTGCAAGCCATAAAAACTTCCCTTACAAGCTTAGGGCTTGGCATTCGGAAGAAACCGCGAGCCACAAAAAGCTTCCCTTGCCATCTCCCTGAGAACAAGTGATCGTCGACCTCGAGCAAGGCCTTGGCTTTCTTCAAAGCCATGCGACCTTTACGCTCAGCGACGACCTTCAGCTACGCCCATTACTGGCTTTCTCTATGGTGTGGGGCTCGGCATCTACCCCGAGCATGGTTTGGGCTTTTTCAAGACCATCAACCTATGTGCTCGGCGGCAACCGCCAGCTACATCTTTGCCAACTTCCTGAGAACAAGTGTGGGGGCTCATCGTCGACCTCAAGCAAGGCCTTGGCTTTCTTCAAAGCCACGTGACCTTTATGCTCGGCGACGACCTTCAGCTACGCCCATTACTGGCTTTCTCCATGGTGTGGGGGCTCGGCATCTGCTCCGAGCATGGTTTGGATTTTTCAAGACCATCAACCTATGCGCTCGGCAACAATCGCCAGCTACACCCTTACCATCTTCCTGAGAACAAGTGTGGGGGATTCGTCGTCGACCTCGAGCAAGACCTTGGCTTTCTTCAAAGCCATGCGACCTTCATTTACGCCCGGCGACGACCTTCATTTATGCCCATTATTGGCTTTCTCCATGGTGTAGGGGCTCGGTATCTGCCCCGAGCATGGTTTGGGCTTTTTTAAGACCATCAACCTATGCACTCGGCGGCAACCGCCAGCTACACTCTTACCATCTTCTGAGAACAAGTGTAGAGGCTCATCGTCGACCTCGATCAAGGCCTTGGCCTTCTTCAAAGCCATGCGACCTTTACGCTCGGGGAAGACCTTCAGCTACGCCCATTAATGGCTTTCTCCATGGTGTGGGGGCTCGGCATCTGTCCCGAGCATGGTTTGGCTCTTTCAAGACCATCAACCTATGCGCTCGGTGGCAACCGCCAGCTACACCCTTGCCATCTTTCTGAGAACAAGTGTAGGGGCTCGTCGCCGACCTCGAGCAAGGCATTGGCTTTCTTCAAAGCCATGCGATTCTTACGCCCAGCGACTACCTTTAGCCAAGACCGTTTCAAAATGTTTTCATTAAGGTTTAGGGCGCTCGCCTTCGGCAAACGCCCCGAGCTTCGGATCGTTGGTTGACCCTCCTCTCACCCACGAGCAACTTGGGGTTTGTGGCTTTCAAAAGCCAAAACCCCGAATTGTTCGAGGGCGGCAGGGGAGCCACCGACCTCGGACTCTCTCCGAGCCTCCAAACCAATTGATCGGCCCACCACTCACCAATGAACAACCCGGGGTCTACGGCCCTCAAGGCTAAAACCCTAAATTGTTCGAGGGTCATTGGTGCGCTACCAATCTGGAACTCTCGAACCAAAGTTCTACTTCTAGGATGCCCACCTTCGGCAGGCACCCAAATCGTATGGCGGATAAGTCAATCCCAATTCCTGATAAAAAACAATGAGGGGATGGGGGCTATATAGCCCCCTGAGAAGCGCAGTTATTGCATCAGAGAAGCCCAAACGACGGAAGGTGAAACATCACCATTAATGCTTATTGGAAGGCAAAACGCCACTAATTATGCATTGCCTGCCTGAAGTTACCGTGTGGCCTTTTTCCCTCGGTGGCGACCCCTTGCAAGGCTGAGCTCGGCAACAATCCTCTTTCAATGAATCGTCAAAGTTAAAGAAGTCAAGAGTTTTTTATTATGATTATTCATCATGCACCAGTAACGGCAGCACAAATACAATGAAAAGTTTACAAATCACTCATGCTCGGCTTAAAACTCAAATTCGGCGCTTCCCTCGGGTTCCTCCTCACACTTGGCCGGCCCGACCGGGGAAGGTTCTCTCGCGACTGAGCTTTCCGCATCATCAGGCTGGGCCCTCTCCAAGAAAAAGGTCAGAGAATGTCCTAATACAGAATTGCTCGCCTCCTCGATCAAACCAGTGCCTAGCACCAGCTTTAACCTGCAGATCTCCAACTCTTTCTCAACAATGGCCTCACGAAGAAAAGACTTCGAAGTCGACTGCCCACTCGAGGCATCTGAGATCGACCAGTTCGTCTCTATTACCCACCAGTCCCGTTGGCTATCGCTTTTTTCAGACGAGCGACCTCCATGCTGAGCTCCCTAAACTTGTTCATGAAGTAATTCACTGCGGCCGCTCGGTTCTGAGTCTGCTTTCGTTGGCAAGCCAGAGCAGTCTCCATGGCCCCCAGCCCAGCTCGTACCAAGGACCTCATGTGTCTATCAAAAAGACAGAAAAAACAACAAGTCACAAAAAAGACTAAAAAAGCACAAGTCATGGAGTATCGGCCAAAAAATTATATTGCATTAAGTTCAAAATTTTTGTGCTACAAAAGGCGGTGGCCAGTCCACGCAAAGCATTTACAAAATCAAAAGGGAGAACCTAGACTATGCTTGAGAGGGGGGTGGCACCTCTTCGTCAGTAGGGTCGCCCCCGACCTCCTCTTGGCGAGGGTGCCCCATCTCCTCGCCACCGAGTGTCAGCGGATGCTCGGGCTGCCAGTTGTAGAGGAGGTGGTCGACCCTCTTGTCCGGATAGATCAACCAAAAATGCTCCTTAGCCTTATCATATGCCTCGTCCTGCGCCAGCATCAGGGTATCCGCCCTGGTGATCTCCGCCTCCTCCATGGCCTTTCGTGCCTTCTTAGCTTCTTCTCGGGCCTTCACCTTGAGGCGGTCCACCTCTTTCTTATGATAATCGGCTATCGAGGCCATCTGGGCCTCATGGACTGCCTCCATGCTCCGAGCCTCATTTAGCTCGTCCGACATCTTGGTCAATTCGTGGACATACTTCACTGCGTTCCTCCTCTCGATGAGGACCTCCTTCTCCAAGCTCTTCTGAAAGTGCTGCCCATGAAGCATCGCCTGTCCGAGGAAGAAAAAGTTAGAAGAAATCCTAGAGTCTACACTCAAAGCAAAATTACGAGCACTCACCGAGAGCTGCACCTGAGACCACCGTATAAAGGCCATCTCAGACGTCTACGTCGCCAGAGCCATACGATCTCGCTCTGTGGCAAGGTTCCTGACCATCTCTATGGCCACGGGACCCTCAAGCAAGGAATCCCCTGCGAGAACTGACCAATCGGTGGCATGTGGCCTCAGTCCCTGTTGCCCAACCATCTGCTCAGCACTGGGCCGAGGTGGGGGAAGCCTCTGCTCCGGGACCTCGAAAGTCTTTTTACTACCCAAGCTTCCCCCGCCTCCCTAGACGCCCTCGGCGTGTGGTGATGCTTCTTCACCCTCTTTGGGGACGGCTCCACAGCCTCTGAGGCCTGCCCCTTGCTGGACCCCATGCCTTGGGCAGCCGCCTTATCCAGCATCGCCCTTCTCTTGGCGGCAATGGCCAACAAGGCCTGCCTATTGTCGAGCTGCTTGGCCGTCATCTCTGCAAAATATAAGAAGAGAGGAAAATGATAACACGAAGGCAGAAAGATAGAAAAATTCAGAACAAAAACATACTAGGGTCGGCTGGGCTCAGTCCGGCTCGGGCCAGGTGCATTTCCATCACTCGGGGCCACCCTATGCTGTGCCCCCCAACGATCTTCTCCACCTTCGCCCATTCTTTCTCCGTCAACTCGCTGCGCTTCGGAGGTTTATGGTTTGGCTTTAAAAAGTTCCAGGCGGTCGGAATCCCCCAAGGCTTCTCACTCCGGACTATAAAATA
This sequence comes from Hemerocallis citrina, assembly GCA_017893485.1. NCBI lineage: Eukaryota > Viridiplantae > Streptophyta > Magnoliopsida > Asparagales > Asphodelaceae > Hemerocallis > Hemerocallis citrina. Next base: position 129,526,494 of record CM030359.1, read on the forward strand.
CTTCTCCTTCCATCCTTTAATGGAGTCCGGATGGCCGTGCATCACCTTCTTATGAGGTCTAGGCGAAAGATAGAAAATTCCCTCCGCATCACCTAACGAGCTCATCCCCAAGATAGCGCGGAAGTACGTAAGCCTTGGCTTGACCCCCTTCTCTTGGCACTTCAAGATAAAGCAGACCAAATGTTTCCACGAATTGGGGTCGTACTGCATCAAGCTCAACTTCGCCCAATTCAAGACTCTCTTGATGAAGGGGTGCAACGGCAGCCTAAGTCCCTAGATGAAGGCATCCTCGGGAAAATGCAGTAGCCCGGCACGAGAGTGGTGGTTGGACGAATACCGGGGCTCGGAATCAGGAGTTCGAACTCCTTGGGGATAAAGTAGGCCGCCTTCAGGATGTGTAGGTAGTCCGCCCTCAGGACACACTAGATACCATCCATCCCGATCTTCACCCGACTCTCGTCACCCGGTACAGAGGGGAGCGGAGCGAGATCCTTAACGTCATCAGGATACATCCTAATCGATCTGGGATTTTTGAAGGTGACAGGGGCAAACTCGAACCCCGGTCTAGGAGCATATTTATCTAGAAAGGGGGGGGGGGCTATCCGGACGGATCCACTTCCTCTTCCTCCTATGAGAACGAGGTTTCCTCTCCGGAGACGGTGTCAACAATGGTGGGAGAGGAGGGAGATCGCCCTCGCCCTCGGCTACCTCTCCTGCGGTACCTTCCCATGTATCTCCTCGAACATCGTCTCCCCCGGCACCCTGATCGGGCTCCCCCTGGTTCCCCTCGAAATCTTCCTTCTCGTCCTCCTCATCCTCAACGGCCCCCTCTCCCTCGGGATCCTGCTTTTCTTCATCGCCCTCATCGTCCTCCTCGTCCTCAACGTCCCCCTCTTCCTCGGGGTCCTGCTCTTCTTCATCGCCCTCCTCTTCCTCCTCCCCCTCACCCTCATCCACAGGTTCCTTCCCTGGCGTACAGGATCTCAAGGGTTGCACGACGAAAACTACCTCATCCCCACCATCCGACCCTAGATCTGACAGAACCTCTTCTTTAAATCCATAATCGCATAGGGACCAAGACGTCAAGGGTGACTCAGCTTCCTTCTCGGAACGGCCTGACGAGCTTGCCTCAGAGCCAGACTGAGAGCGCAACCTTACGACTCAGAAATACTAACCTGAAAGTACCGCGCTAACGGAAAGATCAATGGAAAAAGATCGCCGACGGTAGATGAGAAAAAACCCATGTTCTGGAAAGTTGGAAAACGCAAGTGAGGAAATGAAGGAAATGAAATGAGGGGGGATTTATAACAAAGAAATAGACTCCTCGATTTTTGCAAAAAGATCTAGCCATTGGATCTTAATCATCAAGATCCAACGGCCACTAGGATCTTAGTCGCTTCGATTCTTGCGCATGTGATGTCAGCATGTGGAACAAAATTACCTCTTTACCCTCAGCCCTCTCAGCCGGCACCACAGCTCGGAATGCGTTGCCAGCTGCTCATAAGCTACCCCAGGCTTTTCCAACAAGTCAGGAAGCTCGGAGCTCGGATGGTACCGCGAACTACAACAATCTCCTCTATTAACCTTGAGGGTCGGCGCTCGGATGGCACTGCGAGCCCCAAAATCCTCCTCTATTCGATAGGAGTCTCGACGCTCGGATGGTACCGCGAGCCACCAAAAAATACCCCAAACTTTTCCAACAAGTCAGGAGGCTCGACACTCGGATGCACCGCGAGCCCCAAAATCCTCCTCTGTTCGATAGGAGGCTCGATGCTCAGATGGTACCGTGAGCCACCAAAAAACCCCTAGGCTTTTCCAACAAGTTAGGAGGCTCAGCGCTCGGATGGCACCGCAAGCCCCAAAATCCTCCTCTGTTCGATAGGAGGCTCGACATTCGGATGGTACCGCGAGCCACAAAAAAAACCCCAGGCTTTTCCAACAAGTCAGGAGGCTCGGCGCTCGGATGGCACCGCGAGCCCCAAATCCTCCTCTATTCGATAGGAGGCTTGGCGCTCGGATGGTACCGCGTGCCCCAAAATTCTCCTCTATTCGATAGGAGGCTCGACGCTCGGATGGTACCGTTAGCCACCAAAAAACCCCCAAGCTTTTCCAATAAGTCAGGAGGCTCGGTGCTCGAATGGCATTGCGAGCCCCAAAATCCTCCCCTATTCGATAGGAGGCTCGAAGCTCGGATGGTAACGCGAGCCACCAAAAAACCCCCAGGCTTTTCCAACAAGTCAGGAGGCTCGGTGCTCGGATGGTACAGCGAGCCCCAAAATCCTCCTCTATTCAACAGGAGGCTCGAAGCTCGGATGGCACCGCGAGCCCCAAAATCCCCCTCTATTCAACAGGAGGCTTGGAGCTCGGATGGCACCGCGAGCCCCAAAATCCTCCTCTATTCGATAGGAGGCTCGACGCTCAGATGGTGCAGCGAGCCACAAAAAAAATCCCCAGGCTTTTCCAACAAGTCAGGAGGCTCGGCGCTCGGATGGTACCGCGAGCCTCAAAATCCTCTTCAATTCCACAGGAGGCTCGGAGCTCGGATGGCACCACAAGCCCCAAAATCCTTCTCTATTCCAAAGGAGGCTCGGAGCTCGGATGGCACCACGAGCCCTAAAATCCTCCTCGATTCAACAGGAGGCTCGGAGCTCAAATGGCACCGCGAGCCCCAAAATCCTCCTCTATTCTACAGGAAGCACGGAGCTCGGATGGTACCGCGAGCCCAGAAACCCTCATCTGATCAACAGGAGGCTCGACACTCGGATGGTACCGCGAGACGCTATGATCCCCTTGCTTTTCCAACAAGTGAGGGGGCTCGCCTGCCGACCCTCGATGCTCAGCAAGTAGATCCTTTACTCCTCGGATCTCAACGTCTCCTTGCTTTTTCAACAAGTCAGGAGGCTCAGCGCTCGGATGAAGCCGCGAGCCCCAAAAATCTCCTTAAACCCACTTGATGCTCGGCGTTCGGATGGAACCGGAGCCCCAAAAATCTCCTCAAATCCATAGGAGGTTCGATGCTCGGATGGTACCGCGAGCCGCTATGATCCCCCTTGATTTTTCAACAAGTGAGGGGCTCGTCTACCGACCCTCGACGCTCGGCAAGAAGACCCCCTACTCCACAAATTCCGGCGTCCCCTTGCTTTTCCAACCAGTGAGGGGGCTCGCCTACCGACCCTAAACGCTCGGCAAGAAGACCTCCTACTCCATAGATCCCAGCGTCCCCTTGCTTTTCCAACAAGAGAGGGGGCTCTTCTGCCAACCCCCGACGCTGGCAAACTGAGCTCCGACTCCTCTGCGCCCGGCACTCCGCATGACTCTAATAGAGGATCCCTTCACCCTACCCCCCTGACCTGATCTTCTGGAAGATACAGATCTCATTCCTCGCCGTACACACCACCCCGCTCTTCCTACAGAGGCAAAGAACCATTCCTACACCACTGGGTCACCCAGCCCTCCAGGAGTGAGGGGCTCCTGATATGAGTCAGATGACGTAGCCCCTTCTGGGCCACAGGATCCCCTCAAAAGGCATTCACCACCGGATCATACGGATCTGCCACGTCAGCCTGGAAACCACCCAGGCCTCCGCCATGTCTTCCCTAAACCACCCCGGGCCCGTGCCACGTTATCCCTATACCACTTGGGCTTCCGCCACGTCAGGCCCACGGGCAACCGGGTTCAGACCCGGCCCCAAATGGGTCCAGACCCGGCCCCAAATGGGTCCAGACCCGGTTGGCTTTTTCTATAAATACCAGACCCTCTACCCCTTCCAAAGGTAATCAATCTTTCCCCTCTCAAACCCTAGTTACTGTTACTCTCCTTCAGTGACTGACTAGATCGTTGGAGGGCCTGCCATCGGGACCAACCCCGGTGTTTCCAGGCCGAGTGCAGACACACGAGACTCCCGGATCCGAGCTTCCAGATCCAGCCGAGCATCCGACCTCCACCTCGCTCCCGCCACTTCTTCCGGTTGGGTCCCTCGGCTGAGGGTCGGGTGTACCATCCGTACCGAAGCTTCCGCAAAAATACAAATCGAGAAGAACTCACACCTGGTGCAGCTACCCCCCCAAAACAAACCGCATCAAAACCTAATTTGCAAAAGTCAAGTTCTTTGTAAAGTCGGTTTCACTCTCATTGGAAAAGCTTACATTTCAAAAGTTGGTTTCTTTGCATACATTCCACTCTGGCACTGAGTCGAGTTCTAACATGCCTATGCATGATAAGTCAGAGGTCGATTTGAGTGAATCTTTTCTAAAGAGGTCGGTTCTGGCAATTTTTATGTATTTGAGGTCCATTCTGAAAAAAATAGTATTGTTCAATATTGACAGAGGAAGAGCCTACAATGAATATATCTTGCACTAAAATCTCCATGATATAAGGAACCAAGTATATATGGGTGATCACCGTAAATTCCTGCATTATTTTGTCCATACTCCCCATTAAGCCATACATAAGATTTAATTGTGTTCCCATTAAAAATTGTGTTCCATGAAATTCCCAGTTAGCAATTTAGCATGCAATATTACCCTTACATACACAGGATTTAAATGCGTAGGAAAATGTATGCAACTAAATGCATGCCTTGCATCTATACCAACTATTAATTACATGTTAACAATTTATCTTTGAAGAAATTGTTCATGAAATGAACCTTGTCACTGATGAATATGCAAAATATGGCACGGATGTTTGATGCAGTGACTGATGCCTGGTAAGTGGCATGACGACCCCTTGAAGGACAATTAACCTAACTTGAATAATGAGATGATCAAAGGACAAATAAACCTAACTTTACCAAACTTGCTTTCCCTTTGAGATGAAATCGATCGCTAATTTCCATTACACATATATATGAAAACAATGTGAAGTCAAATATTCATCTAGTCCATGCATGGAAATTAATCTTGAAGTTTAACTATTTTTCCTAAAAACAAGGACAGACTTCTCTTCATCCAAAACTTCTTCATGTAGCTTGCAATTCATTATTATTATTATTATTTATTTAAGATGTTCTAAACATATATCAATATCTTATTAAGGAAAGTAACTTGTTAGCCCCTTGCCTGAACGTAATTCATTAATCTCGTTTACCTTTTCTATTTATGTGATTTAAAATACGTTTCATCCAAACCAGACTGAAAACGGCCTATTGAATAAAATACTAAATTAAATTTTTTTGATGAAAATACTTCTATCTAAAAGTTAAGTGTTCGGTAAAGGGTTTAGCTCCAAATGATGGAAATAGTACACGCTAATGAAATTATGAAATAGTATAGCTAGTAGCATAAACATAATGGATGTAGGCATTAACATATTTGTATCTAGTAAGAAGATACAGACACAATTAAAGATATTCCGCGGATGCTGAACTCAGTACCTTATTTTATGAAAATAAACTCAGGCTCGAAACCAAATATAATAATGAAAATGGATAAGGATATCAATGGAAAAATTAGTAATTTAACCTTATATATTATATATTAATTTGGTTATTTGAATGTATTTGTATGCTTCAAATTATTTGACACTCTATTTATATCGATTTATAAATTGATTACTGTCATATATCCAATAATTAAAGTCAAATGCATGTTAGATTAATCAAATTACTTCACATCATTATTATTAACAAACAAAATAGTATATTTTAATTGGTGGTATTTCCATAAAAAAAAAATCTTTGATATGTTTATACTGCACATTAAGAAGTGTTTTAAAATAATAGAAGTGTTTTACATCAACACAGCGGAAATAAAAAGAATACAACATGATAAATACAGCATTAACATCAACAACTTAAATCTTGATAATAGTCTTTAGCATCAATTGATCTTTATGCCCTTGCCAATCCAAGCCCTGCACTGAAAAATCTGTGGGCACGTCAGTTGCTTACAACCGATACAATATAAAACAGCGATTCTCACTATGTCGTAATATAACGATTCGCTTACTTTAGCAACTACAAACTTGAATGCACAATAAAGTGTAAAAGAGTGACTGTTGCTGCTGATTTCTGGTGTGGGAGCAAACAGATGAATTAGTAAGTTCTTTGAGGAAAACAGTAAAGCGAACCTGTTGACTCCGCCTATGTGTTGATTCGTTCCTTATCGCTGCTACGAACCTGCACAAAGTTCGATACACCGGGATGGATCCCGGTGACGAACCCTCCAACCCTCTTATCAATAACCAGGAAGAATAAGAAAGAGATTTAGGTAGGCAAAGATTCATTACCTTGTAACGGTGGGGGGAGAGGGGTGTTTATAGTCGCCTTAGGAATCCGTTTCGAGATAAGAACAAATCTCTACTTCCCGGTGTAGATGGATAGAAATGGTTAAAACCACCTCTTAGGGATAATTATGAATCTGATTCCCTCTTTATCCTTCTGAACTAGTTTGTAATGGGTTGAGACCTATATCTAACAGGGCGAATCCGTTCATGGGTTGCTGGGCCCTGAAGAAGAGACCCAGTTCCCATTTCGGACCCGTTTGTAGTTGAAATTACCATTTTACCCCTGAGATCTTTAAGATTCATGTCCAATTTGAACGATCCCAATTTAATCCTAATTTTAGTTATATCACGAGTCCCCCCACTCCTAAAGACTGTGTTTTGTAGCCGTTGGGGAGTAGTTTTACTGTTTCAGTGGCGTACGGGACTTTATCGGAGCTCTTAAAAGAGGTTTCGGATCTTGCTCGAGATGTAAAGGTGTTTTTCTGAGCTGGCAATACGCCCAAAATCATTCTTAGGTTCTTCTAGATTTTTGGTGATTTTACCTGATTTTTTAACTATTTTTCGAATTATTTATTTAATTTTGCGAAGCAATAATCTAGTTTCAAAAGGCACCAATTAATTATTCGAATCAACAATTATTTTTCCCGAGGCTTAAAATATTCTCCCGAATTTATAATTATTTTTTAGAATTTTTAGTTAATTTTTTGAATTTTTGAATTATTTTTTGCAATTTTTTAAATAATTAATACGAATTATTATTAAAATAAAAGGATTAATCATGGAAATAATGACGTGGCGTGATCTGGGACGTCCATCGTGTTGCTGGCACGAATTTCTGAGCGATCTAAGGGAGGATCCGTACTTTGCTGACGTGGATCGATCTGGGCAGTCGGATCTGGAGCATGCATCGAGAGGCAAGCAGGTTTCCACCATTAGGGGTTGGTCGCAAGAGCACCCGGCAATTGTTGCCGAAGTCCAAGGTCGCGACACGTGGCACTTTGACCATTGACCATTGACCAGTCAACACATTTTCTCGCATTTGGACATCAGTGGCAAGAGCGCTCGGCACCGTTGCCGAAGTCCAAGAGCATGACACGTGGCACTTTGACCGATGACCGTTGACTAGTTAACTCATTTTCTCGCGTTTGGACGTCGGTGGCAAGAGTGCTCGGCACACGTTGCCGAAGTCCAGGAGAGATTTTTTTTTTCATTTGGACGTCGGTGGCAAGAGTGCTCGGCATACGTTGCCGAAGTCCAAGGGAGACTTTTTTCTCGCATTTAGACGTCAGTGGCAAGAGTGCCAGGCATACATTGCCGAAGTCCAGAAGAGATTTTTTCTTTCATTTGGACGTCGGTGGCAAAAGTGCTCGGCACAGGTTGCCGAAGTCCAGAAGAGATTTTTTCTCGCATTTGGACGTCAGTGGCAAGAGTGCTCGGCATAGGTTGCCAAAGTCCAGGAGATATTTTTTCTCGCATTTCGACGTCGGTGGCAAGAGTGCTCGGCACACGTTGCCGAAGTCCAGGGAAAATTTTTTTCTCATATTTGGACGTCAGTGGCAAAAGTGTTAGGCACACGTTGTTGAAGTCCAGAAGAGATTTTTTCTTCCATTTGGATGTCGGTGGCAAGAGTGCTCGGCACAGGTTGCCGAAGTCCATGAGAGATTTTTTCTTGTATTGCATTTAGATTTGATTTATCTTTTAGTTTATTTTATTTTATTTTTTTTGGATTTTATCTTGTAAGATTGCAGAAAACTTGAAGTCACTAGGGCGGAGCTGTTTTGAACACATGCATTGATGGCTGTTTTCGAGCAATTTGGAGTCAAAATCTGGAAAAGTGATTCAAAGAGAAGTTGTAGCCTATCTTCTTAGCTTTCCAGCAAAAAAAAAATTCAGCCCATTTGGACATCTAAAGCTCTAGATATCGCCAAAATAGTGATCGCTGCTCGTGCAGAATTTTCAAGACGAATCAGGGGAGAATTTCTGAACTTTTGCATTCTTTTTGTTTTTCTTTTTCCTTTCCCATTGAGGACAATGTGATATTTAAGTTTGGGGGGGGAAGGTTTACAAATTTATGATTTATTTTTAGAAAAGAAAAAACAAAATTTTTAAAAAGGATTTAAATTAATCTCACCATTACACTTTTGAGTTCTTTATTTAGATAAGCATTGAAATATTTTTTTGGGATAAACAATTTCTTATAAAGTAAGTGTAAGTATACTTAACTACTTTAGGATTGTTGAGTTTCATAATTCCTTACAAAATTGTATGAGTCATGCGATTATACATAAAAAACAAATGTGATGCTTTTTCTTGTGATTATCCCCCTTGATCTAGTCCTAAACAGAGTTTAGGTAAATAGAGTAATAACGAAAAAATAAATAAATAAAATAAAATAAATTTTGAATAAACTCAATCTACTCCAATGTTTTGAGTTGCTTAGTAACTAGGGGTATTCATCACCAATGTTTACTTTTACATCAAACGGCAACTTGAAATATGAGTTTGCAAAGCACTTTAAAGTTTGTGACTTGTTGAGTAACCGGGTGGATTCATCACAAATGTGTTGCATTCGCGTCAAAAGGCAAGTGACAACTTAGAGAAGAGACTTTAAAAAATAAAAAAAAATAAAAAAAAATAAAAAAAAACCCCTCTAGTTTGCTACTCGGTTTGTAGTAGTGAGAAGGGATAATCACAGATGGAGTTGTTACATACTATAATTAAATTAATTGCATGACGAATATGATTGGGTTTGGAGCTATGAATAGATAATTACACTGGAGAAAGTGGGTATGCTTGTTTTTACTTTATTTGCAATTGTTTATATTTTTTATTACAATTTTGATGCTTGCATAATGAGAATTCTTGGTGTGATGGGTTGAGTCTACTATTATTTTTCCCTTATTTATGATTCTACTTTTTGCTTGAGGACAATCAAAAGCTTAAGTTTTGGGGTATTTGATGTGCCTAATTTTTATACAAATATTTGTATTCAATAACTAACCCATTAAAAATGCTTGTTTTCAACTATAAGTCATCTTGTTTCTCTAAAATTTCAATTATTTATTTATTTATGAAGAAATGAGATTTTTTATGCAAAAAGTGATTTTTAATTTTTATAAGGGTGTAAAAGGAAAAAAATAAATTTATATGGATTTGGATAAGCCGAAAAGATAAAAATCTGTTATTTTAAGTTTATCTGATTAAAATTTAATTTAAATACTAAATTCTGATTTGTATTTTTATCTACAGGTGAGATGATATACATCCTAATCCTAGTACACATCCACACCTACTCCTATAAATAGAGAAGCAAATACAAAGAAGAAGGAGGCCACCAAATACACAGCAAATACAAAGAGGGCCAGCGAACAAAAAGCAAAAAAGAAAACGAAGCAGCAGTAAGAGAGAGAAACAAATTCACTCCTAATCTCTCTGTTTCTGTAACGCCCCGAATTTCAAATAAGGATAAATTCGAGATTTCACAGGATCTTTACTTCACTTCGTACAATTTTACAAGGAAAATTTAAAACTTTTTCAATAGTACATCAGAGTTCAATTACAACTTGGTTTTACACAGCGGAAGAATGAAATTTACAATAAAACATTTACAACATCTTTAAAATAAAACAGCATCAGCATATCCACTTTATAGCTCCATGAATGGTCCTTACCTTCATGTCAATCTGTGGGCACGTCAGTTACTTACAACTGACGAAATGTTATACACGGCTATCCTCTCTATGCCGGGAATAGTATAACGATCTCATACTTTAGCAAATCACAAAAAAGATTGAATGAACATATAAAGTGTCAAAAGTGATTATTCTAAATATAAGTGTATGTCATGCCTTAATGCCTAATGCACACAATTCTACACTAGGATGACACTAATGCACACTTGTTCGGATTCTATGCATCCCATACTACATAGGTCCGAGGGCAAGTGCCTACGTTCTTCACAATACAGGGCTCGATCCCTCGCCATGAGAACTACCCGGTAGCAAAACAAAGTTCAGACTATTCCACGAATGTGAATCCCAGCCTTGGAGTCCACCGCCAGCTGTTATAACAGATTCCACATCGTACGAACCGTCCCGTATGTGACCCTCTAGCCCAGTATATATATATATATATATACATTGGAGACGGTAAACACAAAAATCCATCCGTCCGACTACTCAAGATCCCGGAGTCCACCGCTGACCCGTCCTCATAGTCCCGGACTAAAATATAATAATCCGTCTCCCACAGGGCAACCTCAGTCCACCAACTGGGTCTATAGTCTTGGAGTCCACCGCCGACTATATAGAGCACCCCACTTACGTTTCCCTAAGTTTACTACATCTTCACTTATGTGCCTAAATTTTCTTAAGTTCAAGACATGAATAATTTCCATTCAAGAATTAGTTTTTCCTCCTACCGGACTTAATCAACAAATGCGAGATAGCCCCATGGCCATATCTCCAAATCATATCTCAAATCCTTTCTTTCAATAATGCCGGTACCGAGGTCTTACTAACTCTAAATCATAAACTTTCATGTACAAGAAAATATGGGTATTCACACCCTTTCTTAATCATGTCTTAAACTTATATAATTTTCATCTTCTACTTATTCACAATGATTAATGTCTTGTATTAGCACTTATCCATAAAGCAATCATTTCTTAGTCTTTACACTATTCATAATCTAATTATTCACTCATAGTCTTTATAAGCAAAAAGGATTCCCTTTTTAAGAACACAATTTCATCACATGAAATTTTATAACCAATTCAAACTATCACAATATCTCATTTCCCTTTAAAATATTTCTTAAACAAAGTCAAAGTATAATTCTCTTAAAAAAATCACTTCACAAAAATAATACTTTGTTTTTGTTCACTACAAAGTTTCATACTCACAATTTCATCTCTCTTTTTATCTCAAAATATACAAGAAAACAATCTTAATATTTCCCATTTCATTTTCCTCAAAATATGCAATAAAGTTATGATTAACTTTAATATTTATTACTTCATTTTATATGAAGAAAGTATGAGTTTTAATCAAAAGCCCCCTTTTTAAAGTCTCATTTTTACTTTCTTAAAATAGACAATAAAATTTCCATAACAATCTCTAATAGCTTCCATTTTATCTTATAACCATAATAGGAATTTATTCATACAAAAAAAACATCTTATTCTATTAAAACCAAATCAAAAAAAATAAAAGATGGCTATCAAGATTTGAACCCAAGATCTCTTATAAGAGGTGCTCATTGACTAACCAGTAAGTCCTAGTGTGCTTTTTGTTTAGAAGTTGTATTCATATACTTTTGTTCACAATTTTCTGAAATTGTTTCTTTTTAATAAAACTTGTTTACCCAATAATCCAATCCTTTAGGATATTGGAATAAACTTCTCTTTGGACTAAAAGGAAATCTTAAATAGTAATCAACAAGTCCAAACTTATTTTTAGCATATATCTCATTTTAAAAAAAAAGATTTTTCCTTTCTTTACAAAAATTTGCATTTCTTTCCAAACTCGAAAATTAAGGATCATGTTTCTTAAAACTAGTTTATATCCATCATTATACTAATTAAAATTTGTACTAAGATCAAACATGTCTCTTAATCACCCATGGATATCTCAAAGAAATTCTTTTATGCAAAAGTTTGTATTTTCAACATATGTCGACATGTAATAACAAAATTTATTTCCTTCTCTTTTCTTTTTCATCATATCTCTAATCATATGTCGAAATATAATATTCTTTAACAATTTCTCATAAAAGAAAAATCACATATTCGACAAACATAAAATTTGCAAACACTCTAACATGATTCATAGTAATAATTCTTTAGTTAAACTCTTCTTTTCGATTTACACATAAACTTGAATGAAAAGAAAAATTGTTTAATTTCTCTTATACAAATTGGAAATTTATAGCATGCCAACAAGTCTCAAATCATAAGAATTTTACAAAATCTCTTTCATGAACAAATTATTATTTTCCATAAAAATATACATATGTCAATAATAACAAAATTTTACTTTCTTCTTTCTTAGTCAATAAATCATAAAGCATGTTTATCATATGATATTCATCACTAAAATTCTCACATACTCAACAAGTACAAAAATTGCAATCACATTAACATGATTCATGGTATAAAGAAATTCTTCGTTTTAATTAGCATGATATCACAACAAAATCATCCTCCTTCAAAACATGACATACTAACATAAATTTTATCTTATAATTTCCAAACAATATTTTCTTATACTACTCTTTTTGTATGCATATCCTACACTAAAAAAATAATGAAATCACCCACTAACACAATGTTAATCTATTTGTCAACATAGCATGATTCACTATTAATCACACCACAATCATGGTATAGTTATTCTATTTTATCAAAACTACTCATTCACTTTCATTAGCATGTACATTCAAAAAAAAAAAAAAAAAAAAGTAGGAGAACACCCACCTTTTGTGAAGCTTGAAAAGAAAAGAGAACACCACTTCTAGCTCCAAAGATTCCTAGCTCCTAGTAAGGCTTCTCCTCCTAGCAATTTCTCCTTTCCAAGCAAGAGATCCTCCAAGCACAATAACTTTCTTACTCTCTTTCTTTTTCTTCCTTTCTTTCTTTTTCTTACACTTATTTTGATATTGATTTTGGTGCAAGATAAATGTAGGAAATGAGACTCTATTTATAGGACTTTGGAAGGGTCTAAAGTGCAAAAATCTCACCCTAATAACTCTTCAAATTTATTTTACAACTCTCCACTTTCCTAACTCCTAAAACCTCCATCTCTTCATCTCCCCACTCTCCACTAACTCAACCTACCAACTCTTCTCCTCCCCTTGCCCAAAAAATGGTCCAAATACATTTGTGTATGCATGCACACATGCATAAACAAATATGAACACATTTTTATAACTCTAAATGTGTACTAATATGTGTAACTTGTCATGTATTAGTACATGTTTAACTAAAAATGTGATTTTAATAGTGGGCTTGCTACATGGGCTCATTACTAATTAATTTATTTAATTATCTAGTGGGCTTGCTACATGGGCTCATTACTAATTAATTTATTTAATTATCTAGTGGTCTTGCTACATGGGCTCATTACTAATTAATTTATTTAATTATCTAGTGGGCTCCTCTCCTAATGGGCTACATTTTATTTTATAGGTCCATGGATAAAAAGAAAGGCTAAATAAAACTAATGCATGCTAAAAATTGTAAAATGAGAGTAGCAAAATGAGAATAAAATTTTGCACGTGCACCATACGTGCAGAAAAAATTGAAAAATGCATTTTAATCAAAAATAAGGGGAAAATAAATTTTCGTTTTATAAAATAGATTTAAATACATAAAAATAAATAATTTAAACCTATAGAAAATATTATATGTAGTGGTGGAAACACGTGCATCAAAACACGTAAAAAGCACGTAAAACCCAGGGATTGAAATATTATATTTTAGTTGACTGAAATCAATACGGAAAATGTATAAATAGTATGAATTCAAAATATGTAGTGAAACACATTACAAAATATACGTGCGTAACACCCAGGGGCAAAATTGTAATTTCCAATTTTGCGGGGTGTTACACTCTCCCCCCCTTAGAGTAGTTCCGTCCCCGGAACTCGCTAGGGTAAAGATTGTATTTTGTACATGTCACAGAAAATATTTGTATTTAGAAAACCGCAACTTTAAGAAAAATAAATGTAGTATACGCAACAAACAAGACAAACTCTTTATATGAAAACTATGAATATTAAGATGTTACAAGACGGAACGAGAAAATTAGGAAAATGGCATAAGAACTGAAATGTGACAAGAGATAGAATAGTTTGAGAGAAATTTTCGTACACAAATAGTATTAGGTAAGCTATTAGATAAAAGGGTAAAGTCAATTAAGTCGTTACCTTCGAAATAGTTCGGAAAACAATGTGGCGAAGAAAACATGGTCAATAGGTAATTTAGAAAAATTTATCAATGTAATAAACGGTAGAAAATTCGCAAGATTTGCAATTTAAAACATGACCATTGAATAAGATTTTGGAAAAATAAATGGGAATAAGACTTTGTTGAAAACATAAAATGACTTTGTATATCAATTAATAAAATAGTTTGTAAGGGAACTACAATAATTATACACACAATTTGAAAAAAAAATAGAAGGCATACGTCGAAATACTTTTGAATATACAAAATTTTGTAGTGATGAAATTAACATTAAGACAAAATAGTGTAAAGCACATACACGAGATGAAAACATAATTGAAAACAATAATTATATAGTATAGCAAATTAGGACAATAGACATAAACAAGTATACGCAAAAGTATTAATGTAATGAGGGTAAAATGATATGTATAATATTGAAATATATGATACATATAGAAATCATTGGAAAAATATAAGTAATAACTAAGAGTGTAAAGACAGTTAAAATTCGAGAAAAGATAATGTATAAATAGTGAGTATATACAGTGCAAAACTATAAAAGTAATGAGTAGCGAAAAAATGAATATATCAAAACAAATATGCAATAATAGTACCGAATGTAAGCAAATAAAACAAATAGTAGGTCACATTTATATAGGTAGAAAATTTCAATTTAGTTTAAAATATATAGGATCAGGTAATATTGTATCACAGAAATCAAAATCAAATAAAATGAGAGCACATAAGAAAATTTCATAAGAAAAATCCAAAATGAAGAAAATAATTGTTGAAAAATTTAATAAATGGCAATTTAAAACTTGACAAAGTACGTAAAGTAATAGTAGACATAGACGGGTAAACATGAAGTGACATAAATACATGAAAGATGAAATTTTAAGTTTGAAAAACAAGTTTAAAATATCTAGACTAAGGAAGATAGATAAATAATAAATATTCAAATAATTTAATAACATAAGAAAATATTTATTAAAAATTTATATATTGAATAAGGAGAAAGTACCATGATAATGATCTACAAAAATAATTTGAGAGGAAAGTGTGTAAGGTATCATGAATGACGGTCCAAGCCAACCATGCTTCCACTGCGCCACTCTGATACCCAGGGGAAAAATGTGCTCGCATACACTCTCATATCAATGTATACGAGAAAAACATCATGAATGAAATTGAATGTAAGTTCAATAACAACTTCATTCACGACTCTAGCCATCCAAAAGAAAGAGAAAACATCAGTGTATAGAGCAACACAAATGTAAATCACTTACATTTAAATCTCTATAGACTGAAACTCACACTCTAGTGTCCACAGGAATAATATTGTAACTACTCAATAAGGTGTCACGGGTTCTAGACTATAGTTAATGATCTTACTACTCTTCCTAAACAAATCTTTAGTCTATCAAGTTCTGATTCACTTGGGTTAGCCGTAAGAGTCGGTTCCCAGCTAGCGGTGGTCCGAAGACGCTTAAATACCGTGTTGCTTAGGGTTGTTTACACCCGGTTGACAGAAGGACTCTTTTGGCTTGTTCCCAAATTTATCGTCACTTTTTATCGTTCCTTATAAACTTGTACTACTTGTGAAGCATGCTCTGATACCATCTGTAACGCCCCGAATTTCAAATAAGGATAAATTCGAGATTTCACAGGATCTTTACTTCACTTCGTACAATTTTACAAGGAAAATTTAAAACTTTTTCAATAGTACATCAGAGTTCAATTACAACTTGGTTTTACACAGCGGAAGAATGAAATTTACAATAAAACATTTACAACATCTTTAAAATAAAATAGCATCAGCATATCCACTTTATAGCTCCATGAATGGTCCTTACCTGCATGTCAATCTGTGCGCACGTCAGTTACTTACAACTGACGAAATGTTATACACGGCTATCCTCTCTATGCCCGGAATAGTATAACGATCTCATACTTTAGCAAATCACAAAAAAGATTGAATGAACATATAAAGTGTCAAACGTGATTATTCTAAATATAAGTGTATGTCATGCCTTAATGCCTAATGCACACAATTCTACACTAGGATGACACTAATGCACACTTGTTCGGATTCTATGCATCCCATACTACATAGGTCCGAGGGCAAGTGCCTACGTTCTTCACAATACAGGGCTCGATCCCTCGCCATGAGAACTACCCGGTAGCAAAACAAAGTTCAGACTATTCCACGAATGTGAATCCCAGCCTTGGAGTCCACCGCCAGCTGTTATAACAGATTCCACATCGTACGAACCGTCCCGTATGTGACCCTCTAGCCCAGTATATATATATATATATACATTGGAGACGGTAAACACAAAAATCCATCCGTCCGACTACTCAAGATCCCGGAGTCCACCGCTGACCCGTCCTCATAGTCCCGGACTAAAATATAATAATCCGTCTCCCACAGGGCAACCTCAGTCCACCAACTGGGTCTATAGTCTTGGAGTCCACCGCCGACTATATAGAGCACCCCACTTACGTTTCCCTAAGTTTACTACATCTTCACTTATGTGCCTAAATTTTCTTAAGTTCAAGACATGAATAATTTCCATTCAAGAATTAATTTTTCCTCCTACCGCACTTAATCAACAAATGCGAGATAGCTCCATGGCCATATCTCCAAATCATATCTCAAATCCTTTCTTTCAATAATGCCGGTACCGAGGTCTTACTAACTCTAAATCATAAACTTTCATGTACAAGAAAACATGGGTATTCACACCCTTTCTTAATCATGTCTTAAACTTATATAATTTTCATCTTCTACTTATTCACAATGATTAATGTCTTGTATTAGCACTTATCCATAAAGCAATCATTTCTTAGTCTTTACACTATTCATAATCTAATTATTCACTCATAGTCTTTATAAGCAAAAAGGATTCCCTTTTTAAGAACACAATTTCATCACATGAAATTTTATAACCAATTCAAACTATCACAATATCTCATTTCCCTTTAAAATATTTCTTAAACAAAGTCAAAGTATAATTCTCTTAAAAAAATCACTTCACAAAAATAATACTTTGTTTTTGTTCACTACAAAGTTTCATACTCACAATTTCATCTCTCTTTATATCTCAAAATATACAAGAAAACAATCTTAATATTTCCCATTTCATTTTCCTCAAAATATGCAATAAAGTTATGATTAACTTTAATATTTATTACTTCATTTTATATGAAGAAAGTATGTGTTTTAATCAAAAGCCCCCTTTTTAAAGTCTCATTTTTACTTTCTTAAAATAGACAATAAAATTTCCATAACAATCTCTAATAGCTTCCATTTTATCTTATAACCATAATAGGAATTTATTCATACAAAAAAAAACATCTTATTCTATTAAAACCAAATCAAAAAAAAAAAAAGATGGCTATCAAGATTTGAACCCAAGATCTCTTATAAGAGGTGCTCATTGACTAACCAGTAAGTCCTAGTGTGCTTTTTGTTTAGAAGTTGTATTCATATACTTTTGTTCACAATTTTCTGAAATTGTTTCTTTTTAATAAAACTTGTTTACCCAATAATCCAATCCTTTAGGATATTGGAATAAACTTCTCTTTGGACTAAAAGGAAATCTTAAATAGTAATCAACAAGTCCAAACTTATTTTTAGCATATATCTCATTTTAAAAAAAAAGATTTTTCCTTTCTTTACAAAAATTTGCATTTCTTTCCAAACTCGAAAATTAAGGATCATGTTTCTTAAAACTAGTTTATATCCATCATTATACTAATTAAAATTTGTACTAAGATCAAACATGTCTCTTAATCACCCATGGATATCTCAAAGAAATTCTTTTATGCAAAAGTTTGTATTTTCAACATATGTCGACATGTAATAACAAAAATTATTTCCTTCTCTTTTCTTTTTCATCATATCTCTAATCATATGTCGAAATATAATATTCTTTAACAATTTCTCATAAAAGAAAAATCACATATTCGACAAACATAAAATTTGCAAACACTCTAACATGATTCATAGTAATAATTCTTTAGTTAAACTCTTCTTTTCGATCTACACATAAACTTGCATTTCTCAAAACTTGAATGAAAAGAAAAATTGTTTAATTTCTCTTATACAAATTGGAAATTTATAGCATGCTAACAAGTCTCAAATCATAAGAATCTTACAAATTCTCTTTCATGAACAAATTATTATTTTCCATAAAAATATACATATGTCAATAATAACAAAATTTTACTTTCTTCTTTCTTAGTCAATAAATCATAAAGCATGTTTATCATATGATATTCATCACTAAAATTCTCACATACTCAACAAGTACAAAAATTGCAATCACATTAACATGATTCATGGTATAAAGAAATTCTTCTTTTTAATTAGCATGATATCACAACAAAATCATCCTCCTTCAAAACATGATATACTAACATAAATTTTATCTTATAATTCCCAAACAATATTTTCTTATACTACTCTTTTTGTATGCATATCCTACACTAAAAAAATAATGAAATCACCCACTAACACAATGTTAATCTATTTGTCAACATAGCATGATTCACTATTAATCACACCACAATCATGGTATAGTTATTCTATTTTATCAAAACTACTCATTCACTTTCATTAGCATGTACATTCAAAAAAAAAAAAAAAAAAGTAGGAGAACACCCACCTTTTGTGAAGCTTGAAAAGAAAAGAGAACACCACTTCTAGCTCCAAAGATTCATAGCTCCTAGTAAGGCTTCTCCTCCTAGCAATTTCTCCTTTCCAAGCAAGAGATCCTCCAAGCACAATAACTTTCTTACTCTCTTTCTTTTTCTTCCTTTCTTTCTTTTTCTTACACTTATTTTGATATTGATTTTGGTGCAAGATAAATGTAGGAAATGGGACTCTATTTATAGGACTTTGGAAGGGTCTAAAGTGCAAAAATCTCACCCTAATAACTCTTCAAATTTATTTTACAACTCTCCACTTTCCTAACTCCTAAAACCTCTATCTCTTCATCTCCCCACTCTCCACTAACTCAACCTACCAACTCTTCTCCTCCCCTTGCCCAAAAAATGGTCCAAATACATTTGTGTATGCATGCACACATGCATAAACAAATATGAACACATTTCTATAACTCTAAATGTGTACTAATATGTGTAACTTGTCATGTATTAGTACATGTTTAACTAAAAATGTGATTTTAATAGTGGGCTTGCTATATGGGCTCATTACTAATTAATTTATTTAATTATCTAGTGGGTTTGCTACATGGGCTCATTACTAATTAATTTATTTAATTATCTAGTGGGCTCCTCTCCTAATGGGCTACATTTTAGTTTATAGGTCCATGGATCAAAAGAAAGGCTAAATAAAACTAATGCATGCTAAAAATAGTAAAATGAGAGTAGCAAAATGAGAATAAAATTTTGCACGTGCACCATACGTGCAGAAAAAATTGAAAAATGCATTTTAATCAAAAACAAGGGGAAAATAAATTTTCATTTTATAAAATAGATTTAAATACATAAAAATAAATAATTTAAACCTATAGAAAATATTATACGTAGTGGTGAAAACACGTGTATCAAAACACGTAAAAAGCACGTAAATCCCAGGGATTGAAATATTATATTTTAGTTGACTGAAATCAATACGGAAAATGTATAAATAGTATGAATCCAAAATATGTAGTGAAACACATTACAAAATATACGTGCGTAACACCCAGGGACAAAATTGTAATTTTCAATTTTGCGGGGTGTTACAGTTTCTCTTCTCTTTGGATTAAAAGTGACAGCAGGCATCAGCGGTTCACGTGGGTTCGATTGACAGAGGGTGCGTAGTGCTTTGATCCACGTGGGCTTCGTACAGTACGGGACAGGGCCTCGACTGGCGTGCGACAGGTGACAGCTGGCTTCGGCTGACGTGGCGAAGGCTGCTTCTTCTTCGTGCTGACTCGGCGCACGATCTACGAGGCAGCAGGTGTGACTGGGCTTCGAAGTGCCAGCTGACGATTGACCGCGTGCACAGTAGCTGACTTCGGCTTCGGTTCAGCGCAGACTTCAAAAGAGCATTCGGATACAATTCTTGAGACAGAAAGAGGAGTTTGCAAATTAATTTTTTATTCTTTTTCTCCTCTCTCTACTTTTTGTAATGCAATCCTTGAACAAATTTATTAATATTTTTATTATGCATATGTGCAACTAATTTCATTGTTGGGCTGATTGAAATCATAGTCATGTAATGTTATAATCCTCTAATAACGCTATTTTCATCACTTATTGATTAAACCTGATTGTATTGGTATAGATTTATTATATGAATCAAACTTGTTCAGAAGTTCTTAGAGCAGTCAACTGAGAGTGACAGCAAGTCAACTGCCATGCAGAACCTGAGATTATCAAGTTTGCTTATTATAAAACTGATTCTGTTATATGAGTATATAGACGACCCGTATCGTGTGCTCATTATTGTAACACAGGAATCTTTAGGGGTTCTTGGTTTAATCAACTTGAAGGATCTAGATCTGATACCAATTTCTAGAACTTTGAGTGTTTGTTCGTTTCCATTGTTCCTATGCTTTCTTCAAGTGCAACTTAGTACATATCATGCTAAATACTTAAGGAAAGAAACGAATTAGAGTAGATACCATGCCCAATTCTTGGCCTAGGAAAACATTAACTTTAAGGAGTAGATACCATGCCCTTAAAGGAACAAACATGAGTGATGAGAATGGTGTAGAAGGTAATCTAGCATTCATGACTATAGGTGGAAATCAAGCCCAACTACTTTAATAGATATTTGTGACTCAATTTGTGATTTTACTTGATTTAGATTTTAATCTTTTCATTTCTTTTCAAATAAACTTTTAGAACAAACTTTATGATTTGCATTTTTTTCTTTGTTTTATTGATTAGTGAGTTAAGTACTACAATCTCTGTGGGATCGACCCTTGCTTTTCACTACGCTTTTATAAACGATTCGTACACTTGCAAGGTTTTAATTTGTGTCTAGTTTATCTATTTATTTAGATAACTAGATTACACAACAATGCTCGAGATCGTACGAGCAGCGGTATTGGTAAGTATTGTGGACTTGTGGTATTTCAACTTTCGTAAGCTATTCTTTCCGAGTTCGTCATGGTGCTCCGCCTTCTTTTTACAAATAACTTGCCACTTCAGTCATCTGATGGAAAAGATGA
Organism: Hemerocallis citrina; assembly: GCA_017893485.1. Taxonomy (NCBI): domain Eukaryota; kingdom Viridiplantae; phylum Streptophyta; class Magnoliopsida; order Asparagales; family Asphodelaceae; genus Hemerocallis; species Hemerocallis citrina. Next base: position 129,547,857 of record CM030359.1, read on the forward strand.
CCGAACTAGAGAAAGACCTGAAGAAAGGGACCGACCAAGCTCAGCCAGAGAAGGCTTGTATTGCCAAGGAACTCGAGCAGTTGAGGACCAAAGCCAAGGGGAAGGTGGCGATGTTGGAGTACCTCGATAGTGTTATGGCGAAGCTTGAAGCTGACAACAGTCTGCTGCTCCAACAGAAAGAGCTGGCGGCGAAGGATAAGGAGGACGCCATTGCCGCTGCTAGGGTAGCCGCGATTAAAGATGCCGAGGCCAAAGCCATGGAGAGGGCGAAAGGGTACCTCACCGTCAATATGTTGAAGGCCTATGCCCGTGCAGTTGCACAGGTGAAGGAGGCCTACCCGGAGGTAGACTGCGCCGGGTGGCGCCTATTCCCCGACCCCGTCCCAGGGTTCGACGATGCCTCCGAGGAGGGAGAAGAAGAGGACGAGGTAGAGGTCGATGAGGCAGAGGTAGAGGCCGACACGGAGGCCATGCCCTGGCGATCATCGCTGCCACACAAGGGTCGGGGCCCTCAGCGACCGGGGATCACGTTAAAGAGGTCAGCCCTTGATCTAGTTGTAATTCATATCTGTTTTGAACCAAAAAATGTTTCCTAATCGCGGACTAGCCACCGCTTGTACTTGTTAAATTTTAATGAATTTTTTTTTGACAAGTGTTGTGGCTTCGAAACTTGTATGTCTGCTTTACATCCGAGTTGTCCCGTAGTAACTTCGTTTAGACGTAGTATCTTCATGTTAGCTCTTCGGACTTAAAGGTTCACGCGCCCTCTTTTTTTTGTTCCGACTTTCACAGATTAGCGAAGTGTCTCATCTACGGTCTAACCTGGGCGTCGTCAAGTTGGGGTTCGCGCGATCTCGAGAGAGGCTTTATGAATCCGAGTCGGAGTTGAGTTATCTAAAGCTGATATTGGCCCGTTGAGACTCCGAGTTGAAACGCCTAGAGGAGAAGCCTCACGAAGTGCCCCCTGAAGGGGAGGAGACATGTCCCTCAATGGCCGTCAGCCAAGGCCTGAGACTCATTTTCCTTCGTCAGTCTTTGTTCGACGCTAGGGCTGAGAAAGACGGGTTGAAGAACGTAGTGCTCGAGAAGAGCTTGGAGGCGGCGCACCTTCGGAAGGCTATCTCCGAGGCCTCTCGTGGGGGCAGCTCAAGCCGAATGCCTTGCCTGAAGGTCAGAGTGACGGACGACTCGCTGAAGGAACGGATCGTGGAGCTAGAGGCGGAGAACCTTCGTCTATGAAAACTTTCTAAGGGGAGTAACGTCAGAAGCACTTCCTACCCCCGGAGTGAGTATGCCCAAGGAAGATCATTTCATGAGTTAGCTCTACGCTCGCTCCCCGTCACGAGACACCCTGGGGATGCATAAAGTGGGGTGGCCAGCTCATCGAGCGGAGCATCTGTTGGGGCGACTCTTAGGCTCTTAGGTGCCGATGACGCTACTCGGCTCGCCGACTTGGAGACTTCTACGGAAATGAGGCGACAGCAACACAGCACTTGCCGGCCGTGCTTATTGCTCAATAGAAGCATCCTGCTCCGTAGGAGGGGTTAGGGTAGAATCTTGTAATCTTGTAGTCTTTGTTTCATATGAGTTGTATCTCAAATAATGAGTTTTTGGTCTAGAATTAGACTTGTACCTCAAATTTTGATGAAATCATATACTCACTTCTCGAACTTCATGTGAGAGTTTGCATTTTGCTAGTTTTTGCAAGTGTCAACAGTTGTGGGAGCAATTCCGAATGGTGAGCTACTTTGTACTCCCTTGTTCGGAAGTAGCAAAAGTTTCGTCGAACCACGTGTTGGACTCCGAACTTGTCGTTTAGAGAGTATCAACAGTTGTGGGGGAATTCTGAATGGTGAGCTACTTTGTACTCACTCATTTGCAAGTAGCAAAAGTTGCGTCGAACCAAGTATTGGACTCCGAACTTCTTGTTTTAGAGTATCAACAGTTATGGGAGCAATTTAGAATGGTGAGCTACTTTGTACTCGCACGTTCACAAGTAGCAAAAGTTGCGTCGAACCAAGTGTTGGACTCCGAACTTGTCGTTTAGAGAGTATCGACAGTAGTGGGAGCAATTCCGAATGGTGAGCTACTTCGTACTCACTCGTTCGCAAGTAGAAAAAGTTGCGTCGAACCAAGTGTTGGACTCCGAACTTGTCATTTAGAGAGTATCAATAGTCATGGGAGAAATTCTGAATGGTGAGCTACTTCGTACTCGCTCGTTCGCAAGTAGAAAAAGTTGCGTCGAACCAAGTGTTGGACTCCGAACTTGTCGTTTAGAGAGTATCAACAGTTGTGGGAGCAATTCCGAATGGTGAGCTACTTCGTACTCGCTCGTTCGCAAGTAGCAAAAGTTGCGTCTAACCAAGTGTTGAACTCCGAACTTGTTGTTTAGAGAGTATCAACAGTCGTGTGAGCAATTCCGAATGGTGAGCTACTTCGTACTCGCTCATTCACAAGTAGCAAAAGTTGCGCCGAACCAAGTGTTGGACTCCGAACTTGTTGTTTTAATGAGTTTTTTAAAGCCTAAAAGTAGTACAACCAGAATCTTTGGAATAGAGAATTTTCAAGGGGTAGATCACTTTGATTGAAAACAACTAGGCGGCTGCTTCTAAGTTGCAAGCCATTATTACACTTGATAAAGAAAAAAAAGAAACTTTAACATGCTTCAAGGAGAACGCTATTGGAGAAGTTGCTTGGAGCAGTGTTTAAACACCCTCTTGGTACTTCAACAAGTTCTCTGCGTTCCATGTCCTCGGCACCCTCTTGCCCCCCAGATCTTTAAGTTGATAAGCACCCGGGCAGACAAATTTGGAGATCCTATATGGTCCTTTCCAATTGGGTGCCAATTTGCCTTTCTTGCTGGGAAAAGAAATAGACAGCTTCCTGAGCACCAAGTCTCCTTCTTTGAGATTGGTAGGGCAGACTCTCCTGTTGTAGGATTGCTTGATCCTACGCCGATAGATTTCTTGCCGAATGGAGGATCTCTCTCGGGGCTGATCAATGAGGTCCAAGTTGCCGTGAAGCTTGTTCGTATTTTGCTCTTCGTTGTAAGTAATCAAGCAGGGTGACGGTAGACCCACCTCCAAGGGAATAACGGCTTCGTAGCCGTAAGTGAGGTTGAAGGGCGATTCTCTTGTGGGGGTCCTCTTCGTAGGTTGAAGAGCACATTGGGGAGTTGCTATACCCATAACCCTTTAGCCGACCTACTCAGTCTCTTTCTCAGACCGGAGAGAATTTTCTGATTGGCGTTCACTACCTGACCGTTAGACTGGGGGTGAGAGACCGAGGAGAATCGTTGGTAAATGCCAAGAACCACGCAGAAAGCACAGAATGCTGCCCCCGTGAACTGAGTTCTGTGGTCTGTTATGAAGATTCGGGGCACGCCGAATCTGCAGACAAAGTTCTTCCAAAAGAAGCTCTGCACCCTATTCTCCATGATCTTTGCTAGGGGCTCGGCTTTGATCCACTTAGAGAAATAGTCGAGCGCCACGGCAAGGAATTTTAGCTGGCCTGGTGCTGGAGGGAATGGCCCGAGCAAGTCCATTCCCTACATTGCAAAGGGGGTCGGACTGGATAGAGAGGAGAGATGGGCTTGTGGTAGGCGGCGAATTGTTGAGAATTTTTGGCAAGGGCCGCATTGATGAACTTGTTGTTCGGCGTCGCGAAAGAGAGTAGGCCAGAAGTACCCATAGTTAAAGATTTTGTTGGCATGGGACCTTGCTCCCGAGTGAGCGCCACATCATTCGTGCACTTCCTTCAAAGCATACTGGGCTTCATCCGGGGATAGACACCTTAAGTAGGGTCTGCCATCTACTTGGGTGTAGGAGCATTTGTACAAGACTCCCTCGATGAGGGTGTACCGCTCAGCACTAGTTCGGATCTTTCGGGCCTCTTTGGGATCTAAGGGAAGGATCCCATCTCTGAGGAACTCGAGCAGAGGCCTCATCCAATTCTCCCCGAGTTGTAAGGGCAGCGTCTCCATCGACTCGGGGCCTTCTTCCTCGATGCTGGGCTTTAGTAGAATTTCTATTAGGATAGTTTGTTCGAGCCCTTGGAGGTAGGAGGAAGCTAGTGTAACACCCCCAAAAAAAAATTTATTTATTTTTTCGAAAACTAAACCTCTAAATTCAGTTCTATCAATTTCTATATCACTTTAAACATAAACTGAGATAGATATATTTCAAATAAAGTTTTGGCAGTCTCCCTGAAATTTCTGCCCCGAAACACAAAAGGCTTACGGAATTCTGCTCTAAATTCCGTAGCTCACAACACAGGCATTATAATCATGGGCTCCCCAGGCCAAAATGAGCAGAATTACACAGGCAATATAAATATAATGCTCTGGGGGCCAAACTCATAGCATAATATCAATTAACAATTAAAAACCATAATTTTCCTTTAAAAACTTTCCCAAAACCAATCACAGAACCCAATACTCCACAACGAGGTGGGTACGGGCTTTCTTACCTCATCGCAGCACTATATACCTATACTTTTACCATAATACAAAATAATACATCAACCATTCACTTTTCTACATATACTAAATACATAAATAATCTATCATCTCGACAAAATAAAATTCCTAACTCTATAACTACCTCGCCCTGCTGCTAGCAACCTGCAGGAGAGTTAGGGTTGTCCACTCTCAGGGAGGGACCCCCCTAACCCCCAGAAAATATCAGGGGTTAGCCATTTCTGGTGTGAGTTAATTTTAAAAAAATCTAACAAATGAATTAAAATGTATAAAGAAAATAATTTAACTTACAAACATCAAGTAAGAAGATACACCTTGAACATCTGAACTTAAAAACATCATCAATACGGTTTTATATCAAAATACTCTTCAAATTTGCATCGAATTATAAAATTACCCATGATTCACACATTCCACTATACACTTCACATCAACCTCATATATATATATATATCCTTATTTTACATTCGCATAGTACGAATTCACGTACAATCCATTACTTTTCAATTTAAATTTCCTAACCCAAATATTCATTCCTCCACCATTATCATCATACTAGCATTTCGCTATTTATATAAATATCACTTACATGATGCTATTACATCTTTCTTTAATAACTATTTATATGGATACAAACTCATAACACAACATACTTTCTGCATTAACCATTTTCATAACCACTTTCATAGTACAAGTATTTATTTTATTGCATTAAATCATGTATCACATCAGAAACATATGCATTCATTCCCATAATGCCATATTCATTCACGTCATATAACACAAACATAACCTCTCCTTACACATTATAATTAACTTGCATTTCATCACATCATCACCGTATCACTTATGCGAATGCACATTCTTATTGCATCAAAACATGTTTTATAGCTCATTCATATCTCATTACACCACTTTAGTATGTTCTCATTCTTATAAGCAAGATTTCTTATTATCATTTTCACTTAATCCCCAAACACAATTTGGGACCACAACATATCACACCCCATAGCCTATGGCTTGGGTAATAATCACTGCACCTCAATCACACAGTTTGGGTAATATCACATCACACCTCAAGCCGATAGCTTGGTTATTAATTCACTTCAATCACTTATCATCTTTACTTTATTTAATTCTTCAGTTCCATTAATTATTACCACTATTTTACCAACTCGCCCTGCGAATTATGCCAAGGCAGGTAGTTCCCACAATTTCCACAGAAATAGCGGGCAAGAAGTTCCTTGACACAATTCCAAGGTGTAACACATATCAAACAGTATTTTACTTTAATGATCACATACATAATACAATTACTTCGTACTATTCATAAGAACACATGCCTCTTTTATTATTCCATTTTAAATTAACCACGTACTGCATTTATCACTTCTTTTCATACACTAACTCATAACTCGTTTTCCTTCACTTTTACTTCATTCACAACTACTTTCTTTCTCATCCACAATTCACAATTCACTTTCTGTACTTTCACATTTTTATTAACACTTAGTTATTTTATTAGTTTGTCAACTAGTGAGCCACAGTATCCCAACATACTGAAAGCTGATAGCCCAGTAAACACACGGCCCGATGCTCACACAGAGTCTTACTCGTCCGAGGCTACGTCTTCCTCCTAGCCGAACTAGCGAGGGAAAAACCACGTCCCAGGTAAACTGGGTACTTCCTCCCAGCCGATAGCCAGGAGGGAAAAACCACGTCCCAGGTAAACTGGATACTTCCTCACAACGGCTGTCATCGAGGGAAAAACCACGTCCCAGGTAAACTGGGTACTTCCTCCTAGCCAATAGCCAGGAGGGAAAAACCACGTCCCAGGTAAACTGGGTACTTCCTCGCGACAGCTGTCATCGAGGGAAACCGGGCCTCAAGCCGATAGCTTGGGCGATAAAATCCACTTACCCCAAACATAGTTTGGGTCCACTATTCCCAAGCCGGTCCTTGGGCGTTAGGAGGTCTAGCCCAAACCCCCAGGATTGCTGTAGGTACTGGTCAACAAAACTATCTGTTATTAGCATTAATCATTTCATCTTTTCAGCTTACTTTGTTCCACAACATTACACTTTTGAATTCAATAATAGCCACCACCTTGATTTTAATCATGTGAATTAAAGACACAGTTTATTAGCACATACCATCTTATCTTTTATCTTACCATTTAATGCATATCCGGTGTGCACAATATTAACCCTCATATCATCATATCACATTATGCATACACCCTGTCATTAAGCATATAAAAACATCATAACATATTATTGCATAATACTAATGCGCCAAGATATTTATTTTTCCATAACATCTCACATTAAGAATAGCCTGTTATTCATTACCTCATTGTATCATATATAGGCATACGCCAAGTTATATCATTGATAAAAGAATTGCATTATGTTATTCCATATCATAAAAGCATCAAAATGTATACTTCATCACATTATAATATCATATTATTACCCATTAATTCACTTCGAACATAATTATAATGTAAACATACACCCACTTACTAATTTCATCAATTATCCCATCCCGATTCGATATCATGATATATCTATAAAACAAACATACACCACACATGCGGGTTTTCAAGAAAAATGACCAAAATCACTTATTTCCTCTAATTAAATCTCATAGTATCGAATTATAGCATACTAGCTCATACATCCTATTCCATGTAAGTAAAATCACCTATAAGGGCCTATATGCCCCAAAACATGCACAAAACGTGCACTATAATTTCATAGGTTTTCAAAACATGATCACAATCACTAATTTCATCTAATTACATCTTATAACATCCATCCATAGCATGCTATCCTATACACAAGGCTCCGCATATACCAAATCACCTATATCGGCCTATATACCCAAAAACATGCACGAAACATGCACGAATAAAAATATGCATAAATAATTTAATATATTTAGTTTTTATACATCAACACATCACATTAACCCATAATATAGGTTTATATACTTAAAATAGTTAATTTCACCAAATATCTCAAAATCCCATTTTCGGGCCTTAAAATCCGTATTTTTTGGAAAATGAATTTTTAGCATAACTTCTATCAAATATATCGAAATGCCACGAAATTTGGCCACAACATAGAATATACCTAAATACAACATACTCACCTTGACGGATCGAGCAAACGATGTCCCACGTCCGCCCGGTAGCCAGTCGAAGTTCAACTTTTTCAACCTAATTGGAAAATTATAGAACCGATTAGCTTAAAACTCAAAACTCAACCTACGACCTCCAAATTTGAATCCGTCTTCACCCACATGTCACAAATGACATATGTAGGTGAGCTACATCGACGGATTTCAAATTAGAACCTCAGTACAAGAACTCACATATCGATCGGAGGCTTTCTAATAGGAAAATTTCCTATTTCCTAATTTCTTTAATCCTCTTTGTCCTAATCTCTCAAATTAGAGTTAATAATAATAATAAGACTCAATTACACCTCCAAAACCATAAAATTTTCACCTAAACCTCGCTCGGGTATTTCACCGAACACTCGGCGTGCATACGTGGTATACCCGTACTTTTGAGATTCCGATGGGTTTCTAACTCCATAAAATTTTCACTAGACCCAATCTAAATTGTTTCCCCTTAATACACAATAATTTCTATAACTCATACTTATCAATTATTCTATTTATTATCTAAATTCTAAAGCCAACACACTAATTAATTTATAACTCACAAACCACTCAATTTCTTACCAATCTTCATTCTCTATAGTTATTAGCATCACCAAATTACCCTACTATATCATTTTCTAGCACTAAAACTCAAAATCATATATTCACATAAAATAGAGTTTCACAATTTCTCACCTTACATGCAGTATTCTCACAAACAGACTCCAGAAATGAGTTGTACGCCTTGAAAATAGCCCAAGCCCTCAAATTTCCTTCAAAACTTGGTTGAAATCACTATGGGTTTGGAACCCTACCTTGGTCGGTTAGGGGGAAGGGTTTTGCTGGCCGAAAACTGAAGTGGGAGGGGGGAGAAAGGATATGGATAAGAAAATAAAATGGTAAAATTTAATATAAGTCCCTCTTTTGACCATAGGGTTATTTTTATACCCTTCTAGTATACTTCTTTTCAAAAATCACTCTACTATCTGCTTAAATACATCATAGACATAAAATAAATTAGAAGTGCAGTTCTATGCAAAATTATAATCAATATCAATAGTTATAACCAATAGAAATACATATATATATATACACACACGAATATTTTTAAGCTTTTAAACACACAGGCATTAATACTCCCATTTCATGTTATAACCTAATAATTCCTCGAATTAACATTTTATTGCTCTCTGATATCATACAAACACCCCGGAAATTTCAGGTCAAAACAGATTCATCTCCTCCGAGAAAACTCGTCTCCAAACTCCTGTATTTTCAATTTTTCCCGTTTACCCCAAAATATCAATTTAATCATTCTAATGCTAATAAAATCAATTAATACGGGGTAAATATACACAGAAACATATTTAAAAATAATTTAAATCAAATAACTAAGGAATTAAAAAAAACATATGTTACAGCTAGCTTTGAGAGGGCGTTCGCCTACGCATTCTCTTTTCAGGGGAGCTGCTGGAGTTGTGCCTCCTCAAAAGAGGCCATCAAGACTTTGACCTTTGCAAAGTACTTGGCCATGCGACCATCTCGTGCTTCGTATTCCCCTGATACCTGGTTTACCACCAGCTGCGAGTCACTAAATATCTTGACATGCTTTGCCCTGCCTTGCGAGCCATGCATAGGCCTACTATAAGGGATTCATACTCGGCCTCATTGTTGGATGCTCTGAAGTTGATGCGGAGTGAGTACTGGAGGAAAAAATCTTCTGGGTTCGCCAGGATGACTCCTGCTCCACTCCATCGGCGCACGAGGACCCATCTACATACACGGTCCAGAAGGGGGGTTCCACCATTGCTTTGCTGGCCTCGGGAATCATACTCTCCACTATAAACTCGGTTAGGGCTTGAGCCTTGATAGAGGTTCGAAGCTGATAGAATGTTGGCTTAGCTCGATGGACCACTTCATAAGGCGCCCGGAGGTCTCGGGCTTGTGGAGGACTTGTTTGAGCAGCTGGTCGATAAGAACAACTACCGAGTGAGACTGGAAGTACGGGCATAGCTTTTGGGCCGCCATGACCAAGGCATAGGCCATCTTCTCTAGCTTTGGGTAACGGAGTTCGGCGTCCCTAATGACTTCACTCACGCAGTAGATGGGCTTCTGCGTCTTGTCTTCTTCTCTTATCAAAACAGTGCTGAGGGTCTGCTCCGCAGTGGCGAGGTATAGGTAGAGGACCTCCCCAGGCTTTGGCTTGCTCAAGAGTGGGGGGTTGACTAAGTATGCCTTGAGCTGGTCAAAGGACTCTTGTTGCTGTTGCCCTCTTTCAAAGCCTTTAGCCCCCCTGAGGGCCTTGAAGAACGGGAAGCATTTTCCCCGGATTTGGAGAGGAAATGCTCTATTACCGCAAGGCGCCCTGTGAGTCTCTGCACATCTTTAACATTGGAGGGGGGAGCCATGTTGAGTATGGCCTGGATCTTCTCGGGGTTGGCCTCTATGCCCCTTTGGCTGACCATGAATCCTAAGAACTTGCCGTATGAGACTCCGAACGCACACTTGTTCGGGTTCAGTCTCATATTGTGTCTTCTCAATACGTCAAAAGCTTCTTGGAGATCGAAGACATGATCTGACCCGCTGATGCTCTTCACCAACTTGTCGTCCACATAGACTTCCATGTTCTGCCCAATCTGATCCTTGAAGATCTTGTTAACAAGGCATTGGTAGGTGGCACCAGTGTTCTTAAGTCCGAAGGGCATAACCCAGGTAGCAATACAGGCCCTAAATGGTGACGAAGGAGGTCTTCGGGATGTCAGGAGGGAACATTCTTATATGATTGTACCTAGAGAACGCATCCATGAAGCTTAAGAGTTCATGGCCCGAGGTTGCATCAATTAGGGCATTGATGCTCGGGAGTGGGAATGGATCTTTGGGGCAGGCTTTGTTTAGATCTGCGAAGTCGATGCAAATCCTCCAGCTCCCGTCGCCTTCTTGACCATCACAACATTGGAGAGCCACTCTGGATAGTTGAGCTCCTATATGAACTGAGCCCTAAGGAGTTTCTCAACCTCCTTGATAGATTGCTGGCGCTCGGGGGCAAATTTGCATCGCTTCTGCTGAATAGGTCTGGCCTTCGAGGCGAGACTATGGTGCTGCATGAGGAGCTCTTCGGAGATTCCTGGCATATCAGCTGCAGTCCAGGCAAAGAGGTCTCGATTTCCCCTTAGGCACTGGATAATGTCGGAGCGAATGGGAGGGAGGGACTTTGCTAATCAGAAATCTACGGGTTGGATCTCCTTCTCTAAAGGCCACCTCTTCCAGCTCATCGACCGGCTCCGATATAGGTGGGATACTCCCTTGGGGGAGTTAAAGAGCTTCAAGGGAGAGGACAGGTCCTTCCACCGAGGTCATGTAGCACTTGTGGGCTGCCTCCTAGCTTCCTCTGACTTCTCCCATGCCCGCTGTGGTGGGGAATTTCATCCTCATGTGGTAAGCCGAGGGTGTGGTCTGCAGAGAAGCTAGGCCTGGTCGGCCTAGGATAACATTGTAGGTGGCTTTCACATCTACCACCATGAAGTCCAACGGCTCGGTTAAGGTGGTGGGAGTTTTGCCAGTGGTTATGTCGAGAGTTATGACACCCTTGATTGTCACTGGCACTCCCGTGAACCCGTGCAGAGTGTAGCTGGTGGGCTTGAGCGGATCCCTGGATAGCTTGAGCCCCTGGAAGGCCTCAAGGAAGAGAATGTTGACCGAACTGCCGTTGACTACTAGGACCTGGTGCACGTCAAAGTTGGCCATGTGGAGGTTTATGACCAACGCATCGTAATGGGGAGTTCAGACTCCCTCTAGGTCTCTATCTGAGAAAGTGACCGGGACCCCTAGACCCTTGGAGGAGGATGATTCTGTACAGAATTTACTTCCCGGACGAAGGCTTTTGGGAGGAGTTGGAATCTCCCCCCATTGGGCCTCCATGGATGAGATGCAGGACGACCTCTGGCTCAGAGTCTGGGGTCTCCGCGTGCCGCTTGGGTCGCTTATTAGCCCCCCGGGGGGCGGAAGAGGATTGGTTTTGTCCTTCCTCACGAACCTAGAGAGCTGCCCTCTCTGAATGAGGGCCTCGATCTCGTATTTCAGGGCCCGACAATCATCCGTGTCATGGTCGCGGTCCCTGTGAAAGCGGAACCACTTGTCCCGGTTCCTCTTCTTCCCCAGGGTGTTCATCTTTGGAAGGGGCGGGAGAAGATCCTCTTTCCCAACCTCCATGAGGATGGCCGAGACACTTGCGTTGAGCGGAGTGAACTTCTCGAAGCGGGGAAGAGGGCGACGCTGGCCTCCATTGTCCTTTTGGAGCTTCTTAGCTCTTTCTTCTTCAGCGCCCTTCTGTTTGCTTGCAAAGGATGGTCCATCGAAAGCTGGGCGGGAGAAGGCTTCTTCCGCTCGTTCGACCCCTGTGATGCCCTCGACAGGGTATCCCATCATGGGTCCACCTCTCATCTAGGCGGGTTCGGAGATCTTCCCCATACTGCCTGTTGATGATGATGTTCTGGAGATCCTTTGGCGTAGGGGGACTATGAGAGGCCATGGAGTCGGACGAGGGGTTGTGTACCGACACATGGTCGCGATGAGGATGTTGCCCTTGTCGACTCCGGCGGGAGGGTCCCCCGGCAGCCTCTTATGGCCCCTGAGGAGCCGACTGGGGCTGAGGTTGTTGAGGAAGAGGCCGTCCAGGCTGTGGTTTTTGGACGGGTTGATGAAGAGGATGTCCAGGCTGCTGGACTTGTTATATGGGTTGAGGGGGAACCTCAAGTACTGCAGGAGGAGAAGGTGCAGGGAGTTTCTCTGCGGTTAGAGACCGTGGTCTTCCCCTTCTTGGGAGGCATGGCTCGAAACTAGTTTAGCTGAGGAGTGCGGACTGGATCGCTGCTTCTGTTTCTCACAGACGGTACCAATTTGTGGCTGCTAATTTCCGGTGCGGGAGCAAATAGACGAATTTGTAAGTTCTTTGAGGAAAATAGTACAATGAACATGTTGACTCTGCCTATGTGTTGACTCGTTCCTTGCCGCTGCCACGAACCTGCATAAAGTACGATACACCGGGATGGATCCTGGCGACGAACCCTCCGACGCTCTTGTCAATAACCAGGAAGATTAAGAAAGAGCTTTAGGCAGGCAAAGATTCATTACCTTGTAACGGTAGGGGGAGAGGGGTATTTATAGTCGCCTTAGGGATCTGTTCCGAGATAAGAACAAATTTGTACTTTCCGGTGTAGATGGATAGAAGTGGTTAAAACCACCTCTTAGGGATAATTGCGAATCTGAATCCCTCTTTATCCTTCTGAACTGGTTTGTAACGGGTTGGGACCCGTATCTAACAGGACAGATCCGTTCATGGGTTGTTGGGCCCTAAAGAAGAGACCCAGTTCCCATTTCGGACCCGTTTGTAGGTGAAATTACCGTTTTACCCTTGTGAGCTTTAAGATTCGTGCCCGAATTGAACGGTCCCGATTTAGTCCTATTTTTAGCCATATCAGTGACTATCCTAAACATCTCAGTGTATGATATGACTTAATGCCTAATGCATATGTATACTACAATGACCCAAATGCATACTTGTTTTGGATTATATGCATCTCATTCTACATAGGTCCGAGGGCAAGCCATTATCATACTCCTCAATGTAGGGCTTAATCCCACGCTATGAAATACTACGACGGTGACTAATGTATGTTTTAGATATCATGTGAGTATCTAGTACCACCCCAATAAATTCTTGAGTATCGCACTCCCACCACAAGTGATTTTGGACACACTGCCTCACACCCCGATAATTCTGGAGGCCAATACCCACACCGCGAGCTATGACCCCAATAATTCTTGAGAGTCGTTCTCCCGCCGCAAATTATTTTGAGCTATCATGCCTCATACCCCGATAATTCTGGAGATGAAATCCACACTGTGCTGTCATCGGTACCTCATCATACAAATACCCCATGAGCATCGCCTCGATCCCGGTAACTCTGAAGCAATATCTCCCACCGCGAGCTGTAACCCCGATAATTCTGGAGATAACCTTCCACCGCGCTTTCAAGGCCCTCATACTCATGTTTGCCCATACTTCATCACATCCCCCCTTAGTGCCTGTCCTTAAGTTTTAATTTTAAATAACCACAACCTAGAGCTAGCTTAGCCTACTGGACTTAAATAAAAACACGAGAGAAAGTTAGCCCAAACTGGCTACTTCTCAAGAGATACTTAACCCACACTGGGTAGTTTCTCAAATTCCCATTATTCACAATGTCGGTTACTAGGGTCTCGCCTAACAGCTAGATTAACATCTTTCATATTCAACAACTGGGGTCAGTCATGCCCTCATTATTCATATTTTTGATTTCGTGTATGCTTATTTATTTCAATTCCTTCATTTATTCTTAGTTATCAATCATGAAGTAACACTTCTTGGTTGGACACACACAACCAATAATTCACTTTAATAAGCTACAAAGTTTCTTCGATTAAATAAACATTTTTCAAATTCATCTATATTTCAATTATAAATCTCAGATCTATTCAAAAGATAGATTTATTAGTTTCATAAAAGTGTCCACTATATCTTTGTAGTTAAGATCACCTTGAATCATCCTCAATTACTTCTTCTAAATTCATTTGCAAAACAGTTAGTTCAAAATCAGAAAACTGCAGCTCATGCTACTTGTAAAAATCATAGAAAATTACATACTTCATGAAACTTTGTGTTCTTTAGATAAAAATAAAGGTATACAAGTCTACTACAATTTCGTAGTTATAATTTTCTCCAAAATATTATATCTATAACTCTGAATTCTTCGAAATCTACAGTAGGGACGAAATAATAAAATACTACCACTTGTTCAGTCTTGAGAAATTCATTATAAATTCATTTCTTTGTGAAAATTTGATTTCTTAGACTTTACAGAAAGGTTAACGAGTCTACTTCAAATTATTAGTTTTGACTTTTCTCAAATTATTTCATCTAAGATGTTGAAATGGTCAAAATCCGAAATGTGTATAGATTTTCAACAACTAGTCAACTGCTAACCAGTCCTAAGTTTGGATTTTATTAAAATAGTAAACAAAATCCAAAAATTATGAAATCTTAAAGAGATATTCCTGACATATGCGAGATGTTCCTATAAATATTTTAGCTCTATATTCCATATAGTTTAATAGAGATGATTTTCTAAAAAGCGACTAAAACTTAAAACAACAACTTTCTTTGCATAAATTAACAACTTTGTGTATGAATTTATACCCAATTTGATTAATCTAAACATGATTTACTAATATGCACCCAATACCACTATAACATCTCAATCTAAAATTTCGATTTATTAATCATGGCAATTTTATAATACATCTTTCAACTATCATACATTTATTTTCGTATCTCACTTCTAGTTATCAATACAACATGCAACATATCAGATTAGAAATTTAAAGAACACAAGCCATATTTTCAATCATGGAACAATTAGACATGCATAATACAATATCTAGAAAGCAAAAGAAATCACCCACCTTATTTTTGATGTAATGAAATACTCTTATAGGGATTGTTCCAAAGCTCCAATCAAGCAAGCATTCACCTCCTAACAATTTGCTAACACCAAAAGCTCATCTCTTTCTTTCTTTTCTCTCTTTATTTTGTTTCTTTTAGTGTATATTGTTCATGAATGAGAGAGGTATTTATAGTGCTAAATGGGTGAATGAAGGGACACCCACTACCCAAAATAAATACCCATTATTCAAAATAATTACCCACTCACAAAACCATTAACACAAAACCCCTACCCCTTCACATTCTTGGCCGGCCAACCTCTTGGTGTGCACACACGTGCACATGCGCTTTACGTGCACACACTTCTCATTCTTTTAATTATTTTTTATTAGTCCATTTGTGTGTGTTTCTTATGACAAGTGTGTAGGATTAAAAAGTGTATATTTAAAGTGTAGAATAAAATCATGGACCTCTCTTTTTAGTTAATTTACTTAGTGGGCTTTAAAATGGACATTAGGCCTATGGATTTTTAATAATAATAAAAATAAATAATACATTTGTTGACAAATAATATGAGAATAGAAATGTACATTGATATGGCTAAAAATGGGGACAAATCGGAACCATTCAAAGTGGGCACGAATCTCAAAGTCCTAGGGGCAAGACGGTAATTTCACCTACAAACGGGTCCGAATTGGGCACCGGGTTTCTCCTCTTGGACCTGCCAACCCATGAATGGATCTGGTAGGCATAGAACGGGTCTCAACCCGTTAGGGACCAGATCAACGGGATAGGAGCAGATCCTGGCTTGTTCCTATCTTAAGGGGATGGTTATAACCAACCTCAACCAATCACACCGGAAAGTAGGGATTCACCCTCATCCTGAAAAGGATCTCCATGGCGACTATAAAACCCCCGCTACCTGCTGCTGTAAAAGGTGATCACTCTTTGCACACTTGAGCTCTTTTCTCTTCACTTATTCCGTGTATTGACTTGAGCATTGGAGGGTTCGTCGCCGGGATCCATCCGGGTGGCTTGAACGTTTGTTCAGGTTTCAAGGAGCACCAAGGAGTCAACAAATCATAAAGGAAGAAGAAGGGGTCAACCTGTGTGAGTTCCTCACGAACCTAAAAATCTCATCTGTTGCCCCCACACCCGAATCTAGCGGCAACAGATTGGCACCGTCTGTGGGAAATCACTCGACAAGCAATCTCGTCTTCCTCCTTCAGCCCACGTTACTCCCAGCCATGCCTCCTAAGAAGAGACCCGCAAACTCCAACCGAAGGAAAACCTCTTCTCATCCTCCTCCTCCTCCGCAGGGGGATCTCCCCCATCCCAACCAACCAACCCTGCAGCTCGATCCTCTGGCTCCGCAGTCCATCCAGCAGCCTTTGGGACCCCAGGCCATAGTGGGGGATCACTCTCGACGGAGCCGCCACAAGCAACCTGTCCATCAGGTTCGAGTCTCCATCCACAATGCCGACACCGATTCCATGGCTTCCTATACTCCCCCCACTCCAAAGGATCTGCAGAACGTGATCAACAATCGGCAGACCGAGCACGGACCCGATCTCCGTACCCATCTGGAGGAGAGGTAGGCCCAAGAGTCGAACCCTCGCCGCGAGCAGGCCAGGGACCGTTCGCCACGCCGATCCAACCGAGGGGGGGTCCAACTCTCCCCGTAGACGAAGAGAGTTGCCCCAACATCGCCCAAGACGGAGCTGCTCTCCGGCAGGTCACCATGCACCTCGGGACCATTATGAGCAGGAGGCCCCCGTCACAAGGGCAAAATTCCAGCAATTCCAGGAGGCGGTCCTCCGAGCTCTCAATGTTGCCCCTAACAATGGCTGTAAAGCTCCCAGTCCTCCGCCAGCTCCTCAGCATCCTTGCCATTCCCGTAGTCCTCGACCAGCTCCTCACCATCCTCACCGCTCCCGAAGTCCTAAGCAGGCTGCGAGCCATCGCCGCCCTTCTCCCGAGCACCACCACCGCTTCCGAAGTCCCAGGCAGGCTGCGAGCCATCACCATCCTTCTCCCGATCACCACCGCCGCTCCGTAGTCCGCGCCCTACCCCAAGTCACCTCGTCTCTCAGTCAGTCCACCTCCTACTCTAAGCCATCACCGGTGTAGCCCCAGCCCACCTTGACATGAGAACGAGTCTCGGGGCTCGGCCAGACAAGACCGAAGGGAGGACTCGGTCTACCGCCGTCTCCACAAAATGGAAAGGCACCTCGGCCAACTCGACCGAGACGAGGGGCAACATGCAAGGGACCCTCGTCCGAGCCGAACTTGAGCCTCCATAATTGTACGGGAGAATGGGGGTCGGCTCAGGAATGGTACTCTCAGCTTGTGCCGGCATCTATCTTCTCCTTCGACCAGTTCGAGGCCTTTTCCTCACGCATTTCGTGAGCAGTCGGCATGCCGAGAAGACGAGCGACACCCTATTGTTCCACAGCCAAAAGAAGGGCGAAAACTAAGGGATTATGTCAAACGCTTCACTGCCGAGGCCAGGTCCATCGCTTCTTTGGAAGCCTCGGTCGCCACCAACGCCTTCCAGTCCAATGTCCTCAATGCTGACCTCAAGGCATCCCATGCCAAGAAGCTCCCTCGGGACTTCTCAGAGCTCCTACTTTGGAGCTAGAAGTACATCCGAGCGGAAGAAGCCATCCGCCGCCCCACCTTCGAGGCCTCATCTTCTGCGAACGAGCGGAAGGGTGCAGAAGAAGAAGGAGCTAAGAAGCTCCAAAAAGACAATGGAGGTCTGTGTCATCCTCCTCCTCAGTTTGAGAAATTCACTCCGCTTGACGCGAGTATATCTACCATCCTCATGGAGGTAGGGAACGATGGCCTCCTACCGCCTCCCCAAAGGATGAATACTCCAGCAAGAAGAAGGACCGGAGTAAGTGGTGTCGTTTCCATTGGGACCATGGGCACGACACAAATGAATGTCTGGCCTTGAAGGATGAAATTAAGGCCCTCATTCAGATAGGGCAACTCAACCGGTTCGTAAAAAGGGACCGAGCCGATCTGCCCCCGCCCCCTCGGAGGGCTAACAGGCAAAATGAGCAGCGCACGGAGACCCTGGAAACCGAAGTAGAGGGTATCTTGCACCTGATACTCAGGGGCCCAATGGGGGGAGATTCCAACTCCTCCCGAAAAGCCTTCGTAAGGGAGGTTAACTCTGTGCAGAGCCATCCTCCCCCAAAAGGCCTCGGAGTCCCGGTGACGTTCTCCGATAGGGACCTGGAGGGCGTCCACACGCCCCACTGCGATGCCCTCGTCATCAATCTCCGCATGGAGAACTTCGAAGTTCGTCGCGTCTTGGTAGATAACGGCGGCTCCGTCAATATCCTTTTCTTGGAGGCCTTCAAAGACCTTCCGCTGTCCAGGGACCGGCTCAAGCCCGCGGGCTACACTCTCCATGGGTTCTCCGGGGTCCCGGTTATGGTCTAGGGAATTATAACCCTCGACATAACGGTTGGAAAGGCTCTGACAACTTGCACGGAGCAAATGGACTTCATGGTGGTCGACGTCAAGGCTGCCTATAATGTTATCTTGGGTAGACTAGGTTTGGCCGCGTTTCAAGCCATCCCTTCAGCCTACCACATGAAAATGAAGTTCCCCACCCCTCAGGAGTGAGAGAAGTGAGGGGAAGCCAAGAAGCGGCTCGGAAGTGCTATATGACCTCGATGGGGGATCCGGTTCTCTCTTTGGAAGCGCTCGAACTTCCTCAGGAAAGCGGCCAAACTATCTCCGAGCCCGTGGACAAATTGGAGGAAGTGGCCTTCTCCAAAGAAGACACCACTAAGACGTTCCGCATTAGCAAAGCTCCCTCCCCCTCTATAAAGCAAGATATCTCCCGGTGCATACGAGAGAATCGCGACCTCTTCGCATGGACTGCAACAAACATGCCCGGGATCTCAGAGGAGCTCTCAATGCACCATCTGAGCATCATCCCTGGGGTCAAGCCTGTCCAGCAGAAGAGGCGAAAGTTTACCCCCGAGAGGCAACAGGCGATCAAAGAGGAGGTTGAGAAACTCCTTAACGCTCGCTTTATTCAGGAGGTGAACTATCCTGAGTGGCTCTCCAACGTGGTAATGGTCAAGAAGGCCAATGGGAGTTGGAGTATATTCATAGACTTCACTGATCTCAACAAGGCGTGCCCGAAGGACCCCTTTCCTCTCCCCAGCATCGATGCCCTGATCATGCGACTTTCGGACGCGAGCTCCTCAGTTTTATGGACACCTTCTCAGGATACAACCAAATCAGGATGTTCCCTCCGGACATCCCGAAGACCTCGTTCGTGATGGACCAAGGCCTCTACTGCTACCGTGTTATGCCTTTCGGCTTGAAAAACACGGGAGCTACCTATCAGCGCCTAATGAACTAGGTCTTCTGAGACCAGATTGGCCGAGGCATGGTGGTCTACGTTGATGACATGTTGGTCAAGAGCACTCGAGGGCAGGAGCACACCCTCGACCTTCAAGGTACTCAAGAGGCACAATATGAGACTAAACCCGAACAAGTGTACGTTCGGTGTCTCATCAGGCAAATTTCTGGGGTTTATGGTCAGCCAGAGGGGCATAGAGGCCAACCCCGAAAAGATCCAAGCCATTCTCAAAATGGCTCACCCCTCCAATGTCAAAGAGGTGCAGAGGCTCACGGGGCGCCTCGCCGCGATCGAGCGATTCCTCTCCAAGTCCGGGGAAAAGTGCCTCCCCTTCTTCAAAGCCCTCAGGGGGGTTAAAGGCTTCAAGTGGGGGCCGCAACAACAGGAGTCCTTTGACAAGCTCAAAGAGTATTTGGCCAACCCCCTGCTCCTGAGTAAGCCGGCACCTGGGGAGGTCCTCTACCTCTACCTCGCAGCTTCTGAGCAGACGCTCAGCGCGGTCCTTGTGAGGGAAGAGGATAAGACGCAAAAGCCTATCTATTATGTGAGTAAGGTGCTCCGCGATGCCAAACTCCGTTATCCGAAGTAGGAAAAGATGGCACTTGCCTTGGTCATGGCAGCCCAAAAGCTTCGCCCCTACTTCCAATCCCACTCGGTGGTCATCCTTACCGACCAACCACTGAAACAGGTTCTCCACAAGCCGGAGACTTCTGGACGGCTCATGAAGTGGTCGATCGAGCTGAGTCAGTACGACATCAGCTACCATCCCAGGACGGTGATAAAGGCACAAGCTCTGGCCGAGTTCATCGTAGAGAACACCATCCCCAACTCATGCAAGTCGCCTGTCGACCCCTCTGTCTGGATTGTCTATATGGACGGGTCCACCTGTGCCAATGGAAGCGGGGCCGGCGTCATCCTAACTAGCCCCGACGCTTTTGTCTTCCAGTACCCCCTTCGCCTCAACTTTCCGGCATCAAACAATGAGGCAGAATGTGAAGCCCTAATTGTGGGGCTCTGCTTGGCTCACAAGGCGGTGCTGAACAAGTAAGGGTCTTCAGCGACTCTCAGTTAGTGGCCAATCAAGTGTACGGGGAGTACGAGGCAAGAGACGACCGCATGGCTAGGTACTTAGCAAAGGTGAGGGAGCTTCTAGCTCTATTCAGATATGTTCAACTCAAGCGGGTTCACCGAGAGGGAAACACACAAGCGGATGCCCTCTTTAAGCTCGCCTCCTCGTCCCTCCATGGTCTAGAACGGACCGTCTTAATAGAGGTCCTTCTCAAATCAAGCATCGACAAAGATGGATCGGAGCCATTGGAAGCCTACCCCCTAACACTTGGGGAAAACTAGATGAAGCCCCTCCTCGATTACCTCCAGGATGGAGTCCTTCCCGACAATCCGAAAGAAGCAAGGAGGATCAAGACACGAGTAGAGCGGTACGCACTCCTAGATGGGGTCATGTACAAACGCTCCAACACCCAGGTCGATGGTCGGCCCTATCTGAGATGCTTCTCCCCAGAAGAAGTGCTCTACGCCCTAAGGGAAGCCCATAATGGTCTATGTGGTGCGCACTTGGGAGCGAAATCCCTTGCCCCGAAGCTTTTGAACTATGGGTACTTCTAGCCCACACTACTAAGTGATTCCGAGGAGTACGTCCGCCAGTGCGACTCCTGCTAGAAGTTCACCCCAATCCGTCGCCTGCCCCAACCACAACTTGCCTCCTTGGCAAGCCCAATCCCATTCGCAATGAGGGGGATGGATTTGCTCGGACCTTTCCCTCCGGCACCAGGCCAGCTGAAGTTCTTGGTGGTAGCAATAGACTACTTCTCCAAGTGGATAGAGGCCGAACCTCTCTCAACGATCACCGAGAACAAGGTGCAGAAGTTCTTTTGGAAGAACATTGTCTGTCGGTTCGAGGTACCTCGCATTCTCGTAACCGACAACGGGACCCAATTTACGGGAGCTGCCTTCCACGACTTTTGCACCAACCTTGGGATTCAACAGCGATTCTCTTCAGTAGCACACCCCCAGTCCAACGGCCAAGCGTAGAATGTGAACCGACAAATCCTCTCAGGCTTGAAGAAGAGGCTCGACAAGTCCACCAAAGGGCTATGGGTCGAACAACTCCCCAATGTGCTTTGGAGCTATCGCACCACCAAAAGAACTCCGACGGGAGAATCCCCTTTTAACCTCACATACGGATCAGAAGCTCTTATCCCTTTGGAGGTGGGTCTGCCTTCACCTTGACTCATAGCTTACAACGAGGTGCAGAATGCGAACCAGCTTCGCAACTGCCTAGACCTCATTGACGAGATCTGCGAGAGAGCCGTAATCTACCAGGAGACCTACCGTCGTAGGATCACTCAAGGTTACAACAAGAGGGTACGACCGACCAACCTAAAGGAAGGGGACTTAGTGCTGAGAAGGACTTGGAACGCCGAGCACTTGATGAAGTGCCGAGAGGGTGTCTAAACACTGCTCCAAGCAACTTCCCCAGGATTGCAAAAACCTTACTTGTATCTTCTTTTGAATCAAAATGTAAAGGCGTTCTGCAACTTAGAAGCAGACGCCCAGTTGTTTTCAATAAAGAGAAATCCCCCCCCTCAACTTCTCTATTTCTTGAGTAACCTAACTCTACCTAGCAAATTTTCTATTTTTTGAGTAGTCTAGCTCTACTTGCAAAAAATTTCACTCTTAAAATGACGAGTTCGGAGTCCAATACTTGGCTCGATTCCGCTTTAGCTACTCGCTCATAAGCGAGTAAGAAGTGGATCGCCATTCGGAATCGCTCCCACAACTGTTGACTCACTCTTTAAATGACGAGTTCGGAGTCCAACACTTGGTTCGATTCCGCCTCAACTACTCGCTCATAAGCGAGTAAGAAGTGGATAGCCATTCGGAATTGCTCCCACAACCGTTGACTCTCTCTTAAAACAACGAGTTCGGAGACCAACACTTGGCTCGATTCTGCCTCAACTACTCACTCATAAGCGAGTAAGAAGTGGATCGCCATTCGGAATTGCTCCTACAGCCATTGAAATTTTCCTAAACAACAAATTTGGAATCCAACACATTGGTTTGACTCCGCTCAAACTACTTACTTCTAAGCGAGTAAAAAGCGGACCACCATTGACAATTACAAATCCCAGCAAAGCACACAAATTCACAAAACAAGTATTATTCCATTGAAGTTTGAGATTACAAGTCTAAGTATGAGGCCAACCACTCATCTTTATAGTGAAGATACAAAACTTACACAAAGAAGACAGCAAAATCGCAAAAGAGACCTCCTAACGCTTCCTAGGGAGTGGGATACTCCTCTTGAGCGACAAGCGAGGACGATGAACACCTTGTCGCTGTGACCCCACCTCTGTGGGGGTTCCTAGGCCGACGAGCCTAGTTGTATCCCTGAGAGTAGTGCCGGCCGAGGCACCGCTCGACGAGCCAGCCACTCCGCTCTACGCGTCTCTAGGGTGCCCCAAGGTAGGAGGTGAACGTAACGCCAACTCGTGGAATGACCGTCCCTATGAGTACTCACCTCGTGCACAAGAAATGGTCCTAACATTGCTCCCCTCCGAAAGATGTTGTAGCCGGTGGACTTCCGCCTAAAACTCAACGATTCGATCCTTAAACGAGTCATCTGTTACCTTTACCTATAGCCTAGGCATTCGACTAGTATTGCCTGTGCGAGAAGCTTCGGTGATGGTCCGCCGAAGCTGCGCAGTCTCCAGACTCTTTTCGAGCACCACATTCTTTAGACCGTCTCTCTCGGCACTAGCCTCGAACAAAGACTGTTGAAGGGATTCTAGCTTCTTGCCCGCTTGCTGGACTTCGAGGGGCTCCCCTCCTCCGCCCTCCGAGCTCGCTCCTTCATTCGCTTCAGTTTGGAGGTGCGGCGCGCCAGTGTCAGCTTGTGATGACTTAGTTCTGCCTCGCTCTTGCGGAATTCCTCTCGACTTCGAGAAAGAGCCAACCTAGCAATGCCTAGGTCCGACCGAAGGCGAGACATAGCGATGTCTAGGCCGGACCGAAGGCGAGACACCTCGGCACTTCGTGGTACTTCGGCAAGAGATAGCACTTCGACGATCTGAAAAGAACAAGTAAAACTACTAAGTTCAGACACAACCACCATGAATTTGAAGAGCAACGCCGAGCTCCAACACTTGTTCAAAAATTGTTTTAACACTTGTTCAAAAGCGAGTCGAAGGCATTGCCGAGCTATGGCGCTTGTTCAAGAAGTGTTTTAACGTTCGTTCAAAAGTGGGTTCAAAACACTACCGAGCTCCAACACTCGTTAAAAAAAAAAGGGAAGAGATATACATATATGTATGTAAAGAGAGTTCTTCACTTACTGCCGAGCTCCAACACTTGTTTCATTTTATACCAAATAGTTTTTTCATTGAAAGTTCAAAAATTACAAGCGGTGGCCAGTCCGCAGTTCGGCACTACATAAACAAAAGACAAAAAGAGGAAATAAAAAGCAAGGTAGATCAAGGGTCGACCTCGGTAGAAGGACCCTCCCCGGGGGCCATGATGACCAAAGGCACGACCTCCGACGGAGCCTCCTCCTCGGCCCTAACCTCGTCAGCTTCTTCCACCTCGGTCTCCTTCTCTTCTTCTTCGCCATCTTCTTCGCCTTCCGAGATGTCGTCGAAGCCAGGGACGGGGTTCGGAAAGAGACGCATCCCGGCATAATCAACCTCAGGGAACTTCGCCTTCACCTCGTCAATGGCTCGGGCATATGCCTTCGCCAAGTTCAGGATCAGATATCCCTTTGCCCTCTCCAAGGCTTGCTCCTCGGCCTCCTTCACTTTCTCCGAGGCCTGCACCTCGACCTCCTTCGCCACCTCCAACTTCGCTGCAGCTACGGCATCCTCCTTGTCCTTGGCGGACTCCTCAGCTGCCTTGAGGAGCCGAGCGTTGTCCGCCTCCAACTTGGCCACCACAGCTTCGAGGTGTGTCAACCTCGAGTTCTTTGACTCAGCCTCCGCCTTCGCCTTGTCAAGCTCCTTGGCGAGCTGAGCCTTCTCACCTCGAGCCTTCTCTGCCTCGGACAGTAGCTCTTTCTCCTGTTCGGCTATCTTCTTCATCAAGTGGCCGAAGTGGCAAGTAATCTGCTGAAGGAAAAGAGTTACAAAATTTTTTTGCTAAGTGTTTGGCAAAAGAGAGTTCGGACTTCGAAGCTTACCGACATCGCCGAGCGCGCGACCTCTAGCGTGTCGTCACCCACGCTACCAGCCTCCATCGCCGCCTCGTCCTTCGGCGTCGCCCGGTGACGAACTGCCTGCATGCATGCCAACAGTCACCGAGGAACCCGTCGAGCTTGCGGACCTGCCAGTCCGAAACGAAGACCTTCTTGTGCTCTTCAGTCAAGAAGACCTCGGCTTCGGCAGTCAGTGGCGGAGCTTCGAGCCCCAAGGCTGCTAACAACGGAAAGGCCCCTGCGCTCGACGAGGCCGAAGCCAATGCTGCGGTCGGAGGCTTCGGAGCCAGGGGGCCGCCTCGCCAGCTGCTCCGCTACGGCGCAGTGCGCCTGCACCCCTTCCGGGGCAGTCTTTGACGCGATTCGCTTCCTCTTCTTCGGGGCCTTGCTGCTCAGGGACCCACGGGGCGACACCAAGTTTTTAAAGTCCATTGGATCTGTCAAAGAGAAAGAGTTAGAGAAAAAAAAAACAATAAAAACAACACACTTTTTCAACATGATACAAAAGAAAACAAATGGAATAAAGCCGTACTGGGGTTAATCGAGCTAAGACCCCCCCCCCCCCCAAAATAGCGCCTCCTCGGTCATGTCCTTCCAGTTATACTTCGGACTATCGAGTAGCATCCGAACCATCTCCTCCTGCTCGGTACTGAGTGTCGGGCTTTGCTTGACCTTCTTCGGCACTGAGTCAACCCAACCTGTAAGGATCCCCCATGGCACCGGGCTTTGGATCAAGAAATACTTATTTTTCCAGTGCTTGATGAAGTCCGGACTGTTAACCAACTTCGTCCCGAACCTCGGAGCCAAGTAGAATCGGTACACGTCCTTGTGTTGCTGATGCATCCGGTACACAGTTCGGAGAACGCTCAGCCTCGGCCCGAAACTCGCCGCCTGATAATGCAGGATGAACCCGTTTATCAGCCTCCACACATTCGGCATATACTGAACAGGGCTGACACGGAACCACCTTAGTACCTCGGCGACGAAGGGGTGTAGTGGGAGCCAAACCCCTGCCAAGAACGCATCGACCAGCCAGAAGCACATGTCGACAGGCATTGGCGAGTTGGCCCTTACCCCTGGCCCGGGGAGCATCAAGTCGAACTCCCGCGGGATCTGAAAGCCTAACCTAATCTTCGCCAAATCCTCCTCGGTCAGGATGGAGATCATCTCGTCCACTTCAGACGTTTTTCTAGTCTCGTTCTCTTCGAAGCCCCGGGCCATCCCATACATTATCCGCTCCGCCTGGTCCCCCAGAAGCTCTCGAACCCTCGACAGTCCTGTCAGGACCCCATGCAACCTCCCGAACTCACCCATCCTCCGATCTTCTTCGATTATCGTCTCGACAACCACCAAAGTCGCCCCAACAATGGCCTTGCCCTTGTCGATTGGGGGGACCTGACTAGAGGAGGCCTCGGGCACGAGAAGAGGGGAGGTCTCCAGCGTCGAAGGCTCAATAGACATTTTCAAAAAGCGAAATAAACTAAGTATGGGTTACCTTGATTTGACATCAACGGTCGGAAAACTCGTCGGATGACGGTAAAAACTCGCCGGAAGCTCTCGCAGAGTAAAATTCTCGCTTGAGTAAAAAACGAGTGAAATGAGCAAATGACTAAGGGGGTGGAGATTTATAGGGGGTGAGATTGGCAGCACGCCTACCGAGACAAAAGACCTCTAGAAGCATAAAAGCCCAGCCCATTTAGTGAAGAAACGCAAGAAAATGCGTTGACCAGTCAACGGGGTCTGGGACCCACTAGCCACGTGGCGCTCCCCTATTCGTCCCCGAAGTCGATTGCCACCGACGTCGAAACGCAAGAAAATGCATTGACCAGTCAATGGGGTCTGGGACCCACTGGCCACGTGGCGCTCCCCTATTCGTCCCCGAAGTTGATTCCCATCGACATTGAAATGCAAGAAAATGCATTGACCAGTCAACGCGGTCTGGGACCCACCGTCCACGTGGCGCTCTCCTATTCGTCCCCGAAGTCAATTGCCATCGACGTCGAAATGCAAGAAAATGCATTGACCAGTTAACGGGTCTGGGACCCACTGGCCATGTGGCGCTCCTCTATTCGTCTCCGAAGTCGATTGCCACCGACGTCAAAATGCAAGAAAATGCATTGACCAGTCAACGGTGGCTAGGGCCCAGTAGCCACATGGCGCTCCCCCATTCTTCCCCAGAGTCGATTACCACCGACGTCGAAACGCAAGAAAATGTGTTGACCAGTCAACGGGGTCTGGGACCCACTGGCCATGTGGCGCTCTCCTATTCGTCCCCGAAGCCGATTGCCATCGGAGTCGAAAACACAAGAAGTAGCAGGGAGACACTTGCCACGTGTCGTGTCCCTGGACTTCGGCAATCTTTCGGGACTCAATGACCACCGATGACCAAGGAGCCGGAGCGAAAAGGGTCCAGAAGCCACGCATCGCTCACCTAGACCTCGGGAGGAGTTCCGAAGGCCATTTCTACCGACCCCCAAACAAACAAGGTCCCCCTCTCTCGGCAACCGTCCGATCTTCAAGAATTACTTGTCGTAGTGTGATCAAGGGCCCAGATTCGGTCACGCCATAAATGGATAATTAAATTTCTTTTTTAATTATTACTTCGGATTATTTATTCAAAAAATTGCGAAAAAATGATTAAAAATCAGGAAAATTAATTAAAATTCTGAAAAATAATTATAAATTCGGGAGAATATTTTTGGGTCCCGGAATAAATAATTATTGTCCAGAATGGTTAATTAGTGCTCCCGGAAAGCAAATCATCGCTTTGTAAAATTGAATAAATGGTTCGAAAAAATAATATAAAATCGGAAAAAATCACTAAAATTCCAGAGAGACCTGAGAGCAAACTTGGACACGTTACCGGCTCAGAAAGGCACCATCACTCCTCAGACGAGATTCGAACATCCGTTGAAACCCCGATAAAGCCTTATATGCCATTAAAACAACAAAACTACTCCCCAAAGGCCGTAACACACAGTCTTGGGGAGTGGGGGGCTCGTGATATGGCTAAAAATAGGGACAAATCGAAACCATTCAAAGTAGGCACGAATCTCAAAGTCTCAGGGGCAAGACGGTAATTTCACCTACAAACGGGTCCGAATTGGGCACCAGGTTTCTCCTCTTGGACCCGCCAGCCCATGAATGGATCTGGTAGGCATAGAACGGGTCTCAACCTGTAAGGGGCCAGATCAACGGGATAGGAGCAGATCCTGGCCTGTTCCTATCTTAAGGGGATGGTTATAACCAACCCCAACCAACCACACCGGGAAGTAAGGATTTAGCCTCATCCTGAAAAGGATCTCCATGGCAACTATAAAACCCCCGCTACCTGCTGCTGTAAAAGGTGATCACTCTTTGCACACTTGAGCTCTTTTCTCTTCACTTATTCCGTTATTGACATGAGCGTTGGAGGGTTCGTCGCCGGGATCCATCCCGGCGTCTCGAACGTTTGTGCAGGTTTCAAGGAGCACCAAGGAGTCAACAAATCAGAAAGGAAGAAGAAGGGGTCAACCTGTGTGAGTTCCTCACGAACCTACAAATCTCATACGTTGTCCCCACACTCGAATCTAGCGGCAACATACATATTTTTGGAAAATTTTAGAGACAAAAATACATAAAATTTTACGTGCAATGCACGTGAAAAATATAAAAATAATTTTTATTTTTCTGGAATGTTACATCACTCCCTCCTTAGAATAGTTACGTCCTCGGAACTATGCATAAAGAGTGAGAAAACAAAAGAAAAAGACGGTTTACAAATTTTAATCAAAAAGCTCAGGATGATTTCTCATCATCCTCTCCTCAAATTCCCAGGTGGCTTCCTCAACCAGTTGATTCCTCCACATGACCTTGATCATTGATATAGTTTTGTTCCTTAATACTTTTTTTCGACGATCCACAATCTCTACTAGACGCTCCTTGTAGCTCAGATCAAACTGCACACCCTCAGGTACTTCTGGCAAGTGATGACTCGGATCAGGAAAGTAATCTCGTAGCATAGCCACATGGAAGACAATGTGTACTTGGGCTAGCTCCTCCGGCAATTTCAACCATAAGCTGTTTTCTCAATCCTCTTGAATATCTTGTAGGGTCCTATGTATCTCGGGGCTAACTTTCCTTCTCTCCCAAACCGAATCACACCCTTGGTTGGAGATACTTTCAGGAAAACATAGTCACCTTCTTCGAACTCCAGATCTCTTCTTCGGTTGTCTGCATAAGTCTTCTATCTGTTTTATACGTCAACCAGCCTCTTTTTGATCAGATCAATCTTCTCTAAAGTCTGTTGCACTATTTTTGGCCCATACATTTGCCTTCCCCCCACTTCATACCAGCACACCAGTGTTCTACACTTTCTCCCATATAGAGCTTCATATGGTTCCATACCGATACTGGTCTGAAAGATGTTGTAGGCAAATTCCACCAGAGCTAAGTGCCAGTCCTAGTTGCCTCCGAAGTCCAACACACAACACCTCAACATATCTTCCAACACCCGATTGACTCTCTCAGTATGCCCATCAGTTTGAGGATGAAAGGCAGTACTGAAGTCAGTCTTGGTCCCCATGGCTGCCTGAAGACTTCTCCAAAAATGCAATGTGAATTGTGATTCCTGATCTGATACAAATGATACAAGAACTCCATATAGCCTCACAATCTCCCCAACGTACAATTCTGTCAGCTTCTCCATAAACCAAGTAATCTTTATTGCCAAAAAGTGAGCAGATTTGGTGAGTCGATCCACTATCACTCGCATCATTTCCTTTGGGACTCCTAGGTAATCCTATGATGAAATCCATGCTAATATTATCACATTTTCACTTCGGAATGGGTAACGGCTACAACAATCCGCCGGGCTTCAGATTTTCTACTTTGATTTGTTGACAAGTTGCACACCTTGCAACAAACTCTGCCGTATCCCTCTTCATCCCTGACCACCAGAAATGATGCTTGATATTCTTGTACATCTTGGTACTCCCTTGATGCACAGATAAAAGAGTGGTGTGTGCCTCCTGCAAGATGCTCTCCTTTAAATATGCTTCATCAGGTACACACAAATTCTCTCCAAAACACAATGCCTAATCCTTCACCTGGAATTCTGGCAATTTGCCTGCGCCGACCTGATCCTTCATCTTCTGAATCTCTGGATCAGACTTCTGACTGTTGACAATCTTCTCTCTCAGCATGGGCTGAAGTCTCAACTGTTCTAAAGATGCTCTCAGTCCTTGTAACACAACTTCAATTCTAGCTCGATCGAGCTCCTCTGCTAGTTCTTCTTGAGTCGTGATCAAACAAGACAAGCTGCTCTTCCGAATGAGCGCATCTGCCACCACATTAGCTTTGCCCGGATGATACTTTATCTCAGGACGAATATCCTATAGCACTTCCAACCATCTCCTCTGCCTCAAATTCAGATCCGTCTGTTGGTGGATATACTTCGGGCTCTTGTGATCAGTGTATGTATTGACATTTTCTCTGTACACATAGTGCCTCCACTACTTCATTGCAAATACAATCGTTGCCAACTCCAGTTCATGGGTTGGGTTACTTTTCTCATGAGGTCTCAATTGCCTAGACCCATAAGCAATTATTACCTTCCCTTCTTGCATCAACACACAACCCAGTCCGCGATGTGAAGCATCGCTTTAGACTTCATAATCAATCCTACTCTCGGCAAAGCCAGAATTGGAGCGGTAGTTAACTTCTCCTTCAACTCTTGAAAACTCGCTTTGCACTGCTCCGTCCACTTAAAACTTATATTCTTTCTTGTAAGTCCAGTGAGTGGCATAACTATCTGAGCATAGTCCTGAATATACCTCCTGTAGTAGTCAGTCAAACCCAAGAAGCTTTTGATCTCTTTCACTATAGTTGGTCTCAGCCAATCCTTCACTGCCTCTATCTTTTGTGGATCAGTGGCCACTCCCTCCTTAGAAAGGATATGACCCATCCGAACTTCCAGAAGTCACACTTGGATAATTTTGCATATAGCTTCTGTTCTTGCAGCTTCATCAGTACCGCTGTTAGATGCTGCCCAGCATGCTCTTCCTCTGACTTGGAGTAGAGCAAAACATTGTCGATAAACACCACGACGAAAGAATTGATGAATGGCCGCAGGACCCTGTTCATCATGTCCATAAAAATAGCTGGTGCATTTGTTTCTCCAAACGACATAACCAAGAACTCGTAATGCCCATGTCGAGTTCGGAATGTAGTCTTGTGCAAATCCTCTCCATTCACACGAACTTGATGATAACCCGACCGAAGATCTATCTTGGAGAAAACAGCTCTTCCCTGTAGTTGGTTGAACAAACCATCGATTCACGGAATCAGATACTTATTCTGGATGGTCAGCTTGTTCAATTCCCTATAATCGATCATTCTCATCGATCCATCCTTTTTCTTTACCAATCTGGCACTCCCCAAGGTGACGCACTTGGTTTGATAAATCCCATGCCCAACAGCTCTTCCATCTGCTTCTTGACCTGATCCTATTCCACTGGCACCATTCTGTAAGGTGCCATGGAAATCGGTTCACTTCCTGGATGAATGGTAATGCTGAACTCTACATCCCGATAAGGTGGTAGCCATGGTAGATCTTCCAAGAACACTGTCGGAAAGTTCCGAACTATGGGAATCTGCTTAACTTTCTCAAGGATCTTCTTCTTGGTCATAGCTGCCACCAACTCCTTATAATTCTTCTTCCCTTGAAATGTAACTAATAGTCCTCCTAGAGCCTTCACCATAACTTCCTTGCTCTTGCATTCGATACTGGCACTGTAGATCGATATCCAGTCTATGCTAATGATCACATCGACTCCCAAGACTACCAACTCGATGAGATCGATCCTAAAGACTCTTCCTCTGATCTCGAGGTCACAGCCATCATAGTACCGATTGGTAGTCAATGTTTTCCCGGATGGTGTAGCTACTGCTAGAACCTTGTCAAAAAAAATCTTCGGCTCAACTCCCAATCATTTTACAACTATAGGAGACAAAATTATGGGACGATCCAGTATCAAACAAAATAGTTGCCTTTATTCCATTAATTAGATGTTCTCCTATTATGTAATGAATACTCTCAATACATAACACTTCTTCTAATACAAAACAGGAAATTAACAGCAAAAAACTTTATTCAATTGCTCCCATACCGGTGATGACATTGTCAGCATCATCCGCATCAGCTTCAGTCAGAGCGAATACTCGCCCTGCCGGTATGGCTTCTTCCCTTGCTCTGTCGGCCTTTGATTCGACCCTCCTCACTAGAATTGAGGGCAGTCTGGCTTGATATGGCCCTCCTTCACACAGTTGAAGCATGTTATGGGGTTCCGAGGCTTGGTGCAATCGGTCCTGAAATGACCAGCTTCCCCACAATTGTAGCAAGTTACTCCTGGTGCCCTGGTACCCCCATTGCATGGCCTCCCCATCACAGAAGCGGCATTAGCCCCAGTTGGTCGGAACTTTTGTGCTGGAAGTTGCCTGATGATGCGGGCCTCTTGCCAGCACTCCAATTATTCTTCTTGGTCCGAGCCTACTGATACTGCTCCATGTCGGCTTCTGTGGTTGCAAGCCCTTCTGACCAACTTATCGAACCTCCAGATATTGAGGGGTGTCATCCGAAACCTCAGACTTTGCCTCAGTCCCTGCTCAAACTTTCGTGCCTTCTTCGCTTCATCCATTATCAACTCTGGTGCATACCTCGAGAGCTGAGTGAACTTTGACTCATACTCCTCAACTGAAAAGCTCCCCTGCTGCAAACTTAAGAACTGCATAGCCTTTTTCTCCTGTACATCCATCGGAAAATAATGGCTGCGGAACTCGTCCAAAAATTCCTCCCAAGTGATAAGTCCATTTTCCAAAGTTCTCTTTAGAGTTTGCCACCAGACCCCTGCATCCTTCTTTAGCTGAATAGCTTCACCTTGCTTACCTCTGGAGTCTCCAAGACTTTGAATACTATTTCTATCTGCCTGATCCAATCATCTACTGCATCTGGATCTGCCTTGCCCTCGAACACGGGTGGTTTCATCCGCTTGAACGATTCCACCAATTTGATTACCTTCGGGACTTGTACTGGTAGCCCCACCCTAGTGTTTCGGGTCACATTGGTGGTCAAAGTGTTTAGAATTTGATATACCCGAGTTAGTTCTGTCTTTAGATCGAGCTTACTGCCCACAAGCCTGTTGATTTAATCGCTGGATCCTTCACCCTTTTGAGATTTTCGTCCCGCCATTTCTGGGTCATAAAATTTCATTAATCACCACAAATAGCAACAATATAGACTTTCCTTCTAACATAATTCATTTATTTTCAAATTTTAAACTTTAACATTCAGATATAAAAACTTGTTCATACATCCAGTACATGAAACACCCAAAAACTCAACATAAAATAGTCTAGATCCTATGGTTCCTGTTGGCTTCTCTGAGTTTTTTCCGTAGTTCATCTATTTCCTTCTTAATTTCCTCGTATCTTTGATGAAATTCTTGTTTCCCCCAGCAAGTTTTGTTGTCCAGCTGGGTGAAATGCCGAGCATTCCTGTGTCGAAGCTTCTCCAGTTCCCACACTCGGTGACACAGAGCTACAATGTTTGCTTGTCCTCTGCATGATAGCCTCTGCATGATAAGCTTCCAAGTGGTGTACTCTCCACTTATGGATGGTCAATTTCTCCTACAGAGAAGTGATAAGGTGGTCCTTCTGATCTTGAACAGTTTCTTCAGCTGAGGATTCATCTGGAGAATCAGGCGGAGATGGAGTGATCTGCCGAGATTCGGGCAGTTCTCCCTCTTCTTCTTCTGGGTCTTCCTCTTCTTCGGGATCTTCTTCTTCTTCGGGGTCTTCTTCGAAGAACCATTCTACATCATTCACTGGATCCTGGTTATCAGCAATCTAATAAGGAAAGGGAGGAGAAAATATCAGCGTATAGAGCAACACAAATGTAACTTAAATCTCAATAAGCTGAACTCACACTTCTAATGTCCACCGTAATGTATCGTCCTTGTAATTTTGTACTACTGATTGAAGTTCGCTCTGATACCGCTCTGTAACATCCTAAATTCCATTTACATGTATGTCACGCCTAGCTTCTCAAAAATACGGAATACGAGCACGTAACATTGGCCCAGTGATTTTCATCATCCATAAGTTGTTCAGGAATCTTTACAACATATCACAGGAATAATCAGAGTCGGAAGCAAAGAAACAACCCGGCATGCATAATTGAAATAAGATACCAACAGGAATTTACTTGAAACAAAAAATATATAAATCTCAAATAAATCAGAATCTGGACAAGTTAATAATATCCTGGGTCACATCGCCCAAATACAAAATAATTATCCAAGTAATAAAATACATTTTATAAGTTCAAGCAACAAATAATAATAGTAATAAAGCAGAAAATCCAGCACTAATACATCATCTCTTCAATACCATCTGGCAGCCGACCATCCTGATCTGCAATTAGTGAATTGTAGGAGAAGGAAAAAGAAAACAAATACCCATCATTTGCAAGTTACAGACCACTTATAATGTAGGATACAAGTACATGGGATAGATAATTTTAAGTAACAAGCATAGCATGGTATAAGTGTGACAACAGAAATATAATATCTAACATGAATCAGGAAAAATAGAAACCAGTAGCATGGTATACTAACAGGTACAGGTAACATGTATCAAGTATCAAGTAAATAGGTAAACATGTAACAAGTATTAGGTAACAGGTATACAGGTAAACGGGTAAACATGTAACAAGTATCAGGTAACATGTATGTAAACAGGTAATCATGTAACAGGATAATCAGGTTTCAAGTACAGGAAATCAGATTATGTCATATCAAGTCTTATTATATTACTATCTATGTAGCACTTCATGCATCCCAGCTTTTACTACATGGTTGCTACAGCAAACAGTTTCGCTTTAGATTTCATAGTGGAGTCCATAAGGCAGTGTGCTCAGGATTTAGGATAACAGGAATAACAGGAACAGGTAGAACCTAGTGGTTACTTCCGAGTACACCTTCCTATAGGAAAGTATGCAGTCAGGTACAGGAAAAAGGCATAACCTAGTGGTTATCTTCCGAGTACATCTTCCTATGGGGAAGTATGTAGTCAGGTACAGGTAAACAAGATCGTGAATCATGTAGTCATGAACACGTAACAGGCAGGCAGGACACAGGTCCTCTTCTTAGTACACGTTTCTATATTTTCCACTACTAGATCTTTCCCTTAACCTCGGCTTGGTCATTTATAATAATAATCAGGCATGCATTTATGTGTCGCAAAACAAAGCAAGGATAAGAGGGTATAAACATGTATCAGGTTCAGGGTGCAAGATAAACAAGTACAGGTACAAGATAACACATAACAGGGTAAAACAACTAATTTTCTAATTCAGGACAGTAAGACAGTGTTGTACTAAAACAGTAATTTCCGCTACTACAAACATCCAAATCTGGATCCGTCAGAGAATCTGGAAAATAGACTTCCACAAGAATCTAGCGATCATATATAAGCCATATAGTGTTTCACAAAATCACAACTCAAAACTGAATCTAAACCAGAAATGCGCTCAGCCAGAAACCAATAAATTATATTAAAGTACAGGAAAACAACAAGAAATCATCATAATAAATTGCAAGAAAAATCTGAGGTATTCCCCTATATGTCTAGCATCAAAATATAAAAGTTTTATAATTTTTCAGAAAGATTAGTTTAGTCAACCAAAATCAGAAAACATCAAGAAACGGTAGTTTGGCAAATCTGGAATTCCCAACACTTCTGTACGAAAACTGAAATATCTCGCAAGCCATGAAACAAAATCCAAATCTGCCAAAGGGAGATAAAAATAGACAAATTAATCTAACTTTCATATTTCATAAATATTTTTCGTACAGTAACAGAAAATAGAGTAAAAATACGATTTTTTACAGAACCACAAACAAAAATACATCATGTACAGTTTTCATAAATGAGCATGAAACGGCATGTAAAACTCATCAATAAAGTCTACCAAAATTCTGGGTAATCCCTAGATTAGTATAGAAAAACTAACCAAAGTTCTAGATCAAAATAATATGTATAGCACAAGTATCAAAATAATTAATTCATCAAAATCATCAAGAAACGAAATATGGAATTTATCTACACCTCTGTAGTAAAACAGTCATATCTCACACATACGAAAACGAAATCGAGCAAGGTCAGAGGGGTTAAGAAGACGAATTTCTCTACAACTCATGTTTTATACCGAAATTAAGATACTGACCCTAACCTGGTCTAAATTGCTGATCAAGACAGATTATCGACAAAATACAGAATTTCTTCAAAAGCCAAAATCAACATATTTCAAACAAAACTTGATCCAAACACAACCAAACATGAAATCGAGTCTACCAATTGTCCAAACAACAAGAAATAGGGTATATAACAAGTCCACAACAAGTTAATCGCATGGATCTCAACAAATAGTCAAATTCTCACAAATAGTTCACATACGTGATCAAATAAAAAACGGGCGAAAACCTAGTTGTTTCATGTCGAATTTGTGTCGTGAGTCATCTATGGTCAAATAGCACTGTAGATACGAAAACCAACAAGAATAACACACAAGAGTCGTCTCTAGAACCCAACTACATTATAGGTGGTATTTTTGACTTGTATCATACAAAAAGAATTTGAGTACAAGTTACTTGCCTTAATCGGGGACGAAAACGAAGAACACCAAGGGCAACGGGAACGGATCCTGGCAACGAACAGATCTCACGAACGAGAGATCAACGAACCCACGAACGATCTACACGTGCACTCGAGCACGCGGAAGAAAAACCCAAAAGCAAGAGAGCGAGAGATGACGTCGGGAGAGAGGGAGAACCGAGGGCATTTTTTTTCATTTTTTTTTTTTTTTCAGGTGAAAGGTAAGGTGAAATAATATATATAGCTAAATGACGTTAGGGTTAAGGGGGGGAATACAGAGGCGGCTACAGGGGCTTCATGGTGCAGTTAAATATATGGGATTAAGGGATTTTAGGGTTAAGTGAGAGGGGAGCGGAACATCTGGAATCTTGCAGGTCGGGTAGAAATAGGGTTGGGGAATAAGGGAAGTAGTTAATAGCATGGGCTTAAATAGACTAAATAGTAGAGTATGATATATATATATCAACAGAGGTTATAAGTGAATTTGGCTTTAGGGGAAAATTCTGGGTGGGGTTTTAGGTATAGATAATAACGGGTAAAGTTAAACTTAGGATGGGTATTAGGTATAGGTTAGTGGATGGATGGGTATTAAGTATAGGTCTGATGATATATGGTATAGGATTAAATAATAGGTTAATAGGATTTGAGAGTAGATAATGGATAGAGATTTGGGTAAACAGGGTATAGAAATAAATGGGATTGAGTTCTAAAGGGTTCTTAGGAGGGAATTGAATATTATGTGTTTAGGGTTCAAAATAGGATCCACATAGTAATAAAATGAGGTTGAATAATTAAATAAAATATGGTGATCAAAATTAGATATATAACAAAAGAAGAAAAAAATGAGACGAGCACCAAAATAGAGAAATAAAATAAGGCACGAATAAATAAAATAAAGAGTATCACATATAATAGCTCGATCCAAAGGAAAAGAACAAAAGAGACAACAGGATCAAGAATTCAAAATAAAAAGATGATAAACGATAAAAATAAATATATTGAAACAAAAGGACCAATATACGGTCCAAAGAATTACAAGAGGAAAAAAATTCACTAAAACGAAAAAGTACACTCAGAATACACAAAATGAAAAACAGGGGTTACAATCCTACCACCTAACAGAAAAAATTTCGTCATCGAAATTCAAAAAAAAGATACATAGGGTAACCCCAAAACAACCAAAATGGACAAAACAAAAACTACCTTACCAAAGGAGGAAACTTCTGCTGAATCTCCTCCTCCAGCTCCCAAGTCGACTCACCAGGCGAATGAGGATGTCAAGCAACACAAACCAACTTGATGACCTTGTTCTTAAGCACTTTCTCACGCCGATCCACAATAGCAACTGGCGGAATCTCACAAGTCAAATCCAGCCGAACGGTCAACTCAGAGTAGTCGATCACGTGGCTCTCATCTTGGATATATCTCCTGAGTTGTGAGACATGAAAAACATTGTGCAGTCCTGATAAAGCTGACGGCAATGCAAGACGATAAGCCACCTTGCCTACTCGCTCCAAAATCTCAAACGGTCCAATAAACCTAGGGCTAAGCTTGCCCCCACCACCGAATCGAATAACACCATGCCACAGTGATACCTTTAGGAAAACATGGTCACCAACACCAAACTCTAAAACCCTCCGATGGACATCAGCCCATCGCTTCTGCCTATCCTGAGTTGCCTGCAAATGCTTCCTGATCTGAACCACCGCATCAACTGTCCTGGTGATCAACTCCGGACCCAACAACTTCTTTCACCAATGTCATCCCATCACACTAGCGATCTGCACTTCCGTCCTTAGAGCGCCTCGAACGGAGCAGCTTTAATACTAGCTTGAAAGCTGTTATTGTACGAGAACTCTACGAGATGCAAATGGTCCTCCCAAGATCCACCAAACTGAAGCACACAGGACCTTAACATGTCCTAAGAATCTGAATAGTCCGCTCTGACTGCCTATCTTTCTCGGGATGAAAAGCTGTGCTGTACTTTAATTTACTCCCTAAAATGTTCTGAAGACTCCCAGAACTGAGATCTGAATCTCGTATCCCTATTGGATACAATATTAAATGGAATCCCATGAAATCTAACAATCTCTTGCATATACCTCTCAGCTAGGCTCTCAGTAGACTGATCGACATGAAAGAGAATGAAGTGAGCACTCTTCGTCAAACTGTCGACAATCACCCAAATAGCATTATGACCCTTAGGACTCCTCGGCAAAGCGGTCACAGAATCCATAGTGATATGTTCCCACTTCCACTCTAGAATAGGAAGCGGTTGAAGAAGTCCAGCGGTTCTCTGATGCTCTGCCTTAACCTGCTGACAGATCAAACATTGAGCCACAAACCGAGCAATAGCCCCCTTCATACCATGCCACCAAAAATGAAGCTTCAAATTCCGATACATCTTAGTACCGCCAGGAAGGATAGAATACGAAGACTAATGAGCCTCTTCAACCAACCTCTGATGAACTTTACCCTTAAGGACACACAACCAGGACCCAAAACGAAGCGAACCATCAGCATGAATAACCATGTCCGTTCTGGACCCAGACTTAACCTCAGCTCGAAAACCCTGCCACTGCGCATCACCAGCTTGCACCTCTTTAATCTGCTCAACAATAGACGACTGTAGCTGGAGCACCAAACAACTTTGACCAGAACTTGGCAACACAACATCCAGCTCTAACCTCCGCATCTGCTCAATGAGATCACTCTGCTGAGTAAGAAACATAATTGCTGGTTTCCTGCTCAAAGCATCTGGCACCAAGTTTACTTTACCAGGATGGTATTGCAAACTAATGTCATAATCGGCCATAAGTTCCAACCAGCGCCTTTGCCTCATGTTGTACTCCTTCTGGGTGAAGACGTACATGAGACATTTGTGGTCTGTAAAGATCTCCACTCGGCCTCTAAGTAAATAATGTCTCTA
Source organism: Hemerocallis citrina (assembly GCA_017893485.1). Taxonomy (NCBI): domain Eukaryota; kingdom Viridiplantae; phylum Streptophyta; class Magnoliopsida; order Asparagales; family Asphodelaceae; genus Hemerocallis; species Hemerocallis citrina. The sequence continues at coordinate 129,587,198 of CM030359.1, forward strand.
CAGCTTCAAAGCATAAATCACTGCTGCTAACTCCAAGTCATGAGTAGGATAGTTCTTCTCATGCGGCCTCAACTGCCTCGATGCATACGCAATGACTCAGCCCTTCTGCATCAAAACTACTCTAAGACCCTTACCAGAAGCATCACAGTGAATTACAAATTCGCCCGAACCATCTAGAATAGTCAACACAAGCGCTGACGTCAATCTGTTGTTCAACTCAACAAAAGCCTCACTGCACTCATCAGACCAACAAAACTTCTGATCTTTCCCAGTCAATTTAGTCAACGGTCCTGCTATCTTCGAAAAGTCTTGGACGAACTTCCGATAATAGCCAGCCAAACCAAGAAAACTCCTGACTTCTGAAATTGACTTGGGAATAGGCCAATCCTTCACAGTCTCAATCTTGGCCGGATCCACAGAAACACCCTCACCGGAGATAATGTTCCCCAAGAAAGAAATCATGTCGAGCCAAAACTCGTACTTGCTGAGTTTCCCATAGAGCTGATTCTCTCTCAAAGTCTGCAGAACCAATCTAAGATGCTCAGCATGATCTTCCCGATTCCAAGAATATACCAAAATATCATCATTGAAGACCACCACAAATCTATCCAAGTAATGAGAGAAAACCCGGTTCATAAGACTCATGAATACAGCCGGCGCGTTTGTAACCCCGAACGACATCACAAGATACTCATAGTGCCCGTATTTAGTCCTGAATGCAGTCTTCTGTATATCTGTATCCTTCACCTTGACTTGGTGATACCCAAAACAAATATCCAACTTTGAGAAAACAGCAGCCCCACTCAACTGATCAAACAAATCATCGATCCTGGACAACGGATACCGATTCTTCACAGTAACTCTGTTCAGTTCCCGATAATCCATGCACAGTCGACGACCACCATCCTTCTTGTCGACAAAAAGGACCGGAGCACTCCAAGGTGAAATACTAGGTCTGATGAAATCCAAATCAAGCAACTGCTGAATCTGCACCTTAAGCTCTGCTAGCTCAACCGGTGTCATCCTATAGGGACTCTTAGATATCGGCGATGTTCCAGGCTGAACATCAATACCGAACTCCACTTTCCTATCAGGGGGTAAGCCAGGCAACTCATCTGGAAAAACATCCAAGAAATCCGGAACTACTAGAGGCGCAGCCTCACAGCCTGAGTGCAATTCCATCTCACAATCTACCTGTTCAACTACAGTCCTTGCTCGGCCAAGGAAAGATTCCCTGGCATGGAACTCGAATTCTGGTCGATCTGGAATTCTGAATACAACTTTCTTGGCGTGGCAATCAATAATGGCATAGGCTTCACCCAACCAATCCATACCGAGAATGACGTCGAATCCTAAATTCCCAACTATAATCAGGTTGGCTTTGAAATCTGCTTCTCCAATAACAATGGGACATTGCCTGCACTCACTGGAACAAGTGACAACACCACCACCTGTCAAAATATTCCAAGCCTCTGACATGTTGCCACACTCCAACTGATGGCGAGCGACAAAATGAGAGGAGACAAAAGAATGGGTTGCCCCAGAATCAAAAAGAACATGAGCAGGGAAAGAGCAAACAAGGATGATACCTAAAAGGAATCAAAGACAAGGAGAAAGAATAGACAATTAAGGGTGAGGGAAAAACATCAATGTAGAAAGATAACCTAGAGAAGCAGAGCAAGACCAAAAGAAAGAAAACAAAAGAGAAATAAAACATCAAAACAACAAAATAAAATATACCCGCCACAACTCCTTCAGCTGTCTCAGCATCTGCAACAGTCAAGTTGAAAGTCTGACCTCTCCTCGGAACAGCGGTCCTCTGACCGACAATCTGGCGTTGAGGAGGAAGCGGTGGCCTAACTGGACCACAAGCTGGAGCTACCTGCTGAACAAGACCCCCTGACTGGAAGAGCCAACTGCTGCAGTGGCTGTGGATAATCTCGCACTATATGATTAGTAGAGCCACAACTAAAGCATTGGCGATTGGCGCGCCTACATACCCTGCGATCATACCCAGGCAATCGATAGAAATCACAGAAACTACCCCTCTGGGAACCAGCAAAAGAGTAAGGAGCTGTCCTGACTGGATGGGCGGAAACAGGCCTCCGAATAGGCCCACCAGAAGGCCTAGCAACAGCAGCGGGAATAGTCCACTTAAAAGGATTCACCTCACCGCGAGCCTGCTCCTGAGCTCGGGCTGCCTCAAGAGCCTCAGTGTAGGTACGCAAGCGAAGAGAGACAAGATGCCTCTTGATGTCCTTCTCAAGCCCATTTGTGAATCTACGAGCCCTATCCTTTTCAGTTGCCACAAGAACAGCAGCGAAGCAGCTAAGTCTAGTAAACTCAGCTGCATGCTCGTCCACTGACCTGGAACCCTGTTGCAAGAAAGTCCATGTTACAACATTGCATGAATAATTATGTAACAAATCTGAAAATAGAATAATGACTTAACCTGTTTTAGGGCCAGGAATTACTGTTTCATCTCAACTCGAGTACTACTGGGGAAGAACTTCTCCAAGAATCCCCGAGTGAAAGTAGCCCAAGCAATAGGCCTCTCAAGTCACTCAAACTCGGCCATCCACCAGATATGGGCCAGATCCACTAGCTGGATAGAAACCATGTCCACTCGGTTAGCCTCGGCAACACGAGCCACTAACAACAAGCGCTCAGTCCGGACCAACCACTGTTCCGCCTCCAAAGGTGTCTTAGTGCCGAAAAAACGGCCGGTATGCAGCCTCATAAAATCTGTAACTATTGCTGGACGAGGTGGAAGATTTGCCTGCACAGGCACAACAGGAGGCAGAACCCGGGCAGCTTCAAGAGCAGTCATCACAAGATCATTGTGGTTTTGTTGTTGATTAATTAGTCGCTAAAGCACAGCAGTGACAGCCTCAATCGGATCAACCTGTGACTGAGAAGTAGAACCTCTGCGAGCCATAATCTGCACAAAATCAAAAACAATTAGCATCCAGAATCTGAGTTGATATTAATTCATTTATGTATGCATGGTTGGTGAAATGTTGAGCTGATCCCAGTTCGAACCAAGCTTTTCTAATATATTAGGCAACAAATACATTAGCCAAACCTGGCACTCTGATACCAATAAAAACCCTGTCACGCCCCGCTTCCCAAAAATACGGAATACGAGCACATAGCATTGGCCCAGCGAATGATTTTCATCATCCATAAGCTATTCAGGAATCTTTACAACATATCACAGGAATAATCAGAGTCGGAAGCAAAGAAACAACCAGACATGCATAATTGAAACAAGATACCAACAAGAATTTACTTGAAACTAATAATATACAAATCTCAAATAAATCAGAATCTGGACAAGTTAATAATATCCTGGGTCACATCGCCCAAATACAAAATAATTATCCAAGTAATCAAGTACATTTTATTCAAGTTCAAGCAACAAATAATTATAGTATAAAGTAGAAAATCCAGCACTAATACATTATCTCGCCAATTCCATCTGGAAGCCGACAATCCTGATCGGCAATTAGTGAATTGTAGGAGAAGGAAAAAGAAAATAAGTACCCGTCAATTGCAAGTTACGGGCCACTTATAAAGTAGGATACAAGTACATAGGATAGATAATTCTAAGTAACAAACATAGCATGGTATAAGTGTGACAACAGAAATATAATATCTAACATGAATCAGGAAAAATAAAAACCAGTAGTATGGTATACTAACAGGTACAGGTAACATGTATCAAGTGTCAAGTAAATAGGTAAACATGTAACAAGTATTAGGTAACAGGTATACAGGTAAACGGGTAAACATGTAACAAGTATCAGGTAACAGGTATACAGGTAAACAGGTAATCATGTAACAGGATAATCAAGTATCAAGTGCAGGAAATCAGATTATGTCATGTCAAGTCTTGTTATATTACTATCTATGTAGCACTTCATGCATCCCAGCTTTTACTACATGGTTGCTACAGCAAACAGTTTCGCTTTAGATTTCATAGTGGAGTCCATAAGGCAGTGTACTCAGGGTTTAGGATAACAGGAATAACAGGAACAGGTAAAACCTAGTGGTTACTTCCGAGTACATCTTCCTATAGGGAAGTATGTAGTCAGGTACAGGTAAACAAGATCGTGAATCATGTAGTCATGAACACGTAACAGGCAGGCAGGACACAGGTCCTCTTCTCAGTACACGTTTCTATATTTTCCACTACTAGATCTTTCCCTTAATCCCGCCTTTGTCATTTATTATTATAATCAGGCATGCATGTATGTGTCGCAAAACAAAGCAAGGATAAGAGGGTATAAACATGTATCAGGTTCAGGGTGCAAGATAAATAAGTACAGGTACAAGATAACACATAACAGGATAAAACAACTAGTTTTCTAATTTAGGATAGCAAGACAATGTTGTACTAAAACAGTGATTCCCGCTACTACGAATATCCAAATCTGGATCCGTCAAAGGATCTGGAAAATAGACTTCCACACGAATCCAGCGATCATATATAAGCCATATAATGTTTCACAAAATCACAACTCAAAACTAAATCTAAACCAGGAAATGCGTTCAGCCAGAAACCAGTAAATTATATTCAAGTACAGGAAAACAACAAGAAATCATCATAATAAATTCCAGAAAAAATCTGGGATATTCCCCTATATGTCTAGCATCAAAATATAAAGTTTCATAATTTTCCAGAAAGATTAGTTTAGTCAACCAAAATCAGAAAACATCAAGAAACGGTAGTTTGGCAAATCTGGAATTCCAACACTATTGTACGAAAACCGAAATACCTCGCAAGCCATGAAACGAAATCCAAATCCGCTAAAGGGGGATGAAAATAGACAAATTAATCTAACTTTCATATTTCATAAATATTTTTCATACAGTAACAGGAAATAGAGTAAACAAACGATTCTTTACAGAACCGCAAACAAAATACATCAAGTACAATTTTCAAAAACGAGCATGAAACGGCATGTAAAACTCATCAATAAAATCTGCCAAAATTCTAGGTAATCCCTAGATAAGTATAGAAAAACTGAACAAAGTTCTAGATCAAAATAATATGTATAGCACAAGTATCAAAATAATTAAGTCATCAAAATCATCAAGAAACGAAATCTGGAATTTATCTACACCTCTGTAGTAAAACAGTCATATCTCACACATACGAAAATGAAATCAAGCAAGGTTAGAGGGGTTGAAAAGAAGACGAATTTCTCTACAACTCATGTTTTATACCGAAATTAAGATACTGACCCTAACCTGGTCTAAATTGCAGATCAAGACAGATTATCGACAAAATACAAAATTTCTTCAAAAACCAAAATCAACATATTTCAAACAAAACTTGATCCAAACACAACCAAACATGAAATCGATTCTACTAAGTGTCCAAACAACAAAAAATAGGATATATAACAAGTCCACAACAAGTTAATCACATGGATCTCAACAAATAGTCAAATTCTCACAAATAGTTTACATACATGATCAAATAAAAAACGGGCGAAAACCTAGTTGTTTCATCTCGAATTTTTGTCGTGAGTCATCTATGGTCAAATAGCACTATAGAGACGAAAACCAACAAGAATAACACACAAGAGTCGTCTCTAGAACCCAACTACATTATAGGTGGTATTTTTGACTTGTATCATATAAAAGGAATTTGAGTACAAGTTACTTGCCTTAACCGGGGACGAAAACGAAGAACACCAAGAGCAACGGGAACGGATCCTGGCAACGAACAAATCCCACGAACGAGAGATCAACGAACCCACGAACGATCTACACGTGCACTCGAGCATGCGGAGGAAAAACCCAAAAGCAAGAGAGCGAGAGATGACGTCGGGAGAGAGGGAGAACCGAGGGCATTTTTTTCCTTTTTTTTTGGCAGGTGAAAGGTAAGGTGAAATAATATATATAGCTAAATGACATTAGGGTTAAGGGGGGCAAAACAGAGGCGGCTACAGGGGCTTCATGGTGCAGTTAAATATATGGGATTAAGGGATTTTAGGGTTAAGTGAGAGAGGGAGCGGCACATCTGGAATCTTGCGGGTCGGGTAGAAATAGGATTTGGGTACAAGGGAAGTAGTTAATAGCATTGGCTTAAATAGTAGAGTATGATATATATATAGAGTCCCCTTCGGTTGCACACTACTTTTGGTGAGCACTCCGTGAGCACTCATGAAATAAAGCACCTATGACAAATCTGAATCGCTCATATTGTTCTATATACCTTAGATAGCCTAACAATAAAAAATCAAGTAATTTGAAGTTCATTTGCCCATCCATCATATTGTTCGAATTTTCAGCCATACAATTTTGTAATGATATAAATCATGGGCAAATGAACTTCAAATTACTTGACTTTTTATTGTTAGGCTATCTAAGGTATATAGAACAATATGAACAGTTCGGATTTGTCATAGGTGCTATATTTCGTGAGTGCTCACGGAGTGCTCACCAAAGTAGTGTGCAACCGAAGATTTCTCTATATATATATATATATCAACAGAGGTTATAAGTGAATTTGGCTTTAAGGGAAAAAATCTGGGTGGGGTTTTAAGTATAGATAATAACGGGTAAAGTTAATCTTAGGATGGGTATTAGGTATAGGTTAGTGGATAGATGGGTATTAAGTATAGGTCTGATGATATATGGTATTGGATTAAATAATAGGTTAATAGGATTGGAGAGTAGATAATGGATAGAGATTTGGGTAAACAGGGTATGGAAATAAATGGGATTGAGTTCTATAAGGTTCTTAGGAGGATATTGAATATAATGGGTTTAGGGTTCAAAATAGGATCCACATAGTAATAAAATGAGGTTGAATAATTAAAAGAAATATGGTGATCAAAATTAGATATATAACAAAAGAAGAAAAAAAAATTGAGACGAGCACAAAAATAGAGAAATAAAATAAGGCACGAATAAATAAAATAAAGAGGATCACAGATAATGGCTCGATCCAAACGAGACGAACAAAAGAGACAACAGGATCAAGAATTCAAAATAAAAAGATGATAAACGATAAAAATAAATATATTGAAACAAAAGGTCCAATATACGATCCAAAAGAATTACAAGAGGAAAAAAAATTCACTAAAACGAAAAATACACTCAAATACACAAAATGAAAAACTGGGGTTACAATGTAATTCATACAATTTTGAAAGAAAATTAAAAATTTTCATTATACAAAATAGGTCTTTACATCAACGCAGCAGAAATAAAAAGAATACAATATGATAAATACAGCATTAACATCAACAACTTAAATCTTGATAATAGTCTTTAGCCTCAATTCATCTTTAAGTCCTTGCCAATCCAAGCCCTGCACTGAAAAATTTGTGGGCACGTCAGTTGCTTACAACCGATGCAATGTTATAAAATAGTGATCCTCACTATGCTGTAATATAACGATTCTCTTACTTCAGCAACCACAAACTTGAATGCACAATAAAGTATAAAAGAGTGACTATCCTAAATATGTCAGTGTATGATATGACTTAATGCCTAATGTAGATGTTATACTATAATGACACTAATGCATAGTTGTTCGGATTCTATGCATCCCATTCTACATAGGTCCGAGGGCAAGCCCTTATCATACTTCTCAATGTAGGGTTTAATCCCTCACTATGAAATACTACTACGGTGATTAATATATGTTTTAGATATCCCGTGAGTATCTAGTACTACCCCGATAATTCTTGTGTATTGCACTCCCATCGCAAGTGATTTTGGACACAGTGCCTCACACCCCGATAATTCTGGAGGCGAATACCCACACCGCGAGCTATGACTCCGATAATTCTTAGTCATTCTCCCACCGCAGGTCATTTTTAGCCAGCATGCCTCACACCCCAATAATTCTGGAGACGAACCTTTCCCGTGTTGTATAATGAAAAGTTTTAATTTCCTTGAAAAATTGTACGAATTGAAGTAAAAGATCCTGTTGTGCTACGAATTACATGTAAATAAAATTCGGGGTGTTACATATGGAATGATATGATTGACGTTTTAGTGGGGGTGGGGAGGGGAGGATGTGCGAGTCTCACATAGTGATAGTGAAACTGGGAGAGACAAGCGTGGGCATTGGCAAGAGGAAAGAAAGCAAGGAAGGAGGGCGGGGGCAAAGAACCAAACATAGAGAGTAGAGCAAATGGTGTGGAGAGGAAGAGCAAAAGACAAATCGATAAATGGGGGGTCGAAGGGCCTAAGAGAGGAGCACCTAATCAGATCGGTAGCAAAAATTAAGGAACTAGTGTCGACTTGTGGATGCATTGACCAGCTAAGATGTCAATTTTGAATTATATTTTTGATAATATGTTTTTGTACTATGCTAGTATGCTAGGTCTAGCCATGGGATCCATAAGGTAAGAACAAATAGACATGGTGAATGCTATTAGGGAAGAAGCCAATATACTTTGTCTATAGCTTCGCCTTATAGGAAGGTAGAGAGTAGATGTTTTAAATTAGTTGCAATGTTATTACCTTGCTTCTTTCATGGGAGCGGCTTTATTTAAATGGCCTTGATTTACTAACTGACATATTTGACAATCTCTCATAGATCTTGTTAAAAATCATAACTGCAACATGTAAAGTGGTTCTTAAAGTTCTGCAACTAACATGAGATCTAAAAATCTTATTACTGAAAAGAAATAAAAAAAATAAGAAAATCTAAGTACAAATCTTATAACTAAGATCTACAAATCCTATTTCTCGGATTGTCAAAATATTATCTAGGGTTTGGGAGAGAGAGGAAGATGATGGTGATCGAAGTGATGGCGCAGGAACGACGATGCCGACGTGGGGGTACAGTTGTCAGGCTAGGGTTTATGAGAGAAAGAGATGTAGGGCTAGGAAGGTCGGGGGTACGGCGACGTGGGGGGGATGGCGACTGAGGGCCGTGGTTGACAACTGTGGGCGATGACGATGGCATGGAGGGTTTGGTTTTGTGAGTGGGAGAGAGAGAAAATAGAAATTTGGGAGGGGAATAAAATTTGAGAAATGAAACTTGGGGGATTGAGAGAGAGATAAGGGGAATTTGGGGTATAATTTCAACTATTCCGTCGTGTTTTCGATGAAACACCGGTATAGCCACACTCCTACTTTGGTGTTTTGAAGAAACGCCGGCGCAGGGGGTGATTTTTCTGGGTTCTACTCAGGCGTTTCTAACCAAACACCGATATAGAAATGCTGGGGTAGCATCAATTTATTGTTATGCGGCAGAAATTTAAGGGTAGACTCATTAATGATACAATAGCTAAGAGGAAACCCTCGATCTGTGCATTGCAAGAAACTAGAATTGAAAACCCAAAGTTGGGGGATTTTGAATGTCTTAGGATGTTAAAGACTTCTGATTGGCGATTTAAAACGTCTATTGGTTTATCGGAGGGAACTATGTTAGGGGTAGATTCTAACTTTTTTGAGATTGTAAACAAACTTATAAGCAATTTCTCGGTCACAATTAGAATAAAATGGAAAAGGGATGGATGGGAGCATGGTGCCATCTGTTTACGGACCTTATAACCACAAAATTAGATAGGGTTTCTGGGCGGAACTAAAAGCAATTCGAGGTAGATGGGTGGGCTCATGGGTATTGGGAAGGGATTTTAGTATTATTAGATTTCAAAATGAGCATAGAGGTAAAGGCGCTAGCGACATTGAGAGGACTAATTTCAATTGCACTATTAACGAACTAGAACTCATGAAAATTCAGTTCACCGACTAGCCAAACTGGATAGAATTCTAGTGTCTTCTGTGTCACGCCCCACTTCCCAAAATGGAATGCGGAATACGAGTGCGTAACAAAAGCCCAACGAATGATTATCATCATCCTTAAGCTGTTTCAGAATCTTTACAACACATCACAGAATTTATCAGAGTCGGAAGCAAAAGGCACAACTATTCACGAATACTCAATAGAAATTTACTTGAATCCAAATACAATATTCTCAAATAAAATCACAGTCTGGAGAAAAACAAATGTCCTGGGTCACATCGCCCAAATACAAATAATATCCAAATAACCAAATACACTTGTTCAATGTTCAAGCAACAACTAATAATAAATGTTGCCGCTAAATTCGGTGTGGGGGCAAACAGATGAATTTGTGGATTCTTAGGAAAACTGAATAAAGAACCTATGTACCTGTTCCGTCGGTCTTCGATCGTCGATCTCACCACGGACCTGCAAAAAGTGCAAGACACCGGGGTTGTTCCTGGCGACGCACCCTCCGACGCTCAAGTCAGTAATCTAGGAAGACTATGAATGAGCGCAAAAACTGGTGAAAAATTGATTACCTCTTAATGGAGATGGGTGGGGGGTATTTATAGGCGTCTCAAGGAACAGATTAGGCATGTAATTCCTGTGTATACAGATAAAGAATGTGATCCCTAATCCCCAGTGAAAGGATAGATATGAATCAGGGCCGTTGATTAATATTAATCAGAAACCCTAATTCTATCCTGCCGGACCGGGTTTGTTACGGGTTGAAACCCGCACCCAGTTGTGGTGGATCCGTTCGCGGGTTACTAGATCTGCGAAAAGGAGACCCAGTAACCGCTTCAGACCTGTTTTGTAGGTAAAATTACTGTTTCACCCCTGAATCTCGGGATTCGTGTCCCATTTGGACGGCCTTGATTAAACCCCTATTTTTAGCCATATCACGAGCCCCCCACTCCCAAAGGTTGAGGTCATTCAGTCTTTGAGTAGTTCGACTATTTTAGTGGCTAAGGGAGTTGTATCGAAGTCTGAATGGGTGTTTTTGGAATTCCGAAGTGGGTGGTGAGGCAATTTCTTTCTCCTTCTTGAAGCCATATGGTGTATCGAGTTTTCGTCTATTTTTTCAGGCTATTTATCTGATTTCGCGATGCGTCAGCTAGTCGTTCGGGGGCTTTAGCTGTGCGTTCTAGGGAATAATTATTCGTTCGGAGGCTTGGAAATATCTCTCGAATTTTTAATTACTTCCTGGAATTTTTAGCTAATTTTCCCGAATTTTTAGTAATTTTTCGCGATTTTTTAGATAAATAAAATGATTTAAATAAATAAAAACCAAATTTTTAATATTCATTTATGACGTGGCGTCATCAGAGCCCTCGATCAGGGCGGAGCGCGATTTTCGGGGAGATCAGATGGTCCCTATTCCTCGGCACATTTTTTCGCCGCATACGAGGTTCGGTACCTCGGTACTTCGGCTCGGCCTGGCGTGCCGAGGACCAGTGCCTCGGTTCGGAGGGTCAGTGCCTCGGCTCGACGGTTCCGAGGTACGTGGCATCATCTGGGTCGTCCATCTCAGCGTGGATCTCCATAAAACGCTATCTTGTCGTTTAGTGGACGTGGCCAAATCTGGGCCGTCCATCATGACGAGCACGTTTTTTCACAAGATCCAACGGCTGATGTGGGTCGGTGTGATTTTTCGCCATATACGAGGGTCGGTACCCCAGCACCTCGGCTCGGCGGGTCTGCGCCTCGGTTCGGATTGGTATCTCGAGGACCAGTGCCTCGGCTCGGATGGTCAGTGCCTCGGCTCGATGGTTCCGAGGTACGTGGCATCATCTAGGTCGTCCATCATGACGAGCACGTTTTTTCACAAGATCCAACGGCTGATGTGGGTCGGTGTGATTTTTCGCCATATACGAGGGTCGGTACCCCGGCACCTCGGCTCGGCGGCTAGACTCTTCGGCTAGATGGGTCGGTGCCTCGGTTCGGATGGTCTGAGGGTTGCAGCATCATGACGAGCCTCGGGAAGATCTTTTTTGCCATGTACGCGGGTCGGTGCCCCGGTACTTCGGTTCGGCGCGTCAGGACTGTTTGGCCGAGGTGCTAAGTTGGATGTTTTGAGGTGCGTCCGCGCCCAGTAGCTCGGCTGCTCGGCGGAGCTGTTCGGTAGCTCGGCTGGGCGAGCCGGTGGCAGGCGTCTCGGAAGATACGCGTGGACGGATCTGAGCCATTCATCATGGCGCGCATCACGAGGATGGGGTTCAGATCACGAGAAAATGTTATCTTGTCGTTTTGTGGGCGTGGCATGATCTGAACCGTCCATCAAATTCCGTCGCGAATTTTGAAGAGATCCGACGGTGACTTCGCCTCGGACCGTTTTTTTGCCATATACGAGGGTCGGTACCCCAGCACCTCGGTTCGGCGCATCAGGACTGTTGGACCGAGGTGCTAAGTTGGATGTTTTGAAGTGCCTCCGCACACAGTAGCTCGGCTGCTCGGCTGAGCTGTTCGGTAGCTCGGCTGGGCGAGCCGGTTGCACGCGTTTCGAAAGATATGCGTGGACGGATCTGAGCCGTTCATCATGGCGCGCATCACGAGGATGGGGTTTAGATCACGAGAAAACGTTATCTTGTCGTTTTGTGGGCGTGGCATGATCTGAACCGTCCATCAAATTCCGTCGCAGATTTTGAAGAGATCCGACGGTGACTTCGCCTCAGTCCCTTTTTTTTGCCATATACGAGGGTCGGTACCCCGGCACCTCGGTTCGGCACATCAGGACTGTTGGACCGAGGTGCTAAGTTGGATGTTTTGAAGTGCCTCCGCACACAGTAGCTCGGCTGCTCGGTTGAGCTGTTCGGTAGCTCGGCTGGGCGAGCCGGTGGCAGGCATCTCGGAAGATACGCGTGGACGGATCTGAGCCGTTCATCATGGCGCGCATCACGAGGATGGGGTTCAGATCACGAGATAATGTTATCTTGTCGTTTTGTGGGCGTGGCATGATCTGAACCGTCCATCAAATTCCGTCGCAAATTTTGAAGAGATCCGACGGTGACTTCGCCTCGGACCATTTTTTTGCCATATACGAGGGTCGGTACCCCGGTACCTCGGTTCGGCGCATCAGGACTGTTTGGCCGAGGTACTAAGTTGGACGTTTTGAAGTGCCTCCGCACCCAGTAGCTCGGCTGCTCGGCTGAGCTGTTCGGTAGCTCGGCTGGGCGAGCCGGTGGCAGGCGTTTCGGAAGATACGCGTGGACGGATCTGAGCCGTTCATCATGGCGCGCATCACGAGGATGGGGTTCAGATCACGAGAAAACGTTATCTTGTCGTTTTGTGGGCGTGGCATGATCTGAACCGTCCATCAAATTCCGTCGCAGATTTTGAAGAGATCCGACGGTGACTTCGCCTCGGGACGATTTTTCACCATATACGAGGGTCGGTACCCCGGCACCTCGGTTCGGCGCACCAGGACTGTTGGACCGAGGTGCTAAGTTGGACGTTCCGAAGGAGCGCAGTAGCTCGGTTGCCCAGCCGGGCTGTTCGATAGTTCGGACTGGCAGACCGGTGGCCGAATCGTTGACTTGGTATTTTGAAGAGTTTCTTGCTTCTCGTAACTTCGTAACTGTAACGCCCCGAATCCCAAATACACTGAATTCGAGATGTTCTACAGGATCTTTTCACTTTCTTTAGTACAATTTCACAGGGAAATTAAAACTTTTCATCATACATCAGAGTTTACATCATAATTACATCTTTCTTTTGCACAGCGGAAGTAAAATACAACAATTGAATAAAGTACAACAACAATGATACAGTCTTTAAGCATCCATTCTTCTCTTATCTTTACATGACATATACCTGCATATAAGACTGTGGGTACGTCAGTTTATTCAACCGACGAACATTATACACGGCCATCCTCGCTATGCCGGAAATAGTATAACTTAACATTTCATATTTGGCAAACACAAACTTGTCACATTTCAAACTAAAGGGACTACCCTATTGATGTCGTGTTGTGATTGTGCACTTAATCCTTAATGCATTCATTAATGTTACATGACACTAATGCACACTTGTTCGGATTCTATGCATCCCATACTACATAGGTCCGAGGGCAAGCCCTTATTCGTTCTTCATCTTGATAGGGTTCAATCCCTCGTTATGTCTTAGTCTACTACTGTAACTACGGTAGTGTCTTAGATGTCCTATGATCTATGAGCCCATGTCCAGGCAGCCTGGAGGGGAATCCCACGCATTGTCACGACGCATCGAGCAGGCAACCTATGGACAATTCAGCCTCCGCCATGGAACAATGGCACCACCCATAGCCACTCGAACATCCCACGAGCGTCGCCACCGGGACGATAATTCCGGAGTAGCGCCCACGCCATGTCTTGACGCATCAAGCAGGCAACCTGTGAATCGCTCTCACACCACTATCCGTTGGCCCCCATACTCATGTTTTTCTTCTACTTTCATCACATCTCCACTATGTACTAGTCCTTAGTTTTATTTAAAAATCATGAACAAAATAATCACTAGAGTTAGCCTCTCCATCAACCGGACTTATTCATTTGTTTCAACATGACCAACCTTGGTCTAATTTCAATTCAATTCATTTTTCTCAATGCCGGGGAGACTTAGCTACTCTATTTCAAATTTCATTTCACAATATTTAACTCCTGACAATTTCCATGTCGAGTTTTCATACTCATTCTTTTTCAATTCATGATTACACTTTATTCACAAGTCCATAATGAATACTTTTAACTCACAAAGTTCATATGTATAGCCAACAATTTCTTTTTCCCTTTCATACATCATGATTTTAATTTCATAATCATACATGAATTCAAGCAACTTCATAATATCACTAGTCACATCCATACTTCACATTTTGCACAATATTCATAAGTGAGGATAAATAATATCACGTTACACAACAAAGTACTTTTTCCAATTACTTTATAATAGCCTATTTCACTTAATCTTTATAAGTTATAAATTCCATAAGTATATATCTTGTAACCAAAGCTCTAATTATGCCTTTTATTCACAAACCATATTGTATTTCATTCAAATAATACCCAATTTACTCTTATAAAATTCCTTGTATTTTTATGAGAATTACCATATTTATTTCATAATTTTTGGACTTCAAAAACTCCCAAAAAAAAATATTTTTTCCTATATGCCGAACCCAAGAATCGAACCAGGCACAGCACCGTGACAGCACAGAGCCCCGACCGCTAGGCCGGTCGCCGAACACGATATAAGAGCGACTGAGAGTAATAAATACTCTCGGTTCGCTGTTAACTAGTTTTTGAGAATTCAAACAAAAAGGGTGTGAATACTGGGATTCGAACTGTGCAAACCAGAGAAGCAAACCGCAGTCCAAGACCACCTGAGCCACTGGCTCGGGTTGTCACTAACCCAATTAAAATCGATTTGTATTATATTCGTACTGCTTTAAAAACAACTCGATATTCAAATAACCATAGTTTCTTATTGCTTTAGTAAAACTTTTCTAAAACTTCCAGATTAATCCCCATTTGTATAAAGTTCATACCAGTAAAAAAATATAATTTTTTGGTACTAATGAAATGTATTTTTCACACACAAAATCCAAGAGTTATTTATTAAACTACAATATATTGTATTTTCGACATTGCCATATAATTAATCTACTGGTCTTTTTATTCAATAATTTCATGGTGATAATTTACTGATATTAGTTCTTAATTCAACCAATACACATGTTTATAATAGTCCACATCTATATCAACATAAAGGTCCATTCATCACAATTCAACTACTAATTTTATGAGTAGTACTTTCATTAATCAACCTATGCCATAATGAAGTATACTCACTCATCGATTGTACAAATCACATCTCAAACATACAAATATTTCATTTTTCTTCAAAAAATAAGGTGTACTCTTTCTTAATAGGTTCCATGTTTCAATTTCACAATTAACAAGCATGCATTATGTCTCTAATCATAATAACAACATTCTCAATTAAATTTAATTACCATCATAACTTCATACTAATAACCATGGGGCAATCTACACACAACTTAATTTTTACACTAGAGCCATATAAATTAATCACCACATTTCAATTTATTCACATACTAACTACTCAATTCAAGTGGGCTCTTATTAATATTTTTCATGCATCTTTGATGGTGGAAACTTAGCATGGATCTATATTAGAAATATGAAATGTTTTACCCACCTCAATTGGAGAGAAAACACAAACAAAGCAACTACGTCTTGTAGACGAAAGCACCACCTCCTAGCCAAAAGAGTGCACAACTCCAAGCTTCCAAGCCAATGCCGAATGCTCCTTCAAGTCCACACCGAAAGCTTCCCTAGTCCACACCGAATGCTTCCCTTCCTTGATGCCGGCCACTCCAAGCAACACAACCCACACAATTCTCTTATCTTTTATAACTCTCACTATTAAAATACTATAACTTAGAAATTATACTTTGCATATGAAAATTAGCCATGAGAAGGGGGGGTATTTATACTAGGAAATGAGTGGAATGGAGGGCCAAGATCATTTGGTTAGTTGTAGGATGAAGGGACTAGATCAAAGTAGGAGTTAGAAGAACTACCCACTTCCATGAAACTACCCCCCATGATCACCATACCCAAAATCAAAAATCCCTCCAAAAAGATTGAATCCGGCCTAGGAGAGAGAGTGTGCATTGCACGTGTACGTGTAGTGCACATGCATGCAACTAGGCCAAACTTGTACATTTTTAATTTGTACAAAAATAAAATAATGATAAATTAGTCTTCTACATGACAAGTTTAATTAAAATGGATTAATTCATGGGCTTTCTTTTTTGGGCCAAAATAGCTTATAAAATAAATAAATAAAATAAAATACATTTGGGCTTTTTAAGAAAAGGGCTTTTCATTAAATTAAAATAAGGCTTTAAAGAAAGGCTTTTTGTACTAAAATAATTTGAGAAAATTATATTTAAATACA
This sequence comes from Hemerocallis citrina, assembly GCA_017893485.1. Taxonomy (NCBI): domain Eukaryota; kingdom Viridiplantae; phylum Streptophyta; class Magnoliopsida; order Asparagales; family Asphodelaceae; genus Hemerocallis; species Hemerocallis citrina. The sequence continues at coordinate 129,603,930 of CM030359.1, forward strand.
CACATCATGATAAAATAATCCAAACAAAATATTGCACGTGCACACTACGTGCAAAATAAATAATTTTTCATTAATTGAAAAATCAGGGTATTACAGTAACTTTTCCGCTTGTCGCTTTGGCTTCTTGGTGGGCTTTTTGTGTTTCCCAAGGAGGCCCAACTTGTCAGCTGTTATAAACTTTCGCCCTCGCTCTCAAGCTCATTTCTTACTTTTCACTCTCAAGTTTTTACTTTCGATCTCTAAGGTTCTGCTAGCGGAGTTTTTCTCTCCAAGGCATTGCCGTTAGCTGTCGCGTGGGCCAGGCAATTTCCGGCGAGAGCACTCCGACCGTGAACGTCACTTCAAAAGGTCAGTTAACTTAGTCTAAATAATCTTTCTAGAGATGTCTCGAGTGAACTCGGGGAGTAGGGCCTCGTCTTCGGGCGATGATGGTGCCGAGGAGAGGAGGAGGTCGGAGATTTGGAGGAAGGGTAAACTGGTTGCCGAACCGTCTATAGTTAAGACGAGGAAGGAGAAGAAGAAGAGGAGGGTGGAAGCCCGATCCCCCGTAGTGGAGGTGATTGTGGAGAATCCGAAGCAAGCCCCCGAGATGGGACGGTATCCTTCTGTCCTGTCCGGTCATTCGGGGGTCAGGCAGTATCAGGGCGACCTGCTGGAGAAGGCGATCTATGGAAAGTCCAAGATTGTCGAGGAACCTAACCCGGTCCTTCCTACCGAAGCCGACGAGCTCATCACGTTGTTGGCCGAGAAGGATCTACTTCGGGTTAGGAGGGCCTTCGCCATTCCTCCGGAGTATAAGCTGATCCTTCCCGGACCCGGGATACGAGCGAACTCTAAGCTGCCGTCGTCGGACATGTGCATGTTCGACGTCGACTCCTTGAATACCGGGTTACGCTTCCCTCTGCACCCTTTCATCCTTGAGATCCTTGGCTGGTACTGCCTTGCGCCGACCCAGTTTATGCCGAACACTTGGCGCCATGTGAACGCCTTTTTGCTTCAGTGCTGCCGAGCCGAAGTACAACCGGATCTCACGGTCTTCCGAGGCATGTATCGAGTAAACCGGCAGCACAAGATGGAGTATCGATACTACTTGGGGCCGAGGAAGGGTGTTAAGATTATAGAAAACCCCGACTCAATCAAGGGTTGGAAGGAGAGGTATTTCATAGTAAGGGGCGAGGCGATTCGGATTATTCCGACCCGTTGGAAGGTGGAGGTGCCGAAATTCGCGCGTGCCGACCCTGTATTGTCTGAGGCCGAGGAGGATGTGGCGAGGAAGATAATGGCTCTCCCGATCTTGAGTTGGAGGGATTTGACTGAGGAGGTTTTGTTCGGGTCCGGCCTAAGCCCCATCGACCCGAGTATGCTCCTGACATCTCATTTATTTTCGTTTTTCTTTTAAGTTTTTGGTTCGTCTTCCTGATTTGTTTCCTTTTTGTTGTCCGACACAGAGGCGATGAAAATCGATTTCAACGCAATGATGGCCGATAGGTCCAAGTTGACCGGGGGTCGAAAGAGGAAGAGGGCGACCAAGGCTGCCTCTTCGACTCCGCCGCCCACCGTTGCCTCTACCATCGCTCCTCCTCCTCCGACTGCCGAAGCACCGTCCGAGGTTGTTGTTGTCGAGGCGCCCTCGGCCTCCGTGGCCCCAGGTGTGATAGAGGGGGCCTTCGACATAAACGCGGCGCTGTCAATCGAGGCACCACCGCTGACCAAGGACACCGAGAAAATTCTGACGGAACAGCACAAGCAGCTGTTCGTGCCGAATTGGCGAGTGAAGAACCATGACGGGTTCCTCGGCAATTCGCAAATGTCAGTGCAGGTCGTCAAGCACTTGGCGACCCCGAAGGATCGAGCCGCGCTGAAGGCGGGGACGGTGGGTGACGACACCTACGAGGTGGCTCGGTCACTCGTCTCGGTAAGTTTCTTGTTTCTAAAAATTTTCCCAAGTTTATTGCTCGGTTTGCTTAGTGCGCTCATTGTTGTCTTCGCAGGCCACTTGTCACTTCGGCCATCTCCTTGAGACGTTCGCCGAGCAGGAGAAGGAGTTGAGGGCCGCCAGTGACAAAGACCGGTTAGCGAAGGTGAGGGCGGTCAAAGAACTCGAGGCCGAGCAGAGGAGAGCCGAGGCCTTGGAAGTCCGGGTGGCCGACCTTGTTGCCGACCTGGACAAAGTCAAGGGGAGCCTCGAGGCGGAGTCTGCCAAGGCTGCCAAGGCCGTCGAGGAGCTGGCTGCGGTGACGAAGTCCTTGGCCGAAGAGAAGGTGGAGAAGGAGGCTCTGGCGGCGAAGATTCGGGCCGAGGTGGAGAAGGAGGTCGAGGCCGAAGCGAAGAAGCACATGGCCGAGAACATGGAGCGGTCTTATCAAACGGCACTCGACCATGTGCAAGAGCGAATCCCCGGCTTCGAGCGGGTCGGCTACCGCCTGTGGCCAGGGTCGCCTTCAGGCGGTGAGGAGGAGGTCGAGGGCGGTGAGTCCGAAGGGGAGGACGAGGAGGAAGTGGCCGAAGAGCCCTCGGCGGACGGTCGGGTCGAGGGGCGGACCGAGGGGCCATTCGTGGATGCGCCCTTGGTCGACGCGACGAAGAAGGTGGACCCCTGATCCCCACGTTAAGTTTTTTGTAGTTTTTGTTGTTTTTTCTTCCGAGCATTGTAATGCCTTTTGCGGACTGGCCACCGCTTTTTGATGAATGAAAAGTATTTTGACTCTAAAATTTATCAAAGTATTTGGCTTGGTAGTGTAGTGTTTTGACTCCGGAATTTGACTTCGAAATTTGTCCAAGTGTTTGGCTCGGTAGTGTGATATTTCAATGCTGTCCCTTTCTTATTTCAGATTGCCGTGCTGGCTCACAACACCTCGGCTGAACTGCGCCGAGCCGAGTTGTTTAAGCGATCTCGGGAGGACCGTCTCGAGGGTGAGGTTCACTTGACAAGGAGGATACTTCACAACTTAGAGATTAGGCATAGCGAGGCTTTGGTCGAGCTGCATCACCTGCGGATAGTCGAGGGCGAACTATTCGCTAAGGAAGAGGAACTGGCGCGAGTTTCGGCCGAACGAGATGTCTTAGCGAAGAAGGTGGAAGAGCTGCAAAGGGTGACAGTCGACAAGAGTATCGAAGTGACCCACTTACGCCGCGTCATATCCGACAGCGCCGAGTACCCCGGTTCGGCAAAACTTCCTCGGTTTAAGGTGATAGTGAAGGACGACACATTGAAGGATCGGATCGTCGAACTGGAGGAAGAAGTTGCTCGGCTCAAGCCTCAGCCGGTGAGGGCTAACGTTCGGAGCACCTCGTGCACTCGCGAAGAGATCGAGCGAGGGATCACGTTCTATCAAGCGGCGAGCCGGACTCCTATCATTGGCAGGTCAGCTGCCTACGCCCAAAGCGGTGTGGCGGTGTCTTCAAGCGGTGCTTCGGTTGGAGCAACTGTCAGGGTCAGCGGCGAGGAGGCGTCTCGGTTCGTCGGGCTGGAGACGAGTTCGGGGGTCAGGAAATGCCGACCCAAAGTGTCTCTGAACCGGAGCATACCCCTTCCTCGAAAGTAGTAAACGGGTCGTGTCTTGTTGTTGTAACCCATTTGCAAGTTTTTGCTGTTGTAGTCCACTTTGTAACTCTATCAAATTTATTAATGGAATTGGAGTTGTTTTATCCGAACTATCCTCGGCTGTCTCCTTATTTGTGCTATAGTCGCGCTAACTAGAGTAGGCTCGAGACGAACCACGAGGCTGGTGTTTGCCTCGCCGAACTTCTTGGCCTCGAAATTTTCTCTTTTGCTGCGCTTCTGAGCCTAGCCCGGTCCCTTCAGGTGCGGCTTGGTTTGGCTGTTAAGGCGCAGTTGTTTCTCGACTGCGCCCACGTGGCCTGATCGCTGCTTGGGGACCGGGGTGACTTCCGCCGAGCGAGGTGAGGCGATCAGGGCCGTCTGATGTTTGCACGGATCTTGAGGCGGGTCCAGTTCCCAAGAAAACACTATCTTGTCGTTTTGTGGACACGTGGCTGAATGAGATCCGCTCATCATGCCCTAGCACTCTTTCGGAGACGATCTGATGGTGGTTTCGTCTCGGGAGGTTTTTTTGCCATATACGAGGGTCGGTACCCCGGTACCTCGGCTCGGCGCGTCAGGATTGTGATTTGTATCTAGTTCCGGCCCGTTTGAGGACGAGTCGGAGGGATAGAGTCGAGCCATAGGAAAGGTCCGGTTGTTAGATTAGTTTAAGGGATGCAGGAGCAGTTCCGAATGGCGAGCTACTTCTAGTCCTCTTAGGAGCGAACTTGCGAAGTAGAATCGAGCCAAGTGTTGGACTCCGATCCATTCAACGGCTGCAGGAGCAATTTCGAACGGCGATCTACTTCCGGCTCGTCTGTGGGCGAGCCGAGGAAGAAGAGTCGAGCCGAGTGCTGGACTCCGAACCATCGTGTGGTTAGTTTAAGGGATGCAGGAGCAGTTCCGAATGGCGAGCTACTTCTAGTCCGCTTAGGAGCGAACTTGCGAAGTAGAATCGAGCCAAGTGTTGGACTCCGATCCATTCAACGGCTGCAGGAGCAATTTCGAACGGCGATCTACTTCCGGCTCGTCCGTGGGCGAGCCGAGGAAGAAGAGTCGAGCCGAGTGCTGGACTCCGAACCATCGTATGGTTAGTTTAAGGGATGCAGGAGCAGTTCCAAATGGCGAGCTACTTCTAGTCCGCTTAGGAGCGAACCTGGGAAGTAGAATCGAGCCAAGTGTTGGACTCCGATCCATTCGACGGCTGCAGGAGCAATTTCGAACGGCGATCTACTTCCGGCTCGTCTGTGGGCGAGCCGAGGAAGAAGAGTTGAGCCGAGTGCTGGACTCCGAACCATCGTGTGGTTAAAGAGTTAAAGGCAGAGAGATGCGATAGTATCAAAAATATGAAAAACTTTATTTATTAATATCTAATGGTCGGCTGCTTCTAAAGTTGCTAGCCGTTATTACAATGAAAAAATAAAGGAAAAATTACTACTAGTAACAGGAAGGGAGTGGTTCGACATCTCGAGTTACTTAGATAGGCGTAGCTGCCTTCTCTTGGTATTTCAAAAGATGGTCGGCATTCCAAGTCCTGGGAATTTCTCTGCCTTCAAGATCTTCTAGCTTGTACGCACCGGGGCGGATCACTTTTGAAATTTTGTATGGTCCCTCCCAATTCGGGGCCAGTTTGCTTTTCTATCCGGGGAACGAGATGGCCAATTTTCGGAGGACCAGATCCCCTTTTCTGAGGTCAGTTGGGCGGACCCTTTTGTTGTAGGCGAGCTCAATTCTTCTCCGATAACTTTGTTGCCGTATAGCCGCTCTTTCTCGGATTTCGTCTATCAAGTCTAGGTTTGCTCTGAGCTCTCTGGCATTCTGCTCTTCTTCAAAAGCTATCAAACGAGGAGAGGGTATCCCAACTTCTAGCGGGATGAGGGCCTCGGACCCATAGGTGAGATTAAACGGACTCTCGCCTGTTGGGGTCCACTTCGTGGTGCGGTGATTCCAGAGCACATTTGGTAGCTGATCAACCCACAAGCCCTTGGAGCACTTGTCTAGCCTTTTCTTGATGCCGGAGAGGATTTGTCGGTTGGCATTCTCGGACTGGCCATTTGACTGGGGATGAGAGACGGAGGAGAAGCGGTGTTGTATGGCGAGGTCCTCACATAAGGCTCGGAAGGCAGCCCCAGCGAACTGCGTTCCGTTATCTGTAACTATGACCCGAGGAACGCCGAATCGGCAGATTACATTTTTCCATAAGAATTGAACAACTCTATGCTCGGTGATTGTAGCCAGGGGCTCGGCCTCTATCCATTTCGAGAAATAGTCGACTGCCACGACTAGGAACTTTAATTGTCCGGGAGCTGGCGGAAATGGCCCTAGTAAATCCATCCCCCACATTGCGAAGGGGATCGGACTTGATAGGGAGGTAAGTGGTGCTTGCGGAAGGCGTCGGATGTCGGAATACTTCTGGCAGGAGATGCATTGCCGAACGTGTCGTTCGGCGTCCCGTAGGAGAGTGGGCCAGTAATACCCGTAGTTTAGCACTTTGCGCGCTAGGGCTCTGGAGCCGGAGTGGGCTCCGCCGATGCCCTCATGAAGCTCTTGCAGGGCGTAGTCGGCTTGCCCGGGGGAGAGGCACCTTAGGTAGGGCCGACCATCCACCTGGGTGAAGGAGCGCTTATATAGTATGCCTTCGATTAATATGTAACGCTTGGCTCGGGTCCTTATCCTTCGGGCTTCCTTCGGATCCTGGGGGAGGAGTCCGTCTCTTAAAAACTCGACAAGGGGCTTCATCCAATCGTCTTCGAGGAGGACTGGCAGTGTTTCAACAGAGTCGAGCGCCTCGTCCTCTATGCTCGGCTTCAAGAGGACTTCTATCAGAACAGTTTGTTTGAGGCCTTGAAGGGAAGAGGAAGCTAATTTGGATAGGGCGTCGGCCTGAGCATTTTCTTCTCTGGGGATTCTATGGATGAGGGCCTCCTCGAAGAGTGCCATGAGGCTTTTTACTTTAGCCAAGTACTTAACCATCCTGTCATCACGGGCTTCGTATTCGTCGAGGACCTGGTTGACGACCAACTGAGAGTCGCTGAAGATCCGCAGGCGTCGTGCCCCTGTATTTCGGGCCATTCCAAGACCGGCTATGAGTGCCTCGTATTCGGCCTCGTTGTTCGAGGCTTTGAAGTTAATACGGAGGGAATATTGGAGGACAAAGTCATCTGGGCCTGCCAGGATGACTCCTGTCCCGCTTCCCTCGTTACAAGAGGATCCGTCGACATAGACCGACCAGACGGGTGGTCCCTTCATTGCTTGCTCGGAGTCGGGGATAGTTGTTTCCACTATGAATTTGGCCAGTGCCTGAGCCTTGATCGCGGTCCGAGGCTGATAAGTTATATCATGTTGGCTCAGCTCGATCGACCACTTCATGAGTCGACCGGAAGTCTCAGGCTTGTGAAGGACTTGTTTCAGTGGCTGGTCGGTAAGGATGTAACAACCCGAAAAATAGCATATGGCTATTTTGCATCGAAATGTGTGCGCGATTGAGAATTTCGCGCGATCATGGATTTTCTGATAAAAATTATCTTAATTGAGAAATATAACATATGCTGTCTATTTTATTTTATTATTATTTTCAAGATTAAATTATTTTTATACAGATTATCTGCAAAGTAGTTTTAATGTATTTTGTATTGTTTGGAATTATTAGAATAGAGAGTTAGACTTTATTTGAAATGTATTGAAGTTAGAGGGCTTATATGCAACATTCTCCTAGATATTTATCATCTATTATTGTTTATTTCCATCTTTTACAAAAAACCCCTTCTCTCTCTCTCCTTCTTCTCCTTTTCTTCCCTTCTTCTTCTTCCATTCGTTCTCCATCCCGAACCCAAAGAACCCCACACCACCGGCCTCCTTCTCCATTCCCTTCTCCTTCTTCTCCGATTCACACCCAGCCAAAGACCCCCCCCCCCCCACCATCTCCCTTCTTCCTCCTTCTCCATTCCCGTTCCCTTCTCCTTCCTGGTCCGATACCGAACCCAAAAGAAAAGCCCCAACCCTTCCCCCTTCCCTCCTCCCGTTCGCTCCCAACGAAGAAACCCACACCTCCGCCACCTCCATCTTCTTCCTTCCCCTTCCCTTCTTCTCCGTCTTGTTCGATGTCGAACCCAAAAGAATCCCGACCACCTCTCTTCTCCCCCCCGTTCGTCCACGCCAGCAACCGAAGGGAACCCCACACCCGTTCCCCCTTCCTCCTTCGTTCAGCTTCTTCATCCCGATCAAAACGAACCCAGATAGAACCCATCGCTGATTGTTTTCCCCACCTCAATCCCCTCCGGTTCTTCATCCAATCCAAATTAAAATTAGGAGTAGACTAATGGAGGGATTCCCGACATCGTAGTAGCATCGGATTTTCGATTGGACTTCGCGAAGGTATAACCCGAACTATTTTATTATATAGAATTTAGTTGGGTTAATCTTTATTGAGTAGGAATGTTGTGGTAGAGAGATGTTGAGATGTTGGAAATTGTGGATGTGAGAAATTAGCGGTTTTTTTAGAGAGATTTCAAGTTGTTGATGAAATAGGGTTTTGGATTTGTAAAAGAGAATTATATGGTTATGGATTAATTCTCGGATAGTAGTAGAAATTATAGTTGAGCTACTAGAATATTTTAGAGGTGATTTGGTAATTATTTGGGGATGAAAATACCATAGGCATTAGAATCACATGCATCACACGTGTATATTCCAAGCGTTCAGTAAACGCTTGTGTGATATTTGGGGATAGTGTTATTAGCTTTTATGATTGGTTTGAATTATTTGAGTTTAATGGCTTTGAAATTGATGATAGGATATATTGCGACTTTGGAGGCGAAGTGGCATGGCGCTTCGGATCTTCGCGGAAAATGGTGAGTTAATTTATTATGTATTTTTGGTGTGTTAAAGATATATGTGAGTTAGTTTGTTTATATATTTGTGTATTTTATGATTTAAAGATATGTGTGAGTTAGTTTAATTATATATTTTGTGGGTTGATGAATGTGTGAGTATTAATTTATCTAGGTATTTTGTGATTTAAGAAATATGTGGTGAGTTATATTATACACATATATATTTGCGTGGTTTAAAGATATGTGTGAGTTATTTTAATTATATATTTTGGGGTTAAGAATATGTGAGTGTTAATTCATTTATGTATTTTGTGGTTTAAAGAAATAAGTAAGTATCGATTTATTTACGTATTTTTGTGATTGTAAAAATATGGTGAATTTAACTATTCTTGAGTATATAAAAAACCTATATAATGGATGAGTTATACTTAGATGATGATATCAAAATATGGATGTATGGTTTATATACGTATTTTGATGTTTTGAAGAAGTTCGAATAAACTAAAGTATTGATATAAAAATTTATGGATCAAAGGGATCCTATAAAAAGTATGAATGGTAGAACTTGAGAAAATAGCATAAAGATGAGTGTTGTCTATGTCAAAAAAAAAAGGAACCCATTCATGCTATGTGACATTCTAGTTGACTTATCATGTTTGAGTTAGTAAGTAGGACTACCATGCTTGAGTTGTATTAGATCCATGCTTGAATTGTTGTAGAAAGAAACCCATGGTTAAGTTGTAGTAGAATATCATGTTTGGGTCGATTTTAGAAAGAAACTCATGTTTGAGTCGATTATAGTAGGTATGCCATGATGAGTGGATTTTAGAAGAAACCCATGCTAAGTTGATTATAGTAGATTCTTTTGTTACTTCTAATTTTAGAAGATCAAGTTTGCTAGTAAGCACAGTTGATGGCTCCTAGGTTTGATTACCTGTATGGTTGTTGTATGTGTTGTTGTCTCATACGCGGCTCGACTGGCCCGTATGTAGATGTTGGTCTCATACGGAGCTTATTTGGCTCGTATGCATGTTGTTGTCTCATACGCGGCTCGACTGGCTCGTATGTAGCTGTTGGTCCCATACGTAGCTGTTTAGCTCGTATATGTTTTTGGTTACTCGTATGTAGCTTCTTAGCTAATACGCAGTTGTTGTGCTCGTCTAGGGTGATATCATTGCCCTAGGGCTATCGACCATTAAGACGTTTGTTTAGCTTACTCCTAAGGAACTGTGGACGAGTCACTTCGCGGGTGCCGTCAGATCTTAACCGTTGGTTGATTGCGGACCGGAGTGTGACGAAATCCAAGTTCAGGATAGTAGCATGCGAATACGTTCGTATTGCCGGAGTCTTGGATCGATAGGCCATGAACCAGATCCTGAGGGATTCTGGTGAGTTTAGGTTGAGCAGCCTAATAGAGTTATCTTGCGAAGTCTAATTTAAGACCTAGCATGTTGTGTAATGTTGTCATTCCTAGGATTGTTCAGGGTTAGGAACATCATTAAGGTAGTGACTTATAAAAATTATTTTACTGCGACCCTTTGCCGAAAAGAGAGGAGTTGGTTGTAGGTAGCGCCTTACGACCAACTTGTCCCTCGAAGCAGGCCTTAGGTGGTGTTATTGGGTTGTACCTTCCTGTCAAAGGGATACGTACGGTGCCTTCTCACGAGTTGGGAGCATGGGATGCGTATCGCACACTGTTAATTCCTGAAGTGCCATGATAAGGCGGCGGAGCTAGGGGAATGGACCCCGGAACTTCGTCGGGTCCTTGGCCAGGAGAGAGCGAACAGGCCATAGATCACGGTCTATGAGTTAGGGGCGACACAGGATAGGCTTTGTATGCTATACTGCGCTCGGAGAGACCCCGTGTTCGTCTGGTTTTTGAGTGAGGTCCGGTGTACCGGGTAGTAGTGGCAAACATAGACACCATGAGCGTACTGCATTGGTGGGACTTGACCACATTTGCAACCTCATCAGTCATGTAGTATCTGTCAGGAACAGGTTGTGTACAATTAGAAATTCATAACGCGGGTTCAAATCCCTATATTTGGAGAAACGGCTTGAGATGGGGCGCATGTATTTATGGGCTGCATGTTGCTTCGGAGACTTGCTGGCATTAGAATAAGAGCATCATCGCATTAGTAATCTTGCATTAGAATAAGAGTATCATTGTATTGGTAATTTGCATTAGAGTTAAGTCATAACATACGCTGGCACAAATTATATGTACACGTGTCCTTTCCATTCAAGTTGAATTGCGAGTGTGATAGTTGGAGTAGATTAATAACCAAGCTATGGGCTTGGGATGTGATTGTGTTATTACCAAACTATGTTGGGATATGGGGTGTATTGTGATAAAATAAAAGTAAATGGTAAGGTGAAATGAGATGTTAGGTTAGACATGAATGAATGTGGTAGTATGAGATTGAAGACATATATTGATGATGGGATACGTGATATAAGGAAACAAAATCATTATTGTATTATGAGTGGTTATTCAAATGGTTAATAAATATAAGTATGTTATGAGCGGGTATAGATATACATACAGGTGATGACTCAGAGAGTATTTGATGTGAAATCCCATTTATGATGTTTACATATTCAGATGTCAAGTAAGATTTGTTTATCTTGGAAATTGTGAGTTCGTTATATTTTTACTTGTAAGTTTAATTTATTTACTTATTTAATAAATTATACTCACACCAGAAATGGCTAACCCCTTAGTGTTTGGGGGTTAGGGAGTCCCTGGGCTACCCTAGGTCCCTACTGTTATAGGTCTTCAGCAGTGCAGAGGTGAGGTGTAGGTACAGGTTCCGTGGAGTGGAGTTCCAGTTATAATTCATTGTTATGTTTTAATTGTAAATAGTAAAGATTTATGCTTTAAATTGTATTTTTGATGTATAAGTATGAGGATGATGATGAAGAGTATAGTGTGAGGCAGCAGGATATGGTTTGGACCCGTACCCATTTCGTTGTGGAGTGTCGGGCGTCGTGGTAGGTTTTTACAGGTTATTTTCTAAAAACTTACTACGTTTTCAAAAGGATTTATGCTTTTTAATTGATATTTGTTAAACCGTTATGAGTTTGGCCCCCAGAGCATATATATATATTGCCTGTGTGATGATGCTCATTTTGGCCTGGGGAGCCCATATTATTATTGCCTGTGATGTAAGCTACGGAATTTAGAGCAAAATTCCGTAAGCTTTTCTGTGTTTTGGGCAAAAAATACAAGGGAGACTCTGCCCAAATTTTCTTTGAAACATAACTATTTTAGTTTATGTTTAAAGTGATATAGAAATTGGAAGAATTGATTTTGGAGTCAAAAAGAAAAGAAAAGGGGCAGGCAGTACAGTTTGGTATTACAAACTGATAATTGTAATTACTGCATAGTAACTCTGTGTTGAAGAAAAGTTTTTAAATTTTCCAAAGTTTTTCTGTGTCTCGAGACTAATTGAAGGAAAGATCTTGGCCTGTGTCACGGTTTCCCAGCAACGGGGAGATCGGGGCGTTACAGATGGTATCAGAGCTGACTTCAATTTACAGTCCAACACAGTAGGAAAATTAAACTTTGATGCCTTTAGGAGTCAGGATTTAACTAGTTGTAGATAGTTATAATTCATATTGTTGTCTCTTTCAACTTATGGTTTATAATTTTTCTATATCTGGACTAATTCCAGTATATGTGTTACCATCCTTTAAGCGCATGAATGATGTTCGAGGATGTCCTAACCAAGGAGGTGTTGATGGAAGAGAGTGAACCGATATCGATGGGTGATCCGATAATCTTGAGCGAGGAGCCAAGGAGGCTTCACCACCGTAAGGACTAAGTGTGGATCAACACACAGCGGCGACAGCCAGCATAACATCGGGGAATGAGGAAGCTGAGGAAGTACGTGATTAGGAAAGGTCGTCAAGCTAAGAAACTGGGTGATGCCTTCGGAGCTATATTAGAAGGCCTAGCAAAGGACAACAGATCAACCCCGAAGATGAACAATAAAGGAAAGGAGTCTGTTCACCAAGCACTTACTACCAGCAAGCCGTAGAAGGCAGGAGTGCTAGTACCGGTATGTGCATATAGAATTGCAACTAAGTTAAAAGTTGTATTTTTTTTTGGAAATTATTTTGGACTAAGAAGTAAGGTATGATGAAACACTTTCGTAAACAGTTGGATTTATATATATATATATATATGGAATCCATACAACTGTTTTGTTCAATTGTGGTTCATCACATTCGTTTGTCTGAATTATTTTTCAAGTGTTGAGTTGTGTGCGGGAAGCAACTCTAGATTTGGTTTGTTTGAATACACCATCTGGAGCATCAGCTTTGAGCAAATTACAAGAGAGAATCCTGGAAGTTTGAAGTTATGATCATAGGCCATGCCCTATTCTAAGGAGGGAGTGGCTACTGAACTGCAAAAGATCGAGATAAGTGAAGGATTGACCTCAGCCAAAGATCGTGAAAGAAGCAAGGAGATAGATGATGAGATCAAGCAAGCTATATAAGAGTGATTACTCAAGTTTAGAGCTCAATTTTGACACGATGGGAGTTGCAACCGAGTCCAAGTCAGCAAGTCAGAAGGCTTAGGCAGGAAATGCAGGGATTTAAGCACTGAAGCGGCAATGTGTGACTTCGTCATTTCTAAGGAGGGAGTGGTCACCAACCAACAGGAGTCGTAATCAAGGAGTGAATCAACATCACTTGTAGACAAGAATAGAGCAAAGCAATGCAGCTACTGTCTACTCCAGAGCAGGAGCAGAAGAATGTCAGCATCAAATTCATGGTGGGTCTGTCCAAAAGGCTGAAGGACAACAGTTCAAATTGGTAGAAGACCAGTTTTCGAGTATATCACTCGAGGAACTGGAGATGGTTCAGGGAAATATCTTGTGAACCATTGGTGTTTGTGTTTGTCTTCCTCTCCACTAGCAGCGTTCTGAGGACAGAACGATTCTAAGGAGGGAGTAATGTAACAACCCGAAAAATAGCATATGGCTATTTTGCATCGAAATGTGTGCGCGATTGAGAATTTCGCGCGATCATGGATTTTCTGATAAAAATTATCTTAATTGAGAAATATAACATATACTGTCTATTTTATTTTATTATTATTTTCAAGATTAAATTATTTTTATACAGATTATCTACAAAGTAGTTTTAATGTATTTTGTATTGTTTGGAATTATTAGAATAGAGAGTTAGACTTTATTTGAAATGTATTGAAGTTAGAGGGCTTATATGCAACATTCTCCTAGATATTTATCATCTATTATTGTTTATTTCCATCTTTTACAAAAAACCCCTTCTCTCTCTCTCCTTCTTCTCCTTTTCTTCCCTTCTTCTTCTTCCATTCGTTCTCCATCCCGAACCCAAAGAACCCCACACCACCGGCCTCCTTCTCCATTCCCTTCTCCTTCTTCTCCGATTCACACCCAGCCAAAGACCCCCCCCCCCCCACCATCTCCCTTCTTCCTCCTTCTCCATTCCCGTTCCCTTCTCCTTCCTGGTCCGATACCGAACCCAAAAGAAAAGCCCCAACCCTTCCCCCTTCCCTCCTCCCGTTCGCTCCCAACGAAGAAACCCACACCTCCGCCACCTCCATCTTCTTCCTTCCCCTTCCCTTCTTCTCCGTCTTGTTCGATGTCGAACCCAAAAGAATCCCGACCACCTCTCTTCTCCCCCCCGTTCGTCCACGCCAGCAACCGAAGGGAACCCCACACCCGTTCCCCCTTCCTCCTTCGTTCAGCTTCTTCATCCCGATCAAAACGAACCCAGATAGAACCCATCGCTGATTGTTTTCCCCACCTCAATCCCCTCCGGTTCTTCATCCAATCCAAATTAAAATTAGGAGTAGACTAATGGAGGGATTCCCGACATCGTAGTAGCATCGGATTTTCGATTGGACTTCGCGAAGGTATAACCCGAACTATTTTATTATATAGAATTTAGTTGGGTTAATCTTTATTGAGTAGGAATGTTGTGGTAGAGAGATGTTGAGATGTTGGAAATTGTGGATGTGAGAAATTAGCGGTTTTTTTAGAGAGATTTCAAGTTGTTGATGAAATAGGGTTTTGGATTTGTAAAAGAGAATTATATGGTTATGGATTAATTCTCGGATAGTAGTAGAAATTATAGTTGAGCTACTAGAATATTTTAGAGGTGATTTGGTAATTATTTGGGGATGAAAATACCATAGGCATTAGAATCACATGCATCACACGTGTATATTCCAAGCGTTCAGTAAACGCTTGTGTGATATTTGGGGATAGTGTTATTAGCTTTTATGATTGGTTTGAATTATTTGAGTTTAATGGCTTTGAAATTGATGATAGGATATATTGCGACTTTGGAGGCGAAGTGGCATGGCGCTTCGGATCTTCGCGGAAAATGGTGAGTTAATTTATTATGTATTTTTGGTGTGTTAAAGATATATGTGAGTTAGTTTGTTTATATATTTGTGTATTTTATGATTTAAAGATATGTGTGAGTTAGTTTAATTATATATTTTGTGGGTTGATGAATGTGTGAGTATTAATTTATCTAGGTATTTTGTGATTTAAGAAATATGTGGTGAGTTATATTATACACATATATATTTGCGTGGTTTAAAGATATGTGTGAGTTATTTTAATTATATATTTTGGGGTTAAGAATATGTGAGTGTTAATTCATTTATGTATTTTGTGGTTTAAAGAAATAAGTAAGTATCGATTTATTTACGTATTTTTGTGATTGTAAAAATATGGTGAATTTAACTATTCTTGAGTATATAAAAAACCTATATAATGGATGAGTTATACTTAGATGATGATATCAAAATATGGATGTATGGTTTATATACGTATTTTGATGTTTTGAAGAAGTTCGAATAAACTAAAGTATTGATATAAAAATTTATGGATCAAAGGGATCCTATAAAAAGTATGAATGGTAGAACTTGAGAAAATAGCATAAAGATGAGTGTTGTCTATGTCAAAAAAAAAAGGAACCCATTCATGCTATGTGACATTCTAGTTGACTTATCATGTTTGAGTTAGTAAGTAGGACTACCATGCTTGAGTTGTATTAGATCCATGCTTGAATTGTTGTAGAAAGAAACCCATGGTTAAGTTGTAGTAGAATATCATGTTTGGGTCGATTTTAGAAAGAAACTCATGTTTGAGTCGATTATAGTAGGTATGCCATGATGAGTGGATTTTAGAAGAAACCCATGCTAAGTTGATTATAGTAGATTCTTTTGTTACTTCTAATTTTAGAAGATCAAGTTTGCTAGTAAGCACAGTTGATGGCTCCTAGGTTTGATTACCTGTATGGTTGTTGTATGTGTTGTTGTCTCATACGCGGCTCGACTGGCCCGTATGTAGATGTTGGTCTCATACGGAGCTTATTTGGCTCGTATGCATGTTGTTGTCTCATACGCGGCTCGACTGGCTCGTATGTAGCTGTTGGTCCCATACGTAGCTGTTTAGCTCGTATATGTTTTTGGTTACTCGTATGTAGCTTCTTAGCTAATACGCAGTTGTTGTGCTCGTCTAGGGTGATATCATTGCCCTAGGGCTATCGACCATTAAGACGTTTGTTTAGCTTACTCCTAAGGAACTGTGGACGAGTCACTTCGCGGGTGCCGTCAGATCTTAACCGTTGGTTGATTGCGGACCGGAGTGTGACGAAATCCAAGTTCAGGATAGTAGCATGCGAATACGTTCGTATTGCCGGAGTCTTGGATCGATAGGCCATGAACCAGATCCTGAGGGATTCTGGTGAGTTTAGGTTGAGCAGCCTAATAGAGTTATCTTGCGAAGTCTAATTTAAGACCTAGCATGTTGTGTAATGTTGTCATTCCTAGGATTGTTCAGGGTTAGGAACATCATTAAGGTAGTGACTTATAAAAATTATTTTACTGCGACCCTTTGCCGAAAAGAGAGGAGTTGGTTGTAGGTAGCGCCTTACGACCAACTTGTCCCTCGAAGCAGGCCTTAGGTGGTGTTATTGGGTTGTACCTTCCTGTCAAAGGGATACGTACGGTGCCTTCTCACGAGTTGGGAGCATGGGATGCGTATCGCACACTGTTAATTCCTGAAGTGCCATGATAAGGCGGCGGAGCTAGGGGAATGGACCCCGGAACTTCGTCGGGTCCTTGGCCAGGAGAGAGCGAACAGGCCATAGATCACGGTCTATGAGTTAGGGGCGACACAGGATAGGCTTTGTATGCTATACTGCGCTCGGAGAGACCCCGTGTTCGTCTGGTTTTTGAGTGAGGTCCGGTGTACCGGGTAGTAGTGGCAAACATAGACACCATGAGCGTACTGCATTGGTGGGACTTGACCACATTTGCAACCTCATCAGTCATGTAGTATCTGTCAGGAACAGGTTGTGTACAATTAGAAATTCATAACGCGGGTTCAAATCCCTATATTTGGAGAAACGGCTTGAGATGGGGCGCATGTATTTATGGGCTGCATGTTGCTTCGGAGACTTGCTGGCATTAGAATAAGAGCATCATCGCATTAGTAATCTTGCATTAGAATAAGAGTATCATTGTATTGGTAATTTGCATTAGAGTTAAGTCATAACATACGCTGGCACAAATTATATGTACACGTGTCCTTTCCATTCAAGTTGAATTGCGAGTGTGATAGTTGGAGTAGATTAATAACCAAGCTATGGGCTTGGGATGTGATTGTGTTATTACCAAACTATGTTGGGATATGGGGTGTATTGTGATAAAATAAAAGTAAATGGTAAGGTGAAATGAGATGTTAGGTTAGACATGAATGAATGTGGTAGTATGAGATTGAAGACATATATTGATGATGGGATACGTGATATAAGGAAACAAAATCATTATTGTATTATGAGTGGTTATTCAAATGGTTAATAAATATAAGTATGTTATGAGCGGGTATAGATATACATACAGGTGATGACTCAGAGAGTATTTGATGTGAAATCCCATTTATGATGTTTACATATTCAGATGTCAAGTAAGATTTGTTTATCTTGGAAATTGTGAGTTCGTTATATTTTTACTTGTAAGTTTAATTTATTTACTTATTTAATAAATTATACTCACACCAGAAATGGCTAACCCCTTAGTGTTTGGGGGTTAGGGAGTCCCTGGGCTACCCTAGGTCCCTACTGTTACAGGTCTTCAGCAGTGCAGAGGTGAGGTGTAGGTACAGGTTCCGTGGAGTGGAGTTCCAGTTATAATTCATTGTTATGTTTTAATTGTAAATAGTAAAGATTTATGCTTTAAATTGTATTTTTGATGTATAAGTATGAGGATGATGATGAAGAGTATAGTGTGAGGCAGCAGGATATGGTTTGGACCCGTACCCATTTCGTTGTGGAGTGCCGGGCGTCGTGGTAGGTTTTTACAGGTTATTTTCTAAAAACTTACTACGTTTTCAAAAGGATTTATGCTTTTTAATTGATATTTGTTAAACCGTTATGAGTTTGGCCCCCAGAGCATATATATATATTGCCTGTGTGATGATGCTCATTTTGGCCTGGGGAGCCCATATTATTATTGCCTGTGATGTAAGCTACGGAATTTAGAGCAAAATTCCGTAAGCTTTTCTGTGTTTTGGGCAAAAAATACAAGGGAGACTCTGCCCAAATTTTCTTTGAAACATAACTATTTTAGTTTATGTTTAAAGTGATATAGAAATTGGAAGAATTGATTTTGGAGTCAAAAAGAAAAGAAAAGGGGCAGGCAGTACAGTTTGGTATTACAAACTGATAATTGTAATTACTGCATAGTAACTCTGTGTTGAAGAAAAGTTTTTAAATTTTCCAAAGTTTTTCTGTGTCTCGAGACTAATTGAAGGAAAGATCTTGGCATGTGTCACGGTTTCCCAGCAACGGGGAGATCGGGGCGTTACAAAGGACGACCACCGAATGGGACTGAAAGTAGGGTCGGAGCTTTCTCGCGGCCATTACCAGGGCATAGGCTATTTTCTCAATCTTCGGGTACCGGAGCTCGGCGTCCCGAAGCACCTTGCTGATGTAGTAGATGGGCTTCTGAGCCCTTTCTTCTTCTCTGACTAAGACTGCACTGAGCGTCTGTTCGGAAGCTGCCAGGTAGAGGTAGAGTGGTTCGCCGGGTATTGGTTTACTAAGAAGAGGTGGATTGACGAGGTATGCTTTAAGCTGGTCGAATGAGTCTTGTTGCTGCTGCCCCCACTCAAATCCTTTAGCCCCCCTGAGGGCTTTGAAGAACGGGAGGCACTTCTCGCCGGACTTCGACAGAAAGCGCCCAATGGCGGCTAGGCGACCAGTCAATCTTTGAACTTCCTTGACATTTCTAGGGGGGGCCATGTCCAATATGGCCTTGATCTTTTCCGGATTTGCCTCAATTCCTCGTTGGCTAACCATGAAGCCGAGGAACTTCCCTGATGAGACGCCGAACGCACACTTGTTCGGGTTGAGTCCCATATTGTGCTTCCTCAAAACATCAAATGCTTCTTGGAGGTCAGCCACATGATCAACGCCTCGGATGCTTTTCACAAGTATGTCATCGACGTACACTTCCATGTTCCGGCCGATCTGGGCTTGGAAAACCTTGTTGATGAGGCGTTGGTATGTTGCCCCTGCATTCTTTAGGCCGAATGGCATGACTCTGTAGCAATAAAGGCCTTGGTTGGTCACAAAAGATGTCTTAGGGATATCCGGGAGGAACATTCTTATCTGATTGTAACCCGAGAAAGCGTCCATGAAGCTTAGGAGCTCATGTCCCGAGGTTGCGTCAATCAGAGTGTCGATGCTCGGCAGAGGGAAGGGATCTTTGGGACAGGCCTTGTTGAGGTCGGTGAAATCAATACAAATTCTCCATGTCCCATTGGACTTCTTCACCATTACTACGTTTGACAACCACTCAGGATAATTTACCTCCTGTATGAATCGGGCCTTCAACAATTTTTCTACCTCCTCTTTGATAGCGAGCTGACGCTCGGGGGCGAACTTGCGCCTTTTCTGCTGAACCAGTTTGGACCCCGGATCAACACTCAGGCGGTGGACCAGAAGTTCTTCGGAGATACCGGGCATGTCTGCAGCTGACCATGCGAAGAGGTTTTGGTTGGCTCGGATGCATCTTACGATATCTGAGTATAGGGCGGACGGGAGGGTCCTGCTAACGAAGAACTTGTGGGTCGGCTCTTGCTCCGAGAAGAGCACCTCCTCCAATTCGTCCACCGGCTCGGAAGTCGGCCGAGCGGCATCTTGGGGAATTTCCAGTGTTTCTAACGAGAGAACGGGCCCGAGGGTGGAGGTCATATAACACTTGCGGGCCTGCTCCTGATTGCCCCTTACTTCCCCTACTCCGGCCCGGGTGGGGAATTTCATTTTGAGATGATAGGCAGAAGGGACGGCTTCAAGGGCGGCTAGGCCGGGCCGACCCAAAATGACGTTGTAGGCTGCTGGGACATCTACGACCATGAAATCCATCGACTCCGTGCGGGTAGTAGGAGTTTTGCCGGCTGTGACATCGAGGGTAATCACCCCTTCAATAGTCACCGGCACTCCTGTGAACCCATGGAGCGTATAGCCGGCGGGCTTGAGTCTGTCTCGGGAGAGCTTCAGGCCCTTGAAAGCGTCGAGAAAGAGGATGTTGACGGAGCTACCGTTATCCACTAAGATCCTCTCAACTTTGAAATTGGCCATGTGAAGACTAATGACGAGTGCGTCACAATGAGGGGTGCGGACACCCTCGAGATCTTCGTCAGAGAAGGTGACGGGCACTCCGAGGCCTTTGGGAGGAGGGGTGGCTCGGACCGAGTTCACTTCTCTGATAAAAGCGTTCCGAGAGGAGTTCGAGGAGCCCCCCATTGGACCCCCATGTATGAGGTGGATGACTCGCTCTTCCTCAAAATCTGGCGTCTCTTCTCGTTCCGGACGTTTGTTAGCCCCCCGAGGCTGGGGAGGAAGCTCGGCTCGGTCCTTTCTCACGAATTTCGCCAGCTGCCCCCTCTGGATAAGGGCTTCGATCTCATTTCTTAGAGCACGGCAGTCGTTGGTGTCATGCCCATGGTCCCGGTGATAGCGGCACCATTTCTCTTTATCTCTTCTCTTGGCGGGGGTGTTCATCTTGGGAGCTGGAGGTAAGACCCCTTCTTTTTCGACTTCCATGAAGATGGCGGAGATGTTAGTGGTGAGGGGAGTGAACTTCTCAAATCTAGGGGGAGGTCGGCGCTGGCCAGCATTATCCTTCTGGAGCTTCTTGGCTCCTTCTTCTTCCGCTCCCTTTCTCTTAAACCCGGAGGTAGACCCCTCCCAGTTGGGTTGCTGCTCAGCCTCTTCGGCCCGGATATACTTTTCAGTGCGAAGGAGGAGGTCGGAAAAGTCATGTGGTGGCTTCTTGGCGAGGGAGGAGCGGAGGTTGGAATTGAGGACATTGGATTGAAATGCTACCGTGGCGACCGATTGGTCCAGGGATGCTATGGATCTGGCCTCAGCCGTAAACCTCTTCACGTAGTCTCTCAATTTTTCCCCCTTCTTCTGGTGGAGGTGCAATAGGGAGATGCTCGTCTTTTCGGCCCTTCGGCTGCTCACGAAATGTGTGACGAAAAGTGTTTCGAACTGCTCGAAGGAGAATATCGAGGAGGGGGCGAGACGAGAATACCACTCTCGGGCCGGTCCTTTGAGAGTTGCGGGGAAGGTTTTGCAGAGGAGGGCATCGGAAGCTTGATGTAGGAGCATCAGAGTCTTAAAGCTTTCGATGTGGTCCACTGGATCGGTTTCCCCGGTGTAAGTCTCAAATTGGGGAGGTTTGAATCCGAACGGGACGGGTGCATCCACTATGGTCCGGGAAAAAGGGGGTCGGCTAGGACGTAGGGTCCTTCCTTTAAACTCCTCTTCTCGGTTTATCTGGCCCAGGAGCATTTCTACTTCATTAAGACGGCGGTTCATGGCGTCATCTCTCCGACGGTAATCTGCCGAGCCACGGGACTCGTCTTCGTATGAGGGAGAGCGAGGGCTGCGGCGATGGTAACTTCGGGAACGACGAGGACTTGGGGTGCGCCTGGAGTTGGTAGGAGCGGGTCGAGGAGAGGGGGACCGTCGGCGAGGGCTTCGGACCGGAGGAGGGGATGGGAGCTTCGGCTCAATAGGATTCTGACGGAGGTTGAGGGCCTGC
Organism: Hemerocallis citrina; assembly: GCA_017893485.1. Lineage (NCBI taxonomy): Eukaryota > Viridiplantae > Streptophyta > Magnoliopsida > Asparagales > Asphodelaceae > Hemerocallis > Hemerocallis citrina. The sequence continues at coordinate 129,625,435 of CM030359.1, forward strand.
AGGACGGTCGCTTGGAACTGCTGGAACTCGGCACGGGTGATTGGTGCCTCATTGTTCCTGGGCTGTTGCCGACCTGCGGGTGAGTGCCTTCTTCGGTAATGATCGGGGGACTCCTTCCTCCCTCTTCGGATGGGGGACCTCCTGTACTCTCGGCGACGAGGGGATCGTTCATGCTGGCGGGAGGCTTCCTCCCGAGCCCGCTTTTCATCCAGATGACGACGGAGGTCATCATCTTTCTGGCGTTTGGGGGTTGCATTGCGGCGACCAGAGGCTTGGGGATGATGGGAGGCCATAGAGTCAGTGGAGGCGTTGTGGATGTTGAGGTTCTCTTGGTGAAGAGGCTGTTTCTGAGGGTTAGGACCCCTTGGATCAGGAGGGGGAAGGTTTTGTTGGAGCGGCTCTTCCGTGGTAGGGGGAAGTTGCCCTTGTTGCTGAGCGGGATCAGGAAGTACTTCTTGCTGGTCAGGGTTGGGTACTCGGTTAGACCCCCTTGACCTGACTTTGCGAGGCGGCATGGCTAGAGAAGACCTGTTCTCGGGGAAGAGGAGAGGTTTCTATTCGTTAGTTTCCCACAGACGGCGCCAATCTATTGCCGCTAAATTCGGTGTGGGGGCAAACAGATGAATTTGTGGATTCTTAGGGAAACTGAATAGAGAACCTGTGTACCTGTTCCGTCGGTCTTCGATCGTCGATCTCGCCACGGACCTGCAAAAAGTGCGAGACACCGGGGTTGTTCCCGGCGACGCACCCTCCGACGCTCAAGTCAGTAATCTAGGAAGACTATGAATGAGCTCAAAAACTGGTGAAAGATTGATTACCTCTTAATAGAGATGGGTGGGGGGTATTTATAGGCGTCTCAGGGAACAGATTAGGCATGTAATTCCTGTGTATACAGATAAGGAATGTGATCCCTAATCCCCAGTGAAAGGATAGATATGAATCAGGGCCGTTGATTAATATTAATCAGAAACCCTAATTCTATCCTGCCGGACCGGGTTTGTTGCGGGTTGAAACCCGCACCCAGTTGTGGTGGATCCATTCGCGGGTTACTGGATCTGCGAAAAGGAGACCCAGTACCCGCTTCAGACCTGTTTTGTAGGTAAAATTACTGTTTCACCCCTGAATCTCGGGATTCGTGTCCCATTTGGACGGCCTTGATTAAACTCCTATTTTTAGCCATATCAATAAATATAAAGCAGAAATTCCAACTTAATACATCCTCTCGCCATTACCATCAAGCAGCTAACCAACCTGTTCTGCAATTAGTAAATTTGCAGGAAAGGGGAAAAGAAGAAAACAAGTACCCGTCAATTGCAAGTCGCGGGTCACAAATAATGTATGATATAAGCAAATGGGGGAAACTAAACAGATCTAATTATTAGCAGAAACAGACCTAGCATGGTATGGCAGAATTCAACTAACATGGTATCCTAGCATATGTCTCAAGTGTTAAGTGTCAAGTGTCAGATAATAGATATGTCAGGTAATCAGGTAACAGATTTCAGATAGTCAGGTATTCAGATTCAGATTTCTATAGAACAGATTCATATTCAGATTTCAGATTTCAGAAACAGATTCAGATTCATATAAGTCTTGTGTGATTACTATTTAGGTAGCACTTCATGCGCCATACTTTTATCACATAGTTGCTACATTCAAAACAGTTTCGTTTGTAGATTTCGTAGGAGATCATATAGGGCAGTGTACTCAGGATCAGACAGATAACAGATCAGACAGATAGAACCTAGTGGTTCTCTTCTTCTCTACACCTTCCTATAAGAAGTAATGTAGACAGGGTCAGACAGACAGATAGAACCTAGCGATTCTCTTCTACTCTACACCTTCATATATAAGAAGTAATGTAGACAGGGTCAGAATACAGATAATTATATGGGAAACACGGGCCCCCTTCTAAGTACACATTTCTATGCTTTCCCACTACTAGATCTTTCCCATAAATCCCGGCTTGATTTCTTTTATTATGGTTTTCAAACAGACATGAATGTATGCGAAATAGTGTCAAACTAACATGATATAATCAGTTTTAGGTTCAGAGAATCAAATCAGCATGTATAGACAATATAGAGTCACCTAAATGAGCAAAATGGTGTATGTTTATAATCAGGACAGCAAGACCAATCAGTACTAAATTAGAGATTCTGAACTCTTCAAAAATGAAAACCTAGATCCGTCGAAGGATCTAGAAACTAGACATCCACACGATTCCAACTCATATAAATAAGTCATATACTAGTTCACAACATTACAGCTCAAAACTGATTTGAATACAGAATTTATGTTCAGCCAGAAAACAGGGGAACAACTTCAAAAGCATGAAAACAGCATTAAAAAACATCAAATAATTCCACGAAAAATCTGGGGTATTCCCCTATAGGTATAGACTCAAAATAACAAGTTTCATAATATTTCAGTAAGTATAGATCAGCCATCAAAAATAAAAAGCAACACGAAAACATAGTTTGACGAATCTGGAATTTCTCAACACTGCTGTACGAAAACTAGGATATCTCGTAATCAGTGAATCGAAATCCAATTCCGCCAAAACGAAATGAAAATAGATAGATTTTAATAACTTTCATATTTCACAAATAATTTTCATACAGTATAAGGAATTTCAGTGAAAACAGAGTTCTTTACTGAACAGCGCAATTTACAGCATGAGTAGATTTAGAAAAGAATATGAAACACCACCCAAAACTCATCTTATAAATTCATCAAAAATCTGGATAGTCCCTAATATCATAAAGAAACACTGAAAAAAATATTATACCAAGATATTATGTATAGGGTAGTTCTTGAAAATAATTTGTTAACAAAATTGACTCAAAACAGAATCTGAAATCTATCGACACGTCTGTACCAAAACCTTCATAACTCAGTCATACGAACTCCAAATCAAGTAAAACCAGTGGGGTTTGAAAATAGAAAAAATTATCTAAAATCCATCTTTTATTTTGGAATTAAGATTCGGAATGTAGCATGGACGAAAACAGCAAACAACACAGAACAAGCCGCAAGTACAGATTTCACACCTCTAATTAAACACATTATAACTTTCACAATATTGATCCAAACACCTCCAAACTTGAAATACAACCTACCAAACATCTAAACATCATGTTTAAGGGTTTCTAACATGTCCACATCTATTATTTTCACTTGGGCATTCAATCAAACACAATTCATGCAATAATCACATAGATCATCCTTATTGATACGAGTCTTTTCCACAGAAAAAGGGAATCTTTTGTTCCAATAGAACCAGAAGTGATGTGATGGATATAAGCGCAATTGAAATTCCTGGGGAGTTATACATTTGTGTATTAATAAGACCATTCACTATTTCTTGACTTCTTTCTATATCACTTGGCTCGCCCTTTTTTTATCGATTTCTTTTTCTGAATTTCCCATTTTTATACATGCATCAAAATCAAGTTTTTGGGCATATCCTAGTTCATCATCCTATCAATCTTGGTGTCATAAGTCATCTATGGCCAAATTAACACAATAGAGATAAAACACATAGGAAAACACAAATTTTGGTTGTCTCTAGACCCAACTACACTACTTGTGAACTTTTTGATTTGTATCAACCTAATGAATTGTAGTACAAGTTACTTGCCTTATTATGGAGTGAATACGACGAAAATAAGCCTTAGGAACAAAACCCACGAGCGAATTCCTTCCAAGCGTGAATCCAAGCAAACCCACGAACAAAAACGCTTTACGAACGAACACCTTGATGCAACGAACCAAAGTGGATAATACCCACTTGAAGAATCACCAAAGGGGAGAGTTTGATGGTGTTTTGATGGTGGTGGTGCTGTTTGTGGAAACCGGCCAACTAGGAAGGAGGGTGAGGGTTTGCAGGGTTTTGTATGGAAGTATGGAGAAGGGTTTGTAATGGTGGTATGGTGGCCGGAGGTTGGGATGTTGGGGATTATGTGGGTTAGTTTGCAAGGAGGGAGAGCAGCCGGGATTGAATAGGAGAGGGAGGCCGGGTGTAATTGAAAGGGAGAGAGATTAATTGTAACACCCCGAATTCCAAAAATACACTGAATTCGAGATTCCACAGGATCTTTACACTTCTTCGTATAATTTTACAAGGAAATTAAAACTTTTCACTTTACATCAGAGTTACATGAAAACTTTACACTTTACATTTCACAGCGGAAGCAAATTTACAACATTTAAATAAATGTACAACAACATTTGAATAATCTCTAAGCATCTGTGCCTCCTTAATCTTTATCATGTCATTTATCCTGCATACAAAACTGTGGGTACATCAGTTTATTCAACCGATGAACATTATACATGACCATCTTCTCTATGCCGGAAATAGTATAACTGATTTTCCATATTTAACAAACACAAACTTGTCACATATTAAACTAAAGGGAATACCCTATTGATGTCGTGTTGTGATTGTGCACTTAGTCCTTAATGCGGTTATTTATATTACATGACACTAATGCGCACTTGTTCGGATTCTATGCATCCCATACTACATAGGTCCGAGGGCAAGCCCTTAATCGTTCTTCATCTTGTAGGGTTCAATCCCTCGTCATGTCTTAATCTACTACTGTAACTACGGTAAGTATCCTAGATGTTTTCTGACATACGAACTCATGTCTAGGCGCCCTGAAGGGAATCTCAAAGCACTGACACATAACTCATCATGCAGGCATCATGTGGTAATTCAGCTCCTACCATAGACATGACACCACCCGAAGTCGTCCAACACCCTACGAGCGTCGCCACCGATACGGTACTCTGGAGCAGTATCCACGCCCTATCATGACTCATCATGGGACATTCTGGGATACTCTCTCGCCGCCAATCCAATGGCCCTCATAATCAATGTTTTTCTCTTACTTTCATCACATCTTCACTATGTAACTAATCCTTAGTTTAATGAAATCATGAACAAAATCAATCTTTTAGAGTTAGCCCTCTCACTACTACCGGTCTTATTTCTTTCATTTCACAATGACCCAAACTGGTCTTTTCAATATCAATAATCATAATTCATCACTTTTCACTTGCCGGTGTGAGTTTTGGCAACACCCTAATTTTCAATTTCAATTCATAAATTCACATGTTTGAGTTTTCGTACTCAATAACATTTCTCTTTTCTAATCACATGATTTCTAAATTATTCATGAGTCCATAACCATACATGGAATTCAATTATTCATCAAGTAATTCATCAAATATCATTTCCACATTAATCACAGCATTAATTATATGGTCAAAATGAGTATTCACAACTCATAATTGTTACACTATTCTTCAATAAGAATAATTCATACCACTTCACTCATATGTTTTCTTTCTTATTTATAATTTTTTTCTAGTACTTTAATTCAAGTTCTTTCGCAAATTATAACTTTCACAAAAATATAAGTGTAGAACCCTAGTTCTATTTATACCTTTGTTCTCAAAAATATACTCTATTTCATTTTAATAAATCCCAATTTATTTTTCATAAGTCCCACATAATTTTAGAATAATAATAATATTTTTTTCATAATTTTTAATTATCAAAATCCACCCAAAAAAATTATTTTTTCCACAAGTTAAACACTGGCCGAGACCAGGTTTCGAACCAACAACCACAGGGAAACAAGCCGCCCACTCTGACCACTAGGCCAGTCGCGCCGATCGGTATAAAAGGGGGTTAAGAGCTTTAAATGTTCTCGGCTGAAGTTAATTAGTTTTTTAAATGTGCAAAACAAAATATATGGTGCTAACAGGAATCGAACCATCGACCTGTGAGAAACCCACTGCATACTGTACCGATTAGGAGCCTCCCGACCACTTGAGCTATAGGCTCAGGTTGTCTCAGTACAACTCAAACTCTAATTAAATCAACTCTCTCTGTTTAATAGAACATTTGGACGTTCAAAAGCTCTCATTTGATTTTGCTTTTACTAAACTTACTGTAAATTTCCAGATTAATTATTCCCATAATAATTAATACTCCAGTAAAATAAAAATAATTTTTTTCAATAATTAAACATATGTTTTTCATACAATTAGTTCGAATTATATGCTACTACTAGAACATTTCTTTTTGACATTTCTTATCCAATTTTAACATCAATAATCTCTATATCAATTCTCTATTTTTATTCATTTCACAAACCCCCAAATTATATTTTTAAGTCATCCATTATAAACATTATCACAAAAGTCCATCTAAGCACATAAGACAACACTTTCATCTACTAACATTTGCATTTAATTTTGATGCTAATAACGAATTTTACTTCAAGCAATCCATAGCACACAACTTAAGTTTGATGATGGAATCACATACAATCTATTTAGCAATATTCCAATCAACTAATAAACCATTTTTCCAATTAAAATGTACTCTTATTAATCTTTTTCATGCATTAATATTTCAATTCAATTCTAGCATGCTTTCTAATTAGAAACATGGAAAATAACCCACCTTAATTGGAGAGAAATACAATTTGCAACACTACCTAAACAAAAGTCCTTGCCAAGAGAGCGATCCTCCTCCTCCTCGATGTGCACATGAGCCTTCAAGATGCCAACCCGAGCTCCAAAGATGCCGGCCTTCCCTTCTTGGTGCAACACAACTCTTCACACACAACTCTCAATCTTTTAACTCACTTACTATACTACTAATAATGTATTTTATACTATAGGTCTTGGAGAAATAAAGAGTACAAAAACAACTAGGCTAGGAGGGGGTATTTATACTAAAAATTTAAGTAAATGGAAGGCTAAGATCAAATTAGGAGTTAGAAACAAAAGGCTAGAATTCAAGGAGGAGTTACAATAACCAACCATGATCAAGCAACCACCACCCATGGCTCGATTATTTTTTTCCTTTTCCCTCCATGTAAAAACCGGCCTACATGTGGTGCATTTGCACGTGTACGTGCAATGCACGTGCATGCATTTGTCTCCATTTAACAAAAGTTGTACATTATATTTTCAATAAAAATAATCCTTAAAATATGTGCTACATTACAAGTTGTAATTAAAATAAGAATAACTCATGAGGTTTAATTAATGGGGCAAAATAATAGTTTTTATAAAAGAAGATAAATAAATTAGATTTGGGCAAGAAAAAAAGGTTTATGTTTATTTGAAGAAAAATGGGCATTTATAAAAGTAATTAAAGAACACATATACACACATCATCCATAATGAAAAATAATTATAAGATTTCATACTACAAAAATTGTACGTGCACACTATGTGCAAAATTAAATAAATAATTTTCATAAATGAAAATCAGGATATTACAACACTCCCTCCTTAGAATAGTTCTGTCCCCGGAACTACAGTCAAGAGCGAGAAACAAAACACTCACAACAAGAACAAGAAAAATACAAAAAAACAAATCAAGCAAAAAGCTCAGGATAATCCTTCAACATCCTCTCCTCAGAATTCCAAGTAGCCTCTTCAACCAAATGGTTTCTCCAGACTACCTTGACTATCGGTATCGTCTTATTGCTCAAGACTTTCTCTCGACGATCAACAATTTCGACAAGAGACTCGATGTAATTGAGATCCAACTGCAAACCTATTTTAGAATTATAAAAATAACCTATTTTATGAGAAATTATACAAAGTGATAAAGGATAATTTTTGAAAGAAAGAAAATTCAAATGTGCTATCTATGGACTCTCATTGTTAAATTAAGTATTGTTTATGAATGAAAATACGACTTTATGACCTTTTGAATTAAATGAATGAAAAGAACCTTAGTAGGAGAATCAAATGAAATTAGTGCTGATTAAAATAAGATTAAGAAAGTTATGTGGAAAGAGTAAACTATTTGAGTATGACATGTTGAATTTATTTATGCATGATGTTGCACATGAAATTGAAATTGAATGACTTGATGAATTTATGAAAGAACATGAATATACAAGTGCTATGAACATGAAATAAAATTTTTGTTAATCATGAAAAAGAGAACTTATGAGTATGAAAAACTCAATATTGTAATTATGAGTCGAAATTAAGAACTAGGGTGTGGCTAAGCCTTATACCGGCAATAAAAGAAATGTTGAGATGAAATTTGAAATAAAAAGACCAAGAGTTGGGTCATGTGAAACGAATGGATAAGACCGGTATAGTGGGAGTGCTAACCCTAAGGAATTGATTTGTTCATGATTCAATTAAATTAATGACTAGATACATAGTGGAGAGGTGATGAAAGTAAGATAAAAACATGTGTAGGAGGGCCCTTGGATTGGTGGCGTGAAGGTATTCACAGGATGTCCCATGATGCGTCATGAGTAGGACGTGAATACTGCTCCAGAGTACCGTCCCGGTGGCGACACTCGTGGGGTGTTTGGTGACTGCAGGTGGTGTCATTTCTAAGGTAGGAGGTGAATTACCACAGGATGCCTGCATGATGAGTCATGTGATAGTGCGTTGGGATTCTCTCCAGGGTGCCTAGACATGAGTTGGTAGGTCATAAAATATTTAGGATACTTACCGTAGTTACAGTACTAGATTAATTCATGGCGAGGGATTGAACCCTACAAGATGAAGAACGATTAAGGACTTGCTCTCGGACCTATATAGTATGAGCTGCATAGACTCTGCACAAGTATGCATTAGTGTCATGTAACATAAATAATTGCATTAAGGACTAAGTGCACATTCACAACATGACATCAATAGGATAGTCCCCTTAGCTTTGTTTGTGAACAAGTTTGTGGTTTGTTAAGTAATGAGAATCGTTATACTATTTCGACATAGAGAGGATGACCGTGTATAATATTTCGTCAGTTGAATGAACTGACGTGCCCACTCCGCTCACTTCTTGGCGATGAAACTCATTGCTTCGATGGACAAGTTAGCTAAGATATATATTGGTGAGATCGTCAGGCTTCATGGTGTTCCGTTAACTATTGTGTCTGATCGAGATGCGCGGTTTACTTCTCATTTCTGCAGGAGTCTTCAGATAGCTTTGGGTACCAAGATGGATTTCAGCAATGCTTTTCATACGCAGACCGAGAGAGTCAACCGTATTCTTGAGGATATGCTTCGGAGTTGTATACTAGACTTTGGAGACAGTTGGAAAAGGCATCTAGCTTTGGTGGATTTTGCCTACAACAACAATTTTCAGACTAGTATTGGGATGGCGCCGTACGAAGCTTTGTATGACAAGAAGTGCAGCACACCTGTTTGTTGGTTCGAAGTTGGGGAGTGTCAGATGTTTGGGCCTGAGATTGTGCAACAAACCTTTGAAAAGATTGATCTGATCAGGAAGAGGTTGGTGGATGCTTAGAGTAGGCAGAAGAGCTATGCAGACAACCGGAGGAGGGACCTTGAGTTTGAGGTTGGTGACTTTGTCTTTCTGAAGGTATTGCCCAGCAAGGGTGTGATTCGCTTTGGCAAAGGCGGGAAGTTAGGCCCGAGGTTCATAGGCTCGTATAAGATATTGAAAATGATCGAGAAAACTGCTTACCGGCTTGAGTTACCGGAAGAGTTGTCTCAGGTGCACAATATCTTTCATGTGTCTATGCTGAGAGATTACATTCCAGATCCGAGTGTTATTTGCCTGAAGTGCCGGAGGGTTTGAATTGGATCTGAGTTACATTGAGCTCCCAGTTGAGATTGTGGATCGTCGGGAGAAAGTCTTGAGGAATAAGACGATACCGATGGTCAAGGTAGTCTGGAGAAACCAGTTGGTTGAAGAGGCTACTTGGGAATCTGAGGAGAGGATGATGAAGGATCATCCTGAGCTCTTAGTTTGATTTGTATTTTCTCTTCTTATTGTGTTTTGCTTTCTCACCCTTTTATTGTAGTTCCGATGACGGAACTATTCTAAGGAGGGAGTGTTGTAATACCCTAAATTTTATTAAATGAGAAATTGTTGATTTTAATGTTGTGCAGGTACAAAGTTATGTATAAATATTTTTTTATATATAAAATAATTTTCGATAACATGAACAAATAATTATTTTCTTTCCTTCTCTTTTTTTTAAGCCCATTTTTTTTTAAAATCCTAAGCTTGTTTTTCTAAATTAAGCCCAACCTAATAAATTAAATATTTTATTTTTTACCCATGAGTCTAAAGGCCCACTATTTTGAAGCCCATAAATTAATTACTCTTTTAATTGCCTTAACTTGTCATGTAGACATATTTTGTAGACAATTAATTAATTTATAATGTACAACTTTTATTAGGTGACACTAGTTGGGACACGTGCATGCACGTGTGTGCATTATACACCCAAGGGTGGCCGGATTATGCATGGAGAGGAGTGGGGGAGTGGAGTTGTGGGGATGGGTGGTTACTTACACATGGGTGGTTGCTACAACTTTCCAATGTATTCTAGGCATTTGTCTACAACCATCTAATGCAATCCTAGCCCTCCATTTCACCCTAAAACTAGTATAAATACCCCTCACTAGTATGCATACAACACACTAAGAAATTTTTGTAAAGAAAAGAAAGAAAGAAATACATAGGAGAGTGAAAAGATTGAGAAGTATTGGTAAAAGATTAGTGAGTGTACTTTTGTGTGTGTTCCAACCTAGAGGAGGCCGGCTAGCATCCAAGGAGCTTTGGTTGGCTCGGGTTCCAATCAAGCATCGTGGAGGAGAAGGAAATTGCAATACATTCTAGGAGAAAAAGGCCACTTTCTTGCATTCTAGGAGCTTTCATTTTCGTTTCTCCAAATAGGTGGGTGTTTTTCATAATTCTATATCTAGATACCATGCTAAGAATGATTTGATGAAATTATTATGGAGCAATTAGATGAAATTGGAACCATGTTTGTTTTATTAGAGATGGATTGGTAATTTAGAGAATGTTTGATAAAATGATTGCTAATGGATGAATTGTGAATTAAAGTGCTAAAAATTACCATATTGTCTTACTACATGTTCTAAATTGAATTCTATGATGAAATTTGTACTTATAAGACAACTAGTTGAATTAAAAAGCTTCATGTGTAATTGATTGCCTAAAATAAAGTTTCCTTGTTGTAAAGATGAGAAAATTTTATCTTAAATATTGTAGGTTGTTAATGAGTAAAAAAAACAAGGGAATATAGTAGTTGTGAAAATTTAACTCTAAAGTATGAAGAAATATGACGTTTTGTTCTCAATATCGAAATTACGGACATAGAACATAAAGTAGGACAAAAATACATGTTTTATAAAGTAAATAATAGTTATAAAAACACTGGTTTACTGTAAATTCATATATGGTAAAATATGGAGATTTTCGCTTTCAAAAGAGAAGAAAAAGAAACAAAATTGTTTTGAGAATTATAAAAGTTAGAAATGAACAGAGAACTGGATTATAAACAACCCAATACCCTTTGAGATAATCTGGTCCCTTAGACCAAGTGGTTAGTGGTGCGGTGGCCTTTTACTGTAGCCGTGGTCAGACCTTAAGGGTCTCAGGTTCGAAACCCAAGCCATGCCTTTTAATTTCAGTTTTTGAATAAAAACTCAAACCTGAAAACAAAAACTTACCTTATTAAAACCCGTTCACGTATCGCATAGGCGTCTTAGCCCAGTTGGCTTTCGGTGGCTGTTGACTTAGCTCAGGTCACAGGTTGGAATCTGGCTTTCGGTAGATTTGAAAATTTTTGATTTTTTTTTAAGTTTAAAATCGAATTTTTGACTTTTAAAAATCTCAAAAAAAATACTACAATTATTCTAAAAATATGTAGATCTTGTGAAAAATATTTGTGCATTATTTAGATAAAATAAAGGCGAATTAGAGGTGAAAAGTTGGATAAGATTCCATAAAATTTTGTATTTTTTGAGAATTATAAAAATAACTTATTTTATGAGAAATTATACTAAGTGATAAAGAATAATTTTTGAAAGAAAGAAAATTCAAATGTGTTATCAATGGACTCTCATTGTTAAATTAAGTATTGTTTATGAATGAAAATACGACTTTGTGACCTTTTGAATTAAATGAATGAAATGAACCTTAGTAGGAGAATCAAATGAAATTAGTGCTAATTAAAATAAGATTAAGAAAGTTATGTGGAAAGTGTAAACTATTTGAGTATGACATGTTGAATTTATTTATGCATGATGTTGCATATGAAATTGAAATTGAATGACTTGGTGAATTTATGAAAGAACATGAATATACAAGTGCTATGAACATGAAATGAAATTATTATTAATCATGAAAAAGAGAACTTATGTGTATGAAAAACTCAATGTTGTAATTATGAGTCGAAATTAAGAACTAGGGTGTGGCTAAGCCTTATACCGACAATAAAAGAAATATTGAGATGAAATTTGAAATGAAATGACCAAGAGTTGGGTCATGTGAAACAAATAGATATGACCGGTATAGTGGGAGTGCTAACCCTAAGGGATTGATTTGTTCATGATTCAATTAAATTAAGGACTAGATACATAGTGGAGACGTGATGAAAGTAAGAGAAAAACATGAGTATGAGGACCATTGAATTGGCGGTTTGAGGGTATTCACAGGATATCCCATGATGCGTCATGAGTAGGATGTGGATACTGTTCCAGAGTACCGTCCCGGTGGCGATGCTCGTGGGATGTTTGGTGACTGCGGGTGGTGTCATGTCTAAGGTAGAAGGTGAATTACCACAGGATGTCTGCATGATGAGTCATGTGACAGTGCGTTGGGATTCTCTCCAGGATGCCTAGACATGAGTTGGTAGGTCATAGAAAATCTAGGACACTTACCGTAGTTACAGTAGTAGATTAAGTCATAGCGAGGAATTTAACCCTACAAGATGAAGAACGATTGAGGGCTTGCCCTCGAACCTATGTAGTATGGGTTGCATAGACTCTGAATAAGTACACATTAGTGTCATGTAACATAAATAATTGCATTAAGGACTAAGTGCACATTCACAACACGATATCAATATGATAGTCCCTTTAGCTTTGTTTGTGAACAAGTTTGCGGTTTGTTACGTAATGAGAATCGTTATACTGTTTCGACTTAGAGAGGATGACCATGTATAATATTTCGTCAGTTGAATGAACTGACGTGCCCACAATTTCTATGCTGGGTAAAGCACATGAAAAGACTAAGCAGGAATTGATGCTTAAAGATTATTCAAGTGTTGTTGTATTTCATTCATTGTTGTAAAAATTTACTTCCGCTGTATAAATGTTAATGTAAATGTAACTCTGATGTAAAGTAAAATTTTATTTCCTTATAAAATTGTATGAAGAGAAGTGAAAAGATCTTGTGGAACACGAATTCAGTCTTATTTGGAATTCGGGGTGTTACAGTTTCTGCATCACAGTTTGCTGTTTCTTCTATATCAACATCGTCAGTATTCCAAACTCTTGTTGCTTGAACCAACTTGAGTTTGAGAGGGGGTGTTAGATGATAGATTAGTTTAGTCCCACATTGAATAATGTATTGGTTTAATATTCTTTTCTCTCCTATACATAGAAGACATATTGTACTTAGTTTATTCAATAAATAATAAAGAATATTCTCCTATCGCTAATTCTAACAGGGTAAACCTCGAAAAAATCTCGTATGTTATGTGCTTTTGGTTGTTCTTTATTCCCTTGCTTTTGATTTCATTGTACTTGTATTTCGTTGGTGAGTTATTCCGCAGTTAGAACTCAATATTAACTACGGATGGTCAAATTTTTTGTTAGTATAAATTTTCTAAAATGTTTTTGTCGATTCATGATGATTAAAATTGCATGATTGAAAGCTTCCAATCTTTATATTGGTTGGATCTGAACTATTACAATTATTGGCCATCAATGTCCGATGTTTCTAGCTGAGACATTGGATTCGGTTGAAGTGAAATCTGAGTAAATTCAAATTGGTAAAAGCAACTTTTTCATATTAGATATCAATAAATGTGCATTTGAACTAGTTTTCCCTTGTAGGTGGATTTACATCTTGTTGAGCTTGGCAGTGTTCCCTAAACAGTATAATTAAATTCTGCACTAACACAGTCCCTTGCAAACTCAGAACCTGAGAGTAAAAAAATAAGAAGGGAAGAGAGAGTACTCCACAGAGAAATGGCTATGATTGTGGATGCCTTTGCTGGAAAATGTGTGGAATTGCTGATGGACTTAGCAACGGAAGAAGTGGTGATGTTACTAGGCGTCAAGAATGACCTGCAGAAGCTTCAAGAGAGGATCCAACACAAAGCTATCAATGGATGGTTGTCCAAGCTAGTGTGTCATATACGATACTGACGACATCATCGATCTATGCAGAATCAAGGGCCGGGAGGTACTAAAAGGAGATCGGCACCTCCAGCCTGCTACATCATCTTCAAATTCATTGGTAGGTTTTCGGTTTTCCAGGCTTTGTTCATGTTGTACTAGTATAACTAGCATTCCATTCCATCACGATATTGGAGAAGAAATAGAAAAGCATAACAATAGACTCGAGGAGTGTAACACTCCGAATTCCAAATAAAACTGAATTCGAAATTCTATAGGATTTTTACACTTCTCTTCGTACAATTTACAAGGAATTAAAAACTTTTATTCCAACAATGATTAAATTTTACACAGCGGAAGCAAAATACAACATTATACATGAATTGAATAACAACTTGAACATTCTTTAAGCAGCAATCAACCTTTAGTCTTGTCAATCACTATATCACGCATAGAAACTGTGGGTACGTCAGTTGCATACAACTGACGTTAGGATATAATATATCAATTTCTCTTACTTAGAAAGCACACACTTGTCACAAACAAACTAAGGGGGACTATCCAATTGATGTCGTGGGTGAATGTGCACTTAGTCCTTAATGCAGTTATTATTATTTACATGACACTAATGTGCACTTGTTCAGATTCTATGCATTCCATACTACATAGGTCCGAGGGCAAGTCCTTAATCGTTCTTCATCTTGTAGGGTTCAATCTCACGCTATGACTTAAACTACTACAGTAACTACGGTAAGTATCCTAAATTTTCTATGAGTTACGAGCCTATGTCCAGATAACCTGGAGGGGAATCCCACGTCATAATATGACGTATCATGTAGACAACCTATGGACAATGCAGCCTCCGTCATGGGACAATGACACCACCCGTAGTGACTAAACATCCCACAAGCGTCGCCACGGTCCCGATAATTTCAGAGATGTGTTCACATCATGACATGACGGATCATGTAGACAGTCTGTGAAATACTCTCACACCGTAGACCAGAGGCCCTCATACTTGTATTTTTCTCTTACTTTCATCACATCTTCACTATTGTATTGTCCTTAGTTATTTGAATCATGATAAAATTAATACCCTAGTTAGCACTTCCTCTATACCGGTCTTAACCATCAATTAACAATAACGACCCAAACTTGGTCTTTTATTTCAATATTTTATCTCAAAAGAATTTATTCAATAAAAAATTTATTCAATGCCGGTATAATGACACTCTAGTTTTTAATCTCATTCCATGTTCATAAAAATTGAGTATTCACACTCACAAATTTTCTCATAATTCATCATGACTTTCCATTTTATTTTCATACACAAATTTCATGTATAAAGTGACAAATTCATTTTTCAAGATTACCACATTCATAATAGATTTCACAAATTTTCTTTACTTTCATAATAACATTCTTTCACTTATTAAGCCAAATCACAATTATCTTTATTTAAATTTTTCCATGACACAATTTATTTAATCTCTCTATTCAAAATTTCCTTTAAAAGAAAAGTATAAATTTTCTTTCAACTACTCAATATTTCATTCTAATAATTTGAATCAAGTTCCTTTCCAAAATAGCCTTTAATTCTCATTATAGTAGGTCAAAAAGCTATGGAAAATTCTCATGAAGTCTAGGTATTTTTAGAATATTTAGAATATTTTTTTCTTAATTTTTAAAACACTTAAAACTATAATATATATATATATATATAAACTATATATATATATATATCATTTTTTCCTAAAAGTGATCGAAGCCAGATTCGAACCCACGCACAACAGACCCCCCGCGTGCTACAGTAACCGACTTGGGGCACCGCTGAAGACCAGAAAGGCCATTATGGCTAACTGTCTAATATAGAACGTGAATTATATTTGTGTTCTAGGTTTCGGTGTTTAGTAAAAATCAATTTTCAGAAAAATAAGTCTCTGGAGAGACTCGAACCCAAGCACCCCGCCTCCACCGTTGCTACAGTAACATTTTTAAAGTGCACCCACTGATCAGTAGGCCTGAGTGCCTAACCTGATGTGAGATGAGTTGAGCTTTAACTCGACTCTCTGTTTGTTCTTAATATTTCATATTTCAAAAAATCTTAAACTATTTTCTCCTCTAATTTATTTCATGAAAATTTCCAGATTACTAAACTTATAGATTTGCAACTTAACAGTATTGAAAAATTATTATTTTGACATAAACACATGAATTTTCCTTTCTAAATTGTATTTTATATATACATTTTCGACATTTGAAAACAACCATGATTCTTACCAAATTTAGCACCACAATTATCACATTAGTTTATTTTCTTGCTTTCTTTTATTTCTACAACAATTTCTAGAATAAAGTCTCTTTTATCGTACTAATGTCACATAAATTAATATGGCACAATTCAAATATTTCAATCAACCAATTAGCCATTTACAGGCACATTTTCTTAATCTAACATGGTTCAAAATTCACAATTTCATAGCAACATGATAATTCTAATATAATAATCACAATTTATAACATATATTAATCAATTCCTCAAGCATTCACTTCATTTCTAATTAGTCTTTTTTAAAGCAACACATGGCCAATTTAACTAGTTTCTTCTTAGCAATTTCATCAATTTAATCCCTAGCATGATATCTACATTAGAAGCTTGAGAAATCACCCACCTATTTTGAAGAACAATTGAAAAAACTCCTAGAAATCTCCTTGAACACACGATTCCCTCCTAGTTGTAAGCCTTCTCCTCCTTGCTTGTGCACACCAAAGCGCTTTCTCTTCCTTGTACTTGATGAAACCCGAGCTCTCCTTCCTCCTTGATGAATGGCCGGACTCCAATGGTGAAAGGAACAAACAAAATGCACAACTCAATCTTTTTCCTCACACAAATTTCTCACACTCTATCTTTTCTTCTGACTTTCTTTATAATTTCTAAAGGTGCAAGAGAAGTGAATGGCTAGGGGGGCTATTTATACACTTTTTGGGGTCAAATGAAGGGCTAAGATTAACTTGATGAGAGTAGATTAGGGGCTAGGATGCATTATTGAGTTAGAGAAACCACCCATGAACACAAAACTACCTCTCCTCTCACACCACTCCCCCATTTCCTCCATGCTTGACTCCAGCCAAGTCTACTAGCACAATGCACGTGCATGTGCAATGCACGTGCCACCCTAAGCACACCTAGTTACTAGTTGTACATGTATTTGTTAATTAATTGTTACAAAAATAAGTCTACCCTACAAGTTGTCTCATTTAAATGAGAATAAACTAGTGGGCTCAATTTAGTAGGCTTTGGAATCCATGGGCTTAATAATTAAAAAATAGTTAATTTAATTAGTGTAGGCTAGATGTAAACAATTAGGCCTAGGATTTAAAATAGGCTTTTAAAATAAGAAAGAGAAGAATAAAAAATACTTGTTCATGGTATAAAAATAAATAATTTTTAAGAGAAGATGTTCATAAATTTGCACGTGCAAAACACGTCAAATCAAACAAACTTATATTAAATTATAATTGAAAATTCAGGATGTTACAAGGATATCTCAAAGAATAAGCAAATGCTTAATCAAGAACACTCCAATACTAATCTGAACTTTGACTGTGACCCATGTAAACTGTCATCAGACTTTGTTGTGAAAAAAATTGAGAGGCTGCAAACAAACTAGTGAATTCTCTTGTTAAAATCCGAAGGAGGAAGCATACAAGTTTTCGCCGTTGTCGGATTAGGAGGCATTAGTAAGACTACACTTGCTCAGAAAACATTCAACCACGGAAAAGTGGAATTTTTTGTCGTAATAGGCCACTTTTTGAAAATATTTGCAATTATGGGCCACTTTCGAAACTATTAGCGCTTGGGGGCTACTTTGTGCCACGTCAACAGCGACCACTATTCTCATTAGCGAGCTCTTTATTTTGAAAGTCGCTAATAGGAATAACGACATATGTTCTAAAATATTTGGATTTTTTTTTTCTGTCGCTATTCCCACTAGCGACCTTACTATATATGAGGTCACTAATGGGATTAGCGACCTCAAATAAATATATGGAGACACTTAGTGATTTCTAGACAGCTTTTGCTCTCTTAAGAATTTTTTTAAAAATTGATATCGCTATTAGGAATAACGACCGAAGTATTGTAACGCCCCTACCCCTAGCTCAGACAATTTATACAATTTAGAATACAAATTAGATACTATATAGTACAACTGCCCACCACAGGCTGCCTCTCAAAAGGTGGTTAACCGATTAGGTAACTCTGATCATAGGCTATTATATTTATATATTATTTAATTATAGTTCACTCCCGATATGGGACAATATGCATACACTCTCTCACACAATTACACAGCCGAAACTTAGTAACACCCGGGTGGGCCCCATATGGAAGCCCACGTCAGCCTCATGCTGACCGAAGTCAACAGCTTTGTGCTGTTTCTTTCAATTCAAGTGGGGCCCCCTCATTTCCATTCACTTTATTTACCATTTACCATCAAATGATTTATTTCACCCACCAACAGCTAACTTTTTAATCCATATATTTTATTATTATTATTATTATTATTATTATTATTATTTTATTTTATTTTATTTTAACGCGGGGTGTTACAGACACCCCCCTTTAGAAGTCAGCGTCCTCGCTGAGCACGGACATGCACAATCTAGTGCAGGATCTTCTTTCTAGTCGTTGTGGAGCATCTGCTCTTCTATCCGCCTGATTATTCATGATTCCGGAATCCACTGCCAGATCAATAACAGTCTAGGATTTAATTAAGGGTTCACCACTGTCCCGGAATACACCGCCCGACTGGGTCTATAGTCCTGGAGTACACCGCCCGACTACATGCTCCACACTCGGAGTCGAAAGTCGGCTCTGATACCATTTGTAATGCCCTTGCCCCTAGCTCAGAGAATTTATACAATTTAGAATAAAAATTAGATACTATGCAGTACAACTGCCCACCACAGGCTGCCTCTCAAAATGTGGTTAACTGATTAGGTGACTCTTGATCATAGGCTATTATATTTACTAGTTAATTTACACGTGCAATGCACGTTTTAATAATTTCAAAAAATAAAAATAAAAACTCTGACGTATGGAGGATTTGAACTGGAAACTTCCTTTATATTAGTTATGTACGCGCGTTGCACATGTTGGTAGAATGACAAAATGACAAATGACATTAAGGCCTTCTCCCATTATAATATTAGAGATATATTATTTAATTATAGTTCACTCCCGATATGAGACAATATGCATACACTCTCTCTCACAATTACACAGCCAAAACTTAGTAACACCCGGATGGGCCCCATATGGAAGCCCACATCAGCCTCATGCTGACCGAAGTCAACAGCATTGTGCTGTTTCTTTCAATTCAAGTGGGCCCCCTCATTTCCATTCACTTTATTTATCATTTACCATCAAATGATTTATTTCACCCACCAACAGCCAACTTTTAATTCATATATATTATATTATTATTATTATTATTATTATTATTATTATTATTATTATTTAACACATGGTGTTACAAGTATAGTTATTCACAATAGCGATCTCAGTAGAAAACCCAACCTCCTTATTCTTTGTAAAATTTGCAAAATAGTCACACAACTAAGGCTTCTATTTGGAATATGCTATTCCGAATAGTGATTTTAGTTTCAAAAAAAAATTGATTGTAATTTTTCATACAGCAAAAACTCTCTAGATTTTACTAAGTGTTAGAATACAGTTCATTAAGGGTCGCTAATCCCATTAGCAGCTTCATATATGTTTTGGTCGCTAATAGGAATAGCGACGGCAAACAAAAAATTTCAAATTTTTTAAAACATAGGCTAATATTCCTATTAGCGACTTTCAAATGAAGAGATCGTTAATGAGAATAGCGGCTATTGCTGACGTGGCACAAAGTAGTCCATGGGCACTAATAGTTTCGAAACTAGCCCATAATCTCAAATATTTTCAAAAAGTGGCCTACTACGGCAAAAATATCAAAAAAATGAAAGCCAATTTCCAGATTAGATTATGGATTTGTGTGTTTCAGAGAACTATTCGGAAGCAGAATTGTTGAAACAAGTAGTAAAGACTAGGGAGCGTTCATGGTGAAAGTGAAGTCTATGCTCAGACCAAGGCTGAACTTCTGCCATTGCTCATGTCGGCCCTTTCAGGCAAGAAGTTCTTTCTAGCGATGGCTGATGTATGGCGTACTGATGTATGGGAAGATTTACTGCGGACTCCATTAGCGTATGGAGCCTTCAGTAGTAAGATTCTGATTACTATAAGAAATCAGGATGTCGCTGAGAGCATGCAAGCAATTGTGACCCACTCCGTGGATAAACTTTCCACAGAGGATGAATCGTAATTGTTATGTAACAATGTATTTGGAAATGGAGCAGATGATGAAGTACAAGATTTGTATAAAATTGGGAAGAAAATTGTTGGAAAATGTGATGGTCTTCCTCTTGCCATCAAAACCATCTCTGGTGTTTTGAGAAGAAAGGATAGAATAAAGGCAGAATGGGAAAAGGTATATAAAAGCCGTGCTTGGCTACTATAAGGAGATATTCCTGAGGCAAGAGGAGCGTTGTACTTGAGCTATGAAGATTTGCTTTCTGAACTCAAACAGTGCTTCCTTTATTGCGCACCTTTTTCCTGAGGACTTGGAGTTTTTCCCAAGAACAATAGTGGATAGCAGAAGGCTTTATCAAAGCATATGGGGGTTTGCAGTTGGAAGATATTGCCGACTGATGCTGCTTGTTTTCGGTGCGGGAGAAACATGTGTGAGTTCTTATAATTTGTAAAGTGGAAGGGACAGATCTCAACCACAGATCTGGTCGATTTCTGGAGGTCGGCTTGGAAGGTAGCTGGTGGCTGGCCGACGTGAACACCTGCAAAATGCCTAGAAACACCGGGAGAAATCCCGGCGACAAGCCCTCCGATGATTTAGTCAGTCACTGGAAAAGATGAAGGATACTAGGGTTCAGGTGAGAAATTTGGTATTACCTTTCTCAAGGAGGAGGGGGCCTAGTATTTATAGGCAGAGTAAATGGATATCTAACCTTAATGGACTGGGTCAGACCCGTTTGCCTGTGGGCCTCAAGCTGCAGAAGGCCCATTGGACATTTTGACCTGATGATCTGAGATCGAGCGAATATTGAGGAGATCTGACGGCCCTGATTGGGCCATGTCACTTATACCCACATAATAAACCCCCCACTCCTTGAGGGCTATGTGCATCAGCCATTAAGAAGTAGTCATTTCTTGTGAGAAGATCGGAGGAGAGTTTATTTTTTTGCGAAGACGAGATAGTGAGGTTCCGAAACAAGTGTTTTGGGTCGTGGCCGAGCCGAGCTTGGTGGGTCGGTGCCAAGCGCTTCGAGCGAGGCACTTTGTGAGAGGGAGCTGTGTGCCTGCTCAAGGTACTTTCCAAGCTCCCAGCTTGGAGATCAGTTCCGAGTGCTTCGAGCGAGGCGCTTTGTGAGAGGGAGTGTATGCATGCTCGAGGTACTTGCCGAGCTCCGAGCTTTGGGGTCAATGCCGAGCGCTTCGAGCAGCCGAGCCCCGAGTTTGGGGTTCGGTGCCGAGCACTTCGAGCGAGGCGCTTTCAGAGAGAGTTGTAAGCTTTCTCGAGGTACTTGTTGAGCCCCGAGCTTGGGAGTCGGTGCCAAGCGCTTCGAGCGAGGCGCTTTCAGAGAGGAAGCTGTGTGCCTGCCTGAGGTACTTTCCGATTCCGAGCTTGGGGGTCCGTGCCAAGCGCTTCGAGCAGTCGAGCTCCGAGCATGGGGGTCGGTGCTGAGTGCTTCGAGCGATGCGCTTTTAGAGAGGAAGCTGTGTTCCTGCTCGAGGTACTTGCCGAGCTCCGAGTTTGGGGATCGGTGTCGAGCGCTTTGAGCAGCTGAGCTCCGAGCTTGGGGGTCGGTGCCGAGTACTTCGAGCAGCCGAGCTCCGAGCATGGGGGTCGGTGCCAAGCGCTTTGAGCGATGTGCTTTCATAGAGGAAGCTATGTACATACTCAAGGTACTTGCCGAGCTCCGAGATTGGGGGTCGGTGCCGAGCGCATCGAGCAAGGTACTTTGTGAGAGGGAACTGCATGCATGCTCGATGTATGTGCCGAGCTTCGATCGCTTCGATGTCGGTGCCGAGCGCTTCGATCACAGCGCTTTGTGAGAGGAAACTGCATGCCTGCTCGATGTACATGTCGAGCTCCGAGCGCTTCGATCATAGCATTTTGTGAGAGGAAGCTGCGTGCTTGCTCGACGTTTGTGCCCAGCTCCAAGTGTTTCAAGGTCTATGCCGAGCACTTCAATCACAGCGCTTTGTGAGAGGAAGCTGCGTGCTTTCTCGATGTACGTGCCGAGCTTCGAGCGCTTCAAGTTCGGTGTCGAGCGCTTCGATCACAGCGCTGTTTGATAGGAAGTTACATGCCTGCTCGAGGCACATGCCGAGCATCGAGCCTGATGGCCTTACTTTGAGGCGCTTTCTGTGATAAAGCTGGCTGCCTGTAGAGCCCTGAATTTCCAATATGATATCTCAGAAATACGTGGCACAATTTCCAGCATCAACTTCAAATGTAATATTAAACACAGCCCAAAATACCAATAAATTTTTTTTCAAACTTTTATTACAATAATATTTACATAGCACAGCGGAATACATACACCTTGAATTATAAACTTTCTATCTTTACAACACTTTCTTTTACAAAATTACATAATCCATTACATCACTTTAACTCAAGCATCCAAATCCCAAGCTATAGGTAATCACCTATAAAATATAAGGCTAGAGATAAATCTAACCCCCAAAACTAAAGGGGTCAGCCATAACGGTGTGAGTGACATAAAAACAAACAACATAAATAGAGCATAGATTCATCAACAACAGGAAATAAACAAGAGTAAATGAATTAGGGAATAACCATGAAACACGAAACCATCAAGTGAAGCTAGACTAAGTATCAAGTGTAGAAAACCGAAAATACATGCATAATACCAAGTCAAGAAAACATCAATGCTATATGCTGACTCTCTAATACGTACTTGTCGGAGTCTATGCATCCCACTCTATATAGGTCCGGTGCAAGTTCTTAACGTTCTCCACTTTATAGGGTTTAATCCCCAGCTATGCAAATAATCCTACTTCTATGATTACCACGAGATATAGATACAATGTGAGTATTAGCCCATGCCCCGATAATTTCGGAGGTCAATCTCTATCCACAGATAATTCCGGAGATTATTTCACTCACACATGGGAATCTTCGAGAATACCCCACACCGCAAGCTGTGACACCTCATCACACGAATACCACATGAGTGTCGCCTTGACCCCGATAATTCCGGAGATCAATCCCACACCACAGGTAATGTTGAAGACTATTTCATTCACAGCTGGATAATTCTGGGGATTATCTTACATCGCGAGCCATACTGAGGTCCATAACCCATATTCTCATTCATCATATCACCACTAGTGCCTGTTCTTATCATTTAGGTTATTTAATTACTTTACGAATCTCCCAGAGTTGGTGTACCCTACCGGACTTAACTCAACAACTGATTAACTAAAATGCCTCAACAGGCCCAAAACACAAATATCTCAACTGCCGGTATACAAGGGTCACACACACCCTCTAAAGACTCACACCCAAATATCCAAACCAATCTGCCATCTTAAATTGCTCAATTAAAACAACTTGAAAACATATGTTCAGTAGAAGATAAGGTATAGAATAGTAAGTTATAGATTAAAATATTTAGAGAATAAATCATTTAAAAGAACATTCAAATATATCAAGATACATCAGTATCAGTCGACCACAAACAAGCGTCCGTCGAATGTCCAGAGCGAAAAATCCAAAACTGTAAAAACTAGCGCCAGTCGACAGTAAAAAGTCATCGGTCGACTTTCCAGAACGGAATATCAAGAAAACTAAAAAAAGCACCGCAGCCAGGTCACGACGGTCGACTGTAAAATACCATCGGTCGACTGTCAACCTGCAGACTGCAGATTTTTAATTGTGCACATTTCAACCGATACGGAGTTTTACTTTATGAAAACGATTTCAACAAAAAGAATATTTTTTATATGATCAAGTACAACTTATAGGATATGTAATAGTCAATAAAACCAAATCAAAACAACTTGAATTTATAAAAATACCAATTTGTTGATTTCTTTCGATTAAAATATGAATTGTGCATATAATCAAAATAGAGTTTCTTAAGAATCAATTATTCATTGAAATAGCTTCGTATTCAGGTTCAAACCATATCAATACCAAAATAGGTCGAGATATAGTCAAATTCTTCAAAAACACATAAAAACTCAATTTCTTACAAAACTCACAACATAAGGTATTCATGAAAAATATTGTGCATGTTTATGCACCAAAGAACTTCACAATCCATCAATTAAAATAAAACATATTTAGAATTAAATCTCAGGATTCACGAAATCCAAACGCAAACAAACCTTTCATCAAAATCTCAAAATCCCCAATTTGGTTATACTACATCAAACCCCAAATCAATTTCCACAATTTAATTCTCAAGACTTAATCTCTTGATACATTAACCCTTCTTAAGGTTCCTCAAACTCAATCACCATGATTAACTCATGATCATAAACAAATTTAACATTACCATATCAATTGCATTCAACCATTACTCAAGGGTAATAAAAATCTCATCTTTATTCAATCTATGCATGACAATCACCATACTCAATCAAGTCAACATCAATCCCCAAGAAATATCCTACCCATGATCTATAATAGGTCGTTCAACATTTTCAAGTTATCCACATAAAATTCTACGCATAAATAATTAAGGTTTTCACAAAAATCCATTTTTTAACCATCAATACAACATCTATATTAATACCCAAATCCTAGCATGATTTCTAGGAGATGAAACACCATATACATCATTCGAAGAACAAAACAAAACAAATATATCCCTCACATACAACATATGTAAAACAAAACAAAATAAAATATGTCACTCACCTTGTTGAAGAAGTCGAACATAGATGAATAGAAAAATAAGAAAAGCTCATCCTTCGCAAGAAATCCAAGATTTCCTCCTTTGAAATCCAAACTAATAAGAAATAAGAAATCTCCTGTGTTGTACAGCAAAAGATGGCTACATAAAATCCTATATAGTCCGGGATTTAAG
Source organism: Hemerocallis citrina (assembly GCA_017893485.1). Classification (NCBI taxonomy): domain Eukaryota; kingdom Viridiplantae; phylum Streptophyta; class Magnoliopsida; order Asparagales; family Asphodelaceae; genus Hemerocallis; species Hemerocallis citrina. Next base: position 129,650,809 of record CM030359.1, read on the forward strand.
ATTCTAGGGTTTTAGAAAATATTTGCAAAATAATCCTTTTAAAATATCCCTTCACATAATTAGATCTTTTATTGTAAATTGGTTAAAAACCAATTTAATCATGTTCAAAAATCAAAAAGATCCCCTCCAGCATTAGCCGGCTCTTTAGGAAAATCCAGAAAATAGTTTTGCACCTTCACCCCTTAAAATAGCAAATTTTGCGAAAAGATCATCTTTTATCAAAACTTGTAAAATAAATCGGATATGTTGAAACAAAAGGTAAACTCGTTATACCTGAATTGACTAGGCATTATATCCAGCCTAAAAATCTGAAAATCTGGAGTTTTCACCCCATTGGTAATTTTGCACAAAATTCCTTTTTGAAATATTTGCAAATATTTCCAATAATTATCAGAAAAATCTAGAAAAATCACGAATAATCTCAAATAATAAATAATGAGTTTCCCTAAAATAATTTTCGGCTTTAAGCTTTTAAAGACAACATTCGCATGTGTTTTGCACGTGTAAAAGATAAATTTCTAAATGAACATTTATTAAATCACCAAAACATCATTTTAATTCATTTTCTAATCTCATAAATAGTATTTAAAAATACGAGGTACTACATCACTCCCTCCTTAGAAGAGTTCTGTACTCAGAACTACTACTAATAGGGTCCAAACAAACATACAAACAAAGGAATGCAATATCTCATAAATGGAAACATAGTCCAATACGATCACATATGAGAACATAATCAAATAGAAGAAATACAACTCAACTCAAAGGTACAGTCATACAAAAGAATTACAATCACATATAAGAAAATACATTCATACAAAAAGCTCAGGGAAATCCTTCTGCATGCGATCCTCTGGCTTCCAAGTAGCCTCCTCGAACTGCTGATTCCTCCATAACACCTTGACCATAGGTATCACCTTGCTCCTTAGAAACTTCTCCCTACGGTCAACAATCTCTACCAGCTGTTTCTTGTAACACAAGTTCACCTATAGACCTTTAGGAACCTCTACCTACTGATGACTCTGATCTGGCATATACTTCCTCAACAACGACACATGGAACACATCATGCACCTGTGCCAACTCCTCAGGAAGCTCCAATCTATCTGCCGTCTTGCCAATCCTCTCCACAATCCTGTATGGCCCAATATACCTTGGCGCCAACTTGCCTCCCTTACCAAACCTGATCACTCCTTTGGTCAGAAACACCATGAGAAAAACTGCATCCCTAACCTCAAACTCCAAGTCTCTTCTTCGAGAATCTGCATAACTCTTCTGCCGACTTTAAGCCTCAACTAACCTCTTGCGAATCAGCTCAATCTGCTCTAACGTCTGCTGCACGATCTCAGGCCCAAACATCTGCCTCTCGCCAAGCTCATACCAACAAACAAGTGTCCTGCACCTTTGCCCGTACAAAGCCTTATACGGAGCCATCCCGATACTCGCATGGTAACTGTTGTTATAAGCAAACTCAACCAATGCCAAGTATCTCTCTCAGTTACCACCGAAATCCATAACACAAGCCCTCAGCATATCTTCCAGCACTCAATTCACCCTCTCAGTCTGACCATCAGTCTGTGGATGAAAAGCGGTACTGAAATCAGTTCTGGTGCCCAAAGCTGCTTGTAGGTTCTTCCAAAACCTTGAAGTGAACCTTGCATCCCTGTCGGAAACAATCGACACAAGAACTCCATGAAGCCTCACAATCTCACTAATGTACAGCTCTGCCAATTTTTCCAACGACTAAGTAATCTTCATGGCCAAAAAGTAAGCCGACTTAGTCAAACGGTCCATAATACCCCAAATCGAGTCATTGCCCTTTGAACTCCTCGGCAAACTCGTGATGAAATCCATACTGATATTCTCCCATTTTCACCCCGGAATGGGCAACGGTTGCAACAAACCTCAAAGTCTTTGATTTTCTACTTTGATCTGCTGACAAATCAGACACATCGCCACAAAATCTGCCACATCCCTCTTCATACCAGACCACCAAAAGTGTTGTTTGATGTTCTTGTACATCTTTGTGCCTCCGGGATGTACTGAAAACATGGTACTGTGTGCTTCCTGCAAGATACTCTCTCTCAAATCTGCATTATCTGGAACACACAATCTCTCACCCATCTAAAGAACTCCATCTTGGACACGAAACTCTGATAGTTTGCCTGCTGAAACCTGCTGCAACATTTTCTGAATCTCTGAATCTGATCCCTGACCTTCCACAATCCTTTCTCTCAAGGAAGTCTGCAGCCTCAACTAAGCCAAAGATGCCACCAAACCCTGCAGTACCACCTCGATACCTGCCCGATCAATCTCTGCTGTCAACTCACTTCGAGTAGTGATCAAACTTAATAAACTACTCTTACTAAGCCCACCTGCTACCACATTCGCTTTGCCCGGATGATACTTGATCTCAGGACGAATATCTTCCAACACTTCCAATCACCTTCTCTGCCGAAGATTTAGATCCTTTTGTTGATAAATGTACTTTAGACTCTTGTGGTCAGTGTACATGTTGACCTTCTCACTATAAACATAATGCCTCCACTGCTTCAAGGCAAAGATAATAGCTGCTAACTCCAAATCATGCGTCGGATAATTCTTCTCATGCGGGCGTAATTGCCTGGAACCATAAGCAATAACCTTGCCTTCTTGCATCAAGACACACCCCAAACCTCTGAGAGATGCATCACTGTAGAAATCATAATCATTCCCAGCTTGTGGCAAAGCTAAGAAAGGTGCAGTAGTCAACCTCTCCTTTAACTCAAGAAAACTCGCCTCACACTTATCAGTCCATGTAAATGCCACATTCTTCCAAGTCAAACCTATCAAAGGAACTGCAATCTGAGAATAGCCCTGAATGAATCTCCTGTAGTAACCAGCCAAACCTAAGAAACTCCTGACTTCCTTCACAGATGTTTGCCTGGGCCAATCCTTTACTGCTTCAACCTTCTGAGGATCAGTGACCACTCTCTCTTTAGAAAGGATATGACCAAGGAAAGCTACCTCAAACTTCCTAAACTCACACTTCGATAACTTAGCATACAAGCTATGTTCCTGTAACTTCTGTAATACCTCTGTAACCCCTGTTTTCTCAAAAATGTATTTTTGTATATATTCTGTATTTTAAATTAAAAAAAAATATTATTTTTCCGGTTTTCAAATTCTTTTGTCAAAATGTATATTTTTGGATCTTCTATTTTAAAATCTGTTTTCAATCAATAAATTTATTTGCAATTATTCTCTAAGATTTTTATATTATAATAATTCTTATTTTGTTACTATTACTCTTATTAGTATTATTGTTATTATTGTTATTGTTGACTAGTTATAAAAAAAAAATCCATTTTATCTACTAATTGGATAAATTATATTTTTGTAATGCAAATTACATTTTATTAGAGACAATATTTTTATTTGTTATTAATTTTATATACTCATTTTTTTTCTTATTGGATTTTTCTTAAATCCTAATCTATTTTAAAAACCCATTTAACACCCATTCTAATACCCATTATCTATAATCCATCAGTAAACTATCCCTTTTCTATTCACCAACTACCGATTATAAATCACATTCTGTTATACTGTACATGAGCTTATAGTATTACCGTAATCCTATTCTTCATGCAAATCCCAATACCTATTATTACCTAACCAAATATACCATGCTTTACTTTCCTAATTTTAAAACCTTCCTATTCCTACTTGTACACACCCGACCCACTTCTCCCTTTTTTTTTTCTTTCCTGTGGCCGCCACCTGTCACCTCCCATCCTTATTCAAATCCTAATATATATACATATCTATATATATTTTCAACCTCTTTCTGCATATTATACTTTTCCCTTACCATTGCGCCGTGCTTCATCTCTCCCGTTTTCTCTCTCCATCCACCGTCTCGTGCTCTCTTTCTCTTGAAATTTTCTTGCGCGTGCTCGAGTGCGCGTGTGGATCGTTCGTGAGTTCGTGGATTTTCGTTCGTGGGAATTGCTCTTACTTTTGAGTTCGTCGTTCTTTATCCCGATTTAAGGCAAGTAACTTGTACTCCAATTCATTTGTTTGATACAAGTCAAAAAGTTCACCTATAGTGTAGTTTGGTCTAGAGACACCCAAAGATTGTGTTTTCCTTGATGGGTTTTGTCTCTATTGTGATAATTTGGCCATAGATGACTCATGACACAAATCTTGATATGTGATAACCTAGGAATTTGCCCAATTCTTGATTCTTAGTCATGTATGTGAATAAGGGTGTGAAATTGTGTTCGGATTAAGACCCATGTGAAATAATAGGGGTGGACATGTTAATAACCCTAAATCATGATGTTTAGATACTTGGTAGGTTATATTTCAAGTTTGTATGTGTTTGGATCAATATTCTTGAAGTAATGTTGTTTTTGTTTCGAAGTGTGAAATATGTATTTACTGGGTGTTCTGTTTTAATTGCTGTTTTCGTCCAAGCGACAGCCAGTATCTTGATTCCAGTATAAAATATGAATTTTAGATAATTTTGTCTATCTTCAAACCCCACTGGTTTTACTTGATTTGGATTTCTTATGACTGAGTTATGACTGTTTTAGTACAGATGTATTGATCTATTTCAGATTCTGTTTTTGGTTAATTTTGTTAACAAACTATTTTCAATAACTATTCTATACATATTATCTTGATCCAATATTTTTGTCAGTATTTCTTTATGAAGTTAGGGAGTACCCAGAATTTTGGTGAATTTTATTGATAAATTTTATGTGGTGTTTCATGCTCATTTCTAAAACCTATACATGCTGTATTTTGCCCGTTGTTCAGTAAAGAACTCTATTTTCATTATGATTCCTTATATTGTATGAAAAATATTTGTGAAATGTGAAAGTTAGTAAATTCTATCTATTTTCATATCCCTTTGGCGGAATCGGATTTCGATTCACTGGTTGCGAGATACTTAGTTTTCGTACAGTAGTGTTGAGATTTCTAGATTCATTAAACTATGTTTTCTTGATGCTTCCGTATTTTTGATGACTGATCTATTTTTACTGGAATATTATGAAACTTTATATTTTGATACTATACATACAGGGGAATATCCCAGATTTTTTCTGAATTTATTTGATAAGTTTTAATGCTGTTCTCCTGATTGAGAATTCGTTTTCCTGATTTCTGACTGGACCTGTTTTCTATTTTCAAACCTGTTTTGAGTTAAGATATTGTGAAGTACTATATGACTTAATTATACTCGTTGGATTTGTGTGGATGTCTATTTTCCAGATCGTTGGACGGATCCATATTTTCATTTCTGTAGCGACAAGAATCACTGTTTTAGTACTGTACTGTCATGCTGTCCTGAATATGAACGTACACTGTTTTGCTCGTTTATGTGACTGTATATTATCTATGATTGATTATTTATTTTCCTGAACCTAATACTGATTATACCATATTAGTTTGACACTATTTAGTATACATTCATGTCTGTTTGATAACCATAATAAAAGTAACCAAGCCGGGATTTATGGGAAAGATCTAATAGTGGGAAAGCATAGAAATGTGTACTTAGAAGGGGGTCCGTGTTTCCCATACTGAGCATCTGTTATACTGTTACTGATTACCTGACTGCACACTTTCCTATAGGAAGGTGTACTCGGAGGAGGACCAATATGTTCTGACTGTTACTGTTACTGATTACCTGACTGCACACTTCCCTATAGGAATGTGTACTCGAAGGAGGACCATTAGGTTCTGACTGTTACTGCTACTGCTACTGTTACTGATACCTAAGTACACTGTCCTATATGATCCCCTACGAAATCTACAAGCGAAACTGTTTGTTGTAGCAACCATGTGATATGATTTTGGGGCGCAAGAAGTGCTACCTAGCTAGTATTACACACAAGACTGTAAGAACATTAAACTGATACTGTTAGACTGTTACTGTTAGACTGATACTGTTAGACTGAGACTATTATACTGAGACCGTTGGACTGATACTGTTGGACTGAAACTGTTAGATCGTTATCTTGATTCACTGATATATTGAGTTTATTGTTACTAGACACTGTTAGTTGCCTTATGACACTGCCTTAAACATAAAATAACTGTACTGTTGGTATACCATACTAGTTATCACTGTTGATGTATTATTCCATGCTATTAGTTAGTTTTCCCCATGTGCTTGTATCCTACATTATTTTTGACCTGCGACTTGCAATTGACGGGTACTTGTTTTCTTCTTTTCCTGCAAATTTACTAATTGCAGATTAGGATGGTCAGCTGCCAGAAGGTATTGGCGATATGATGTTTTAGTGCTGGAGATTCTGCTTTATTATATTTTTATTGTTGCTTGAACATTAAATAAAGTGTATTTGTTTTATTGGATATTATTTGTATTTGGGCGATGTGACCCAGGATATTTGTTTTTGCCCAAACTCTGATTTATTTGAGAATATTGTATTTGGTATGAAGTAAATTTTTGTTGGTATTTTGTTTCAATTATGCATGTTGGTTGATACTTTTGCTTCCGACTTTGATTATTTGTGTGAAATATTGTAAAGATTCTTGAACAGCTTATGAATGATAAAAATTATTCGCTGGGCTTTTGTCACGTATTCGTATTCCGTATTCTCTTTTGGGAAGCAGGGTGTGACAACCTCTGTCAAGTGCATAGAATGCTCCTCCTCTGACTTCGAATACACCAAAATATCATCAATAAAAACCACTACGAAGGAGTCAATAAATGGCCTCAAAATCCGGTTCATCATATCCATGAATACTGCTGGCGCATTTTTCAACCCGGATGGCATCACCAAAAACTCATAGAGCCCATGACGAGTTCTGAAAGCTGTCTTACTTACATCTTCCTCCTTGACTCGAACCTGATGATACCCTGACCTCAAACCAATCTTCGAAAACACAGCTGCTCCCCGAAGTCTGTCGAACAGATCATCAATCCGCAGAAGTGGATACTTGTTCTGAATAGTCACCTTGTTCAACTCCCGGTAGTCAATGCACATCCTCATGGACCCATCCTTCTTCTTGACTAACAACACTGACGCACCACATGGTGAAGAACTCAGCCTGATAAACCCCTTGCTCGACAACTCCTCAATCTGTTTCTTGACTTCATCTTGCTCTCTAGGTGCCTTCTTGTACGGAGCCTTAGAAATCGGAGCAATCCCCGGCTGAACATTAATGCAAAACTCTACATCTCTCTGCAGCGGTAATCCTTGCAAATCTTCCAAGAATACCTTAGGAAAATCTCTGACAACCGGAATGCCTCTGACTTCATCTGGAATCACCATCTTGGATACCATTGCAGCCACTTTCGAAACTTTCTTCTTCCTTTGAAAAGTCACTGCGGGACCACCTGATGCTTTCACCAACACCTCTTTCCGCTTGCATTCAATTGTAGCATCATATATTGCCATCCATTCAATGCCCACGATCACAACCACTCCGAAGACTTGCAGCTCAATAAGATCAATGTCGAACAATCTTCCACCAATCTCGATATCACAACCTCCATAATATCCATCAGCAATCAACTCTTCTCCTAATGGCGTTGCCACCGTCAAGACTCTGCCTGAAAATATCTTAGGTTCCACACCTAAAGCTTTTGCAAAATTGGGCGACACAAAAGTATGCGAAGAACCAGTATAAAATGAAACTTTTTCTTTTATTCCATTAACCAAAACAATTCCCTGGATCACATCTTCCGAGTTATCCGCATCCTCCTCAGTCAATGCGAACACTCGCCCTTGCCTCTGGAATGTACCTCTACCTGGACCATCCATCCTCAACTGTGGACAATAAGGCTTAGAATGTCCCGCTTGCCCACACTGAAAACAAGTCTGCTTTGCCAACTTAGGACACGCTGACCTGTAATGACCTGCCTTTTTGCAGTAGTAACAAGTCACTTCCTGAGTTGCAGGTGCCTTCTGAATTGGACCACTAAACTTGACTTGCTTCACTGGGAATCCCTTCCCACTCTGACCTGTTGCCGGCCTCTTGTTCCTGTTTCAGGTCTCTTGCTTCTTCTGGAACTGATCCATGTCCTCCTCTGTCATAGCTGCTCTCCTGATCAGCTTATCAAACCTCCGTATGCCCAAAGAAATCATCCTCGACCTCAAATTTGGCCTCAAGCCCTGCTCGAATTTTCTGGCCTTCTTCGTCTTATCAACTATCAGCTCCGGTGCATACCTTTATAGCTGAGCGAACTTAGTCTCATACTCGTGCACGGTCATGCTGCCCTGCTATAGATTCAAGAATTCTGTCGCCTTCTTCTTCTGAATATCCAGGGGAAAGAAATGATCACTAAATTCATCCAGAAAAGCCTCCCAAGTCATTTGCTGGTCTCCCAAAGTTCTCTTCACTGATTGCCACCAAACACCAGCGTTCTTTTCCAACTGCATAGTGGCCAACTTTACCTTATTGGATGCCGGAGTTTCCGAGACCTCGAAGATTGTCTCCATCCGTCTAATCCAATTATCAGCCTCATTTGGATCAGACTACCCCTCAAACACGGGCGGCCTCATCCTCTTGAAGGACTCAATCTTCTTGATAGGATCCGCATTAATAAACACTGGTCCAACCCCATGATTCTGATTCTGGTTCTGATTTTGCGCCATATTAGCTGCCATTAGTGCATTCAAAGTCTGATACACCCTAGCAAACTCAGCATCGAGATCAACTCCTGCCCCTCGGGAATTTCCAGTTCCATCACCATTGTTACCATTCCTGGTTCTGGGTCCAACCATTCTGAATACTGCGAAATGAGGGAAAAGTTAGAGCACCACAACACAATTCATATTCACATCAATACCCTCTGGCAAAACCTCAACCATACCCCAAAAGTAAAACAATATGTTTTAGCTCTATGTGATACTCACACTCTAATGTCCAATTCTAGGTACTGACACTCTAGTGTCCACACTTAAGTTATTTTTATACCATGTTGATTATTACTATTGAAGCATGCTCTGATACCAATCTCTGTAGCGCTCCGAATTTCCAATATGATATCTCAGAAATACGTGGCACAATTCTCAACATCAACTTCAAATATAATATTAAACACAGCCCAAAATACCAATAAAATTTTTCTCAAACTTCTACTACAATAATATCTACATAGCACAGCGGAATACATACACCTTGAATTACAAACTTTCTTTCATTATAACACTTTCTTTTACAAAATCACACAATCCTTTACATCACTTTAACTCAATTATCCAAATCCCAAGCTATAGGTAATCATCGGTAAAATATGAGGCTAGAGATAACTCTAACTCCCAAAACTGAAGGGATCAACCATAACGGTGTGAGTGACATAAAAACAAACAACAAGTGATTAGGGAATAACCATGAAACACGAAAACATCAAGTGAAGCTAGACTAAGTATCAAGTGTAGAAAACCGAAAACACATGCATAATACCAAGTCAAGAAAATATCAATGCTATTTGCTGACTCTCTAATGTGTACTTGTCGGAGTCTATGCACCCCACTCTACATAGGTCCGGTGCAAGCCCTTAACGTTCTCCACTTTATAGGGTTTTATCCCCCGCTATACAACTAATCCTACTTCTATGATTACCACAAGATATAGATACACTGTGAGTATTAGCCCATGCCCCGATAATTCTGGAGGTCAATCTCTGTCCATAGATAATTCAGAAGATTATTTCACTCACACCTAGAAATCTTCGAGAATACCCCACACCGCAAGCTATGGCACCTCATCACACGAATACCACATGAGTGTCGCCTTGACCCCGATAATTTCGGAGATCAATCTCATACCACAGGTAATTTCGGAGACTTTTTCACTCATACCTGGATAATTTTGGGGATTATCTAACACCACGAGCCATACTGAGGTCCAAAACCCATGTTCTCATTCATCATATCACCACTAGTGCCTATCCTTATCATTTAGGTTATTTAATTACTTTACGAATCTCCTAGAGTTGGTGTACCCTACCGAACTTAACTCAACAACTGATTAACTAAAATGCCTCAACAGGCCCAAAACACAAATATCTCAATCGTCGGTATACTAGGGTCACACACACTCTCCAGAGACTCACACCCAAATATCCAAATCAATCTGCCATCATAAATTGCTCAATTAAAACCACTTGAAAACATATGTTCAGTAGAAGATAAGGTATAGAATAGTAAGTTATAGATTAAAATATTTAGAGAATAAATCATTTAAAAGAACATTCAAATATATCAAGATACATCAGTATCAGTCGACCACAGACAAGCGTCAGTCGACTGTCCACAGCGAAAAGTCCAACTGTAAAAAGTAGCGCCAGTCGACTGTAAAAAGTCATCGGTCGACTGTCTAGAACAGAATTTCAAGAAAACTAAAAAAAAGAATCTCAGCCAGGTCGCGACAGTCGACTGTAAAATACCGTCGGTCGACTGTCGATCTGCGGACTGTAGATTTTTGGTTGTGCACATTTCAACCGATACGGAGTTTTACTTTAGGAAAATGATTTCTACAAAAAGCATATTTCTTATATGATCAAGTACAACTTATAGGATATGTAATAGCCGATAAAACCAAATCAAAACTACTTGAATTTATAAAAATACCAATTTGTTGATTTCTTTCGATAAAAACATGAATTGTGCATATAATCAAAATAGAGTTTCTTAAGAATCAATTATTCATTAAAATAGCTTCGTATTCAGGTTCAAACCATATCAATACCAAAATAGGTCGAGATATAGTCAAATTCTTCGAAAACACATAAAAACTCAATTTCCTTCAAAACTCACAACATAAGGTATTCATGAAAAATATTGTGCATGTTTATGCACCAAAGAACTTTACAATCCATCAATTAAAATAAAACATATTCAGAATTAAATCTTAGGGTTCACGAAATCCAAACGCAAACAAACCTTTCATCAAAATCTCAAAATCCCCAATTTGGTTATACTACATCAAACCCCAAATCAATTTCTACAATTTAATTCTCAAGACTTAATCTCTTGATTCATTAGCCCTTCTCAAGGTTCCTCAAAATCAATAACCATGATTAACTCATGATCATAAACCAATTTAACATTACCATATCAATTGCATTCAACCGTTACTCAAGGGTAATAAAAATTTCATCTTTATTCAATCTATGCATGATAATCACCATACTCAATCAAGTCAACATCAATCCCCAAGAAATAACCTACCCATGATCTATAATAGGTCGTTCAACATTTTCAAGTTATCCACATAAAATTCTACTCATAAATAATTAAGGTTTTCACAAAAATCCATTTTTTAACCATCAAACCAACAACTATATTAATACCCAAACCCTAGCATGATTTCTAGGAGATAAAACACCACATACATCATTCAAAGAACAAAACAAAACAAATATATCCCTCACATACAACATACGTAAAACAAAACAAAACAAAACATGTCACTCACATTGTTGAAGAGATCGAACGAAGATAAATAGAAAAATAAGAAAAGCTCCTCCTTCGCAAGAAATCCAAGATTTTCTCCTTTGAAATCCAAACTAATAAGAAATAAGAAATCTTCTGTGTTGTGCAGCAAAAGACGGCTGCACAAAACCCTATATAGTCCGGGATTCAAGATTCTAAGGTTTTAGAAAACATTTGCAAAATACTCCTTTTAAAATATCCCTTCACATAATTAGATCTTTTATTGGAAATTAGTTAAAAACCAATTTAATCAAGTTCAAAAATCAAAAAGATCCCCTCCAGCATCAGCCGGCTCTGTAGGAAAATCTAGAAAATAGTTTTGCACTTTCACCCCTTAAAGTAGCAAATTTTGCAAAAAGATCCTCTTTTATCAAAACTTATAAAATAAATCGAATATGTTGGAAGAAAAGGTAAACTCGTTATACCTGAATTGACTATAAATTTTATCCAGCCTAAAAATCCGAAAATCTGGAGTTTTCACCTCATTAGTAATTTTGCACAAAAGTCTTTCTTTTTGAAATATTTGCAAATAAGTCCAATAATTATCAGAAAAATCTAGAAAAGTCACAAATAATCTCAAATAATAAATAATGAGTTTTCCCAAAATAATTTTTGGCTTTAAGCTTTCAAAGACAACATTCGCCCGTGTAAAAGATAAATTTCTAAATGAACATTTATTAAATCACCAAAAAATCATTTTAATTCATTTTCTAATCTCAAAAATAGTATTTAAAAATACGATTTACTACACTGCCTACTCGAGGCACATGCGAAGCGTCGAACCTGATGGCCTTGCTTTGAGGCACCTTTTAGGAGGAGGTTGTCTGCCTACTTGAGGCACATGCCGAACGTCGCGTCTGATGGCCTTGCTTTGAGGCGCCTTTTAGGTGGAGGCTGGCTGCCTGCTCAAGGCACAAGGCGAGCGTAGAGCCTGATGGCCTTGCTTTGAGGCACTTTTTAGGATAAAGCTGGCTGCATGCTCGAGGCACATGTCGATCGTCGATCCTTGGTGGTTGTTCAAAATTTTGTCTCTTTGTTGGCAGACTCAAAGTGTATGCCAAGGCTTAAGCCCTGTGAGTGGACCATTCCTGAGGTGACACATGTGATGCTGATGTCACGTTTGTGGATATCGAGGAGTTGCTGGTTTTGCAAAAATCGAGGGGTTGCTGGGTTTAGTACATATATCCCACCCTTGCTTATTTTTCGCTTTAGCTTTTTCTCTCTGGGTCTCCAAGCTTTCTCTCTAGCACAGCGTAGTAACCGACTGTGAACTTTTCGGTAACCTTCCGACACTTTAAATAGGTTAGTAATTTCATAATGTCGATGGCTCAGTCCAGTTCGTCGGCTTGTACCTCGGTTCAGTAAGATGACCCGCGTCTCTCCGACTCCACATCTTAGGAGACAAGAGAAACAGTTTATGACGTTCAGCCGCTCCGCAGTAGAAAACCTTTTGTCATGGAGTCGAGCGACTCGGAAGGAAGTGTGCACATGGAGGAGGAAGGTGATGAAGTGTCGGGTATAGTGGAGGAGGATGAGGCAGTTGAAGGAGTGGAGGAAGATGAGGTCGTTGAGGTTGACCCCCTGGCCGAGGATCCCAAACTGGCACCCGCCTCTAGCGATGCCTTCCCCCCCCCCCCTCGAAGGACCCCCATGTCCGACGGAATAAAATGAAGTGGACTTTGCCAGACAGTCCAGATGAGACGGCTCCAGAAATTAGGCTCGACGTTCCCTCCCTTCGGCAGCCAAGCTCTATTAGAATGTATCTGGACGACGTCGAGGAATTGGTCCAGTATGGTGTGCAACTGTCTTCGCCTGGTCAAACGAAAAATCTCAATGGATAAAATGCAAAATGTTTTGACCGCAGATGATCTACCGGTCATCCGAGCTTGTTACTTCATTGGTCTAGAGTACGAGATGTTGATCCCTAACCATGGGATCCGACCCACAGAGAACTTAGCTCCGTGCTTATGCATGTTCCCGGTGGATATGTTCACCCCAAGTTTACGTCTGCCCATCTACCCATTCATCCAGAAGGTCCTATCACGGGCGTCGTTGAGTCCCATGCAATACAGGCCGAACTCTTAGAAGCAACTCATGTGCTTCATGATGCACTGTAAAGAGAGGAGGGTGCAGCTAAGGTTGAAGTACTTCCGAGCTATTTTAGGCATCAGCTCGTCCGGCGAGTACGAAGGGATATACTATATCTCGCCCCGCCAAGGACAGAAGGTCGTTCATAGCCATCCGAACTTGATAAAGGGGTGGAAGGGGAAATACTTTGTCATTCAGAGTCATACACCCTGGGCGATACCGACGAAGTGGAACTTCTACAAGCCCAACCTTAAGGGTCCCCAAAAGGCCGATCTGACAGCAGAGGAGTGGACGGATGTCGACCGGATATGTGCGGGCTACAGCATTAGTTGGCCGAATGTGACGAAGAGGCATCTGGCTCGGATCAGATTGAGCCCTATTAATTATAGTATGTCTTTCGATTCCTTTTATCCAAGTTATCTTCTTCGTCTTATGCATTTTCCTCTCTTTTGCAGATATGGACGATGCAGAGGTTGCCAAGCAGAGGGCCTTGCTGAAGAAGAAGAAGGCCGAACATGCTGAAAGGGAGAAGCAGGGGAAGGTATCTTCCCAGCGTGGTTCCAAAGAACCTTCCCAACCGGGGCCGAAGAGATAGAAGACTCGGGAGGTCCTCAGTACTCCCGGCTCTTCTAAGACGGCCCCAAGTTCAAGTAACCTGAAGGTTACTGAGGTTTTGAAGGGTGGCCTCCCTCTCGTCATTTAGGAGTCGCAGGAGGTCATGGACGACACAGGGCTCCAACCGTGGGCCCCTGACTGGGCCGTTCGGGTCGCCGACACCCTGTCCGAAGGTCCTGTAGCGATCGAAGTTGTTGAGAAGCTCACTCTGCCTCGGGACCAGGCCATCATGGAGTGCGACACCATCGAGTCCAGCTATATGAGGTGGGCTAGGTGATCGTGCAGGTAACTATTGTTCCGTTCTGCTTTCCTTCCATACTTTGGTTGCAATTCCTATATCTATATTATTTTTTTTCGTCTAAGTCTTATTCTCTCGGCTATAGGCATTCATGGCGGGTGCCTAGGTGATGAAGTTGCATCACCAGGAGCTGAAGAGGGAGGTAAGGAATGCTCAGCGCTATGAGTGCGAGATGAAGGACCTTAAGTTGAAGCTGCTGGCTGCCGAGTCTCGTAACCAAGCTCTTCAGGCCGACCTAGCTTCCCAGACCGACACCATCCTGAGGAGGGAGGGCGAGCTGAAGAAGGCGGTAGCCCTTGAGATATAGAAGATCAAGCAGGCCGGCATGGACAAGGTCATCGAGGCCCGGGACGAGGTCTACGCCCTTGCAATCAGGAACGTCAAGTATTACCACCCCGAGTTGGAGTTTGATCATTTCAACTATGACATGAAGCTGCGCCTGACCACCCACCAACTCCCGGAGGTGGTGGTGATGAAGATGTTGTTGTGGCCGACCCTGGTGCCGAGACAGCTGTTAACGACGAGGTTCACCCACCTTCTGAACAGTAGCATTTGTATTTAACTTCTCCTTTTTTTAATTTTATTTTGTATTGAGAAATGAATATTTGGATCCAAAGTAGCTGTTAACGAACACTAGCTGTTAACAACTGGCCACCGCATGTTCGTATTGAGCAATGAAAAGTTTTTTTTCTTTTTGGCCGAATCTTTTAACTTGGATTTCTGAGGCGTAGTCAGCCTTGTAAGATTTCGTGAAATTAGCCAAGTATATAGGGCTCAGAATGATGTTTCTTTTATCAATGCCAGATTGGACGTGCCCTCGGGGGTAGACCCTGGTTAGGCCGAGATGGCGTGGCTTAGGGGTAAGGTAACAGCATTAGTGTAATACCCTGGATAATATAATGCTTTTGTGTGTGTGTGTGTGTATATATATATATATATATATATATATATATATATATATATATATATATATATATATATATATATATATATATATATATATATATATATTGCAGTGTTTGCTTGATTGTATATATATGAATGGTTGAGTGCGTTTATGTTTGCGGGGCGGTTCGTGTGGATGGTTGTGTTCTTGATGATATACGAGAATGAGAATGACCGATACTAGTACACACACTAATTTTGAGTGCGGTGCATGTGCAAATAAATAATTGTTTGGTACTACAATGGATATACTTTGCATGCACTCAAATCTAACCTCTCACCTCTCATCTAGAGCTTGATCAAGAAAAAAAATTTAAGCCAAGCCTGTCTTCAAAAAAAGGGGCTAGAGTCCATTGTTTTGGGGGAAAACAACCTTCCACCTCACCCACTACCCCCCCCCCCCCCCCCCCCCCCCCCCCCGCCCCCCCAGCCCCATTTGGCCGACCTTTCCTCCCTCTCTCCTCTCTTGATAAAATCCCTCTTCACACCTCTTGAGCTCTGGAAATTTCAGAGAAGAAAAAGAAAGAGAAAGAGAGAGTGAAAAGAGCCAAAAAGAAGAAGTGTTCTCAAGCTTTTGGAGTAGGGTTTTGGAAGAGGAAGCTCAAGACAAACCTCATCTTCTCAAGCTAATCAAGGGTGGGGAGTTCTCTGAACTTGTTCTTGTTCATTCTTGTTTAATTTCTTGCATGCAATGAGTAATAGTAGTATGAGATTGTTTGATTAGGAGTAGATTGTTAGAATCTGAAAACGGAAACAGAAAACATGATCTGCATGTCATATTTCCGAATTTCCAGAGACCAAAATAATTGGAATTTGATCTTGAAATTTTCACAAAATGATCTCGTATATGTCTAGAAGCTAAATGATTTATTTAGGATTTTTCTGATGACATTTGATATTTTAATAAAATCTATTTTGAGGACTGAATCGTAAGGTAGAGACTGGGTCTGTCTATTGTGATAACTGAATTTGTGGGAATTCTTAGAATTAATTCACACAAGAAATATTTCTTAAATTTTTACCATGTTATCTTGCATGCGTCTAGACTCTATAGAAAAATCATGAAATTATTTGGATGGAATTTGATGCATTTTCAAAATTAATTAACCAAGAGTAGTTAAGACAGTAACTGAAGAACAACATAACCTTTTTGCATATTTAGAACAAGTAGAACTCCTTGATTACTTGGAATTTGGATGTTAAACTTTTTGCATGTTGTACATGATGATGTCTTGTTTCTGGAATGCTAATTTTATCACCATTTGACAAGTATGTGATTTATGATGAATATTTTAGCATGTACTGTGCACAACTCAGTCAGTATTGACACTCTGATAAGATGATACTTTTATGGCTCTGTAAGAGCATAATTTGAGAAAGTGTACAATTAAAAAAATGTAGTAGACATCTAGAACTTTCCAAAAAGCCCAATTTCAAGGATTTACTGTGAGTAGGATCATATTTATGATTTTTGCAAGATTGGACAGAAATAAGATTTTGAGCTATAGGCTCTGTTTGTGTAGTGCTATATGTGTGGTTCTGTATACTTGAGGAAAATGACTATTTTAGGGTAATCAAATGAAACAATTGTTATTGGTGATCAACTAGGAAGTTGTAGAGGATGTTCACACCTTTCCATAGAACCTGAATTTGTATCATTCCGATGAGCAAGTAGAGTTTTATGCTATCGGTAGGATGCAGCCAGTGTATAGGAAGTACACAGGTTGAGGCTTGCGAGGCTATTTTGAAGACTTAGATGACTAAATCTGAGGTGATGATCAACTAAAGAGTTGTAGCCTAGGTCTTTAACTTTCTGGATTGAACTTGAACACCCAAATCTAGTTGTATTGTAGGAGTTATGACCTTTTTAAGTTTCAGGCAGAAACACCATAGGTTTTTAGTCATTGGTTTTGACAAGTGTTGGGAGAACCTTTTCCCTTGTGTACATAAGAGTTGATAACTCGTTGTTTAGGGATGAATGATGTCTATTGCTGGTCTTGTTGGTGTTTGACTTCTATTGTGGATGTTGTGACTCGAGTTAGTCACAAGGGTAGGGTGATACCCTATGTCTGTCGACCTTAGTTGTGAACTTCTGCCGAGGCATTGGACGTCCAAATTGGTACCGTCGAGTTGAATTCATGCTGGTTAAGGATGAACGCGGGCCATGGTGAGGGATGAATTCCAAGCTAGGGGAAGTGGTGAGCAGGACTTGTGTCGCTGGGGCCAGTGGTCGATGGGTAGAGTTTTGGAAGCAATCATTTTTCCTGAATGGTTAGAGTGAGTCTTTGATTATAGTGGTGTATTAGGGGTATGTAAATTGTATTAGTATTAGCAGACCATAGTCGGGTGTTGTACTTTTCCTGTCGTAGGGATACGGATTTGGTTCCCAGGTTTTGAGTTCACGGTCTCGTTTCTCGATCTGTTAATTCCCAAAGAGCTGGGGTAAGGAACGGGAGATGAGCTCCTGTCAGATAGGGAGATTTGACCCTCGAGGCCATCATGTTCCTATGCGCGTGGGTTTTGTTCTATATGTGAATCATTAATGTCATTTGGGTACATAGTTTTGTACCGGAAGGTTTGACGCGACTTTTTGAGTGAGGTCCGTGCGCAGGTACTAAGGGACAAACGCAACCACCACTTTAAGAACTACAGTAAGGGACTAGACCGAATGACTACAACCTCCTCAGACACGGAAATCTATTGGAAACAGCATGAGTACAAGAGTAGGATACATGGCGAGGGATTGAACCGTACAATCAGGAGAGGCAAATTCTTTGAAAAGTATGTAGTATGGGATGCATATGTTTTTATTAAAGTTGATTTTGGGGAAGTATGTGGTATGGGATGCATTCGTTCCCAAATGGTTTGTATTAGAGTTAGAGCTGGTATTGGGTCCTATCGGATTGGGTCTGCCACTACCCGGACCCGGACCTAGTACCTCACAGATCAAAAAATTGCACCTAGACCTGGACTTGTAAGAACCGGGTCCGGGTCCTGGTCCGGGTCCTAGTTAAAAAAATTACCCGTCGGGTCCGGTAGTAGAGAATCAATATTTGCCCTTAAGTATTTTTACACTTGATACCCTACAATTCTAACCATTTCTGCACTTAAGTACATGAATTAATATTATATTTAAATATCTATCTTCAACAATTACTTTTATATGTATATTCCTATAACTATATTATTCAAATTCTATATGTTTGGGGGTATTTTTTAACGGTTCCGGGTCCAGGTCGGGTCTATTTTGAGCGGACCCGGACCCGGACCCCGGACCCGGACCCGGACCCGGACCCGGACCCGAACCCGAACCCAAAAGTGCATCGGGTCTTATTTTCGGACCCAGACCCGGACCCGTATTGATCGGTTCGGTTCTGGTCCAATGTCGGGTCCGGGTCGGGTCCTGGTATCGGATAAATGTGACAGTGCTAATTAGAGTAGGTGCATCGTGTGCATTCTTTGTTTTGTGCATTAGAGTAGGCCATGCTTGATTCTGGAACATATGTAGTATGGGATGCATGCGTATCTAGAGTTTCAAGTCTTGCTTGCATTAAAATAAGGCATGTGATTGATGCATTTAGTGGTTAGATCATTGTATACACGAACACTAGGGAATTAGGATGCACATTTCTTTTCCCATTCAAGATGGTTTGTGGTTGCCAGTTTGGAGATCGCTGTTTCTTATCAGCATTGCGTCAGTCGAAGTACTGACGTTCCCCACCTTTTAGGTACCGGTCCTACCTTTCGAGCAAGTATAGAAATATCAGAGTCGCGCAACGGAAGATTCAAGCCGAGGGGCAAGTTCTAGGAAGCAGATTGACCACTTAGCGGAGCTTCGGCGGTGATCAGTCGATTACCATTCCGGGAGACAGCTGATATCTTTACAAGGAGAGTTGGTAGATATTTTGTAATAAGATGTAATGAGTTAATGTAATTTGTATTCTTGTTCAAGAACAAGATATTGGTCGTAATCGATGATGTAATGACCTTATTTGGCAATAAAAAGTTTTTAAATTTCTGTGTTATTACTGTGTTGAGATGCATTTGAAAGCAAAGATTATGGTTGCGTCATGGATGTTCGGTAACGGGAATCCGGGGCGTTATAATTAGAGTCCGCACTAACCCGGTACCGTAAAAAGGCTCGTGACCGAGAAGTTGATGTCTGATATTTTATGGATAAGTCGAAGGGACTTAGCTTGGAGTTGGCACCGAGACTTAGGGAGCATGGAAGCTGTGTTTTCATCGTCCGGCACTTCCGTCCGGCGACTATCGTCCAAATCATTCATTCGTGAGGTCATCGCGGAGAAAGAGTTAGAGATACAATGATACAAGATAATGCTCGGGACGTTAGTACCCCATTCCGCTTCTTTCGATGGTGCCTTCCCTTCGGTTGGAGTCTCGTTATTGACCCTGCGGCTGAGACCCGCAAGGCCAGGCAACGCCCAGAGCCCTGCTGCTGGTGTGTCCACCTTGGTGACCCCAGGA
The DNA here is from genome assembly GCA_017893485.1 of Hemerocallis citrina. Taxonomy (NCBI): domain Eukaryota; kingdom Viridiplantae; phylum Streptophyta; class Magnoliopsida; order Asparagales; family Asphodelaceae; genus Hemerocallis; species Hemerocallis citrina. The sequence goes on from CM030359.1 coordinate 129,670,701, forward strand.
GATCCCGTAGAGGAGCAAACTCGTTCGGGCGGCCTTGAGCTGGTCTGTACCAACCCTTCAGCCCCGGAGTAGGAGCTTTGTTTCGATTGTGAGTGATGTAATAAAGTCTCACCGGTTGTATTGATACACTTCTGTGGGCTAAAATACTAATAAGAAAACATGATTGTATTGGCCTTTTATGAGTTCTTTTGTCATGTGCATGCATCTGAAATCTGAGCTGAGGGGCAAGGAGTGGAGAGAATGGGAACTCCCTCGTATGTGGTCGGGTTCCAAGATAGGGTTTCAGTGTTCGACCCGAGGGGTGAGCACGAGAGATTGAGAAATCTCCCCTAGACTTTCGATGTCCAAGATGATGGGCTAGGACTTAAGAGATCTAGAAATCTCGCGAAACCCATGTGAGACCGAGGGATCAGGAGGCCAGTTTGAGGATCAGGTCGAGCGACGAGCCCTATGCACTTTGTGAGAAAGTCTGGTGCTTATTCGAGATGCATGCCGAGCATAGGTCGATTGTGTGACTGGTAATGAGGGACGTTTCGTCTTCCAATGTCATAAATGCGCCTGATCAACGTTTTGACTTCCAAGACCATAAATGCACCTAACCTTTTGGTTATATACCCCCCCCCAACCATTTCTTGTTCCTTACTTCACAGAGTTCTCACAACTAGTGATTCTCCTGTCACCCTCTGGCAGTTAGGGGTAGCGGCGGTGAAGGCCGTTCTACCCTTGGCTATCAGGGGGTGAAAGAGTGGGCTACCTCGGAGTGTGGGGCTCGAGGCACTTGCCAAAGGCAAGTGCCAAAAAATAAAAAAATCTTAACCGAGGATTCCTATGATAGGTGGCCCTCCTACCACCCCTTGACAGTTAGGGGTAGCGGCGATGAAGGTTGCTCTACCCCTGGCTGCCAACGGGTGAAAGCGGGATCAACTTGCAGCATGGAGCTCGAGGCACTTGCTGAGGGCAGGTGCCGAAAACAAAAATTTTAACCGAGGCATCCCATGACTGGTGGCTATCCTACCACTCTCTGACTGTTAGGGGTAGCAGCGATGAAGGTTGCTCTACCTCTGACGGAAAGGAGGTGGAAGGGTGATCAACTTGGCGCATGGAGCTTAGAGGTCCTCGCTGGAGGCGAGGGCCAAAAATCAAACTAAAACTTGGATAAGTAGTGAGTCGACACCAAGCTGGTTGTCTTGAATAAAGGCTAATAGCTCGTAAGTGGTTGAAGTCCAAGCCGAGGGGCGAGGACTTGAGGGATTGAGAAATCCCTCGTAGGTGGTCGGAATCCAAGCCGAGGGGCGAGGACTTGAGAGATTGAGGAATCCCTCGTAGGTGGTCGAAGTTCAAGCCGAGGGGCTAGAACTTAAGGAATTGAGAAATTCCTCGTAGGTGGTCGGAGTCCAAGTCAAGGGGCTAGGACTTAAGGGATTGAGAAATCCCTCGTAGGTGGTCAGAGTCCAAGCTGAGAGGTAAGGACATGAGGGATTGAGAAATCCCTCGTAGGTGGTGGGAGTCCAAGTTGAGGGGCGAGGACTAGAGGGATTAAGGAATCCTTCGTAGGTGGTCGAAGTCCAAGCCGAGGGGCGAGGACTTGAGGGATTAAGGAATCCTTTGTAGGTGGTCAAAGTCCAAGCCGAGGGGCGAGGACTTGAGGGATTGAGGAATTCCTCATAGGTGGTCGGAGTCCAAGTCAAGGGGTGAGGACTTGAGAGATTGAGAAATCCCTCGTAGGTGGTCGAAGTTGAGTTTTTCACATGTTTACACGTTTTGGAAAGAAATTTCATTGCTTTTGTACAAGTTTACAATGGGGTACAACATAAAAGAGGCGCAGTGCCTATTACAATTTCGGCGAACGTCTCTCCTCGTGAAATTTGATAAGATTCTCCACATTCTAGGGTCGCTTGACTGCCTTGCCCCCCAGGTCTTTGAGTAAGTACGTGCTTGGACGTACCACTTGGGAGACCTTATATGGGCCCTCCCAGTTCAGGGCTAGTTTGCCTTTGCTGCCGGGGTCAGAAATAGCAAGCTTCCTAAGTACGAGGTCACCATCGTTAAGGTCGAAAGGATGGACCTTTTTGTTGAAGATTCTCTCGACTCGCTGTTGGTATATTGCTCATCGGATGGAGGATCTTTTGCAGATTTTATTGACCACGTCCAAGTTGGCCCTAAGGTCGCTCGAGTTGGATTCCTCATTGAAGCCCATTATCCCAGGCGAAAGGAGCCCGACCTCTAGTGGGATGACAACCTCTGTCGCATATGTCAGATTGAACGGGGACTCGCCCGTAGGAATTCTTTTGGTTGTTCGGTACGACCATAGGACGCTGGGCAACTCGTCGACCCACAGTCCTTTGGGAGATTGGTCTAATCATTTATTTAGGCCGTCAAGAATTTGGCGGTTGGCATTTTCTGCTTGGCCATTAGATTAGGGATGAGCTATTGATGAGAACCGTTGCTGGATTTCGACGTCATCACTGAACATTTGAAAACTTTTGCCTACAAATTGAGTCCTGTTATCGGTGATGAGCATGCATGGGATACCGAACTGACAGATAATGTGCTTCCAGAAGAATTGTTGGGAGTTGTGCTCGTTGATTTAGCCAGGGGTTCGGCTTCGACCCAATTAGTGAAGTAGTCGATGGCCACGATGATGAAACATCTTTGGCCTGTGGCCTTCAGAAATGGGCCGACCAGGTCCATCCCCCACATGGCGAAGGGAGCTGGATTGGTCAGCGACCTGAGTTCGGCTTGGGGCAAGTGTCTAATCAAGGAGAATATCTGGCAGGGGCCACATTGCTTAACGAGATCATGGGTGTCTTGTAGTAGGGGTGGACAAATTATCCGAACCGACCAATTCAACCCGAACCGATCAGTTTTTAACTGAACCAGTTAAGGGATTGGATTGGCCCAGTTCTTGATCTTCAATAACCAACTGGATTAGTTTGGTTGTTGGATGGGGCTTTCAAATAACTGATAGAACCGAACCGACCGTATCTCTATGCATTAGTCCATAAAAAATATAGTTTTCATTTAATTTCTTGAATATACAAATCATCATTTCTTGAAGATACAAAAAGTCTCCTTTAAGTTCAGTTCAAACTTCGAAGTTCAAACCCCAAGTCCCACACTCCAAATTCCATATCATAGTGTTGTTGTTCGTGGCTTGAACTTGTAACTGTAACTTTTCCTATCATAGTTTTGTTTGTGTGGAACTATATTAAAATGGAAGAATTGTTTGCATATTATTGTGGTTTTTAAAGTAGTCTTCTCTATTCCTTTAAATTTATCGGTAGATTTGTTGTCCAAATATTTATATATCAGGAACTCTTTGCAAATCTGCAGATGTGTGGGTGCTTGGTATCAACAAAGGCATTTCGGTTTTGTTTTATATCTAATTTTTTGTTCTTGAAAATTTTTGTGCAATAAAAGGTCTAGTATGGACTTGCTCAGCACTTGCACTGCTAATATCAATTTTATTTACTATGTATAGAATTTGACCAAACTTTTGTTCTTTTAATCTCTTCTTGGGTAGATCTTTTAACCTTCATTTTAAATTCATTTCTAATCAACAATTAACAGGTTGCTAGCATGTTGTTTCTTAAGATTGATTGAAATTAATCTTTTAAATTTCAACAAAATTGTTAATGATATTGGAGGTGAAAAGTAGCACGTCAAACCGACCATTAAATTCAATCCAAACCGAGCTTAATCGGCTTGGATGGAAACCAATCCAATTTAAGGCTCGGATTGGTTGCGGATGAAAAACTAAAAAACAGTTTTTCTTTGGATCGGTGGTGGATGGTCCGTATTTGGTCAGATATCAACCGATGCCCACCCCTATCTTGCAGTATGGTCGGCCAATAATACCCGTGGTTGGGCACATTCCTTGCGAGCGACCTATTGCCAATATGGCACCCTCCAATTCCCTCGTGTAACTCTTCCAGCACATACCTTGCTTCATCGAGACTCAGACATCGGATGTAAGGTCTGCTTGAGGACGAGCTTGAGCAGCTGATCCGTTAGTACTTGAATGGAGTGTGCTTGAAAATATGGTCAGAGTTTTCGAGCTGCCATCACCAATAAGTAAGCGACTTTCTCCATGCGGGCATATCGGAGCTCTGCTTCATGCAGGACTTTACTGACATAATAGATGGATTTCTGGACCCCATTTTCCCCCCTGACAAGTACGGCGCTGAGCGCGTGTTCAGATGCGACTAGATAGAGGTAGAGGGGCTCGCCCGGTTCTGGTTTGCTGAGGAGCGGGGGGTTGGCCAGGTAGGTTTTTAGCTGGTCGAAAGCCTGCTGTTGGGGTTCTCTCCATTCGAAGCCTTTAGCTAGCCGGAGGGCTTTGAAGAACGGTAGTGACTTTTCACCGGATTTTGAAAGAAAATGACCGATGGCTACAAGACGACCCGTGAGCCTCTGGACCTCTTAGACATTCCTTGGAAGGGCCATGTCCAGTATGGCCTGGATCTTCTCGGGTTCGCCTCAATGCCCCGGTGGCTAACCACAAATCTGAGAATTTCTCCGAATTGATGTTGAAGGTGCATTTGGAGGGGTTAAGTCTCATGTTGTGGGACCTTAGGACCCCGAAGGCTTCCTCGGGATCGGTGACGTGGTCTTGGCCTTGGCAGATTTTGATGAGCATGTCATCGACATAGATTTCCATGTTCTGACATATTTGCTCTTTAAACACCCGGTTGACGAGCCTTTGGTAGGTAGCACCGGTGTTCTTCAGCCTGAAGGGCAGGACCCAGTAACAATAGAGGCCCTAGTTGGTCATGAAGGTAGTTTTGGGGATGTCATGGGGGAACATTACGATTTGGTTATAGCCTGAAAAGGCGTCCATGAAGCTCAGCAGTTCATGGCCAGAAGTCGCATCTATCAAGGCATCGATGCTCGGAAGGGAAAAGGGTCTTTGGGTAGGCCTTGTAGAGGTCTTTGAAATCTACGTAGATCCTCCACTTCCCACTTGGTTTCTTCACCATTACTACATTGGCCAGCCATTCGGGATAGCTGACTTCCCGGATAAACCAAGCTGAGAGGAGCTTGTTCAATCCTTCTTTGGTCGTCAGCTGCCTTTCGAGGGAAAACTTGTGGCGCTTCTGTTGGATTGGCTTTCAATCCAGGTGGACACTAAGTAGGTCTTCTGAGATTCCTGGCATATCCGAGGGCGTCCAGGTGAAAAGATCAGGATTCCATCTGATGTAACCAGTGATGGACAGTTTTAGGTATGGGGAGAGGGACTGGCTAACTCGGAACCACTTAGATTGTCATCCTCGGTAAAGGGGATTTCTTCCAGTTGGTTGACGGGCTCAGATCCCAACGAGTTCCTATCGGATAGAAGTTTGATCGCTTTGAGAGGAAAAACACCCCCTCCCACCGCGGCCATGTAGCAGGACCTGGCCGATTCTTGGCTGCCTCGGACCATGCTGACTCTGTGGTCGGTAGGGAACTTCATTTTTAGGTGGTATGCAGAGGGTACTGCTTGAAGGGAACAGAGGTCGGGCCTACCCAGGATCACATTGTAGGCAGTTCTGACCACCATGAAATCCATGGCTTCTTTTCGGATGTTCGGGAATATTCCGGCTGTGACGTAGAGCGTGATTATCCCCTCGATTTGTACCGAAGTGCCTGAAAACCCATGCAGCGTGTATCCCGCTGGCTTCAGTCTTTCTCGAGAGAGTTTGAGTGCTTCGAACGCGGCAAGGAATAAGATGTTCACCGAGCTTCCATTGTCCACGAGGATGTGGCGGAGCTCGTGGTTCGCCATGGCGAGGCTTATTACTAGCGCGTCGCAATGTGGCAAGCGGATGCCTTCCAGATCATTGTTGGAAAATAACACATCCAATCCTTGGCTACTGGGGGGCGCATGATCGTGGACAGAGTTAACCTCCCTCAAGAAGGTCTTGCTAGAGGTGTCCGACTCTCCCCCCATGGGCCCACCATGGACACAGTGTAGGGTGGCCGGCTCCACAGCCTCATCCGGCCCGGATTCCGTCTCAAGAAGCCGACCGGCTGCTCAAGGAGGGGGCAAAGCCCGCTGGTCTCGTTGATTAGTTCGAGTGAATTCTCTCAGATAACCCGTTTGGATGAGGACATCGATCTCGTCTTTAAGAGCGTGACATGTATCAGTCTCGTACTCGTGGTCCCGGTGGAATCGACAGTAAAATCTCTGGTCCCTTTTTTTTGTTGTTGTTGGGTCGAGGGGGATGGAGAACGATTCCTTTGTCCTTGATATTTATGAGGATTGCCGCCACACTATGAGTTAGTGGGGTGAACTTTTCGAAGCTGCGGATCGGAGGCGGTAGTTTCTAACCGAGGGGATCTTTTGAGACTTCTTCATGGGCTCTAGGTCATCTACCTTCCTCTTCCCCTTAGCGGGGGCTCCTGTCAGACCTTTGGGGTGCAGAGCTTCTTCAGCTCGAATGTATTTTTCGACAGTGTGTGTAACGCCCCATAATTTTAAATACTATATTTTGAATTAATAAATAATTTTAAAATCAATTAATTTAATTATTTTGATTTTTTGTAAAATTGTCGTTTAGCACGTGCAATACTATGTATTATGATTATACAATCACTATTATTCATTTATCTATCTTTTTCATTCATTAAATTTTATTATTTGTTTTTATTTCATTTGGATGAAGGAATGGCAAATTTTATTATTTTCTTCAATTACTATTTTGCATGTGCAAATATTTTTAAGGTGCAAATTTTCACTTTTGAATTGCTAAATAAATTCTCCTATTTATAATTGAGAATATTCTAAATTTTGAAATTTTTCTGAATAAAGAAACTATTTTTGTAAATACTTTGAAAGAAAAGAGTTTTGTGCAAAATGTCGTTTGGAGATAAAATTCGAATTCAAATTTTTGTTGTGCTATTTTGGTAGGCCGATCTGGCAGTGGAGAGATTGGGGAAGAGATTTTATCCATGTAATTTATTTTGATTTGATTTTATTTTATTGAGTAATTATATAATTATGAAATTTTGGGATTGTTGGGGAACTAAATTGCAAAACGGCGATCAAAGCCCTAATAATTCAGAACCCGTTCATATAAGAGAGGGCTATAACAGAAAATTTCAGCCTTCATCTTATTTTGGCCATTTTTTGTGATTTTTGGAGCTTTGGAGTAGATCTTTGCTTGGAGGAGAAGGCTACTAGTTGCATCAATAATTCTTCTTGAGGTGGGCGTCTCTCTACTCACTTTGTATGTTATTTTGATCTTGAATGATATAGCATCATGTTAGGGATTTATTTTTGTGAATATATGTTGTATGTTTGCATGAATGACATTGCTATGAGATAAATTATTGAGGTGATTAATGTGTGATATTTGATTGATATCATGAAGTGAAAAATCAATTCTTATGTGTGTTGGACATAGATAATGGAGTTTGAAAGTTATACCATGTTAGGGTATGAAAAGATTGAATCTTTATCCTCAAAATTGATTATGTGATCGTATATATTTTGATGGTTGATTATAACTTAATATGGATCTATACATTCATAATTTGTTTGTTCTAAAGATGAGATCTTTGACTCATCTTCGCTGTTTTGTGATACAATTTTTCATGGATTTAAATGTTGGAATTTTTTAGGGTTTTTGGGCATGTTTAGAAGCAATGAATATTAGTTTATACACTAGGGATTTAACCTAGGGTTTCGGCGACTAACCCTAAACCTAGAGCTAAAGTGGGGCTCGGCCAGCACTGTGCAACCCTTGGGTTTTCACAGTGCCGGCTTCGGTTTGTGTTAGATGGGGTTTGGGTTTGCCTTGTGTGGAGGGTTTTGTTGTGCACTAGGGTTGTAAACCCTAGGGGGGATGTGGAGGTATGTATATATGTTTATAATTGGCAATAATGTGAAATTTTGAGTGATTTGTTAATCACAAATTAAAGTTGCAAGTTTCAGATTCATTAAAGGACCAGTTTCAGTTTATTGATGATTTAGAGCTTCAATTTTTGTGCGGATGGATTATAAATTTGGTGACGTGATCTATGTTTATGGAGTAAATATAAACTCAATTTTTTAGAATTAAATATTCATTTTTGAATGGACTATTCTTAAGGATCAGAAGGCATAAATTTCATATTTAAAGAGAAATGAGTTTTAGTTTTTGGCAAGTTTGAGTTGCGATTTCGAATGTATAAAACTATAAACTTATGGATGAAATTTTCAGTTTTGAGGGGAGCATATATTTCAGTTATGAAGGATAAACGTTTCAGATTTTAAAGAGCTATTTTCAGTTTTAAAAAGGTGAAAATTTTCAGATTTTGAAACTATAAAATTTCAGATTTTAGGGATAAATCCCAGAATTGAAAGAGAGTTATTTCAGTTTTAAAGTGGATAAATCTACCCAATGTTTGAGTGTGATTTCAAATATGGAAAAGAGTATTGTGACTGAAATTTGTTGAGGTATAATTAATTTATTTTGTTTCTATAAATGAAGGGGGTCTTTATGGAAGTGAAATGTTTATTTAATGATGAGTGAGTTTTGATAGAATGATTGTGGATAAATGAATGTTTATGTTTGGAATGAGATTATCTTAATTGAGATGTTTTGAGGAAAAGTGATGTTTCCAAAGATGAATAAAAGAAAAGAATGTTTTGTTAGATTGAACCAAGTGGTGGTTCATGTTAAATTTAGGGTTATTATGAGAAGCCTAGAAAGATTGTTGAGGATTTTGTGTTGTGTGCACTAGAGGCTGAGCAGGACCCAGGATTACCGGTAGTGAATTATTTTGATTATAGGAATTAGCCAGGGAGGGCTAGTGTTCATAGTTTTGTGGATTTAAGTCTGATAGGGTGGAGCTAGCTCTACGTGGCTCAGGCTACTCCTATTTACACATAAGGACAGACACTAGATGGTGATAAGATGAAACAAGAGCAAACGTGAGTATGTGGGCTCCAGGATGATCCGCGGAGCGAGATAGATCATCAGTATTCCTGGACGAGGGTATGAGAGGCCTCAGGATGATCTGCAGAGTGGGATTATCTCCAGTATTTCTGGACGAGAGCAACGCTCATTGAACATTTGTGCAATGAGGGTTCCAGGATGACCTGCGGAGTGAGGTATTCCCTAAAAGAGTTCCCGGATGGGAGGGGTAGGCCTCCAAGATGTTTCGTGGATAGAGTCTGACCTCCAGTATTCGGAGTGAGAACCAATACTTGTAACTTGAGTAAATATCGTAGTAGTCATGGTTGAAGGTTTCATAGCGTGGGGATCGAACACCAAAATGTGGTGAACGCTAAGGGCTTGCCCTCGGACCTATGTTGTATGGGCGGCATAGAATCCGAACAAGCATGCATTAGTAAGCATCGTAGGCACTTGTGTTTTCCTTGAACCTTGTCTTTTGTATTTCGGTGTTTCCCTGTCGTGTATTTTATTCTAGCATCTTTGAATTGGACCGTTGGAGGTCATCGATGTCTGGGTGAGCGACTGTGTCGTTGCTCCCGACCTTGTAGGCTATGGGTCGGAACCTGGACGGAGGAGGCAGCTCCAGTCCTGGAATGATCGAGCTATTTTCGGACGTCGTCCTCAGGTTTCTGATGGTTGATGATCTTCCGTAGGTAATCAGCTTCCTGATGCTCAGATCGCACAATGGCTGATCGTGAAGCGCTCAGACTCGGACCCAAGGGATCCACGAGTCCGTGCCTTCGGGAACCTTAATTGTCCGCCTGACTACGAGTATGGTGAGGGTCGGCACACCGCTCTACCGTGGCCGCCCTCCTTGGTTTGGGGGCCATACGAAGGGATGAGTCTAGAGACCGGAATCAATTTTTGGATCTGTCAAGTCTGTTCCCACAGACGGCGCCAACCTGATGTTACTTATTTTCGGTGTGGGAGCAACAGGTGTGAGTTCTTGTAATTTGCAAAGTGGAAGGGACAGATCTCAACCGCAGGTCCGGTCGGTTTCTGGAGGTCGACCCAGAAGGGTAGCTGGTGGCTAACGTTCCTGAACACCTGCAAAGCACTTAGAAACACCGGGAGAAATCCCGGTGACAAGCCCTCTGAAGGTCTAGTCAGTCACTGGAAAAGGTGAAGGGAACTAGGGTTCAGATCAGAAATTTGGGATTACCTTTCTCAAGGAGGAGGGGGACTGGATTTATAGGCAGAGTAAATGGGTATCTGACCCTAATGGACAGATACCCGTTGGATTTATAGGCCCTGTGGGCCTCAAGCTGTAGAAGACCCGTTGGACCTTTTGACCTGATGATCTGAGATGAGCGAATATTGAGGAGATCTGATGGTCCCTAATTGGGCCACGTCACTTATAACCACATCACCGACAACAATTATTGTGTGATGATGAGTAGAAGCTTTTTACTTTGAAGTCCTACGGATGGGACTAGGTGTAAAATGCATGATCTTATTCGCTCTCTGGTCTCTATTTTTAGCAACTAGCGAGATATGTTGTGTGGAAGCTCTCATTTCTTTATCAAACTTCCATCAGAAAGAATACAGTTTAACTATTAGTTTTTCATCAAAAATTCGTCATGTGGGAATTTCAAGCGATGTAGAGTCGGCATGTGCCCTTATATTATTAGAACATCACAATGCTTGAGAACCCTTATTCATGTGAAACATCAACTGATAAAATTAGAGGATCTTTTCAAAGATTTGGAAATCTTAGAGTTTTGGATCTTACTAGGACAAGGTTAGACATCATCCCGAATTCTATTAAGAATCTTGAACACCTACGTTATCTCTGCCTTTCCAAAACTACATTAAAAAAGTTACTAGAATCCATTGGATACATTTCCAAGCTAGAAGACTTGGATTTATCAAAATGTGGCTCTTTGTGTTAGAATTTGTGGACCCAAACACACAAACAAGAGTTTGAAGTTGAAGAAGAAGCGCAGCAGCAGCAAGAGGAGCAGACATGCACAACAAAAATAGCAACAAAACTATTTGACAATCGACTGCACAGTCAACTGTCATATGCAGTTGACCGCACAGTCGACTGTGTTTTCTTTCTATTTTGTGGAAGTCTTATTGCAGTCGTCCAACATAAATTGCATTATACTGCATCGAGCGGCTGGCAATTATTTGTTGCAAAATCTATCAACAACTCGTAGTGCTAACAGCGGAAACACACCACAAGCAATAGAAACTTCCCAAGAACTAGATGAACCAAGAACAAACCATCATAATATATGCATGATCTGACAAGAACACAATCAATATGCAGAGATAACCAATACTTCCTATTCCCCAAGAAATACAAAGATTGAAAGAGATTACAACTCTCAATCTCTCTCTCACCTTTGAAACACTCGGCACAATCCCCTCCTTAAGTTTAACAATGATAACCTCGATCAACACTTGATACAAAGCCTAGAGTCTACAGCCATATATATGGCCCCCAAGTAAACCCTAAAAGATAAACATAAATCCAGCATATTGGGCATGAATCCCGTCAACCCAAATAACACACAATGCCACTGACGGTCGACCACACCCCCAGGTCGGTCGACCACAACGTGTAAAGCCAACTTCTGAACTCTAAACCAGTAGACCACATGGTCGACTATCTCGCTCTTTGTTGGACCCTGTACACTCGAAGAACCTCCTAAAGTCAGGATTGGTCGACCGCAACTCTCCAGACTGCACATGTTCTACTTGTTGTTGTCTTCTCTTATTGTCTTCGTCTCCCCCTCTTCTTTTCCAACTTTAAGTACTCTATGCCTACGTGTTTTTGAAGCTACAATCCTAACATTATTTTGGGTTGTGGGTTTGGATCCAATTGAGTTGTATTTGTATTTATCTTTTAGGATTTACTTGGGCCTGTAAATATATATGTAAATCTTAAGATTTAGGTGTTGTACCAATCATAATTGAAACAACTTCAAGATGGATCTTATGCCGAGTGCTACCGAAGGTGAGAGAAGGATTAGAGATAGATCTCTTTGTATCTTTGTATTTCTTAAGTAATAAGAAGTATTGGTTATCTTTGCATATCATTGTGTTCATGTGTTTGTGAGATCTTTGTGAATGTGGTAGAATCTTGTTATTGGTGCATCTAAGTCTTGTGGGCTTTTGGTGGGCACTACAAGTGGTATCAGAGCTTAGGGTTTCGTGATGGCCGATAGCAAGTCGAAAGTCAAGAGATTTGATGGAAGTGATTTTGCAATATGGAATATCTAGATGATAGCGTATCGCCGTCAGAAAGATCTAGATGGTCCGTTGTTTGATGAAAAGTCGGAAGGTTCAGACAAGGATGTGAAGATCTTGGCTGCATGGAATCGTTTGGATCAGAAGGTGCTTCACCATATTCAGTTAGCACTGAGTAGGAAAGCATTATTTTATATCTCTAAGGAAAAGACCATGAAGGAGGCTATGAAGATTCTCATTGATATGTATGAGAACCGTCGACATCGAATCAAATTCTTCACTTGAAGAAATTGGTTAACATGAAGTTAGGAGAAAGGAGTTTTATAACGAAATATGTGAACAATTACTGTATGGTATACCACATGATGGAAGCTGCATGATTGAAGTTTTCAGAAAGAGGATAAGCATTGTTATTTCTATCTACTCTATCCGACAGCTATGGTACGGTGGAACATACTATTACATGGACTATGGCAGATTTGACGACCCTGCAAGATGTTGTGAGCAACATCATGAACGAAGAGGTGAGAAGGAAAGAAACTTGGATTTTTCATCATATTCCTGCTATCCCGCACTTTCAGTTGAGAGGCATACGAGATCGAAGGGGAGTCAAAGAAAAAAAGATCAGAAAAGTGAATCTGATAGTGGGTCTGAAGACATCGACGATGGTAGTGGACCTGAGTGTTGGTATTGCTACAAGCAAGGTCACATGATGCAAAGTTGTATGGATCTAATGAAGAATAAGGAAGAACAATCAAAGCAAGCCAATGTGGTGACCTAGGATACATTTGGTGACGAGTTATGTCTAGAAGCAATGGTGGAATTAGACACGCGAGATTGTTGTATTGATTCAAGTGCTTCTTTTTATCGCACTTCGAGGAAGGTTGTGTTTGAGGACTACAAAGAAGGTTCTTTTGAAAATGTGATTATGGGTAACGGTCAGCGGTGCCCTGTGATTGGAACTGGAACTGTTTGCGTGAAAGTCGGAGATAGGAAAGAGATTGTCTTGCAGGAGACGAGACATGTCCAAAACTTGAGAGAAAATTTTATCTCGACGGGAAGGCTAGACAAAGATGGTTTGTCAACCACATTTAGTGGTCGAGAGTGGTGTATAACTGTAGGTTCAAAAGTGTTAGCAAGAGTGAAGCATGAGGGACCGTTGTATTTGCTACGAGACGAGGTGTATCCTACTATAGTTTACTCTCCGCCAAAATCAAGACATAGGCTGTGTGGAGTACGACAGAGGTCTACGAGTTATGGGGCTGATGCAGAGTTTGCACATTTAGTGGGAGTTGATGTCCATGGTGAGGAGGATCCTAGAGAATAGCAAGACGTTGCTGCGGTGAGGGTTCTTTCTGATATGGCAAGAACTTTGAGTCCCTCTTGGATATTGAGAGGATCGGTTCGATATGCGGGGTGATGTCGATGAGTGTGACCGAGTTGGCCATCGTAGGGCTGTAAGTGGTGTTTTGCATTCTGTGAATTTCGTGGATGTGTTGTCCAAGGAGGTTTCAAGTGCAGCGAGTGTCTTGGCCTTAAGTGGTTTAAACTATGTTGGGTGTTAGTAGAGATTCTGCGAATTGGAGAGTCTTATGACACGGAATCCAACACGATGGGAAGGGAGAAGTGTTTCTCCGTTATTTGTGCCTTATGTGATAAATGGTGGGATATGTCAATCATGAGTCTGAGGGGTGTTGGGGTGGGGGGTGATCTTCATGTGAGTGAAGGTACTCGGTTTTCAGAAGGAGTGGAAGACTGACGAAGATAATGCAAGGGAAAGATATGACTATTGTGGAGATTGTGTATTTGGTCCAAGTAAGAGATTGTTAGGATTTGTGGACCCAAACATATAAGCACAAGAGTTTGAACTAGAAGGAGAAGACATGAAGCTACAGTGAGAAGCGTAGCAACAGCAAGAGCAATAGACATGCACAACATAAACAACAGCAAAACTATTTGACAGTTGACTAGTTTTTCTCTATGTTTTGGCAAAGTCTTATTGCAGTCGACCGCATCGAGCAGTTGGCCATTATTTGGGTTGCGGGTTTGGATCCAATTTGGTTATATTTGTATTTATCTTTAGGGTTTACTTAAGGGATATAAATATAGATGTAAATTCTAGGGTTTAGGTGTTATACCAATCAGAGTTGATAGATCTCTTTGTATCTTTGTATTTCTTAAGTAATATGAAATATTGGTAATCTCTGCATATCGTTGTGTTCTTGTGTTTGTAAAATCTTGTGTTTGTGGTGAAATCTTGGTATTGGTGCATCTAGATCTTGTGGGCGTTATTGGGCACGACACTTTGCACACCCTTCCCACCGGTATTACGCAGTTCTGCAATTTAAGATGCTTAATTCTTTATAATACACTAGTTAGTCATGTGCCAAAGGGGATAAGGAAACTTGAAAATCAGAATTTACTTAGCGGATATGTAGCAGGCGACGGTGATGATCAGAAAAGTCAGCAACTTCAGTGTGGGTGTACCATGGATGAATTGCTTTCTCTATTCAAGCTCTGAACTCTTGTAATTAAAAAATTGGAGAGGGTGGTGGTTGGAGGTATTCGGTCCCTAGAAGATGAACTCTACCTTAAGCATTTGTCCTTGTGTTGCACCCTTGTAATTGCTGGTCAGACATTGAACTCAACAGGAATTTTACAGAATTTTAAGGAGCTTTCCCCTTCAGAGTGTTGGATTTATACGTCTTCCATACACTTGTTCGATGAAGAAGATGATGAAGCGATGAGAGGATCCGAGCGAAGATTGAAGAAGGAGAGAAAAAGCAGTCAACCGTCAACAACAACAACAGAGAAGAGGACAGTCAACTGTCACCCTCTCAGGGTCTGAGTCTTGGTGATTGCAGTCGACCAATATCTTGTGCAGTCGACCAATATCTTGTGCAGTCAACCGTCTTGTGCTGCTGATGCAGTTTGGGTCGGGTCTAGGGGATTCGTGTGAAGCCCAACTTCGTCTTCAAGTAAGATCATACGACTCTCAACGTATGGTTATCTCTTCAGTATACATCGGATGGTTAATGTATCAAGTGTATCAAACTAGGGTTTCTCTAGATCATTATATAATCAATTGTAATGGCTCCAAGAGAGATAATAATTCTACTGAGTGTCGGATAGAAGAAGAGAGTACTTCATATGAGAAGTGAGAGATTCTCCATTATAAATGGCAAGTTGTTCCAATTAGGCTTGTGAGAGGGTCATTGTGAGAATTCTAATATTTTTGTATCTTCTCCAATTGAAATAATATCTCAGTTCTTCCTCCCTGGAATTAAGGCGAAAGCCCCAGCCGTGATAATTCTAGTGGGCTTCGTGTGATTGGTGTGATCAAATATTTGTTTGGTGATTTGTATTGATTGTGTCGAAGACTCAACAAAATCCTCTAGAGTTAATAATTCCCTAACAAGTTGTATCAGAGCATCAGGTTCGTGGGTTTGTTCGGGTTTCTTGGAGAAGATGGCAGATCAAAAGATTAAAATCAAGCAGTTTGATGGTAAAATCAACTTCAATATATGGAAGGTGGACATGTGTGATGTATGGGTTCAGAAGAACTTGCACCTAAAAGAAGAAGCCAATCGACATGAAGCATAAGAAGTGGGATAAGATTTGTTTGAAGGCAATGAGTTTAATTTAGCTGCAATTGAGGATGAAGTCAAGTGTAATATCCTTGAGGATAAAAGTGCAGCGAGTCTATGGGCGAGACTCAAATCTGACTACTCGGGATCATCGTTGTTGAATCGGATGTACTGGAAGAGGAAACTATTTTGTTTCTTAGTGAAGAAAGGTACCCCATCTTTAAGATCACATTGTGGAGTTCAATAAGGTAGTATTTGAATTGAATGTAGTTAAAGCTGATGATCTTAGAAAATAAGATATAGCTTTCAACTTGACATATTTACTACCAGTTTCTTATGATCACTTGATAACTACCATGCTACACGGAAAATCTGCCAAGGAGATACTTACAGTAGTAGGATGATTAAGGGTTTGAAAGACGATGAACTTAGGAAAGACATTCATACAGAGGGATCTATTTCTGCAGGTTGTTTGGCAGTGGATGGTGATACTTCAATTGGAAGGAATAAGGCACACAAGGATAAGATCCGTTGCCACTTTTGTAGAGGAATTGGACATTACAAGAGAGACTATCACATGTGGATGAGTCAGAAGGGTGATACTACAGGAGGTGATCAAGCCAACATAATCAGTGCTACTAATTCAGGTAAATCTGGTGATTTTGGACTATGTCTTCTTGTTTCAAGTTCTTCAGATGTGGATTTGAGTTGGTATCTAGATTAAGAAAGTTCTTCTCATATTTGCTCCGAGAGGGAGATGTTTTCTACTTACAAGTCGACAACAAGTGATAGTGTGAGAACGGGGACTGGTGAGATTTGTGAAGTGGTAGGTGAGAAAACGGTTGAATTAGAGACGCCAGATGGTAAAGGTTTCACACTAGAAGAGGTCATGCATACTCCAATACTGAAATGAAATCTGATATATTTGAGGAATCTTGATTCTCGGGGCTGCAGGTGCACAGCTCGAGTTGGAGTTTTGACAGTTTTATAGAGTCGTCATAAGGTGATGAAGAGTAAGAAGGGGTTGAGCAGGGTCAGCAAAATCTCTACCAGTTTTGGGGAGCAGAAAAACTCGTTAGAGTGTTTAAAGGCCTACTGTTCCTAAAGCATCATCTAGTAAGTTGTCACTAGAATCACTGAAGCAACATTCGAATACCGTTGAAGGTAGAGAGAGCCTTGAAGTAGGTAGAGTCCGTGTCGAGGGTGACACCTCCCTGATAACATCTACTGGAGTGTGCCCATGAAGGGGGCATACAATTGGAGGGAAAATGGAGAGGTAGATTCAACTAGCAGAAGAAGTCATACAACCGGATTATTTACAAAGCGGAGATGAAAGTGTCTAGAAGAGTAAATCACACAGGTGTAGATTCATGAGTATGCATTCCAAGGTGGAGATTATTGGGTTTATATGTCCTGCATACACATGTACGATGAAGAAGACGATGAAGCGATGAGAGGATCAGAGCGAAGAATGAAGAAGGAGAGAAGTGGTTAGCCAATAGCAGCAGCAACAGAGAAGGGGACAGTCGACTGTCATCCCCTTGGGTCTGAGTCTTGGTAATTGCGGTCGACCGCAATCTTGTGTAGTCGACCATCTTGCGCTGTTAATGCAGTTTGGGTCGGGTCTAGGGGATTCGTGTAAAGCCCAACTTCATCTCAAGTTAGATCATACAGATTTCAACATATGGCTATCTCTTATGTATACATCAGATGGTTAATGTATCAAGTGTATTAAACTAGGGTTTCTCTAGATCTGTATATAATCAATTGTAACGGCTCCAAGAGAGATAATGATTCTATTGAGTGTCGAATAACAAAAGATAGTACTTTATCTGAGAGGTGAGAGATCCTCCATTGTAAACAACAAATAGTTACAGTTAGGCTTAAGAGAGGGTCGTGGTGAGAATTGTAATTGTAACTCCCATTTCAGTTTATATAGATTTGCATTTTTCTTTTTTTGTATTCTTGTATTTCAGTTTCCATATAAATTCTATTCGTTCGTTTAATTCCTTTTGTTGTACATCTCTTATTTGATTGAACCCAAGCCCGCATATAAATCTTTTAACTCTTTTGTACCCATTTGCATTTACTTGGATATTCAATTATTTTGTTTGTACCCAGAAAATTCTAATCCATACTATCATATTGTTATTATTACTATTTTATCAAAGCCCAAACTCCTAACCCATTCTGTAATTTGTTATTTATTTTGTAAGCCCAAGTCCATACTTTTAAATCCAAATTCTAAACTAATCTAAACCCATTAACCCTTCACCCTAATCCTACCCGAAGTCCCCTCCCCAAACTGTCTAACTACCCAATCCCCATCATCCCCTAATTATCTCCTAATCACCCCACTAACTAATCCCCCCACTAATCCCTTATATCTTAACAGCCATCTACTTCTTCTCCTTCCTCCTTCATCTTCTCTCTCACTGCAACCGAGTCCTCGACTGCCATTCCCCACTCTGCCTTAGCTGTAAGCACCAGTGCTGCTGCACCTCGACCCTGACCTCGACCACCATACTTCCATCCCGATGCTGCCTCTCCACCGCACGACTGCACCCGGCCATGCTTCTCCTCTCACACCCCTACACGTCATCAACCCGAAGCCCCTCATCGCCATGCCTCTGCCACTGCACGCAACACCCGACCACCTTGCTCACAGCCAGCCACCTCAAAACGGCACTGCATCTTCCTCCATGTTGCACTTCACCCTGAAGCAAACACCAGAGCATCACTGAACCTCCTCACTGACTCTCTGCGACCAGCAGCACCACTCCAAGCCGCATCACCTTCATCGCAGCCCCGAAGCACCCGAACTGTTTGCTGCCGACCTCCACCAGAGCTCCATCCGGATCCCTACCATTGTCACACTCCACCATTGCTGTCATCCTTGCTACTTCTGCTGTTATTGTGCAGTTCTTACTGCAGTTGCACTTCTTCACTGTTGTCATGCCACCATCGTCGCTTAGCGCCATCGTCGCATGCTGTTGTGCCACTGTCTCTTTGTTGTGTGTTGCTACATTCACGGTCGCCGTTGCTCGTTATTGGCATAATCACATTTGGTTGTTACCGTTGCTGCTCTTCTTACTTTTCGTCATAACTGTCGCGTAATGAGGCAAGAACTGTTGAACTCAATTTATTGTTATGGTTCAAGAAAATATTTATTGAAATCCGGTAAGTAGTTCTTGAATTGAATATCGTATCTAATTGAATTCCATTATTGATTCATTGTTTTCCTTATCGTACCATGTTATTGATTCGAGTCTTGACCGTTAATTCATCATGTTATCGAATATTTGAATGTTATGCCCTATCGTTTGCCCAAACTTGCACTGAGATTTCGACCGAGTTTCCAACACTGAAATTTAGAACTTTGTACATAGAAATTGTATCACACTGAGTCTTGAATCCGAAACATCTTACGGATTCTCAATCTGCTTTATAGATTATAAGTTATTAATTTTTAGTATTGTCATGTTGTAATTTTCAGAATTGAAACTGTACACGAAATCAGTAAAGGATGGATTGATATGCATAGCTACTGTAAGTATAATGTATCGTGTGAATATGCATTAGAACCGGCAGAAAGTCTAATTTCTTGAGTCTCCGACGGAATCAGATTTTCATTCCCATAGCAGTGGGAAAGTGAATTTGAGTACGAATAGGTGTTGCTGTCCAGAACTTGTATTGTTGCGTTTTTGCATATAAACCTGATATTTTTCATATTTAATGAATTGAACTATGTATATTTTATGTATTGCATAATTATTGATACTACTGTTCCACTGATTATATCAACTGCATTTTAATGATTGATCAAAGTAAAAGAATAACAAGCCGGGGTAATAGAGGGTATGACTTAGTAGTGAAAAATATAGAAGACTGTACTCGGAAGAGAGCTCGTGGTTTCCCTACCATTACTGAATAACTGAATCCTAAATATTGTTTTATGTTTACATGTTTTCCCAGTACATGACCTATAGAATTCACCACTAGAGTCAAATGTTCACTTGATTGATATGCATCCGAACCTATGGTATGGGACACGGAATTGCGTGCATTAGATAGGTTAATAAAAAAACTGATAGACATAAGATGAACACAGAACATTGACACCGATACCGAATACTGATTACTGCAAGTGGATCTTCAAGGTCAAATATCGACTTGATGGCTCCATTGAGTGACACAAGGCTCGACTAGTTGTACAAGAATTTACTCAGGAGCATGGCATTGATTATGATGAAACTTTTGCCTCAGTTGCACAGATGACTACAGTTCGCACTCTCCTTTTCGTTGCCTTCGTTCGTCAGTAACCATTATACCAGATGGACGTGAAGAATGCATTTCTTCATGGTACATTATCTGAGGCTATTTACATGCATCCTTCTTCTGGCCTTACCACTCCTCATCATGTTTGTCGTCTCTATCGTGCTATATATGGCTTAAAACAGGCCCCTCGAGCCGGGTTTCAGTATTTTTTCCATGTCATCACCCTAGGCTAGTTTCAGTCAGGGTTCACGGGACCACTCTATGTTTATGCGGTCATCACCGCAGGGGAGAGTGCTTCTATTATTATATGTTGATGATATGAATATTACTGGGAATGATTCTGCAGACATTGCATCCACCCAAAACTACCTTCACTAGCAGTTCCATATAAAAGATCTTTGTAGACTACGCTACCTTCTGTTGGTGTATGTCCTAGAGGCCAGTTGTGTATTGACATTACTAGTTCACATTGTATCATGATGTTTATTTCATATATGCGGCATTTTATTTATTGTGTTGTTTATTGTGATTAAATGAACATAATAAAGACCTTACAATAGTAGGTTCAATACTATGTGATATCAAGTGTATGACTTGATTGTGAGATCCTATTGGTTGTAATTAGAATACTATTCTTAAATGTGCCTAGTCAAGTATTATTGTGAATTAGGACGACAATAATATATAGATACTAGTATATGCGTAGACTGATGACCATATCTCACGAGTCATGTAACTCCCCGAATACAAAAATACGGTAATTCGTAGCTTAACAGGATCATCCCTTCATTTCGTACAATTTTACTAGGAACTTTTGAAACTTTTATTACAACATTGCCCTTTTACATCAATGCAGCAGAAATAAATAAATACAACATGATAAATATACAAGTGTAACAACTTTAGCATCTAAATAATCATCAACATCATCTTTTATATATTCTTGCGAATTCCAAGTCCTGCATGTGAAACTGTGGGCACGTCAGTTGCTTACAACCGACGCAATATTATAAACGGACATCCTCACTATGCCGTAACATAACGATTCTTTATACTTTGGCAACCACGGACTTAAATGTAAACAAAGTGTAAAAGAGTGACTATCCTAATCATGTCAGTGTATGCAATGACTTAATGGCTAATGACGATGTTTACGCTAGAATGACACTAACGCATACTTGTTCGGATTCTATGCATCCCATACTACATAGGTTCGAGGGCAAGCACCTATGTACTCCACATTATAGGGTTAGATCCCTCGCAATGCAACCAACTACAATGACTACTACGAGATTTAGACACTTTGCAAGTATTGGCTCTCGCCCTTGGAATACTGGAGACCAATCCCTCTCCGTGGATCATTCTGTGGCCCTTACATCCATCGTACTAGAATACTGGAAATTGTCTCACTCCGCAGGTTATTCTGGAGCCCTCATTGCACAAGCATCCCATGAGCTTCGCTCTCGTCCCAGAATACTAGAGATCGTTCCCACTCCATGGATCATTCTGTGGTCCTTACGTCCATCGTCCCGGAATACTGAGGACCGTCTTTCTCCAATGATCATTCTGGAGTCCATAACTCACCTTTGCACTCATCTCATCATATCACAACCTAGTGCCTATCCTTAAGTTTAAGTTATGATTATTAAAAACTAGAGTTTAGCTTACCCACCGGTCTTAAGCAAAACACTGAGATAGTCATCCCATACTGGTTACTTCTCACAATTTCATAATTTCAACTGCCGATAATCTGGGCCTCGCTCACCCTAGAATAACAACCGTCTCAACTGAGACTACAAAGATTACATCTAACCTCATCAAGATAATTCATTTCTATATTCACAATCACTTTCTTATTCATTTCTTTATAATCTTATAACATGAAGTAACTCGCTTCAACTTTCATTATCAATTTAACCAATTATAGCCTTGTATGTAACCCAATTATTCTTAATCAAATATATTTATAACCATGGAAATTTAATCAAGAAGAGTCTAATCATATTCAACTTTAATCTTTTTTATCCATACAAAAATTTCTTCTTTAATTTTGAAACCAAGTTCACTGAACAAATTGTTTTAATGCGAAATACCACTTCTAAATCTCACAAAATGTATCAAATATGGTGGAAATATTTTATAAAGTCTAGATATTATTTTAGAGAAATAATAAGATTTTTTCCCAAATTTTTTTATGTTCTAGAAAACTCAAAATACACAAAAAATCAAAAAAAAAGAAATGATTAAAAGGCCAGGGTTCGAAACCCATGACCAACGACAAACCAAGGGCAGCGCCCAAAGTCGAGCCTGAAGACCAGTAAGCCCAAAGTCGTTGACTGATACAGATAGGAACTAAAATGGTTTTGTTATGCTTCTCTGTTCACAATTTTCTTTTTACAAAAATTTCAATTTTTAAATTGTTTGTATCGATAAAAATCTAATCTCTTCCATAATACATTCTTTCCAAAGCGCACACACACACACACACACACACACACACACATACATATATATATATATATATATATATATATATATATATATATATTTCTTTTGACAATACAATGGAATTTTCCTCCCAATTGTATTCATGTACTCCTACTACCTAACTTTAATTTTGTATAAAATATTGTCCCTCTTCAAAACATCTCTATAAAATTTTATACCATTATAATGCCCAAAATAAATACTAGTGTGGTTATTTTTTATATTTCTTCATTATAATAGAATCTTTAAAACTTTTCATACACAACGCCTTATTTTGACCTCTACATGAACAGTCTAATATGCACCAATTAGAAGGTTTTCATTCCCACAACCCACTAGATGTTACTTTCTTTTTCTCTTTTATTTAACAAGTATTTTATCCATCAAATTGAAATACCACAACATTTCTTCAAGTCATGACATAGTTCTACAAGGATTTCGCAATCTATATTCATCATATAAATCAAAATTTAACAACTAAACACATGTCAAACTAGCATGCATAATATCACTAAATTAGAAAGCACAAGAAACACTTACCTTAATGAAGAGTATCCTAGTAGCAAGCCTCCTACAAAAATCACACAAAAAATAAGACTTCTCATTCCTCTTGGAAAAATCCGAAATCCCCAGAATGCACAGCAAACCACTTTCTAATTCTTTTGTTTTTGTTTTAATTTTTGTGATTACGGAATGATTAAAGGTTAGGGTGTTTTATTGGAGACACTAGGTGGTTTTATTAACTACTCATGCCCAGTCAATCCACTACTCCACTCACCCATAATCCAAATGGCAGCCGGCCAATTTTCTCTTGGTGTGCACATTGCACGTGCTTGTGCACACCACACCCTTTTTTTAAAAATTATTTATTTATTAATTATTATTATTATTATTATTATTATTATTATTATTATAAAAGCGTATGTTATAATGTATAATATCTATTTAAATAAAACTAGCTTAATTTAATTTAAAATTAGAGTTTTCATCATGAATAAAAATAAACAGTCACATATTTCATTTTATTTTCAAAGATGATATAACCAAAACATGCCCTGCAAACAGGTGCATCGCACGTAAAATAAATATTCAAGTACGGAAATATATTTGATCGACGGGAAATGTTTATAAAAATAATCGGAATGTAACATACAAAAACATATTTCATTATACATATACCGTAGTGTAATCAATACGTACACAGAAAAACACGTGCACCGCACATATAATAATATTTAAATCAAAATGGGAGAAAAATAAATTTCTGTTTATAAAATGAATTCGAATAAGTCATGAAATAAATAATTGAAATACATCAAAAATATTACACGTAACGGGTAACTATACGTAATTGACACGTGCATTGCACGTAAAAACAGAAAGACTGAAAAGTTAATATTTGAGTTGGCTCAAATAGGATAAAATAAATTTTGATAAGAAGGAAAATGCATAAATAGTCAAAATACAAAATAAGTATGATATTTATACTGAAATATTTTACGGATATCACCTGTAATGGTACAAAATACACGTGAGTAACACACGAGGGGCAAAATTGTCATAACCCAATTTTGCGGGGTGTGCAGGTCATGGATATGAGATCAAGTCTTCACATGGATACATATTATAATAATAATGTACTAGACTGACCATCATGAAAATGCTGCATGGATCGTTACGTGTCATAAGCGTTTCTCACAATTACCATGGTGTATGTAATCCTTTGACTTGAAGTCACTTTGGTTCTCTACATGAAAAGTTATATGTTTTAATGTCGTCAAATGTTGCCTGTAATAAGGTGATTATAAAGTCGACTATTGGATATACTACAAATCATGCGGAGGGATGTGAGTGACTTAGATAGGATTTGTCCCTCTTACATAACATGAGCGATATCTATGGGTCCCTTAATTAAGAATGCAAAATGTATGGCCTTACTCAAATGAGTCAATATGAGATATTGAGCTCATTTGTTTTAGTAAGTCTGCTCGGACATCAAGAAACCAAAGATTGAAATATACAAGGATGACACGCTCTATGCCTTGTGGTCAATTAAGATATCTGGACAAAGTGACTAGACGACATGATAACATTGGTCACGGATAGTTTATGTCTAATCACTGACATTCTCGTTACTTGAGTAGCAGTGATGTATTGCTAGATACTGCTCACTGTTTATAATACTAGAATATGATTTTAGTATTATTGTCAACGTAATAGGAACCTACAGGGTCACACACTTAGAATGCATCAAAATTGAGATTTAAATTCATAAAACGAATTTAATTGGGGATCCAAGTAATACTTGGACTCCTAACATTCGTTGGACATTTAATTAGATTAAATGGGCTGACTAAAGTTCAAAAGCCCGCACAAGAATCTAAACCAGGTCAGATTGTGAGTCCAACACCCTCATTACTCTCGTAGAGTTGATTTTCTGCACCTATATATATGATACGTATCAGTGAAAAAGTGACACATGAGAAAACCTTAGCCGTCACAGAAATTGTGAGAGAAAAGAGAGATCGTGAGGAACATCCCCTTTCCTGCATCTAGCACCGCGGCATGAAGGAAAGCTTGATTTGATTTGTTCGTGTGGATACCATAGAGGCACTGCAATATTGTAGTGCCGTGATCGGCATACTGTGGAGACAGTAGATCCATCTTCAAGGTATAACTTCTAAATACGATTTATGGTTTTTGCATGGATCCATGCCTAGGTTTTGATATTTTTGTAATTTTCCAGCTGTGTATTTAATCTGAAATTACCCTCGAACCTAACACTTTCTGGGTCTCGAAATTGTCCATGGATCTCGGGACATACTCATTTCTCAATAGAAATACACATCGATATTATCTACATATACGATTTGACCGATGGACGAATATGCAAGCATACGTTTCATGCTTGTTTGAGTTCCGCTGTATGTCTCTCTGACAGTCGATCAACCAATACTCCCATAGAGCTTCGTGTGAAGCTTCGTCCCACAGCTGGTGAGCTTCTTCCCAATCCTACTAAATACAGGCAGATTGTTGGACAGCTTGTCTACTTGTGCATGATCAGATGCGATATTTCTCATGCAGTCAGTGTTGTCAGTCAGTTTGTTTCTGCTCCTATATTAGTTCACTACAGTGCTCTTCTTCGGATCCTCATATATCTTCGAAGCACTATTACTCTCTCATTATTCATATCTTCTACATCCAAACTGGACCTTAGTGCATATTCTGATTCAGACTGGAGGGGAGATCCTACTATCAGACGGTCTACCACAAGTTTCTGTCTATTTCTTGGTGATTCGCTGATCTCATGGCAAAGCAAGAAATAGGCAGTTGTTGCATGTTCTTCCACCATAGCTGAGTACAGAGCAATGACAGCTACTACTAGAGAGGTTGTTCATATTTGTTAGCTGTTATCAGATTTGGGTGTCATTCTCACAGGAGCTACTCCTCTTTATTGTGATAACCGGAGTGCATTGAACATTGCAAGCAACTCGGTCTTTCATGAGCGAACAAAGCACATAGAGATAGATTGCCACTGTGTTCGTGAGCACTTTGATGCAGGGATCATTTCTCTTCAATCTGTTACATCTTCATAGCAGACAGCAGACTTCTTCACCAAATCCCACACTATTCAGAGATTTCGATACTTGGTGGTCAAACTTACACTGTTCGACCCACCACGAGTTGGAGAGGGGGTATTAGATATTGTATTATATATTTAGTCCTATATTGGGTTATGTATCAGTAGTCCCATATTAGGTTATGTATTTGTTTAGTATTTGGTTTCCTCCTATATATAGGAGTCATTGTACTCAGTTATAATCAATCCAATAATCTAATGATATTTTTTCAATCTCTCTGTTAACCTTAACAAACCTCAATGGTGTTGGTGATCCTCCCCAGACATATTTTTTTCTTTCTCTTGCGATAGATATCTTTTTTTATTCGTGGAGGTAACTCGAAAAATATTTAATTGCTCTATTATACTGGGAAGTTCTTATAGTACCACTTGAAATTGGGAATCTTTTTCACTTCACTTTTAAGTTATTGATAAACAACATCAAGAGTAAGAGAACTAATTAATTTTCTCTGATTGTAAGGTGTCACTAATGACAATTGCATTCCGGTGATTCCCTCGAACCTTCTCTTCTTCACAACGTTGAGTTTAGGTACTTTGGCGCATGAGTTTCCATTGACTCTTCCTTGTTAAAAGCACATAATTTGTCGATGTGACTGTGCTTGCTTTCGTCTATTTGGATTTGATCGTGACAATATTTGCTGTCACATTACGAACATGTCTTATTGGCGAATGGGAAAATAAGGTGTAAAATGTTGATACTTATCCCAAGGAGGTTTCTGATTGGGAGGGGCCTATTTCAGCTTCATTATATTGCATGCTTAACTTCAAAATGTTGTTGTATTGGTGGTTATATTTCCTTTTAAACGCTGTTGCTTTTGTATGTAAGACTTTTAGTTGCACTAGCTATGATGTATAATGTATTTTGTTGCTTTCGAGCTAGCTAGATGGATTGGATGTTTGGTGTTTGAGTATGATGTTTGGGGATGATGTACTCTTTAATTCTATAATTCATTTCTCTCGTTTTTTTTTTTTTTTGTTGGAATTCCATGGTCGTTGCTTACCACTTTGAATTCAATATCAACATTGACTTCTGCGCTCTTCCCTTCTTGGGCAAGATTATCAATCAGAAATATCTTTAGTTAGGAAAAATCAATAAGTAATAAACTCTTAAGTTTTCGATTTATAGCTACTTTCAATTTTTTTATATTTTTCTAATACGTATGTCGGTTTTTGAACACTAATATCACAGAAGCACATTTTGCCAACCTGAAAAGCATGAGATATCTGCAACTCTAGTATAGTTCCCTGAATCTACATATTTGATCTGGTTGGATACTGCCTTTTCAAGTCGAGTATTCTTATACACAAGATGCCAGTTTGCTCCATCATTACCTTCTTGGATAAAGAATCAAAAAAGGGATGGAGCATGCACAAATCCAAGTATGTCCGTGATTAACTTCACACTGAGACACTTACCTCGCCAATTATTGGACAAACAGGCAGATGCCAAGTTCATTTAAGTTTGTGAATTATGTTCCTGTTTATACTGACTTGAGCTATAACCGAATTGAAGAATGTTACCAGAGTTTTATCGTTCCTCCCAATTTTGCTGGCACAATGTGTAATTTGATATACTTCTATTCCCATGTCTCAGTGCAACATAAAAATTTGAAGGCCTCAGATTTCTCAAGAAACATATATTCTCATGTGAAGTACTGGATTGGTCCCAAAATCTCCAAACCTATAATATTTGAGCCTATAAAGCAGTAGTCTTCTCGGAAAATTTCTTGTGTCAGATTGCGTCTTTAACTTCCCTTAAGACTTCCCTTCAGTTCAGTTATTGGATTTAAGAAAGCAATTATTCTTACAGGCATCTTGCTAATTCTGTTCAGTACTTATCCATAGATACAATTCATTTGGTTCAGAATAATTTTCCACTGTATTATACCATCCTGGTCCCTGGATTGGTGAAAGCCTGCTACTGCTGAGAATTTTAGGCTTGCAGTTGGATTCATCCACTTCTTGGACCTCTCAAATAGTAATCTATCAGGAAAACACTTTCTTTTCTGGCATGAAAACGGCTCCCTAACAAAAGATTGATGTTAGATTACTTGGTTGATTAGTTGTGGGAATTCTTAGTGACAGAAATGTGGAAATATACCTCAAATTTGAGAAATTTCTGTCCTAATTTCCATGGACTTCTGATCTCCACGGACTACAGAGTTTGAATGCATATCGAGAAGCATCACAGTTAAATCTGGTGAGTTGAGATTCCGCATGTCAAGAAATGGTTTAACAGGTCAGATTCGTGTAAGCTTCTGCATTTTCTCAGACACGATGGCGAGCGTCCAGTAGCCGAAAGCATCACTAGCGCATCCTTATGCTCTGACCTGTGTAGCATGGGGCACGTGGAATCCCGTGTGAATCAACAAGGACCACCTTGCAAGGCTAAATACTCCTGGGTGACCGATATCGAAGTGGTACCGTGAGGGAAAGGTGAAAAGAACCTCTATCTAGGAGTGAAATAGAAAATGAAACCGTGAGCTCCCAAGCAGTGGGAGGAGAATATGATCTCTGACCGCGTGCCTGTTGAAGAATGAGTCGGGGACTCATAGGCAGTGGCTTGGTCAAGGGAACCCACCGGATCCATAGCGAAAGTGAGTCTTCATAGGGCGGTTGTCCCTGCTTATGGACCCGAACCTGGGTGATCTATCCATGACTAGGATGAAGCTTGGGTGAAACTAAGTGGAGGTCCGAACTGACTGATGTTGAAGAATCAGCAGATGAATTGGGGGTGAAATTCCACTCGAACCTTGAGCTAGCTGGTTCTCCCCAAAATGCGTTGAGGTGCAGCAGCTAATTGGACATCTAGGGGGTAAAGCACTGTTTCGGTGCGAGCCGCGATATGGATCACCCCTTCTTCTTGCGCCAAAGATCTTACCATTTTCGAAGGAACTAGAGCTACATTTCTTTTCCATTTCCATTCCATAGTTCCTATGTGTTTTCACGCCCTTTTTTGATACCTCAAAAAATGAAATGAACAAATTCGTTTTCTTATGAACACATACAAGGAAAAGGATAATGGTACCCCCACCATTAACTACTTTATTTTTTCATTTTCATTTATGAATTTCATAGTATCATAATAATAGAAATACATGTCCTACCGAGACAGAATTTGTAACTTGCTATCCTCTTTGCCTAGCAGGCAAAGATTTACCTCTGTGGAAAGACTGATTAGTTCAGATCTACATGAGGGTCCAACTCTATTGCATTGCCAGAATCCATGTTGTATATTTGAAGCAGTTGACCTCATTGCTTCTCTCATGGTACAACCCTGTTCCTGCTGAGTCACTTTTCTCCTCGGTCCACAGACTTGAGCTTGTCATATACAATTAACTATGTCAAAACATGAAAATTTTTTGGGGCAACTACTTTCTAAAAGTAGAAATTCAACCTCTAAAGGATTTTTCCAAGACATATATTCATATTGTAAATTACCCTAGGGGGGTTAATAGGGTGATTGTGTGGAAATTAAAAAAATTAATATTAAGTTGCAAAGTAAATGAAAAGAGATAGAGAAAGCAAACACATCAAGCACAAATGACGCAGCGATATAACGTGGTTCGACCCCCAGGTCTACGTCCACACCACTTACTTGTAGCAGTTCTCAGCCACAAGCGTTCCACTCTACTCAAACCCTTGTACAGTGATTCTCGAATTCAGACCGAGAGACCTATTACACCCACAAGACTTCTAAGACAAATCCTGTCAATCTCACCGAAGTGGAGGAAAAAGAAAAACTCAGCATCTTTAATGATCCTGACTGAAGAAAACAAATAAGTATCGCACACTCAGATTGATTGTTGAATTGATTAGTTCAGAAGATTTTTCTCAGAGCAATAGGTGAAGAATACATAGTGGGTTCGTCCAAATATATAGACTAGGAAGTGTATCTCTCAAAAATAGAAAAAGATATATTCCAAAAGAGAAATCTGCACGAGGTACAGTCGACCGAAAAAGCTATTCCGAAAGAGAAATCTGAATATCTCGGAATCCGTAAGTCAGATTAGAAAACCGTCTGATAGTCTAGATTCCAGACACATAGGACTAAAATTATTCTTTAATCAGTTTTAATTGATATTATCTGTAACAAGGTCAAAATTTTGGTTCTTTACTGAACTAGTGATCTGGCAGCAACCTATGGTCATATTCTTATGTGCATAGCAAGTCTAGAAAATCATCCACTAATTTTATAAAAATATTAAAGTGACTCCAAATCATGTCTAGTACCATCCTGATAAATTTTAAGTCTTTATTTTATTGTTAACATGATATTTTAATTAGTTAATTGTGTCGATGTGCTACTAAACAGTAATTAAAAAGTTAGAAACCTAACAGCACTAAGAATATAATAACTTGCAGTTTATAAATCAAAATTTAGATCCGTAAAAAATTATGGAAGATAGATTCAGAGGGATACAAATGTCGTTTACAAAGTTCTACTTAATTATAACAGCAATTGGGTCAAAAGTTCACAACAACTTGGAATAAACACCAAGCCAGCAAGTTGATTAATTTTTAATTAGCAAAAAACGATGTGCACATGCATATAATTTTATGGAAATTAATTAACAGGAACTATACTCAATCATTAAGGTGGAATTCTACTGTTAACAAGACAATTTATTGTTAACATAGCATGAACATCATAACCAATAAAAAAAACATTCAATCATCATTCTTCTATATAAGATGTTTCTAATCTATGTGTTCGTGTAGTGTAAGCATATGACAATATATAACAAGGCTTGGGTTTGAATCAAGAGAATGACACGAAAAGAAAACTACTACTTGGTTTCGCCGATGAATCCGTAGTAGTCCCTTTGAAAATTTTCAAGCAAATATGATACGATATTGAAATATGAACTACTTGTGGAGATTAACCAATTTCTTAAATGAAAACAATAAATTAGTTCAAGAGAGACTTGCCTTTTACGCAACGATTTCAAATATAAGAGAATAACGGGAACGAGAGTCCCGACAGCAACACACAGCGGGGCAATGACAAGCGAGGCACATGCAACACGGCGTACACAAGCAGGGACAATGGCAACACCAGTAAGAGGTAGCGGCACCCAACGATGAGAGACGGCAGCAACACTAAGGGATGGTGGCAACACACAACGAAAGCGACTCACGACAAGTGGCATCATTGGTTGCGGGTTGTGATGAAGATGATCGGCTATGACGGGCGATGGTGTGCAGGAGGTCAAGTGACGACGGAGAGGAGTGCGACAATGGCAGGCAGTAGGGCGGAGTTGCGCTCGAGGCTGTCGGTGGTCGAGACATGGGTGTGAGGTGGTGGTCGAGTTGTTGGGTCGACGAGGAGGACGGTGGTAGTGGATGGTCGGTGGTTGCGGTCGATAGCAGGGGCTGCGGCTTGCGGTGGCGGGAGCTCGGGATGAGGGGTCGACGGTAGGGCGGGGATGGAGGTGCATGCAATCGGTGAAGAGGGCATCGATGGGGTTGTGCGGCGATGAGGAGTAGCAAGGTGGAGGATGAGGTGCAGGCGGCGACAGGGGGCGTTGAGAGGCTTGGGAGAGGTGTGAAGCAGTGAGAAGTGGATGTTGCAGGCTAAGGATGACGGTGGCAGGCAGGGCGTCGATGGAGGCAACAATGGTGAGGTGTGGTTGGGAGGAAGGCATAGCGAGGAGGCGGAGATTAGCAGCGGTGGAGTCAATGAGTTTAGAGGGCGGTGGTTGTGGTGGAGAGGGGAGCAGCGGATGGAGGAGTCGACGAAGAGGAGAGGCGAGACGAAGTGGCGGGCTTGC
The DNA here is from genome assembly GCA_017893485.1 of Hemerocallis citrina. NCBI lineage: Eukaryota > Viridiplantae > Streptophyta > Magnoliopsida > Asparagales > Asphodelaceae > Hemerocallis > Hemerocallis citrina. The sequence goes on from CM030359.1 coordinate 129,702,586, forward strand.
TGCGATGGTGGTGAGGTCGATGAGTGCAGTGGTGGAGGCAAGTGGCAGGGCGTTTGGGTCTTCGGTTTCGGGAGAGAAAAATAGGGGAAGGAGAAGGTGAACAGGGCAGTAGATGAGGGTGATTAGTTGATTAATTAGGTGATTAATAGGTTGATTAAGAGATTAGGGGGGTTTAGTTAGAATTTATTGGGAATGGGGTAGTGGTTAGGCAGTAAAGTAGCAGATTGTGGTGCTATTGGGGGAGGTGAACGCGGAGAGGGGACTGATCTGGTCAATTGCAAGATAATAGGGGAATTGGGTTAGTAGGTTTGGGTTAACGGGTTAGAATCCAACAAGAAATGGGTTTGGGTTAACGGGTTAAGATCCAACAAGGGAAATAATAAATTAATTAATGGGTTAAATTGAAAGAAATTAAATAATTAAATATTTTAATAGATGGATCAAACACCCCATACACAATAAATAAAAATAGAGTGTACAAGAATTTAAGGGTTCAACAAATGAAAATAAAATGGATTGAAAGAAGATGAATAACAAAAATTTATTATTAAAATAACATATTACAGGAATGAGAAGAGGAAAAGAAATACAAAAAAGAAAATCTGAAAAATCGGAAAACAGTGGTTACAATTATTTTCAAGATTATTGTTCTGTGTCTCCAAACCACCCTTATCATCCCATGCTTCGCTGTCATGAGCTTCGTCATCTCCCTTAGAAGAAGATTCTCAATCTGTTTCTGATGAATCACTTTGCTTCAACTGATGTAGCATATCTGGAGGTACGTCATACCTATTATGTATCATCCATTGCACAGGAAGTTGCTTACAATTTATTGAAATCAGAATTGGGGAAAATCATATTTTCTTGTTTTATTTCTTTGCTGTATACATATATATATATATGAATTACATTCTTGGAGAAGAAGAAAAGAGATTGAGAGAAGATTGGGGAGATAAGAGATTTGGGGAATCTGTTTCCTATATATTAGGAAACAGAATATACAATTACTATATTTCAACACTCCCCCTCAAGTTGGTGCATAGATATCGAACATGCCCAACTTGTCAACAAATTTCAAGAAGAGTCGAGTCGAAACAGCCTTGGTTAGGATATCTGCGAGTTGATCTTCTGACTTCACTTTGGATATCTCAATAACTTTCTCATCTAATTTTTCTTTGATGAAGAATCTGTCCACCTCTACATGTTTCGTCCTATCATGCTGAACTGGATTAGCTGCGATATCACACGCTGCTTGAATGTCACAATACACCTTCATAGGTTCTTTTAGACCATAGCCTAAGTCCTGCAACAGGAGTTTCAGCCATAAAGTTTCTGTTATACTTAAAGCTATTCTGCAATACTCAGCCTCTGCACTAGAGCGTGGAACAACATTTTGCTTCTTGCTCCTCCATCTAACTAAATTTCCTCCAACAAAGGTGAAATATCCTGAAGTGGAGCGCCTATCGATTGTAGATCCTGCCCAATCAGCATCAGTATATGCCTCAACCTTCAAGTGACCATGCTTCGCAAATAAGACTCCTTTTCCTAGAGCTGACTTAATGTATCTCATAATTCTCATTACCGTGTCCATATGTTGTTCCCGAGGTGCATGCATAAACTGACTTACCACACTTAAAGCATATGACAAATCTGACCGTGTATGTGCAAGATACATTAGTCGTCCAACCAATCTCTGATACATTTCCTTATCACAAGGCACTTGATCAGCTTCGTTGCATAGTTTCAATCCTTCTTCCAATGGTGCACTAATCGGTTGACAAGCAGACATTCCAGTTTCCTTCAATAAATTGAGAGCATATTTTCTTTGAGAAAGAAATATCCCCTTTCTTGAGCGAGAAACTTCAATACCAAGGAAGTATCTCAAAGGACCAAGATCTTTCATTTCAAACTCTTGTGACAAGTAGTTCTTTAATGCCTTCATCTCCTCAGGATCATCTCCATTTACTATCATATTATCAACATAAATAATGAGAGCAGTAATTTTACCTTCTTTCCTTTTTAGGAATAGAGTATGATCAGAATTACTCTGATCGTATCCGAATGTCCTCATTGATTTTGTAAATCTCCCAAACCAGGCTCTTGGCGACTGCTTCAGTCCATACAATGGTTTCTTCAGACGACATACTTTGTTACTGTGTTGGACTGGTCTGTTCGACCTTGGTGGAAGATCCATATAGACTTCTTTTATCAATTCCCCATGCAAAAATGCATTCTTCACATCAAATTGCTCCAACGGCCAGTCAAGATTGGCAGCAAGTGTCAGTAAGACTCGAACAGTATTGAATTTTGCCACCGGTGCAAATGTATCTTCATAATCAATTCCATACGTTTGAGTGTACCCTTTGGCAACCAGCTTTGTTTTGTATCGCTCTATTGAACCATCAGACTTATACTTCACTGTATAAATCCATCTGCATCCTATATTGGCTTCTTTCCTGCTGGCAGCTCGACTATCTCCCAAGTCTCTTTTTTTTCAAGGATTTCATCTCCTCATCTATAGCTTCTTTCCACCTTAGATCAGTAAGGGCTTCCTGCACACTGTTAGGAATAGATACAGTAGATAATTGATTTACAAATGACTTATTTAATTTCGACAAGCGGTGAATGGATACATAATTACTCATGGAATATTTGACATTACTAGTGGGATTAGGTTCATAAGTGGGTTTTGGAATCCTCTATTACTACGGTACGGGAGTTCTCTTCTAGGAGGTTCGGACAACGATGACGATTGGTTCTGTGGTTCTGATGGTTCATTCTCACTGAAATTCGGTACTGGTTGCAATTCTTCAAGAGGGTCTTCTTGCAGTTCTTCATGAGGATCTTCCTCCCTTGCTAGATCTTCATTCAAGTGTTCGCCATTATTTGTATCCAGTTGTTCGTTCTGCCTGACAATTACTTCATCATACCAAGAGTCTGAACTTCACTTCGGTACTCCCCCTGAAGTTCAGCCGTAGAAGAAGAAAAATACATCTCATGTTCATGGAACACCACATCCATAGTCACAAACATCCGTTGAGTTGGTGGGTGATAGCAACGATACCCTTTCTAATTCATTGCATATCCCACAAAAACATATTTTACTACTCGGGGGGTTAACTTACTCCGCTCGTGTTGATGTAGGTGAACAAATGCGACACACCCAAAGACACGAGGTGGCAGGTTGACAACAGTTGGCGCATCCACAGCATTAGTTAGTGCTTGAAGTGGCGTGCTGAAGTTCAGGATACGAGAAGGGACTCGATTGATTAGGTATGTTGCAGAGGTAAGGGCTTCCCCCCAATACATGAGTGGGAGATTGCCATAAATAAGTGAAGCACGGACTACTTCAAGCAAGTGTCTGTTCTTCCTTTCGGCCACGCCATTTTGTTGAGGAGTATATAAACATATAGTTTGGTGAACAATTCCATATTCTACCAAATATTGTTGTAGATCTGTATTCAGGTACTCACCACCATTGTTACTTCTGAGAACTTGAATGTGTGCTTTATACTGAGTCATAACCTGCTTATGAAATTTTTGAAATAAACTACTAACTTCTCCTTTGAATTTCATCAAACAAATCCAAGTCATACGAGTGCAGTCATCAATAAATATCACAAACCATTTAGCTCCTCCAATAGTGGTATTTCTGGATGGACCCCAAACATCAGAATGAATAATCATAAATAGAATCGTGCTTTTATTCAGATTGCAATGAAAAGAAATATGGTAACTTTTTGCTAGTTCACATACATCACAACAAAAACTAGAAATATCCGACTTCGAAAATAAGCTGGAAAATAATTTAAGCAAGTAGCCAAACGGTGCATGTCCTAGATGTCGGTGCCACAGCCAAATTTTTGATTGCTTCTCCCCCTCGGAATTATTAACGGCAAGAGCTTGAGTCAACCTGTTTGAACTCTCAGAAACTAAATCTAGATAATAGAGTTTTCCACGTCTAACCCCATAACCAATCATCATGCGAGTCCGAATATCCTTAAAGACACAAAAAGAAGGCCAAAAGACAATAATACAATGCAGTGTATTAGTAATTTGGGTGACAGATAACAGATTAAAATTTAAGGATGGGGCTACTAGTACTGTGTCTAATGTAAGATCTTTTGTGAGGGATATGGAACCTTCGCTAGTAACAGGGGCAGGATTACCATCGGCAGTGGATAGTGTGGATTTGGTGGATGGGTGTAAGGTTTTAACTTGTCTAGAATCAAAAGTCATATGATCCGTAGCACCGGAATCAATTATCCATGTATTATTCATAACAGATGCAGAAATATTAAAAGCCTTACCATCATTACCTGAAGCTATAACCAGTGTGGAGGTTTGTTCAATGCTCTTCCCAGCTCCTACGGCAATTCCAACAGCTACAGTGGACATCTTCTTCCGAGAATCTCTGCTGTGATCTCAGTCATGCGGGTAGCTGATAATCTGATAGCAACGAGCTTTCGTGTGCCCAGTTTTGCCACATTGGGTACACTTCCTTGACTCATAAGTAGATTGACTGAAGCCCCTAGAAGTGCGTGCAGATGATCCAGACTGACCTGCGAGACTTTTGAATGGATGTGGCCGAGCCACCATTGCAGCTACATCAAAAGATTCAGAGGAGCTGTTCATGGTGCTTTGTTGACGAGCCTCCCGCCGAACATATGCGTAGGATGCCTCAAGATCAAGTGTAGGATCTTTTCGCAAAATTTCTCCTCGTACCTGCTCAAACTCAACATCTAATCCAGCCAAAAAAATATGAACCCGCAAGCGGTCGATTGATTTCTTATATGTTTGGACATCATCAGGATTTTTCATGATCACCTTATCTCGATGATCCAGTTCTTGAAAAATTTCAGTCAATTCTCCATAATAAATAGAAAGTGGCTTGCCATTTTGCCTTGCCGAAAAAGCTTTCTGGTTTAGAGCAAACACCTGAACCTCGTCGGTTCCATCATAGAATGCTTTTGCAAGAGCATCCCAAATATCACGGGCAGTTTTCAATCGAATGTATCTCTTCATGATCTCAGGTTTCATGGACATCAACAGCCAGCCTTTTACTTTCTGATTATCAGCATACCATTTGGCATAGGAACCATCACTTTCAGCAGGAATTTTACTATCACCTTGAATATACTGGATCTTTTCACGTCCAGCAATATGCATCTCCATCAACTGAGTCCAAACATCATAGTTTGTTTCATCAAGAATTATCCCCGCATTAAAGCCGGAATTCTCGGATTGCACAATAATCGGTGTACTACCCATGTTAGTAGTACAAGTAAACAACAACGAATTTGGATCAAACAACAACAGATCTGATCAGGCTTCGGGATGGTGGGCTGAGCGGCAAAGTGAAGTGATGAGGATGATGAGAGGAGACGAGGGTGAAGAGGATGAGAGTGGAGGCCGACGACTTCGGGAGTGCGATTGGTTCATCAAGGAGAGGGCGCAGTCAGTCGTCGAAGAGGGGCGAAGATCTGTGGGATTGGGGTCGACGATTGGCGGCGGGATCTCTGTCGTTGAAGGTTGACGAGGATCTGTGGGATCGGGGTTGTTGACGGTGGGGGTCAAGGGCTGGCGACTAGGAAGAGGGCAGAGCGGTGCAGTCGATGGCTCGACGGCAATGGCAAAGATAGGCGATGGGTTCGAGCGGTACAGTCGATGGGTCGATGAGGAGGGCAGCAATGGTGATCGGGTTCTCAGGGGAAGCCGGAGATGAGGACGATGGAGATGATCGGGACGGGGGATGATGACGAAGGCAAGTGGTTGATGGTGAGGAAGATTGGCGCCGGTTCGGTGGGCGACGAGTTCAGTTTTGGAGATCGGGTCGACGAGGGAACTCGGGGATCGGGGTTTGGTCGGGATCGGATCAAGATGGAGGTGTCAGATCTGATCACCCCCTTCTCTTCTTCTTCAGTTAGCATAGATCTGGTTAGGCTCTGATACTATATTGAAATCAGAATTGGGGAAAATCATATTTTCTTGTTTTATTTCTTTGCTGTATATATCTATATATATGAATTACATTCTTAGAGAAGAAGAAAAGAGATTGAGAGAAGATTGGGGAGATGAGAGATTCGGGGAATCTGTTTCCTATATATTAGGATACAGAATATACAATTACTATATTTCAACACAATTTACACTAGGAGGTTGTACTATGTCAATGTGGTAATCTGGAGGATTTACGTGCTCTGGAACATTAATCCCTAGGCCTGCAAAGCACTCCTCCACTTTTTTGACAGGTCCATGGTATACAAGAACACCTCCTTTCGCTAGAAGTATCAAATCATCAAGCATCTTGAACAGGGCATAGCTGAAGACAGATTAATTCACGCATCAGCAAAAGGATAAGGTTTGCAAACATTTGCAGAGTATTTGAACATAAAAGCTATTTCATCTAAGAGATAAAATTTACATTTCTATCCATTTTGGGTTGAAGCCCATGTCTTGCATGAGTATAAGAATATATGGAGACAGCAATATGTGTGTACATTTGAAAGTATATAAGACATGGGTACCATTGATGGAGTATATCCTATAAGGAAGATATAATTAAGAAGCACCCAAAATGATCATTTTCTATAATTGACGATGACAATACTTGACATGTATCTAAAGTGAGTTTAAGAAGTGTCAAATGAGTGCAAAATTAACATAACATATTTTGAAATTGAAAATAACAGGATATGCATCAGATACACTATTTTAAAATTGGAAATAGTGTTCACCAAATATCTAAAAAGTTATTTGACTAAAAAACAAAACAAAACAAAAAATATCTGACAAGTGCGGTAGTATATTTATTATATCATGATATTAAAACAACCTGGGTTGGTGAACCACCAAGCAGACGCCAGAACCTCACGTCGAAGAGCCCTCAGAAGATTAGATGAAGAACTGTCCAAACCAGATGTGGGCTCATCTAAAATCAACAGTGATGGCTAACCATTTCCAACCCAACATTTACTCGTTTCCTCTGCCCCCCCCACCAGCTCTTTCAACAACCTAATCCTTATCTGCTTTTGATATGTCAGCTGAAAGCCTACAACATATCGGGAACAAAATGTTTCAAATAAAAGAAACAAAAATACTAACACGACAAATAATAATAATAATAATAATAATAATAATAATAATAATAATACTTCAGCCAAGCGATAAGAAAATGAGCTTGCAGACTAATTAGGTTAAACATGAGTTGGAAGGATACATCAAAATGCAAACGTAGTACCTGCATCTACCACTGAACCAAAGATTTTCCTGAACAGTTAAATTTCCATGCATGATATCGTCTTGTGGTACAAACCCAATAATCTTCCTGTTAGAAAACCAGTTTTGAAGCAACTTTTTGAGTAAGATCCACTATGAATTAGTGAAGGATCATTATGAATTTGTGTTCTCCTTCGTGAGTACATCAAAATCATATATTTACTTGTCCAAAACGGTTATGGGGTGAATGAGAAATTGTCTCTCAAAGTGAGACACTTGATGTCTGAAAATGGATTGAAGGACTTTAGTCCCATATCGGACAAATCATAAGAATTAGGAGGGTATATATAATAAACCCTTTCTTAGCATTGAAAGAAAGCAAGTCAAAAGACTCTCGCACGCGCACTTGTGTGCACTCGCACATCTTGCGAATACGAATGCCGGACCAACTGAACCCCATCCTGTGGGAATTATTTTTTTGCATCAGTTTTCATTTTTCTGATATACAACAACAGAAATAAATGCGAAAACGGTTTCGTGCTGGACCAATTGAACCCCACCCTGTATGGGGATTTTTTTGGCACCAGTTTTGATTTTTCTGATTTGTAACGGCCAAAATAAATGCGAAAATGGTTTTTTTCTGCCTTTCAATTGCACTGAATGGCACGTTTTCAAAAAAAACCAACGTAACAGTTTCGTCTACCATTTCTTCTCAACATTCACTCAACCTTAACGATTTTTCTGCCTTTTTTTCTCAGCATTCACTCACCTGTCTCCTCTTTCCCCTATAAATTGAGGCCTCCTCCTTCTTATTCGAGACACTAGAAATTCTCCTCTTCCCTGTATTACTTTGTTATTCTGTTCGGTTCTGTGGGTGATAGAATTTCAGCGCATCTATCAGTTTGGGAGTGTAGCGTTGTGCTGCCGTTGACACTCGATGACCGTTTCATCCTAGGAGACTGATGCCGCTAAGTTCTTCCAGCACTAGTAAGGCGGCGAATCTGTTTTAAGAACTCTGTGTTACACATGACTCGGTTAATACACGGTTCGGTTTCAATTCTTCTTCCTTTATTTTCTTTACATTTGTATGGTTTTCTATTTGTACGGTTTTTCGATTCTCCTTCTCTGTCTCTCATTTTGTTCCTCTCAATCAAAAGAATTTCTTACAAAATTTACAACAAACTTAAAACAGATTCTTGATTTTATTTCTTTGATTTTGAGGCACTCTTTTCTTTTCTTTTTCAATCTGAAAATTTACACTTGTGTTGTGTGTTTTCATACTCGAAAACGCAACTGCATCTGAGAATATTGTTGTGGCTGAAACAGTCCAAGTATCGACTGTTGATGGCACAAGTGCCGATTGTTGCAGTGGAAGGAGTGCCAATGCCGGCCGTTGTACCTGTTTCGGTCTTCCATGGGAAGAAACCTGAGAAGTTCAATGTGTTAGTGTAGGTGCCCTAGAGGCAATACAATGATCAGTATTATTGACATTATGTTCTTTTGATTATATTAATAATTTATTATGCTTCGTATTTACTGCGTTATAAATATTAGCATGGTAAATGTCCTTAGATTATTAATACGAACTATATGACCATGAGATTATATATAGTATAATAATCTTAAATGTCCCTAGTCGAGTATTATTATTATTAGGACAGTAATAATACATTGAGACTAGTTTGTTGATTGATTGATGACCACCTCTCATGGGTCATTAGTATAGAGATACTAAAATCAATACATAGGTAAATGTAAGAGTACATTGTACTGGACAGACCCACTGTGAGATTCTACATGGAATGAATTAATAAGTGTCATAAGTAATCTCACTGTGATAATGGTGTAATGGTCCTCTGACCTGAAATCATTATATTTCTACACGAAAATTAATGTACTTTGATTCTATCAAAAGTTATCTTTAATCGGGTAATGATAAAGATAGTATTGGGTTCATTATGAATCGTGTGAGAAATATGAATGATCTAGAAGGAATTTAACCCTCCTAATTTTAGGAGCGATATTATCGGCCTCTTGTTTGAGTGAGACTATGAAATGCATGGCCATGCTCAAATATTGATTTGTTTGAATAGTCTACTCATCGATCAAGAAAATAAAGATTAAATTATTAAGAGGATGACACGTCCCATGCCTCTAGTTTAATCTATAATATCAAGGTTAAAAGGATTATATTACATGGAGACATTAGTCACGAAAGGTTTAATTGAATCACCAATTATTATTATTACTTGGGTAGCAATGATGTATTACTAGATGCCGCTCATTGTTTATAATTTTATTATAAGATAATAAAATTATTGCCAACGTAATAATAACCTAAAGGGTCACACACATAGAACGTTTAAAAGGAGTATTAATTTAAATTCGGAATTTAAATGATTCGAAATTAGTTATTTAATTAATTGAGTTGGACTTAATTAATTAAAGGATAATTCGAATTTAAATCAGATTGGTCTTATCAGAAGCCAAACTGATTACGGTTAATTCGAATTTAAATGATAAAACCAAATCAGATTGGTCTTATCAGAAGCCAAACTGATTACGGTTAAGCCCACCTCTTATCTCTCCCTATAAATACATAGAGATGTATTGGATTAGCATGATCTTTGACAAATCTGTTTTCCACAGAAAACCCTAGCCGCTCAACTATTGAGAGGCAAAAGAGAGAGAGAGAGAGGCAAGCATCATCGGCTAGTACCGGCTCCCTCGATCGTTGGACGATCGGACGTTCGTGTGGACTGCCTTAGAGACGCGGATCTAGCTACTAGGGCTGCGTGGTGATTGCAACCTCCATCTTTCAGCCTTCGTAAAGCTCCAAAAGGTAAAAATTTTATTTATCCATTATTAGCCATGTCTTGTACACGGATCCATGGGTTAGGGTTTCGGATCTGTCTTTTTCGCTGCGTTTGTGCCCCGAAACCCTTCAATGGTATCAGAGCTACGTGTATAAGGGGCTGATTTGGTTACATGTTTACTGCATTCGATGCATGTATGCATGTTTTATGAATCTGCCTTGATACAGTTATATGATATGTCGATATAATATGTTATGTCGATCATATATGATTCTGTTATGCTATATATATTGTGATTTGATGATAAATAGGTATGTTTTACAATCTGCTATGACTGATCAGTAAGCGATTTTGTATGTTATGCATGATGTTTGGTTTATATGGTGATATAAACTGATGGACAGATAGTGTTTGGACACGATCTGTAAACTGGGACATGATATGAATGTATATGATACATGGTTCCGGAACTGTATATGATGCAGTGGCGGCAGAGACTAAAAGATATGATCTGTTGTTCGAAATCGATGATTTCTGAATAGGGATAGTCCTCTGGAATTTAAAAAAATTTCTGATTTCGAGCTCGACCCCCGCCTGGGGCTGCCGCCCCCGGACCCCCGCCCAGGGGCTGCCGCCCCCGGACCCCTGCTGCATATATATGTTTGTGTGTTCTTAATTGTTTACCTGAGCATGGTGCTGGTTATGGCCTTAAGACCCTTAGATTAATGGTTTATGTTTTGGTTTTGTAAATACGACTTGCATGTCGTTCTCTTCATTTTTGTAATTGTACAATCTTGAATGTAACTCGAGTTTTATTATGTAAGTACATAAGTATAAGTTGTTTTCATTTATTCAATGTAATGTAATTGAAGATTGAAGGACGATCCAAGAAATGGAGCAACCAAGGAGAATGAAGACATGTAATTGTATTTATGTTTTCCACCATAGATTGACCTCGATCCTTTCATAAGCTTGAAAGGATCATGTAGGATAAAGGCCATAACCAAGCACGTTGTGACAGTGTAAAAATGACCTAAGGCCCATCCAGGGCCCAATACAATTCCTACTCAGGAAAGCAAGAATGTCAACCTGGTTCGGCTCCGGACCCCTTCAGGGTCGGCGCCGAACCTCGTGTTTACCCCCACAGTGCTGGCTTCCTCGTACTGACGAGCCCCAGTATCCCCCGGAGTCCGATCCGGAGCAGTCCCTCAGGCCGTCCCCCCTCTCTGGCGGGGCGGAAGGATGACCTGGCGCAGCCTAGGCCCTCCGATTCCTCCAGAGGCACAGGGGACTCACGATGAGCCACGTCAGCTCCAAATACCGCCAAGGGTTTCGCCACGTCAGCCCTATACCACTCCTGGTATCACCACAACCGCCCTAAACCCCCTGGGCCTTCTGCCACGTCAGGCCCATGGGCTTTCGGAACCAAACCCGGTTGGGATTCTCTATAAATACTAGACCCTCACCCACCTTTTGGAGGTAATCAATCTTTCACCACTTAAATATACCTAGTTATTGCTACTCTCTCACAGAGACTGACTAGAGCGTCGGAGGGTCCGCCACCGGGACAAACCCCGGTGTTTCAGGACCGTCTGCAGGTACACAAGACCTCGGATCCGACCCTTCCGATCCGAGCCCAACCTTCAAACGCCTTTCCGAGCTCATCGTAGCCCCCAGAAGGTCAACCGAAGGTCGGCAGACGAGCGGCAATCTCCTTCAATACAAATTGAGTTCGAACTCACACCTGGTGCTTCCACACGTGCCTCAGAAATAAACAGCATCAGGTTGGCGCCGTCTGTGGGAACCAACTGCTCCAGAAGCCGATCCGACCCAGACCCTCAAAGGCCATCGATAGCCGAATCCTCATGGCCTCCAAAGGCAAGGGGGCTGCTTCCTCCGTCAACCAACGGGACTCGCCCCCACCCACCAATAAAGCCAGGCCTCGCCCGTCGAAACACAAGGCTCCCTCTCGGGAGTCCCAAGGGAGCGTCAGCCGGCCAGCCCAGCCCGACCTCCGGGGAATAATCCTCAACCGCAAGATTACTCGCGGCAGGAGAAGGGCCGCTTCCAACCCGGCCCCGAACCGCCCGAGGCCACCGCCCGAGGCGCACAGACCAACGCCCAGCCGAGTCGGAAGACAACCCTCGGACCGACCGAACCGGGCCAAAGGAGCCCCCGTCACTCATAAGGAATTCCAAGACTTCCGAAGAGAAATGCTGGGAGCCCTCCGACGGGCCCCCAAGGAAGAAACCCTCCATTCCCAAACAGGGTCGGGCGCCGAAGCCAGCGCGTCCCCCCCTTCAACGACCCAACCAGAAGACGACGACGTACTCCTAAGGCGCCTACAAGAAATGGAGGACCGCCTTGATCACATAGGGGGCGACGGCCAAGTAGCGCCTCAGAAGTACAGGCCTGCCCGTCCTCCCTTCTCCGCCCCCATCCTCCAAGCGGAAATACCCCGGAATTTCCGACCCCCTCAATTCGAGACCTACGATGGCGAAGGGGATCCTGCTGATCATATGGAAGGTTTCAAAACCCTCATGATGATTCACAGCGCCTTGGATCCCCTGCTCTGCCGAGCCTTCCCGGCCACCCTTCGGGGTCCGGCCCGCGAATGGTTCTCGAAACTCGCCCCCGGCTCCATTTACTCCTTCGACCAACTCGAGGGGAATTTTCTTGCCCATTTTGTCACTAGCCGGAAGACCGAAAGGACCAGCGCCTCATTACTCGGGCTCAAACAGATAGAGGGGGAATCACTCAGGGTGTTCGTCCGAAGGTTTACCGCGGAGGCAAGGTCGGTCTCCTCCCTCGACCCAGGCGTCGCGTCAGCGGCATTTCGTCACAACGTCCGCCCCGGACAGCTGAAGGCGTCTCTGGCCAAGAGACCCCCCGCCGACTTTCCCGACCTCCTTAATAGGGTCGAGAAATACATTAGGGCAGAAGAGGCCCTAAATCCCGAAGATGCCAGGGATCCCACCGGGAAAGGGAAGCGGAAGACCGAGGAAGTCGAACCGCCAAAGAAAGCTCCAAGGGACCCGGGGGCCATGAAGAAGGTCCCGCCAGTCCCCCGCTTCGAGAGGTACACCCCCCTGACGCATAACATATCCGCCATCCTCTTGGAAATCGAAGACAAGGGCGTTGTCCGACTACCCCCCCGATCTAATAACAATAAGAATCGAGACCAGCGCTTTTACTGCCGCTTCCACAGAGACCACGGGCATGAGACTGACCAATGCCGAGCCCTGAAAGACGAAATTGAAGAGCTCATTTCCAGAGGGTACCTCCGAGAATTTACCCGAGAAGGCCCACGGGATCGGCGAGACGGTAGGAACCGGAGGCAATCGACTCCGAACCCTCCTCCAGGCCAGACCCCGAGTCGGGACCCCGATTCCGAGGGAGCAGCAGATATCCCTTTTATCTTGCACTGCGTCCACGGAGGGCCGATGGGAGGCGAATCGAAAACCTCCAGAAAAGCCTTCGTCCGAGAGGTGAACACTGTCAGAGACAACCCCTCGCCCAAACTACAATCAAGGCCGGTCTCCTTCTCAGGGGAAGACCTTGAAGGAGTTCGCCTGCCCCACTGCGATGCCCTCGTCATTAACCTTCACATGGCTAATTGGGAGGTCCACAGGATCCTCGTCGACAACGGTGGCTCGGTGAATATTCTCTTCCTCAAAGCCTTCGAAGATCTCAGGTTACCCCGAGGCAAACTCAAACCAGCCGGGTACACCCTACACGGGTTCTCAGGCGTCCCTGTCGTGACAGAAGGAATTGCTACCCTCGATGTTACCGCCGGATCGACTCCTGTCAAGAGGACCGAATCCATGGACTTCATGGTGGTCGACTTCAAGACGGCCTACAACGCCATACTTGGCCGGCCTGGACTATGCTCCCTACAAGCAGTGCCTTCGGCTTACCATCTGAAACTCAAGTTCCCCACCCCTCAAGGAGTCGGCATCGTCCGAGGCAGCCAAGAAGTGGCGCGATCATGCTACATGGCCACCGTCGGGGGAGGTGTGTTCCCCCTCGACGCCGAACGAGCATAGGTTACGACCCGGCTAAATGTAAATCGGCTCTTGTGTAAAACCCTCATTTGTAAAAAGCTGCCTTGGCGGCCCTCCCTACCTTATGCTAAAAATATCCCTTTTTGTCCGAACCCAAATGTCTCGACAATCTCAATACGAGTCCGCTCCACTCGCCTCAAATCAGGAAGATCAGGGCCCCTCGGGCCCAATGGGGCACGGAGAGTGTTTCGGCCAAGCAACTAGGGGCCCCTCCCCTCGTTATGGGGCTCCTTGGCCTCGGCCACGTCCGACCCTCCAGCCGCAGAGCTCAGGGCGTCATCCGGTCGCGCCCACCGCAACAGCAGTGGCGCAGAGGGAACCCCCTCCGCCTGTCGACCCACGGAGGAAGAAAACGAGGCACCCGACATCGCCTTGTAGCAAGGCATCCCCATCTCCTTCCCCGCGAAGACGTCGCGGGGTAACCCCCCGGGAGAGGACCTCGGCACCAAAGTACTAAGCCCGGCCTGTCTTAGGTCCGCGCCGCCGAGCTCCCGATCCCACACCACTCTCCTCAGCCGGCGCGTCCCCGCACTTAAGACGGCGAACTTGTTCCGGTAAAAGTTACAAGCCTCATCAGTGTTCCGAGCCCCCCTTCGATGACGAACCAGTGCGGCCGCCCGGACCTTAACCTTACCCCGGAGACACGCCCCAGGGAAACTACGGGAGGCCCACCACGGGAAGGGAAACCGCAACCTACGAAGTGAGCCAACCCGAAGCACCTGAGCGGGGAAATCCGGAAACGGCTGGCATCAAAACCCATGGCAGGTCCGAATTACTTTTATATATAAGCACAAAAAGGCGGGGGCCAGTCCGCGGGAGGCAAATACAATCGAAAGGAGGAAAGAAGAACGAAAAACAAAACTACACATCTCGGTTTCCCTCCTCAATGCCGGTCGGGCTCGCCGAACGATCATCGGCCGAGTGGTCCACGAGCCCCTCCACGGCGGGGAACTTCGAAGTCCCGTCAAGCTCCATGTCATACTCAAAGTTCGACAAATCGAGGGTCGGATAGAAATGCCTCACATGACTGAGCGCCTTCGCGTAGCACTCATCCTGGGCGGCTATCACCATCCGCTGGCCCGCATCCGTCAGCTCTTTCCTCTCCTTGGCAAACGCGGCTAGTTGCTCCCCCTTCTCCCTGGCAAACTTCCGCTTCAAAGAGGCCACCCCCTTCCCCCACTCGATGTCCTTGGCCTCGAGCTCCAGCTTCATCTGCTGCTCCCTCTGACGCAAACCCTCGAGCTCGATCCGCCTCTCCTTCACCTCTCGTCCGCTCTTGTCCGCCCGAGCACGCTCTTGTAACAGGGACGCTTCGTAGAGATTCTTTACATTAGCCCCCTGCATACAAGCCTGCGGCCGAAAGAAACGGATTAGAAGCAAACTCCTAAGGCAAGACCAAACGGAGAGGGGGAGGTCGACGAGCTTACCGACACGGTGGCCTGCGCCAGGCGCGTGAATGCCACCTCCACGGGCTCGTTCTCCATCATCTGGCGATCGCGAGGCGTTGCCAGCTTCTCCGCCACCTCTACGGCCTGGGGCTTCCTCGGTCAGACAGTCGCTCATCCGAACCGACCAGTCCGGCACCCACCGCTGCCGCAACAACTCCACCACCGGGTCCTCCTCCTCGACCCCTACCAAGGGACCTTTCTCCTTGACAAGATCGGACGCCCGCGCCGGGTCCTTGCCCCTCAAAGAGGCACCCCCCTTGCCTGTCTCCGAACGAGTCCTCTTAGCCCTCGGCTCAAGCGGTACCTCCGAGATAACAAGGGGCAGCTCCCTCGGCCACTTCGCCGCCTTCTTCTTCTCGGCATTTTCCTTCTTCATGACGAGCCGCCTTGCTTGGATTGATGCCTCATCCATATCTGCAAAAGAAGCCATTAAAAGTAATGAGCAAGAATGTACGAAAGGATCGAGGGAAAAGAAACAACTACATACGGAGAACGGCGGGGCTCAGTCCAACACTCGCCAGGCGAGCCTCCGTCACCTTCGACCAACTAATGCCAGGGGACAAACGAAGACGCTCGACAAACCCCCACTCCTCGACCGACAGATCCCCCTGCCCCGGCGCAGGATAACTCGGCTTGGAATAATTCCATCGAGTCGGAATGTCCCAGGGCCCTTCACTCCGGATCACCAGATACCTTTTTCTCCAGTCCTTAATAGAGTCAGGATGGCTATGAACAACCTTCCTCCTGCTCCGGGGGGAGATATAGTAAACCCCCTCGGCTGCCGAACAAAACGCCAGCATCGCTCGGAACACGTTCAAGCGCAAGGGTACCCGTTGTTCCTCGCACCTCAGTACAAAGCTGATTATCTGCTCCCAAGAGTTCGGCCCATACTGCATCGGCGCCAAGGAAGCCCAGTTCAGCACTTCCCGAACAAACGGATGGACCGGCAACCTCAGTCCAGAAATAAACGCGTCCACGGGGAAGACACAATACCAAGCAGACAGGGGATCGGTTGGGCGGAGAGTGGGGCTCGGCAGCATCAATTCGAAACTAGGACCTATGTGGTACGCCAACTGCAAGACCTCCAGATCCCCGCCGTCCAAGGCGGTCAGAATCGCGTCCATCAACACTCTCGGCCGACTCGACGAAGAGGCCTGCACACCAAAGAGCTCCTGGTCGGACAGGTCGTCAGGATATTGACGAAAATGCTTCGGTTGCGCGAACGAACCAGTCCCCTGGCTCGAGCCACCGGTCCCCAACCCTACCTTCCTCGGAGCCTTCTTCCTCTTCTCGGACCGCTCCGACGAAGGAGTGAATAAGGGCCCCCGACCAGTTAGCATGGAACTCGGGCCTGCCCCCGAAACCGTGAATCTCCTTACAATGCCGCCCTCGCCTCTCTCACCCTCGATGGCCGGCTCCAAAACACGGACGTCGTCCGAACCGTCAGCCGCTTCCTCCGACTCACCGCTCCCCACCACGAAGGAACGACAGGAGCGCGACCGCCTCTCACCATATGCCGCCTCCTCAACCGCCGGTTCCTCCCACGAGACCGTGTCAGGAGACTCGTCAACGTGCACTGACTCCTCCTCGAGTACGGGCTCCTCCCAGGACGTCGAGTCAGAGATAGGCTCCTCCTCCCCCCGAGACGTCGACGCTGATGAGCCGGACTGAGCCCTGTCCATCTATGCCTAGGCCAGGTAGACTTGCTAACTCACCTGGGGTCGCTCCGGAAGGGCAAGTCTGGTACAGCAAAACGCGAAGATGAGCGCTGAAGTGTTGAAAAATTTTATTTTGAAAGAGAAAGGAGTGGACAAATAAGGGAGAAGGGGGACTATTTATAGAAGATAGAAGCGACTCCTCGATTCCCGCAAATACTGTTCACCTATCCAACATGCAACTGCCGCCCAAGAATTCACGCCACAAAACATGCGACGCTGACATCATCCACTGACAGGTTGGCAGCCAGTCAAGAAGGCCAGCGCGGAAGAAGTATTCGGAGGAGGGAAAATGTTTCATTTTTAAGATTTAAGGCGCCGTCCTCAGACAGACGCCCCGGGCTCCGAGACTGGGTCGGTTCCCCTTTCACCCGCGAGCAGCTCGGGGCTTACAGCGTCACCTGCCAAAGACCCGAACTGTTCGAGGGTGAGACAGAAACCGCCTCAACCTGGAGCCCTATCGGAACACAGAACTGACAGCCTCCAGTCAGAGAACCACTCATCTACCCGGGGCCCAAAGCTTCAAAACGCCCCCCTCGGATAGCACCCCGGTCAAGAGCAGATCAACACCCGAAGGCCGAAAGAAGTGCTCCATTCCGAGCCAGTTGATGCAACTGCAAAGGCCCAGCCTACTCCAGCAACGGAACCTTCGCAGTTGCAAACAACCGGCCCGGAACGCCCTTCCAACCTCTCGGAAGGATAGAACCTCCACTGTTGCAGACGGCTCGCCCTTCGACGTCCGGTCGTTACCCCTGTCGCCCAGATCCCCCCTGGATCTGACCGCCACATCAGGGCCATCAGATCCAAGAGAAGATCAGGCGACAAAGAAACTACCTCGCCGACGAAACCGGGGGCGAAAATTTTCAGAAAAACGGGCGTCCGCCGAAGCAGACACCTTTAAAGGCCAAGCAGACCACCTGTTGCTTGATCTGAACCACAACAAGAGAGAGGGGGGGGGGTACTTATAGCCTCCCCCCAGGGGCCGGCCATTATGATTGGGGGAAAACCAAACGACGGAAGACCATGCGCCATACAGTTATTAGGCGGCGCCATTAACACACCTAGGAAATGGGAATCTTGCACAGGTCCCCAGGCGCCCTCAAGAGGCTCCGCGAAAACAACGGGCTAAAATACGCAAAACAACCCCAAGGTGCAACGGTTCGCCCCCTGACGGCCCGACCTATGATCCCCTCACCAGCTCGAGGTTCGGTCTGACACCGGGATACTCTTCCCAGGAAGTAACAACGGCTCACCTTCACCCTCACCGACCCGTAATCCCTCGCCAGCTCGAGGTCCGGTCTGGCACCTGGGTACTCTTCTTCGGAAGATCCACCGGCAGGCCATCACCCTTACCAGCCTATAATTCCCCCTCACCTCGAGGTTCGGCCCGGCACCAGGGTACTCTTCTCAGGAAGAAACAACGGCTCGCCTTCACCCTCACCGACCCGTAATCCCTCGCCAGCTCGGGGTCGGGTCTGGCACCTGGGTACTCTTCTTCGGAAGATCCACCGGCAGGCCATCACCCTTACCAGCCCATAATTCCCCCTCATCTTGAGGTTCGGTCTGGCACCAGGGTACTCTTCTCAGGAAGAAACAACGGCTCGCCTTCACCCTCACCGACCCGTAATCCCTCGCCAGCTCGAGGTCGGGTCGGGCACCTGGGTACTCTTCTTCGGAAGATCCACCGGCAGACCATCACCCTTACCAGCCCATAATTCCCCCTCATCTTGAGGTTCGGTCTGGCACCAGGGTACTCTTCTCAGGAAGAAACAACGGCTCGCCTTCACCCTCACCGACCCGTAATCCCTCGCCAGCTCGAGGTCAGGTCCGGCACCTGGGTACTCTTCTTCGGAAGATCCACCGGCAGGCCATCACCCTTACCAGCCCATAATTCCCCCTCACCTTGAGGTTCGGTCTGGCACCAGGGTACTCTTCTCAGGAAGAAACAACGGCCCGCCTTCACCCTTACCAGCCCGTAATCCCTCGACAGCCCGAGGTCCTGTCTGGCACCCGGGTACCCTTCTCAGGAAGGCTCAATAACTTACCATCCCGTCTTTTACAGCCATAAGCACTCCTCCACGGCTAGCTCCCGCACCCCCTGCAGGAGTGGGGGGCTTGTGTGACAGTGTAAAAATGACCTAAGGCCCATCCAGGGCCCAATACAATTCCTACTCAGGAAAGCAAGAATGTCAACCTGGTTCGGCTCCGGACCCCTTCAGGGTCGGCGCCGAACCTCGTGTTTACCCCCACAGTGCTGGCTTCCTCGTACTGACGAGCCCCAGTATCCCCCGGAGTCCGATCCGGAGCAGTCCCTCAGGCCGTCCCCCCTCTCTGGCGGGGCGGAAGGATGACCTGGCGCAGCCTAGGCCCTCCGATTCCTCCAGAGGCACAGGGGACTCACGATGAGCCACGTCAGCTCCAAATACCGCCAAGGGTTTCGCCACGTCAGCCCTATACCACTCCTGGTATCACCACAACCGCCCTAAACCCCCTGGGCCTTCTGCCACGTCAGGCCCATGGGCTTTCGGAACCAAACCCGGTTGGGATTCTCTATAAATACTAGACCCTCACCCACCTTTTGGAGGTAATCAATCTTTCACCACTTAAATATACCTAGTTATTGCTACTCTCTCACAGAGACTGACTAGAGCGTCGGAGGGTCCGCCACCGGGACAAACCCCGGTGTTTCAGGACCGTCTGCAGGTACACAAGACCTCGGATCCGACCCTTCCGATCCGAGCCCAACCTTCAAACGCCTTTCCGAGCTCATCGTAGCCCCCAGAAGGTCAACCGAAGGTCGGCAGACGAGCGACAATCTCCTTCAATACAAATTGAGTTCGAACTCACACCTGGTGCTTCCACACGTGCCTCAGAAATAAACAGCATCACACGTTTACTTACTGCACTTTACATATTGATGTATGAATGTTTCTGTAGAATACATTGTGATGCATGCTTCAATTAGATTAATAATGTATTAATGTATGTATTAGATACATCATCCATGCCATGCCTGCTTAAACAAGATAAAATCTGTAACGATGGAAGATGAACATTAAACAAACGATCATGAGATTCTCGTGTTTATGAAACACGGCAATTAAATATGAATTTCATTGATTCAACGATTGAATGATTTTGTCAACAACGGATCACGAATCTGTAAGAAAAGGGGTGCCAATAATGCCGTCTGTGCGTTAACCTCTGATCTGGAAATCATTCATTCAACGAATTTTGATTTGAAATATTTAGTTCCAACAATTGGGAATCTCTTTATGATAGGATCATGATCGTTTATAAGTAAACCCCTTAACAAAATATTAAGTTAATTAGATGCTTTCCAATGAATTAACACTCATCAAAGCCTAGATCATAAGGGGTGGGTTTGCCAAAGTAGAGCACTCCTTTTAATCGTGGTTAGGTGCGAAAGAATAAATGTGATATTCGTCATGTTAATCATTGGGTCCAACTTAACTAAGTCGTCACAATAGGATTGTGGATAGTGAACTTAGAAGCATAGAGTTTGGCGAAAAGTTTATTAGATAAATTAGAACAATAGTTGTTCACCAAACTATCCAAGAATTATATGTGATATAATTGACAAATGTTGTCTACCTAAATAGTTATGTTTTGGGAGAATTGGCCAACGCTGACTCAAGGCATAATGAAATATGGATCTTGGCTCACTAGAAAATTAGTTTCCGAATTAATAGTAAGGGCTATTAGTTTGAACAAAATAGTGGGAGGTATATTAAGTTGAATGTACCATAATCACTTGAACATAATTATTAATTATTTGACAATCTAACTTATCTTATGCATTTTTAACATTGTAGATATTAAATGGCACAAAACACAAACAACTCTTTCTCCGTGCGATCAGTCCTTGAGAAGGACAAGCTGACAGGAACAAACTTCCTTGACTGGTCTAGGAATTTGAGGATTGTCCTCAGGCAGGAGCGTAAGCTCCAAGTTGTTGAAATTCCTCCACCGGTCCATCCTGGTGATGGTGCAACTCGTGCTCAACTAAATGCTTACCAGAAGCATATTGATGATGCGACAGATGTTGCCTGTCTCATGCTTGCAACTATGAGTGCTGAGCTTCAGAAGCAGCATGAGCATATGGATGCTTATGCTATGCTTGAGCATCTTCAGACGATGTTTCAAGTACAGGCTCGTCAAGAAAGGTTCAATACGTACAAAGCAATCTTTAACTGCAAGCAAGGAAATAACCCGGTTGGACCGCATGTTCTGAAGATGATTGGGTATTTTGAATACCTAGACCGTTTGGGCTCCGGGCTTTCTCGAGAGGCTCAAATAGATATTATATTGCAATCTTTGAACAGCAACTATGCCCAGTTTATCATGACTTTCATCATGACCGAGCAAGACAAAACACCCACTGAACTGTTGGCACTGTTAAGAACTACTGAAGCCAACATGCAAAAGGCACCTGAGAATGCTCCCATAATGATGGTGGGCAATAAAGGTGCTAAGGGAAAGGGGAAATGGAAGGGCAAGAAAAAGATTGGATCTAATGCAGTTGCTCCTTCCAAGCCCACTTTCAAGAAAGCTCTCAAGCCTAAAGGTGGTGTTGCTAAACCTGATAAGGGTGATTGTCACTGGTGCAAGAAACCAGGTCATTGGAAGAGAAACTGTCCAGCTTATTTGGAAAGTCTGAAGAACGTGAAATCTCTGAATATTTCTGATTCAGGTATTCATGTTATAGAAGTCAATTTATCTACTTCTACATCTTGGGTATTGGATACTGGATGTGGTTCTCACATTTGTATTAATGTGCAGGGACTTCAAAGGAGTAGATCTTTGGCAAAGGGAGAGATCGACCTACGCGTTGGCAATGGAGCAAAGGTTGCTGCTTTGGCCGTAGGGACTTATTATTTGTCGTTGCCCTCTGGGCTTATTTTAGAACTTGAGAACTGTTATTACGTGCCTGCGATTTGCAGAAACATTATTTCTATTTCTTGTTTGGACAAGAAGGGTTTTTCGTTTATAATAAAAGACAATTGTTGCTCTTTTGCTTTAAATGATTTAACTTATGGTGTAGCGCGTTTATTTAATGGTTTATATGTTCTAGATCTTGATCTTACTCCCGTCTATAATATGAATAAACGTCTTAAAGCAAATGACTCAAATCAAACATACCTTTGGCATTGTCGATTAGGCCATATAAATGAGAATCGCATATCCAAACTACATAAAGATGGATTTTTGGATAAGTTTGATTTTGAATCATACGATGAATGTGATGCTTGTTTACTTGGTAAAATGGCAAAAGCTCCTTTTACTAAACAAGGTGAAAGGGCCAACAAACGATTAGAACTAATACATAGTGATGTATGTGGTCCAATGCGTTCTATGGCTAGAGGTGGCTTTTATTACTTCATAACATTTACTGATGATTTCAGTAGATTCGGATATGTGTATCTTTTGAAACACAAATCTGAATCCTTTGAAAAGTTCAAAGAATTTAAAGCTGAAGTAGAAAAGCAAATTGGCGGAAGTATTAAAACTCTTCGATCTGATCGAGGAGGTGAATACTTAAGCCATGATTTTAAGAATTACTTAAAGGAGTGTGGTATAGTATCACAGCTCACTCCTCCTGGAACACCACAATGGAATGGGGTTTCTGAAAGGAGAAATCGTACCTTGTTGGACATGGTACGATCGATGATGAGTCATGCTGAACTTCCAATAAGTTTCTGGGGTTATGCCCTAGAAACGGCTGCATATACACTAAACCGAGTTCCAACTAAAGCGGTTCAAAAGACTCCATATGAGATATGGACTGAGAAACGTCAAAGCATGTCATTTATGAAAATATGGGGATGTGAAACGTTTGTTAAACGTATGATCTCTGACAAGCTTGGACCAAAATCAGACAAGTGTTATTTTGTGGGGTACCCGAAGGAAACTAAGAGTTACTTCTTCTATAATCCGACCGAGAACAAAATAGTTGTTTCTCGCACTGCTGTGTTTCTTGAACGAGAGCTAGTCTCCAAAAGAATCAGTGGGAGGAAAATAGAACTCGATGAAGCTCGAGACCCACAAGATAATGTTGAACCCGAATTGGAACTTGAGCAGGATATTCAAGATAATATTCAAGATGAAACTGCTCAAGAAACACAGATTGTTCGTAGATCTGGTAGGATTCGCCATAAACCTGAGAGATATTATGGATTTCTCTTAATAGAGAATGGTGATTTGATGCTCATAGATCAAGATGAGCCCCTCACCTACCAAGATGCTATGAACAGTCCTGACTCTGAGAGATGGCTAGAAGCCATGAAATCTGAAATGGATTCCATGTATGATAACCAAGTATGGACTTTGGTTGATCCACCTGAAGGGGTAAAACCTATAGGGTGCAAATGGGTTTTCAAAAAGAAAATCGACATGGAAGGAAATGTTCAGACCTATAAAGCTAGGTTGGTTGCAAAAGGTTTCAAGCAAATTCATGGTATTGACTATGATGAAACTTTTTCACCTGTAGCTATGGTCAAATCCATTAGGATTTTGCTTGCAATAGCAGCTTATCATGATTATGAGATCTGGCAGATGGATGTCAAAACGGCCTTCCTTAATGGGAGCCTTGAAGAGGATGTGTACATGACACAACTTGAAGGTTTTGTCAGTCCAAAGGATGCTAGAAGGATATGTAAGTTGCGTCGATCCATTTATGGACTGAAGCAGGCCTCAAGGAGGTGGAATATTCGTTTTGACCAGACAGTCAAGGAATTTGGCTTTATTCAAAACGAAGATGAATCTTGTGTTTACAAAAGGGTTAGTGGAAGCCACGTGGCATTCATAGTATTATATGTTGATGATATATTACTTATCGGGAATGACATACCTTCTCTACAGGCTGTTAAGACTTGATTGGGAAAAAATTTCTCAATGAAAGATTTAGGCGAGGCGACCTATATATTAGGGATCAGGATCTATAGAGATAGATCCAGAAGATTGATCGGCCTAAATCAGAGTACATATATTGACAAAGTACTGCATCGTTTTGGGATGCAAGATGCTAAAAGGGGATTTGTCCCGATGTCTCATGGGATATCGATCTCGAGTGACAATAGTCCTAAAACATTGGATGAAAAGGACCGCATGAGTGAGATTCCATATGCCTCTGCAATTGGATCTATCATGTATGCAATGATATGTACTCGTCCTGATGTGTCATATGCTTTGAGTATGACGAGCAGGTTCCAGTCTAATCCAGGTGAAGGTCACTGGACAGCTGTCAAGAATATTCTTAAGTACTTGAAGAGGACTAAAGATTCATTCTTGGTATATGGGGGAGAAGAGAGACTAGTGGTAAAAGGTTACACTGATTCTAGTTTCCAAACAGACAAGGATGATTCTATATCCCAGTCTGGTTTTGTGTTTTGTCTCAACGGAGGTGCTGTAAGCTGGAAAAGTTCAAAGCAAGAAACAGTAGCTGATTCTACAATGGAGGCTGAGTATATTGCTGCTTGCGAAGCAGCTAAGGAGGCAGTTTGGATCCGAAATTTCATCACAGGGCTTGGTGTGGTTCCATCGATCGTAGACCCTATCGATCTTTATTGCGATAACAATGGAGCCATAGCACAAGCAAAGGAACCAAGATCGCACTCCAGGGCAAAACATATACTTAGAAGATATCACCTCATTCGTGAGATTAATGAACGAGGAGATATACATATATGTAAAGTGCAAACTAATGATAACGTAGCTGACCCACTGACTAAGGCTTTGTCGCAGCAGAAGCACTAGGGTCACACTAGTTCCATTGGTATTCGATACATGAGTGATTGGCTCTAGTGCAAGTGGGAGATTGTTAGTGTAGGTGCCCTAGAGGCAATACAATGATCAGTATTATTGACATTATGTTCTTTTGATTATATTAATAATTTATTATGCTTCGTATTTACTGCGTTATAAATATTAGCATGATAAATGTCCTTAGATTATTAATACGAACTATATGACCATGAGATTATATATAGTATAATAATCTTAAATGTCCCTAGTCGAGTATTATTATTATTAGGACAGTAATAATACATTGAGACTAGTTTGTTGATTGATTGATGACCACCTCTCATGGGTCATTAGTATAGAGATACTAAAATCAATACATAGGTAAATGTAAGAGTACATTGTACTGGACAGACCCACTGTGAGATTCTACATGGAATGAATTAATAAGTGTCATAAGTAATCTCACTGTGATAATGGTGTAATGGTCCTCTGACCTGAAATCATTATATTTCTACACGAAAATTAATGTACTTTGATTCTATCAAAAGTTATCTTTAATCGGGTAATGATAAAGATAGTATTGGGTTCATTATGAATCGTGTGAGAAATATGAATGATCTAGAAGGAATTTAACCCTCCTAATTTTAGGAGCGATATTATCGGCCTCTTGTTTGAGTGAGACTATGAAATGCATGGCCATGCTCAAATATTGATTTGTTTGAATAGTCTACTCATCGATCAAGAAAATAAAGATTAAATTATTAAGAGGATGACACGTCCCATGCCTCTAGTTTAATCTATAATATCAAGGTTAAAAGGATTATATTACATGGAGACATGAGTCACGAAAGGTTTAATTGAATCACCAATTATTATTATTACTTGGGTAGCAATGATGTATTACTAGATGCCGCTCATTGTTTATAATTTTATTATAAGATAATAAAATTATTGCCAACGTAATAATAACCTAAAGGGTCACACACATAGAACGTTTAAAAGGAGTATTAATTTAAATTCGGAATTTAAATGATTCGAAATTAGTTATTTAATTAATTGAGTTGGACTTAATTAATTAAAGGATAATTCGAATTTAAATCAGATTGGTCTTATCAGAAGCCAAACTGATTACGGTTAATTCGAATTTAAATGATAAAACCAAATCAGATTGGTCTTATCAGAAGCCAAACTGATTACGGTTAAGCCCACCTCTTATCTCTCCCTATAAATACATAGAGATGTATTGGATTAGCATGATCTTTGACAAATCTGTTTTCCACAGAAAACCCTAGCCGCTCAACTGTTGAGAGGCAAAAGAGAGAGAGAGAGAGGCAAGCATCATCGGCTAGTACCGGCTCCCTCGATCGTTGGACGATCGGACGTTCGTGTGGACTGCCTTAGAGACGCGGATCTAGCTACTAGGGCTGCGTGGTGATTGCAACCTCCATCTTTCAGCCTTCGTAAAGCTCCGAAAGGTAAAAATTTTATTTATCCATTATTAGCCATGTCTTGTACACGGATCCATGGGTTAGGGTTTCGGATCTGTCTTTTTCGCTGCGTTTGTGCCCCGAAACCCTTCACAATGGGCAGAACTTCAATAGGTGGCAACACAAAATAACGTTCTACTTGACCACTTTGAATCTAGCAAGATTCTTGAATGAAGAAGCTCCAAATCTTAAAAAAGTTGAGCAAGATCACCAAGTCATCGCCGATGTGGATGCTTGGAAAAGTGTTGATTACCTATGTAGGAACGACATAATGAACGGATTACCCGATTCTTTGTATAACGTTTATATTTACAAAAAAACCGCTAAAGAACTTTGAGATTCTCTAGACCATAAATATAAAACTGATGATGTCGGCGCCAAGAAATTTATTATGGGTTGCTTCCTAGATTATAAAATGGTGGATTCCAAAACAATGATCATTCAAGTTCAAGAAATTTAACTGAACTTGCATGAGATACATGCTGAAGGTATGAATTTAAGTAAAAGTTTTCAAGTTGCTTGTATTATCGAAAAATTGTTGGCAGGTTAGAAAAATTCCAAAAATTACTTGAAGCACAAGCGAAAGAAAATGGACAATGAGGATCTGATTGTCAGCCTTCGCCTTGAAGAAGACAACAGAGGATCTGAAAAGGTCAGAGGCAACAGTCATGCGGCCAAGGCAAATGTGGTGGAACATAGTCAACGTTCCAAGAAGTACAACAACAAAGACAAGGGACCAAGTTAGGGCCTAAGGGAGGAATCTCCAAGAAGATAAAGTTTCAAGACTAGTGCTTCAGCTGTGACAAGTTAGGTCACATGTATACTGATTGCAGACTACCCAAAAGGAACAAGAAGAGAGAAGCAAATATAGTTGAAGGCATTGCTCAAGACGTTCCTGATATCAACCTCTCAGCTGTTGTCTCGGAGGTGAACTTGATGGGTTAAAACCCCAAAGAATGGTGGATTGACACTGGAGCTACCCGCCACGTTTGCTCTAACAGAACTATGTTATCCACTTTTGAACCATTAGAGAATAGGGAGATGATGTTTATGGAAAATACGGCTACTTCAGAAATCAAGAGCCAAGGCAAGGTGATCTTGAAGATTAATTCTGGGAAAGAACTGACTCTGAACAACATTGCATTTGTTCCTGAAATCTGTAAGAACTTGGTATCTGGTTCTCTACTCAATAATCACAGATTTCACTTAAGGTTTGAGTCAAATAAATTTGTTTTGTCGATGAGTTTAATGTATGTTGGTAGAGAATACATTAGTGGTGGAATGTTCAAACTCAATGTAATGATCATGGTCAAGAATATCAATAAAGCTAGCTCTTCTACTTATATATTTGAGTCTTCCAATTTATGGCATGGTTCATTAGGACATGATAAGTATGATACTTTGCGTAAACTAATTAACTTGAATCATATACCAATGTTTCAAATTAATTCCAAACATAAGTGTAAAACTTGTGTTGAGGCAAAACTAATAAGATCTTCATTTAAAAGTGTTGAAAGAAACACTGAACCCCTTGATTTAATTCACAGTGATATTTGTGATTTAAAAATGATACAAACAAGAGGTGGTAATAAGTATTTTATTACCTTTATTGATGACAGCACAAAATACTGTTATGTGTATTTGCTTAAAAGCAAGGACAAAGCTATAAAGAAATCTATTCTCTATAATAATGAAGTTCAGAATCAACTCAACAAAAAATGAAGGTGCTAAGAAGTGACCGAGGTGGAAAGTATGAATCATCATTTTCTGACACTTGTGATAAGCATGGCATTATACATGAAACTACAGCACTTTATTCTCCTCAGTTCAATGGTGTTGCTGAGCGAAAGAATTGTACCTTGAAGGAAATGATGAATGCATTGTTAATAAGTTCTGGTTTGCCACCAATCTTGTGGAGAGAAGATATTCTTTTAGCTAATTACTGTTTGAATAAGGTACCCAAAAGGAAAGAATAGAAAATTTCATATCAACTATGGAAATGAGAAAGTCATCCTACAATTGCGAATGTGGGGATGTCTTGCCAAGGTGGCAATACCTCCACGTAACAAAGTGTAAATAGGACTAAAAACGGTTGATTGCATTTTTATTGGCTATGCACATATAGCAGTGCTTATCGGTCTTGGTATACAAATTCGATATCCCTGATATACCAAAGAATATGATAATGGAGTCTAGAAATGCATCATTTTTTGAAGATGTATTTCCATGTAAGTCTAAGGAAGAATCAAGTTCATCCAAATGAACACATGAGACTATTAGTGAAGATATTGAAAAGCAAGATGAAGAAGTTGAAGAGGAACCTAGATGTAGTAACAGAACAAGAACAGAAAAACCTTTTAGTCCAAATTTCTTGACTTTTCTGCTTGAATGTGAACCTAAAACTTTCAAAGAAGCGATGAGTTCTAGTGATGGCCATCTGTGGAAAGAAGTCATTGAGAGTGAAAATGATTCAATCTTGCAAAATCATACTTGGAAATTAGTGAATCTTCCAACATGTAGTTAACCTTTAGGTTCCAAGTGGATCTTCAAGAGAAAAAATGAAAGATCAATTGATAAATACAAGGCAAGACTTTTAATCAAAGGTTATAGACAAAAAGAATGTCCAGATTACTTTGATACCTATTATCCTGTGACGAGAATAAATTTCATTAGGATGGTACCTGCAATAGTAGCCTTGTGCAATCTTGAAGTATATCAAATGAATATGAAAATAACTTTTCTTAATGGAGATTTAGATGTAGAAACCTATATGGAGCAACCTGCGAGTTTTTCAGCTCCAGGACAAAAAAAGAAAGTATGTAAACTGGTGAATTCATAATATGGCTTGAAACAAGCTCCTAAGTAATGGCATGAGAAATTTGACAACGTCACGATCACAAATGATTTCAAAATCAATGAATGTGATAAATGTGTGTATGTCGAAGACATGAAAAGTGGATATGCCATAATATGTTTGTATGTAGATGACATGCTTATTGTTGGAAGCAATGATAAGATGATTAAATCTACTAAGAACATGTTGAACGCGAGATTTGACATGAAAGACATGTGACTAGTTGATGTTATATTGGGAATTAAGTTCACAAGAACGTCAGACAAGCTTGTTTTAAGTCAGTCACATTATATAGACAATATTCGAAAAATTCGATAAAGATAATTTTGGAATTGCCAAAACTCCAATAGACCTAACTTTACAATTATCCAAGAATAACGGAGAGAGTATTTCTCAAATAGAATACTCTAGAATCATAGGTTGTATAATGTACTTGATGAGTTGTACAACACCAAACATAGCCTATACATTTAGTAAACTAAGCGGATATACTAGTAATCATGGAACCGAGTATTAGCAAGCGGTTACAAGAGTACTGAAGTACTTGTGTTTTACTCGTAATTATGGGCTACATTATACAAGATATCTGACTATACTTGAAGACTGCAGTGATGCGAACTGAATATCAAGTGGTAGTTCAAAATCCACTAGTGGTTATGTGTTTACACTGGGTGGTGCAGTAGTTTCATGGAAATCCTCGAAACAAACAGCAATCGCTAAATCGACAATGAAATCTGAATTTATTGCACTGAACAAATGTGGGGAAGAGGTTGAATGGTTACGCCACTTCCTTGAGGAAATTCCAAGGTGGACAAAGCATGTGCCTTCAATCTGCATACATTCGGACAGTGAATTTGCAATTTGTATAGCAGAGAGCAATATGTATAATGGTAAATCTAGACATATTTGTTGAAGACTTAATACCATTAGACAACTACTCTCTATGTGTTTATATCTGTGGATGTAAAGTCAAAAGATAACATTGTAAATCTGCTAACCAAAGGGTTAAACAAAGAGTTGGTTGATAAGTCATCGAGGGGAATAAGACTAAAGCCCATGAAAGAAGAAGTCAATATAATGGACACCCAACCTAGTTGACTGGAGATCCCAAGATCTAGGTTCAATGGGACAACTAAATTGTAAAGCCAATGTTGGATCACTGTGGGAATTTTCTCATGTCCATTTCCATGATGATACAGTGATGCCCGTAAGGTAAGAGGTTAAGCTATGCTTTTAATGATTCTTGTGCATCAGAAATCCAAGTAGAGTAATGCGGGTTACTCTTAATTAAGAAATCACCAATGTAAAAGGAAAGAAGGTCCACTTCCAAGGGAAAAGTTTAGGGCAACATTCTTGTTAAGCTCTTGCAGAATCAAGCATATGTTCATGGTCAAAATGAACATAACAGTGAGAACTGAAATACGTTAGGAAGATTCCTGTATAAGATATGTTATCGTTTACAAAAATGAAAGAATAGCTCAAGGACATCGCGTCTACTGTTTAGTTAGTAAAGTAAATATATTTTATAAGAAAATGTTCAAAGGGTAACACCTACCTATCTGGTGCAGGTTTCAACTATTGAATTCTATCACCAAGTCTGTCATGTCAGTCTGTCGTGTCTGTGGTCGTCAATTTCATTCATGTGGGAAATGTTAGAAAATGAGTGTTTTAATACCATTTTACGAACCAATTTTGAAGCATTTTTTAGTAAGATCCACTATGAATTAGTGAGAGATTTTTATGGATTTGCGTTCTCCTTCATGAGTAAATCAAAATCATATATTTACTTGCCCAAAACGGTTATGGGGTGATGAGAAATTGTCTCCCACAGTGACACACATGATGCTAGAAATGGGTTGATGGACTTTAGTCCCATATCGAAAAAATCATAAGAATTAGAAGGGTATATATAATAAACCCTTTCTTGGCATTGTAAGAAAGCAAGAGGGGGGGGGGGGGTGCAAATCTCGACCGGATTATATGCGACTTATGTGCACCCATATGTCCTACGGACACGAATGTCGTACCAACTGAACCCCTTCTTTTTTGCATCAGTTTTGGTTTTTCTTATCTGTAATAGCTGAAATAAATGAGAAAACGGTTTTGTCTGCCTTTCAATTGCACTGAATGACACGTTTTTCAAAAAAACACTGACGTAACGGATTTGTCTGTCATTTCTTCTCAGCATTCACTCAACCTTAACGGTTTTGTCTGGCCTTTGTTTCTTAGCATTCACTCACATGTCTCCTCTTTTCCGTATAAATTGAGGCATCCTCCTTCTCATTTGACACACCAGAAGTTCTCCTCTTCCATGCATTATTATGTTCTTTTGTTCGGTTATGTCGGTGATAGAATTGCAGTGCATCAACCAATTCGGGAGTGTAGCATTGTGCTGTCCTTGACACAATGATCGTTTCATCCTGGAAGACTGACACCGTTAGGTTCCTCTAGCACCGGTGAGGCGGAGAATCTGTTTTAATGACTCTCTGTAGTCTCGGTTAATACTCGGTTCGGTTCCAATTCTTCTTCTTTTATTTTCTTTACATTTGTATAGTTTTTCGATTCTCCTCTTCTCACTCTTTTTCGTTTTTTACCTCTCGATCAAAAGAATTTCTTACAAAATTTACAACACTTCCTATACGCACGAATTAGTTCTACCTTTCCATTTATAAGAACTAAGCCACGTGTATCACATCCAGTTGCCTTTCCTGAAAGAGCATTAAGAAATGTCGTCTTCCCTGCCCCAGAGGGACCCATTAGAGCAGAGACACGACTAAGCATGAGTTTCCCAGTCACACACCTCAAAAATTGTTTCTTATTCCCTTTTAAAGTGTGATGATGGTAAAAATCACAACAGATCAAAGCCGTACGATTCTTGCATAGATCTCAAAGCATCTACAGGAAGATTAGCCATTACAAGCCTCTTTTAAAGGTCTGGGCCAACTCCAAGACATGGGCTTCTTCCAAGCCCATAAAAAGTGACACACTAGGCCCACTAGGAGATACACCTAGCCCATGCAGGCTAGGAGTCAAATCTCTTATCCCCTAACAAGGATATCTTACCTCTTGAAGGGGAGAGACATGAAAGAGATAAGGTAGTTAAATCGATCCAACAGACACAAATCAATCTCTCGAAATGTCTCTCAGGCCTATAAATACCCCTCCCCCTCTACAGTCAGAAGGTAATCAACAATTTGTCAGACCTTCCCCTCTACAGTCGGAAGATAATCAACAATTTGCCAGTTTTCACTTTCTTACTCTCTCTATCTTTTTGGTTCTGACTTGAGCGTCGAAAGATCTGTCACCGGGGCCAAACCCCGGTATTTCAAACTTTTTGCAGGTCCATCGGTCACATCAGCAACCGTTGGATTCAGATCAACGATCCAGATTCAATCTCAGGAGCTCTAACCGCTTTTAACGGCCAAGGTCAAAGGTCAGGCTTTTAGTAGTTTCCTTCAATTATTAACTCACTATCTGTTTGCTCCCACACTGAAATAAGCAGCAACAGATTGGCACCATCTGTGGGAATAACTACACAAGTCAGGCTTGTCTCCATGCCACCAAGACTATGAGGTAAAGTGGCGGCCTGCAGTCATCGCACTACCTCTCTAAGTCAACCAGCTCCTCCAATTCCTCCAATGGAAGATCAGATTCCTCTTCAACAGTCACCCGGGCAGCCTAATCACGCTCCTTCCAATGGAGAAGCACCGGGGGGCTCCCAACATGAACAACATCCTCAGTATGATCGCGTCTCAATCCATAATGCTTCAACTGATTCAATGGCCTCATGAGGCCCACGGGGGTCTAGAGATCTTCGCCTGATCATCAGTAATAGGAAACAAGAAACCGACCTGCGAATTAGGTTGGATGAGAGGCGCGCCCGATCTTAGGCCTCCCGTTCGGGACATCAAGCGAACCAGAGAACCCATCTTTCTAGACAAAGATCAAGGCAATCCTCCTCTCACAGGGGGCATCCAACAATGAGGAGCCCAACTCATGAGAATCAAAGACTTCCTATGTAGAACAGAGGGCAAAACGCCCCAGTCACAAGGGCTGAATTGGACAAATTCAAGCTTGACATCCTCCATGCTCTCCAAGGGAGTCAAGATCGGGGCCTCTCCCCTAACGAAGAATCCGCTGACTCAACTGGATCCCAAGAAAAGGACGACCAAGTCTTTCGCCGTATCCAAAAGGTAGAGAAATGTCTAGAACAGATGAAAAGGGAAAGAAACCACTCCAGCAAGGCCTACTACCCTAGCCGACCTATTTTCAGTAGAGCTATCCTCGACGCACCCATCCCAATAGGCTTCAAGGCTCCTCAATTCGAATCCTACAACGGGGACTCAGACCCGACAGACCATATTGAGAGCTTTAAATACTCATGATGGTCTATAACACCACTAATGCAACTCATGTGTCAGACATTTCCCGCAACACTGAAAGGATCAGCAATGGAATGGTATTCACGTCTGACCCCTGAATCCATATTCTCCTTCGGCCAACTCGAAGAACTGTTCATTTCACAATTCATTATTAGCCGGAGAGCTGAAAAGATCAGTGTTTCCCTGCTAGAACTGAAGCAAAGAGATGGAGAACTGCTAAAGAACTTCGTCAAGCATTTTACAGCGGAAGCAAGGTCAATTTCCTCCTTGGACTCTTTAGTGGCAGCTGCAGCCTTCTGCCACAACGTCATGCATAAGGAACTGAAAGCGTCCCTCGCCAAGAGGCCACCTCGAGATTTCACTGAACTCCTAGAAAGGAGTGAAAATTACATCAGAGTCGAGGAAGCTCTCAGCCCTCAAGTTAAGAAAGAGTCACTTTCTGGGAATAAACGGAAAAACTCAAGTGAGGAAATGCCCACAAAGTTTCAGAAAAACGGTGCAAGTCAACGCCATCCTCCTCCTACGTCCCATTTTGACAAATTCACTCCTTTGAATGCAAGTGTGTTTGCCATTCTCATGGCGGTTGAAAAAGATGGGATAGTTCGTCCTCCTCCCAGAATGACTACGTCCGCAAGAGAAGAGACAAGGGCCTATGGTGCGCATTTAACAGAGGCCATGGACATACTACTGACAATTGCAAAGCCCTCAGACAAGAAATTGAAGACCTGATTCAGAGGGGCTATCTTTCTCATTTTGTCCAACAAAACAATAACGCCGAAAACTCTCCACCTAGGGGGATAATAAGCGTCCTGAAAGGCCTTCTGAATCGCGAGACTCTGAGCACATGGTTATTCTGCACACCATCCATGGTGGACCTATGGGGGAGATTCTAATTCCTCTCACAAAGCTTTTGTAAGGGAGGTTAATTTGGTTCATAACACTCCATCCCCAAAGGGTTTGGGCCTCACAGTATCCATCTCTGATAAAGATCTAGAGGGCATCAAAATGCCTCATTATAATGCACTGGTTATCAATTTAGGCATGGCAAATCACAAGGTGCGACGTATCCTTATAGACAACGGCAGTTCCGTGAACATCCTCTTTATGGCCGCATTTGATGCGCTAAAGCTCGCCCGAGATCGACTCAAACTTGTCAGCTATACACTTCATGGCTTTTCAGGTACACTTGTCCAGGTCAAAGGAATAGTCGCACTCGATGTAACGGTAAGGAAGGCCATAGCAACTCGGACAGAATCTTTAGACTTCCTGGTAGTCGATGTTAAATCTGCATACAATGTCATATTCGGTTGCCCAGGACTAGCCGCTTTCCATGCTGTTGCCTCCACGTTTCAAATGAAAATGAAATTTCCAGCAACAGCAGGCATAGGCCAAGTAGTGGGAAGCCAACAGGCAGCACGGGTGTGCTACACTGCTACTATGGGGGGTTCGGTTCTCCCCCTCCATGCTGAAGAACTACTACAGTAAAACAATCGTTGTATCACAGGGCCTGCAAATGAGGTCGAAGCCGCTACACTGGGCAACCAAACCGAGAAATTTCAAACTTGTCAAGTTACCTCCTCCTAGTTCCGGGAACGTCCTCATCAGAACCCAACAATTCACTCAACTCCCTACCCAAAGCCGCTCCACTCATTCTTCAGAAACAAACAATCTTGCCTAAGCACGTTGGTCCATCAGAAGATTCCTATGCCTCTAAGTAGAACAACGGGGGGCTCCCCCTGAAGCAAGCAAGTCCAGAAAAGGTCTACCAAGTTGTTCGCTTGACAGCTCATCAACTTAAAGACCTGGGGGGCAAGGATATGTCAGTAGGGGCATCGAATGAGCGACGCCTTATGAAGTACAACGAGAGTGTCTGAAACGCGCTCTAAAGTACAACGGGAGTGTCTGAAACATGCTATCCTAGTTTCCGTAGAATTTTTAAATTTTGTAATAAAGGCCAACCACTATAGTAGCCATATAGTTTTTTCCTTCCAATAAAGACCGTTTTTACTTAAGGTCGTGCATGTAATAAGGGCCAACCATTAGAGCAGCCCCTTAGTTTATTTCTTAATGAAGTTAGCCAATTTATTTCATTGCATCTTAGTTAATTTATTAAACCAAACAATGAGCTAAAACGCCCAACGTATACTTAGAGCGGCGCTAAACACTCATTATAAGCTTCCACAAACAAGTTCGGAATCCAGATCCACTACTCGGGGTTACTCTCACAACATGCAACCCTGCACATTTAGAGCACAACTCACCGATCGATCTGTTCCTGAAACTAGTCAAAGTTCCATGGAGACTTACAACGAGTTGAGTTCCAAACCCATACACATAAACGTCACCAAACACTCGTTACAAGTCTTCCCGTAAGACGGATTCAGAGTCCATACCCATGGCTCAAAGAGACACAAACAATTTGCAATAATTCAAGTTCACAGTGCATTTCGCCATTCGATCTGCTCCTGCATTCCGTTAGTGCCTCGGCGACCGGTTCGGAATCCATACCCATGGCTCAAAAGAGACTCTGTTAATTTGCAAAGAAGCAAGTTCAGAGTGCGCTTTGCCATTCGATCTGCTCCTGCAACCAGTTAATACTTAAACTAACAAGTTCAGAATCCATACCCATGGTTTAGAGTTACTATCACAACCCGTAATTACACACGTTCAGAGTTCAACTCGCCATTTGATCTGTTCCTGCAACTAGTTAAATTCCCTTAACGGCAAATTAAGAGGTCCAAAATCATGGATCGTAGTTATTCTAGCAACACATGTAAAAAACAACACTCGGAGTTCAACTCTCCATTCGATGTGACTTTCAAAATCTATCAGAGGCCCCATACAGCAAGTTTGGAAAACAACTATCCTCTAGAGTTGTCCATATAACTAGATGAGTTCAAAATGGAAAAATTCCAATCTTCGTCATACACCGTTGGCAGTTCGTTAGCTATACGCAACAGACTTGAGGCCCGGTTATTCAGCTACAAAGAATCCCGTCGATGGCACCTCAACCATGACATTGTAAGGACCAAGCATATGAAAAAAGTTCATCAAATCACAGAATTATCACAAATCCACATGTTCATATTAAATGGTACTACAAATATTTACAAGTATAGAATCATCAATCATACAACCCGATCTACAAGCTGTCCTCGCGACTTAGTAGACGAGGAACGTTGTTCCTCAGAGATACAAAACTTCTTGTGGATTGCCTGACATTCACCTCCTTTCCTTGACCGCCAGCATCTTTCACAGAAAACGTCAATCCCATAGATTGAGATTGTTGGCCGGCACACGAGGCACGTGACTCTCCACCAACCAAAGTCAAACTCAACAAAGTCGACGTGCCGCTAGGGGCGTTTCCAGGATGTCGAGGGGGCACCAACGCTATTGGCACCGTTCCCCCAACGATCGACCCGACTCCTCCTACCATCGCACTCTTCTTTGCATTATTCGTGGTGTTTTCTTTTGCTCCAACCATTGGCTCCTTTTTCGCATCAACGACGTGCGGGGTGCTTGTTGTCCGTAACCCACCAAGCCTCGCTCGAAGGAGATATAGCTCCAAGTCCTTCTCGAAGACTATTTCTTTGAGTAGTGCACACTCTCCAATAATGTCTTTCGTCACTTTCGGAGGCAGTGGCGAGTTGATTAGACGATCGAAATACAAGAGTGCTAACTCGCAATCCCTTTAAACGAGCACCGACTTAAGGTGAACAGACTCCAACCATTTCTCATCTGACTGAACACGTAAATGGTCGACTGCCAGCTCTGTTATGCGCAGTCGCTTGCGAAGGTTTTTCACCAGATCCCACGATCGTCTGTCAACAATCCCAAAAGCATGGTCAAACAAAGTAACAAAGTACTAGGTGTCACGAACAATTGTCGTTTCAAAGCACATCAACGAAATACGACAAGTGATAACCAATCTAGAAGATAGTTTTTTAAACACTAAAAGGAAGATACATGAATGCGGTGGTCAGTCTGCAATTAGACATCACAAAAAGTAAACTGCAAGTCCTAAACAAAACAAATTAAGAATAGCTTGGAAGATAAAGGACGTATCAAGGTGAATCAAGCATCCACCTGCTTCGGTGCCACCACGGACAAGGAACCCCAAGCTGTCCCCTTTCCCTTATCCTTCTTTTCAAAGCCACACCTCGCTCCACCTGCAGAAGTGCCGATCCCACCATCGTCCTTCCTATCTGTATCCAGGGGCTCACCGGGTCGAAGGGTCAAATGGTTGCCTTTTCCGTCTAAACCAGGAATGCGCTCCACCACATGTGAGATCGTTAAGGCATAAGCCTTCAACATCACCCCTTGCAGCTTTGATTTGCACTATGCGTGAACCGTGGCCACCTCGACCTTCACCTCCGAGGCCGCATCAGTGCGGACCTTCTCCAACTCCAGCAGAAGATCGACATTATTCTTCTCTAGCACCCTCTCTCTCTCCTTGGATGCTTCCAGCTCAAGGCGAATCTCCTCCTTACCCGCTGCCAATGCCTCTAACTCGAGGCACATTTCCTCCTTCCTTGCTGCCAATGCCTCCAACTCAATGCGTGCCTCCTTTTCTTTCTTCTTCATCCCTTCCAACTCCGCCTTGGACTCCCTGACTTCCTTTTTCTTGTCCTTCTCAGCACGATATGCGGGCCCTCATGTTATTCTCCTCAGCCACATAACAGTCCACCAAGTGCCCGAAGTGGCTCATCGCTTGAAACAAGGAGAAAACAGTTTAAAAAATAACGATATAGAAAAAGAAAAAGCAAGCTAAGCAACTAAGGAGACTAGATCATACCGTCACATATGCTCTCGCTATCTCCAAGATTTATCTCTCAGGGGGCTCCATCTTCAACCTTTCCCTGTCAGAAGGAGTAGGGATGTGGCGACAGGCCTTAAGAAAAGCAACGGAATTCCCCAAGAAGTTCTCCTGGGATTTCACAATCCAGTTGGGGGTGTAGACCATGTCCCCCTGACTAGAGAGCACCGCGGTAGCTGTAGCAGTAAATGGAGCTGATGTGGCACTAACCACGACCGCAGCTAAAGGAGAACCTTTCTCAACAGCAGGCGGTACTCCTGCAGGGGGACTCAGTCTGTGCAATGGGAGCCAGGGGCAGTAAGTCTTGGAAAGAAGAGGGATGCATCACCAACATCTTCTGGTTCTTTGGCTCTTCCTCCCTCTTATTCCATAGTGCATCTAGGTATGCAAAAATATACTTGAAATCCATGTTCGTCCTACTTGCAAGATGAAACACGAAGTAATCAGAAACCGCAAGACTAAATAAAAACAACAAAGACATGGATAAAAGGACTAGAAATCAACAAAGGCGTGGATAGCATGGCATGAAAACAATAACAGCAAAATCATACAAGGAACGGCCGGTCCAAGACCGCCTTCAAAGAGCACTTCATTGGTAAAATCTTGCCACGACAACACCTTCAGTCCCAGATGCGCATCACTAAGGCTCCAAGGTCATTACCGATGATGCAAAAGGGAACCGTTCCCCTCCA
The DNA here is from genome assembly GCA_017893485.1 of Hemerocallis citrina. Taxonomy (NCBI): domain Eukaryota; kingdom Viridiplantae; phylum Streptophyta; class Magnoliopsida; order Asparagales; family Asphodelaceae; genus Hemerocallis; species Hemerocallis citrina. The sequence continues at coordinate 129,741,842 of CM030359.1, forward strand.
AGTAGTGGGAATCCCCCATGACTCGGCACTACGAACGACGAAAATCTTCTCCTTCCAACGTCTTATCGATCGAGGAGCATCGACCAACCCCCTATTCTTATGAGGACTAAGGTACCAATTCTCCTCCATCTTACTGAGTTGAGCAAGTCTGAAGTGACGTCTGAGCACCATGAGACTCGGCTCCGCTCTGAGCTGGCGGCACTGCAAGACAAAACTAACAACGTGCCTCCATGTGTTCGGCATCAGCTGCACCGGACACAGCCGATACCAGTTAAGCACCTTTCAACGAAGGGGTGGAGGGGCAGGCGAAGCCCAACGAAGAAAGCATCACACGGAAAGAAACATTACTCCTCCGACATGGCATAACATGCCCTGACTCCAGGACCTAGTAGGAGTAGGCTGTACTGGCGAGGAATGCAAAAACTAGTTCTTATAACGGAAAGCTCATCGCATGTAAGAATGGTGACGAAATGATTAGCCTCAGTAGTATGGACGGGCTCCGGCTCGTCGTATTCCATGCCGCTCCTAAGGAACTGTTGACCTATTACCGAGTACTCTCTAATGAATTTTGGAACAAGGAACAATGGGGTCTTTAGCATACACCCCCTATCTCTCTCAGGTTAGACGACCATTTCCATAACAGTGGAATGATCAGCCTCATCATGCACACTCTTCTCTCCGAGAAAGTGATCGGGCATAACCCCCTCTTCTCCATCTAGACCAACAGACCTAATAGAAGCACAAACCAACGGAATGCTAGACATGATAAACAGCGGTCGCGAGAATGTTACCTAGCCAAAGTGGTAGAAACTCCGAACCAACAGCTAAAGCTAGCACCTCCATCGAACACCATGCAAGCCACCAAGCACCACCTGGTGAAACACCACGATTTCTAAAAATAGAAGCTCCCAAAAATTTTTAGGAGAGAGAAAATGAAGGTGGTAAATGAAGGAGGGGAAGTGGAATCAATCCCTATTTATAGGACCCTAAGGATTAAATTGCCACGTTGCAAGATCTGATCCCTCCACAAGAATCAACCATTAGGTCACACCACCCTGGGTCCAATAATAGCAGTAACTTGTCAACAAGACAGTCAGTCAATAACGCGAACGATTGTCACAACATTTGGTCAATAAAAGAAGCAATACGAAGGAGTGAACAATCTCGCAAAACACTTGGTGGATGTCGTGGAATGAGCAATTTCACAAACACTTGGTGAATGTGATGGGGTGAGAAATTTCACAAGCACTTGGTAGGCGCCATATTCACCACCAATAGAAGAAAACCCCTCACTAATTGTTGCTACTTATTTCAGTGTGGGAGCAAACAAATAGTGAGTTAATAATTGAAGGAAACTACTAAAAGTAAAACCTGTGACCCTGGCCGTTAAAGACGGTTAGAGATCCTATGAATGAATCTAGATCATTGATTGACCACCGCGATCTGAATCTGACAGTTGCTGATGCGGCCGATGGACCAGCAAAAAGCCTAAAACACCGGGGAGTTTTTCCGGCGACAAACCCTCCGACGCTCAAGTCAGAACCAGAAAGAGAGAGAGAGAGAGAGAGTAAGAGAGTAAAAACTGGCAAATTGTTGATTACTTTCTGACTGAAGAAGGGGAGGGGTATTTATAGACCTGAGAGACATTTCAAAAGATTGATTTGTGTCTGTTGGATCGATTTAACTGCCTTATCTCTTCCATGTCTCTTCCCTTCAAGAGACAAGATATCCTTGTTAGGGGATAAGAAATTCGACTCCTAGCCAGCATGGGCTGGGTGTCTCTCCTAGTGGGCCTAGTCTGTCACTTTTTATGGGCTTGGGAGAAGCCCATGTCTTGGAGTGGGCCCAAATCTGTAAAAGAGGTCTGTGATGGCTAATCTACCTGTAGATGCTTTGAGATATGTTGATGAATCATACGACTATGATCTGCTTCGATTTTTACCATCATCATAAGCCCCTTACTCCCAGAAGGCAATTTTCTTGGCTTTCGGGGAGTAGTACGTCTCATTGATAGAAATCTAGCATATAATTTTAGTAATCAGAGTTTTCGGAGATACCTAGAACTGATCTGGGGTTTCTGAAAGTAGTAGTTGTTTTCCTAGATTTTTCATAGTTCTTCGGATTTTTCCAAATTTTCTGGAATTTTTTGGAATTTTTCCATATTTCTTCGGAGTTTTCCAAATTTTCTTAAAATTTTCCCAATTTCAAAATCACTTGTTCGAAATTTATAATTAATAAATCTAATTTTAATTTTTTTTTGGATTTTGAAATTAATTTTCAGAATTAAAATATATATTTTTGAATTTTTAATTACTATTTCGAATTAAAAATGAAATTAGTGGGGTTTTTGTAAAATCACCGACTTTTGCACTGATCTTGACGCAATCTTAAACGCAGATCATAGCACGGCTCGCGTGTTGAGAAGATCAAATGACCTAAAATCTTTCACTGTGATGGAGGATGACGTGGCCAGCTCAGAGACGATCATCATCACGTGGCTCGTCCGCTGAGTGAATTAGATGATGGAGGAGTGATTGAAGCAGCGGAGAAGAAGGCGGGCGATATGGATGCATCTAAGCCGTCCGTTGCGCTCGAACGCGATTTTTGGAGAGATCCAACGGCTGACAGTGGCTGTGAGCGACCCTTTAGTTCGGTCGACCATTTCGCCGAGCTATGGGCGATCTCTTCGACTCTGAGGGCTTATTCACGGAGTTATGAGTTTTCATCCTCATCGAGCTATGATGCTCGAGTTTTGCCACTGAGCTTCGGAGCTTTCGAAGTGGTCGATCAGAAATTTCCTTGTCGACCAGGAGCTTAGGCGGAGGAGTGGTCGAGGTGGAAGCTCGGTGTTTCAGAGTATGTGGAGCTTGGGCAATGGGGAAGACGACTGAATTGAGACTGGATAGTTTGGGTTCGGAGAGGGAGCCTGAGCTTTGAAGAGCTCTAGTTTTGGCGCTCAACTTTAAAGAAGAAGCAGAAGAAGAGGGAGAATATACAGAGCGGGTGGTTGGTTAGCGGGATTGGATCTGACCCGTTAGTACCCCTTCACCTTAACGTTTTGAATTCTTCTTCCGCATTTGGGTTGTAACCCGACCCGCTCTGAGGTCCTTCAATACCAGACCTCCTTCTTCTACGAAATAGTGAGTGTATTAGAAAATTTTCATTTTTTTGCAGCTCTTTGGAGCTTTTGCGGAGATTTTTTGGAGATTTTTTGAAGTCTTGATCTCGCTAGAAGCTCTCTTTGTTAGGAATCGAGTTGTCTTCGGTGGAGATCTTTCTCACATCGAGGAGGAGCACTAGTGTGCCAGGGTTTTTTGGAGTTGATCATCTCTTAGAAATCTTGGCTGATTTTGGTGGAGAGAGTTTGAACAGACTTGGAGACTCCACTGGGTGAGTAGGCTTTGTCACAAGGAAACTTGATTAGCGATGGGTTCTCTTCTATTGGTGGTGAATATGGCGCCCACCAAGTGTTTGTGAAATTTCTCACCCCATCACGTTCATCAAGTGTTTGTGAAATTTCCCATCCCTGACATCCACCAAGTGTTTGTGAGATTGTTCACTCCTTTGTGTTGCTTCTTTTGTTGTCCGAACATTGTGACGATCCTTCGTGTTATCGACTGACTGTCCTGTTGTCAATTTACTGCTACTATTGGACCCGGGTTGGTGTGATCTGACCGTTGATTCTTGAGGAAGGCTTAGATCCTGCTACGTAGCGATTTAACCTCTAGGGTCCTATAAATAGGAATTGATCCCACCTCCCCTCCCTCATTTACCACCTTCACTTTCTCTCTCCTGATTTTTTTTCTTCAGAGCTTCTCTCTTTAGAAATCACGGTGTTTCACCTGGTGGTGCTCGGTGGCTTGCCTGGTGTTTTGACGGGGGTGCTAGATTCAGTTGTTGGTTCGGAGTTTCTTCCACTTTGGCTAGGTAATCATTCTTGTGTTCGCTGTTTGTAATGTCTAGTATTCTGCTGGTTTGTGCCTCTACTAGATCAGCTGGTCTGGATGGAGAAGAGGGTGGTATGCTTGATCACTTTCCTGGGGAGAAGAGGGTACGAGGTGAGGCTGATTATTCCACCGTTGTGGAAACAATCGTCGAACCTAAGAGAGATAGGGGGTGTATGCTCAAGACCCCGTTGTTCCTTGTTCCCTGGGTTGATTACGGAGTACTCAGTAGTAGATCAACAGTTCCTTAGGAGCGGCAAGGAATACGACGAGCTGGAGCCCGTCCATACTGTTGAGGCTAATCATACTGCCACCATTCTTACATGCAATGAGTTGGTCATGATAAGAACCAATTTTTGCATTCCTCGTGAGTATAGTCTACTCCTTCCAGGGCCTGGGGTCAGGGCATGTTATGCCATGTTGGAGGAAAACTGTTTCTTTCCTTGCGATGCTTTCTTCATGGGGCTTCGTCTGCCCCTCCACCCCTTCGTTAAAGAGGTGCTTAACTGGTATCGACTATGTCCGGTACATCTGATGCCAAACACGTGGAGGCATGCTGTTGGCTTTGTCTTGTAGTGCTGCCAGCTCGGAGCTGTGCCGAGTCTCACAGTGTTCTGACAATATTTCAAGCTTATCTGACTCAGCCAAATGGAGGAGCATTGGAATCTCAGCCCTCGCAAGAATAGGGGGCTAGTCAATGTTCCTCGATCGGTAAGATACTGGAAGGAGAAGTTCTTCATTGTTCGCTATGCCGAGCCGTGGGGGATTCCCACTACTTGGAGAGGAACGGTTCCCTCGGTGGTGTGAGCAGAGCCGGTAATGAGCTTAGATGAGAAGAGCCTTAGCGACGCGCTTCTGGGACTGAAGGTGTTGTCGCGGCAAAATATTACCAACAAAGTGCTCTTTGAAGGCGGCCTTAGACCGGTCATTCCTAGTACGGTTTTGTTGTTATCATTTACATGCCTTGCTATCCATGGTTTTGTTGATTTCTAGTTCTTTTATTCATGTCTTTGCTGTTTTCATTTGGTCTTATGGATTCTGACTACTCTGTGTTTCATCTTGGAGGTAGGACGGAAATGAATTTTGAGGACCTTTTTGCAGACCTGGATGCGCTACGGAATAAGTGGGAGGAAGAGGCGAAGAGGCAGAAGAGGTCGGCCTTGCATCCCTCTTCTTCCCAGGGCTTACCTCCCCCGGCTCCCGTTGCACAGACTGAACCCCTGCAGGGATACCGCCTGCCGATGAGCAGGTTGTTCTTTGGCTGTGGTCGTGGCTAGTTCCGTATCAGCTCCACTGATTGCTACGGCTACCGCGATGATTGCTAGTCAGGGGGACGTGGTCTATACCCCCAACTAGAACGTGAAAGCCCAAGAGAATTTTTTGGGGAATTCTGCTGCTTGCCTTGAGGTCTGTCGCCACATCCCTACTCCTTCTGACAGGGAGAGGTTGAAGATGGAGCCCCCCGAGAGATCGGTCTTAGAGATAACGAGGGCACATGTGATGGTATGAGCTGGTCTCCTTAGTTGTTTAGCTTGTGCTTTCCTTTTCTTGTATCGTTGTGTTTCTGACTATTTTATTCGGGCACTTGGTAGACTTTTATGCGGCTGAGGAGAAGAACATGAGGGCCCGCATCTCTTGTGCCAAGAAGGACAAGAAGAAGGTCGTCAAAGAGTCCAAAGCGGAGTTGGAAGGGATGAAGAAAAAAGAGAAGGAGGCGGGCCTTGAGTTGGAGGCGTTGGCAGCAAGTATGGAGGAAATGCGCCTCTAGCTGGAGGCGTTCAAGGAGAAAGTGGGGGCATTAGAGAAGTAGAACGCCGATCTTTTACTGGAGTTGGAGAAGGCCCACACTGATGTGGCCTCGGATGTGAAGATCGAGGTGCCCAAGGTTCACGCAGAGTGCAAATCTAAGCTGCAAGGGGTGATGTTGAAGTCTTATGCGATCTCACATATGGTGGAGCGCATTCCCAATTTCGATGGGAAGGGCTACCAGGTGAGCCCCTGGATTCAGACAGGAAGGATGATGGTGAGGTCAGTACTCCTGCGGGTGGCGCGAGGAGTGGTTCTGGCAAGAAGAACAAGGGAAGGGGTGCAGCTGGGGGTTCCTTTTCCGTGATGGTACCAAAGCAGGTGGATGCTTGATTCACCTTGATACGTCATACATCTTTCAAGCTATCATTGATTTGTTTTGTTTGGGACTCGTAGTTTACTTTTTTTTTATGCCTAATTGTGGATTGGCCATTGCATTCATGCATCTTCCTTTTAGTGTTCGAAAAACTATCTTCTCAATTGGTTATCGCTTGTCGTGTTGTGTTGATGTGCTTTGAAGCGATATTTGTCCGTGACACTTAGTATTTTAATCCTTTGTCTGACTATGTTTTTTGGAATTGTTGACAGACGATCGTGGGATCCGATAAAAAACCTTGTGGTGACGAGGTAAAGCACCTTCGCAAGCGACTGCGCACAACGGAGTTGCTAGTCAACCATTTGCGTGTTCAGTTAGATGAGGAATGGTTAGATTCTGTTCACCTTATTTCGGTGCTCATTGAGAGGGATTATGAGTTAGCATTCTTGTATTTCGATCGTCTGATCAACTTGTCACTGCCTCCGAAAGTGACGAAAGACAGTATTGGAGAATGTGCGTTACTCAGAGAGATAGTCATTGAAAAGGAGTTAGAGCTATACCGCCTTCAAGCGAGGCTTGGTGGGTTACGGACGACGAGTTCTTCGCACGTCGTTAATGCGAAAAAGGGGCCAGTGGTTGGAGCAAAAGAAGGCACCATGACTAATGCAAAGGAGAGTGCGACAGTAGGAGGAGTCGAGTCGATTGTTAGGGGAACGACACCAACAGCATTGGTGCCCCCTCGACATCCTGGCGGTGCCCAGAGTGGGGCGTCGGCTCTTTTGAGTTTGACTTTGGTTGGTGGAGAGTCACGTTCTTCGTGTGCCTGCCAACATTCTCAATTTATTGGATCGACGTTCTCTGTGAAAGATGCTGGCAGTCAAGGAAAGGAGGTGAGTGTCAAGTGCTCTACAAGGAGGCTTGTGTCTTTGAGGAACAATGTTTCTCGCCCACTAAGTCACAAGGACAGCTTGTAGATTGAGTTTTATGATTGATGATTCTTTAGTTGTAAATATTTGTAGTACCACTGAATATGAATGTATGGATTTGTGATAATTCTATGATTTGGTGAACTCCCTTTACATGCTTGGTCCTTTCTGTTGTGATTAAGGTGTCATTGACTGAGTTCCTTGTCGCTAAATAACATGGCCTCAAGTCTGTTGTGTATAGCTAAAGAATTGTCGATGGTGTATGACAGAGTTGAGAATTTCTCCATCTTGAACTCAGCTAGTTGTAGGGACAACTCTGAAGGAGAGTTGCTTTCCAAACATGCTGTATGGGGCCTCTGACAGATTGTGAGAGTCACATCGAATGGAGAGTTGAACTCTAAGTGTTGTTTTTTACAAGTGTTGCTAGAGTAACTACGATCCATGATTTTGGACCTTTTAATCTGTCGTTGAGGGAATTTAACTGGTTGCAGGAACAGATCGAATGGCGAGTTGATTTCTGAATGTGTGTAACTACAAGTTGCGGGAGTAACTCTTAACCATGGGTATGGATTCCAAATTTGTTAGTTTAAGTATTAACAGGTTGCAGAAGCAGATCGAATGGCAAAGCGCACTCTAAACTTTCTTCTTTGTAAATTAAAAGAGTCTCTTTTGAGCCATGGGTATGGACTCTGAACCGGTGGTCGAGGCACTAACGGATTGCAGGAGCAGATCGAATGGCGAAGTGCACTGTGAACTTACGTTATTGCAAATTGTTAGAGTCTCTTCGAGCCATGGGTATGGACTCCGAATCCGTCTTATGGGAAGAGTTGTAATGAGTGTTTGGTGTCGTTAATGTGTATAAGCTTGGCACTCAACTCATTGTATAAATCTCCATGGAACTTTAACTAGTTTTGGGAACAGATCGCTCGGTGAGTTGTGCTCTAAATGTGCAGAATTGCATGTTGCGAGAGTAATCCCGAGTCGTGGATCTGGATTCCGAACCTGTGTCGTAGAAAGCTTATAACGAGTGTTTAGCGCCGCTTTAAGTATAAGCTGGGCGTTTTTAGCTCCATGTTTGCTTTAATAAATTGTCCAAAGATGCAATGAAATAAATTGGCTAACTTTATTAAAAATAAACTAAGGGGCTGCTCTAATAGTTGGCCCTTATTACATGCATGACCGTTGGTAAAAACGGTCTTTATTATATGCACAGGAAGCCTTTGACTCTCATGCGTTGGGTTTCCCATTGCTGGACGCCCCCTGTGACAGGAGGATTTCCTTGATCTTTGTCTAGAAGGATGAGGTATCTGGTTTGCTTGATGTCCCAAACGGGAGGCTTCAGATCGGGCATGCATCTAGTTCAACCTCATTCACAGGTCAGCTTCTGGTTGCTTGTTATTGATGATCTGGTGGAGATCTCAAGACCGCCGTGGGCCTCGCGAAGCCATTGAATCAGTTGAGGCATTATGGACTGTGATGCGGTCGTACTGAGGATGTTGTTTATGCTGGAAGCCCCCTGATGCCACTCTGTTGGAAGGAGCGTGATTAGGCTGCCGGGATGACTGCTGAGGAGGAACCTGATCATTCATAGGAGGAGCTGGTTGACGAAGAGTGGTAGTGCGACGGCTGGAGGCCGCCCCTTTACCTCTTAGTCTTGGTGGCATGGAGACAAGCTCGACTTGTGTAGTTTTTCCCACAAACGTTGCCAATCTGTTGCTGTTTATTTCGGTGTGGGAGCAAACAGATAGTGAGTTAATAATTGAAGGAAACTACTAAAAGTCAAACCTGTGATCCTGGCTATTAAAGATAGTTAGAGCTCCGTGAATGAATCTGGATCGTTTTTTGACCACCACGATATGAATCTGATGGTTTCTGATGCGGCCGATGGACTAGCAAAAAGACTGAAACACTGGGGAGTGGGCCTGACGATTGACCCTCCGACGCTCAAGTCAGAACCAGAAAGAAAGAGAGAGTAAGAGAGTAAAAACTGGCAAATTGTTGATTACCTTCTGACTGAAGAGGGAGAGGGGTATTTATAGGCCTGAGAGACATTGCAAGAGATTGATTTGTGTTCGTTGGATCAATTTAACTACCTTATCTCTTCCATGTCTCTCCCCTTCAAGAAATAAGATATCCTTGTTAGGGGATAAGAGATTTGACTCCTAGCCAACATGGGCTGGGTGTCTCTCCTAGTGGGTCTAGTCTGTCACTTTTTATGGGCTTGGGAGAAGCCCATGTCTTGGAGTGGGCTCAGACCTGTAAAAGAGGCCTGTGATGGCTAATCTGCCTATAGATGCTTTGAGATCTGTGCAGGAATCGTATGACTCTGATTTGCTGCGATTTTTACCCTCATCACTAATCAAGCTTCCTTGTGACAAATCCTACTTATCCCGCGGAGTCTCCAAGCCCGTTCAAACTCTCTCCACCAAAATCAACTAAAATTTCAAAGAGATGATCAACTCCAAGAAACCTAAGCACACTAGTGCTCCTACCTTGATGTGAGAAAGAACTCCACCAAGGATAACTCAACTCACAATGAGGCGAGCTTCTAGTGATATGGCTAAAAATGGGGATAAATCGGAACCGTCCAAATCGGGCACGAATCTTGAAGTCCGGGGGTAAAACGGTAATTTCACCTACCGATGGGTCTGAAGCGGGTACTGGATCTCCTCCTCGAAGACCCACTAACCCGCGAACGGATCCACCTCAACTGGGTGCGGGTTTCAACCCGCTGCAAACCCGGTCCAGAAAGGATAGAATTAGGGTTTCTGATTAAATCTTAATCAACGGCCCTGATTCATATCTATCCTTTCACTGGGGATTAGGAATTACATTCCTTATCTAACCACAGGGAGATTACATTCCTAATCTGATCCCAGCGGCACCTATAAATACCCCCCATCCATCTCCATTAAGAGGTAATCAATCTTTTGCCAATTTACGCTCTCTCATAATCATCCCTGATTACTGACTTTAGCGTCGGAGGGTGCGTCACCGGGAACAACCCCGGTGTCTCGCACTTTTTGCAGGTGTACAGCGAGAGACAGCGTCAAACTCCGACGGAACAGGTAAAAGGCTTGCTATTCAGTTTTCCTAAGAATCCACAAATACTATCTGTTTGCCCCCACACCAGATTTAGCAGCAACAGATTGGCGCCGACTGTGGGAAACCAACGAATAGTAACCTCCCCTCTTCCCGTTGGTCAGATCTTCTCCAGCCATGCCTCCTAGGAAAGTCAGATCCAACCGAGGACCCAATCCCGATCAGCAACAGGAAGTTCTCCCTCAGCCCGCTCAACAGCAGGGGCAACTTCCTCCTCAAGCCGTGGACCCTCTTCAACAGGACCTGCCTCCTCCTCAGAATTAACAACCTCCTAAGGGTCCCAACCCGTAGAAACAACCTCTCCATCCGGACCACGTCTCCATCCACAATGCCTCTTCGGATTCGATGGCCTCCCACAATCCCCAAGTTTCCGACCTTCGTAACACCGTCCTCAATCGGCAGAAGGATGAGGATCTTCGCTGCCGTCTGGATGAAAAGCGGGCCCGAGAGGGAGCCTCCCGCCAACACCGTCCGGATGAGCGATCTCCCCACCGCCGAGACAACAGAAGGTCCCCCATCCGAAGGGGGCGGAGAGAGTCCCCCGAACATCACAGAAGAAGACCACACTCCCCTGCAGGTCGGCAACAGACTAGGGACGATGAGGCACCCATCACCCGAGCCGAGTTCCAGCAGTTCCAAGCGACCGTCCTGCAAGCTCTCAACCTCCGTCCCAACACCAATGCTCCAAAGATCCCCTCTCCTCCTCCGGTCCGAAGTCCTCGCCGACGGTCCCCAACTCCTCCTCCCGCTCCTAGCAACTCCCGGCATATGCCAAGTCCTCGTCACTCCAGGAGCTACCGACGTCGTAGCCCCCGCTCTCCCTCGTACGAAGACGAGTCTAGAGGCTCGACTGATTACCGTCGAAGGGACGACGCTGTCTACCGCCGTCTCCACGAGATGGAGAGGCGCTTGGGTCAGTTAGACCGAGAAGAAGTGCTCAGAGGAAGGACCCTTCGTCCTAGTCGACCTCCTTTTTCCCGAACCATAATGGATGCACCCGTACCAATCGGCTTCAAGCCTCCTCAATTTGAGACCTATTCCGGGGAGACTGACCCCGTCGATCACATCGAAAGCTTCAAGACCCTCATGCTCATCCATCAAGCTTCCGATGACTTGCTCTGCAAAACCTTCCCCGCAACTCTCAAGGGCCCAGCTCGAGAATGATACTCTCACCTCGCCCCTTCATCAATATTCTCCTTCGAGCAGTTTGAGACTCTCTTCGTCACCCACTTCATAAGCAGCCGCATAACTGAGAAGACCAGCATCTCGCTACTGTACCTCCACCAGAAGAAGGGTGAGAAGCTGAGAGACTATGTGAAGAGGTTCACAGCTGAAGCCAGGTCCATAGCATCCCTCGACCAGTCGGTCGCTGCAGCAGCATTTCAGTCCAATGTCCTCAATTCCAGCCTCCGCTCCTCCCTCGCCAAAAAACCCCCACAGAACTTCTCAGACCTCCTCCTCCGGAGCGAGAAGTATATTCGGGCCGAAGAAGCTGAGCATCGCCCCAACTTGGAGGGGTCTTCCTCCGGGTCCAAAAGAAAGGGAACAGAAGAGGAAGGAGCCAAGAAGTTCCAGAAAGATAATGGCGGCCAGCGCCGAACTCCCCCCAGATTCGAGAATTTACTCCTCTCACAACCAATGTCTCCACCATTCTGATGGAAGTTGAGAAGGAAGGGATCATACCTCCTGCTCCGAGGATGAACACCCCCACCAAGAAGAGGGATAAAGAGAAGTGGTGCCGTTACCACCGGGACCATGGGCACGACACCAATGATTGTCGGGCCTTGAAGAATGAGATAGAAGCCCTCATCCAGAGGGGCTAGCTAACCAGGTTCGTGAGAAAGGACCGAGCCGACCTTCCTCCCCCGCCTCGGGGGGCTAATAAGCGTCCGGAACGCGATGAAATGCCCGACTTCGAGGAGGAGCGTGTCCTGCACCTCATTCATGGGGGCCCAATAGGGGGCTCCTCAAACTCCTCCCGAAAGGCGTTCATTAGGGAAGTCAATTCGGTTCGCACCACCCCTCCTCCTAAAGGCCTCGGAGTGCCCGTCACATTCTCAGACGAAGATCTTGATGGTGTCCGCACCCCCCATTGTGACGCACTCGTTATCAATCTCCACATGGCGAACTTCAAAGTGGAGAGGATTCTAGTGGACAATGGCAGCTCCGTTAACATCCTCTTCCTCGCCGCTTTTAAAGGCCTAAAGCTCTCCTGAGACAGACTCAAGCCCGCCGGCTACACGCTCCATAGGTTCACGGGAGTGCCAGTGACTATTGAAGGGGTGATCACCCTCGACGTAACCGCTGGCAAAACTCCTACTACCCGAACGGAGTCAATGGACTTCATGGTCGTGGATGTCCCTGCAGCCTACAACATCATATTGGGTCGGCCCGGCCTTGCTGCCCTTGAAGCCGTCCCCTCCGCCTATCACCTCAAAATGAAATTTCCCACTCGGGCTGGAGTAGGGGAAGTAAAAGGCAATCAGGAAATGGCCCGCAAGTGCTACATGACCTCTACCCTCGGTCCCGTCCTCTCCTTAGAAACTCAGGAAATCCCCTAAGATGCTGCCCGACCGACGTCCGAGCCGGTGGATGAATTGGAGGAAGTGCTCTTCTTAGAGCAGGATCCAATTCGAAAGTTCTTTGTTAGCAAGACCCTCCCATCCTCCCTATGCTCGGATTTAGTCCAGTGCATCCGAAGGAACAAGGACCTCTTTGCTTGGTCAGCTGCAGACATGTCCGAAATTTCCGAAGAGCTCTTGGTCCACCACCTCAGCATTGTTTCGGGGTCCAAACCGGTTCAACAAAAGAGGCGCAAGTTCGCCCCCGAGCGCCAGCTAGCTATAAAAGAGGAGGTGGACAAGCTCTTGAAGGCCCGGTTCATACAAGAGGTGAACTATCCCGAGTGGTTGTCGAATGTAGTAATGGTGAAGAAGTCTAATGGGACTTGGAGGATTTGTATCGATTTTACCGATCTCAACAAGGCTTGCCCCAAGGATCCCTTCCCTCTTCCGAGTATTGACACTCTGATCGATGCCACCTAGGGACATGAGCTCCTCAGCTTCATGGACGCCTTCTCAGGCTACAACCAGATTCGGATGTTTCCTCCGGACATCCCGAAGACCTCATTCGTGACCGATTAGGGCCTCTACTGCTATAGGATTATGCCCTTCGGTTTGAAGAATGCAGGCTTAACATACCAACGCCTCGTCAACAAGGTTTTCCAAGCTCAAATCGCCCGGAATATGGACGTGTATGTTGATGACATGCTTGTAAAAAGCATCTGAGGAGCCGATCATGTGACTGACCTACAGGAGGCGTTCGATGTTCTGAGAAAGCACAACATGAGACTCAACCCGAACAAGTGTGCATTCGGTGTCTCGTCAGGAAAGTTCCTCGGCTTCATGGTCAGCCAATGAGGAATTGAAGCAAACCCTGAGAAAATCAAGGCCATATTAGACATGGCCCCTCCCAAGAATGTTAAGGAAGTTCAGAGGCTAAC